>CM050329.1:10612500-11812500 GCA_027405865.1 Salix purpurea | reverse complement strand
AGTCATGGGATGAGGATAACTTGATAGAAAGCACATAAAAACAAATCATTTACGAGTGCCAAGGAAACTACTTGTTAAACAAAATTTTATTCCCAAAGTTTACACCACAACTCAATATAGATAACCATTTAATTATAAATTTCCAATTAACTTCTAAGCATATATCATTATTAATAATCCTAAAATTCACCAATTTCCACACTTCACTATTTACACATGCAAATATCTAAAAAAAATCATTATGAATTTCAATCATGTGTATGTAACATTCTATAAGAAAATATAATAAAACTTCAAAAAATATATTAAATAATAGCTAAATGAGATCGGTATATTACTGTTGCAAAGTTACTGTAGATAGACACAAATTATTGTGAATTGTAATAGTGTCATTACTATTTTACCCCTCAATGTACAATATTTTTAGCCTTGAACTTAGGGGTATATTTATTTTTTTATTTTTACATTTCTAAGCACAATAAAATAAGCATAATACCCTCAAATAAGCCAAAAACCAAGAGTTGTCATCGGGGGTGTTTTTGAAATTTTACAGTTTTAGTGCACAACAAATTAACCTTAATACACTAATAATACAAAAACTAAGAGTTGTCCGAGGGGGAGTTACTGAAATTTCATATTTTTTGAAAATATATAAATATAGATATGCCCCCATAAAAGAACAAAATATAAGAGTTGGTTGTAGGGGTATTTTGGTAATTTATATTTTATTATATTATTTTCTGCCAAATACTGCCAGCGCGTCTAGCAAACATGCTGATGATATTCAGTTTCACGCACTATTCGGGCGACACGTGTGACGTCTCTTCGTGGTGTAAAATGTCTATTTGGTATTTATACATATGTATCGTCATGTCATCTTCTTCATGGTGTGGCGCATGGCATCACACAGTGTTCGAATACATGACAGTGATCGGTTAAACTCTCCCCTTTTATCTCTCCCGTAGCCTAAATTGTACGACAATCTTCTTGGTTTATGGTGTTTTCAGTTCAATCCCTCCTCTTTTGATTGTTTTGTACTGATTTTTGTTATAGAAATTTTGATTTGTTTCAATTTTTTTCTTCATTCAAAATGAGTATTATTTTGGTTTCATTTTGGTCCTTATACTTTTAATTTTGGGATTGGTTTGAAATTCCATAATATTTTCAGCATAGAAGTTTGGATTTTTTTCAATTTTATCCTTCAATTGAAATATCAAACATTTTTTTATTTCAATCCTTATACTTTGAATTTTTTATTTTCATTTTAATTACTTTATGTTTTTAATATATTTATGAAATAATCCCTATTTTTGTCCATATGTATATGTATATGGTCTTATTTTTTTTTAATTTTTATTATTTCTATTTTGTTGAGGTTGTATTTTTGTAATTTAGTCCTTAATTTTTTTTTTGTGGTCACTTTGAAAATTGATATTTAGTATATTTTCCCTTTGTTTTTTTTATTTATGTTTATTCATCTAGTGAAATGATATTCTTAAGCTAATAATGTTGTCTTTTATTTATTTATTGTTATTTTAGTTAAAATTGACTTTTGTTTCTTTTTTATGTATGATATTTTAAATCTAATATCACATAAATAAAAAATATATGAATCTTCATGTAGACAAAACAAGTGAAAAGATTAGGTTAGATTATATAAAATGAAAATATATACAAGTCACTTGTCTTGCGTTTGCCACAACCAGGACCAAATTTTTTAACATGTAAGAAAATATTAATGGTTCTAGGTTTTTTTCATGATGCTATATACATCTGAAAGGAAATAACCAGTCTACAAAAAAAAATCAATTATTTAGTTTTTTATATATTTATTTTATTATAAAAAGGCGTTTAAAATAATAATAACGATTATTTTTAAGATAGATAGGTATTGCCAATGATAATGGGAATGATAGTATTGCCAATAATAATTAGAATATTAATTATTTCAATAATAGTTATAATGAAAACTATATTAATTGTGACAATTTAATAATCATGATATTAATAATGAGAATAGTAATCCAAACAATTTTTTAGTCGATGTTATTTTTCTTAAAAATTGGTTTTTGCGACTTTTTTATGCATGATAGTTTAGATATAATATCACATAAATATAAAAAACAAATATGAAGTCACATGTAGACAAAACAGGTGGAAAAATTAGGTCAAATTATCTACAACGAAAAAATATACGAGCTACTTGCCATGCGCTTCGCCATATATTTAAATTTTTTAATTTGTAAAAAATGTTAATGGTTCTAGATTATTTTTTTGATACTATATATTTGAGCGAAATAATCAGGAAAACTTTCAATTATTTAGTTTTTTTATATATTCATTTTATTATAGAGAAGACATTTAAAATAATGATAGTGATTATTTTTAAGGGTTTTTTCTCTTAAAAATAATTATATATTTTGATATTTATTTAATATTAACTCTTTAATATATATATATATATATATATATATATATATATATATATATATATATATATATATATAATGAACTAAGTTTTTTTTAAATATCAAATTAATTTTATCTCGGTGTTCTGAAATACTTTTAATATAATAATATGAAGAATAAATCTAAACAAATATAAAAAAAAAATCAATTTATTTTGTAATAAAAATCACTCTAAACTAAAAATATATCATGTCACACATAGTCAAAATAAATGCATAGGAAAACAAGATAATAAATCACCAACAAAAGAAGATTCACTATGCATACATAAGAGAGGGTTTCACTCTTTAAACTTATTTTGTTTCTTAAAGCAAGATGTATTTAATACAAAGATAAATTACACTAAAAATTAAAAGTGTAAACTAAGAGTATAAATACATAAATACAAACAAAAAATTAAAAATTATACCAGAATGATAAAAAAAATAAAAGTATCCAAACTAAATAAAAAAAAATAAGAACTGAAATACAAAATAAAAAATTATATATATTGAAATAAGGCGAAAAAAATTCTCTCGCTGCGGGAAAGCGCAGCGCAGGCTAACGGCTCGTAATAAATATATACCAGCGAGATCTTGCTAGGTGTTTTGCATGGTCGACAAATAAAATGCTCCTGTAGCGTGTTTTATCATCAAACTGTTTGATTCAATAAATTATTGAAAAACTGCCCAATTAGTTCTTATAACGTGCCCTGGTTTATGTATTTTATAAAAATCTGGCCTGCTACAAAAGAGACGAGGACAACAACTGATGAGATCACTGAATTCGAAAGCAAAAAAAAAAAAAAAAAAAAAAAAAAAAAACTAGGGATTATGCATGTAGAAACCATACAATTGAGTGTCATCTATCTTCTCATTTAGCTAATTAATAAAGAATAATAGAGTGAGATCTTATATAATCATTTGAAATTTTGAGCTCTGGCATTGCTCAGCAAACGCGATATAAATCACAAACCATCCCGATTCTAACAGCTTAAATATTATTTTGAGTGAATAGATTCTGTTTAAAATCAATCGATGGCTGATTAGTGCGTGCATGGTCCCAGCAAGTCACATTCTCATTGATCATGGTGAAAAACAAACAAACAAACGATTGTTTTATCCAGCTCTTTTAATCAAATCACTTGCGTGCTCTTATCTTAGTTGCTGTCAAGGGTACGAAAGTCTCCCGGCTTCATCTGTGTTTGAACTTTCTTGCTAAGCTTGCTGTCGTCTTTCATTTGAGAAAATTATGGCCTTTTTCGTCGTTCAGCTGACGAGGGTCGGTAGTTTTCCTGAATAAAGAATCCTATGACACTGGTTTTCAATTCAAGAATTGCAAAGATCGTCGCTGCAATCAATGTATGTAGTGGGAAGCAATTAGCGTATCATCAAAAGTTGACAAAATTAGTTTATTCTCTAACCGAATTGTGCACATTCCCGGGTGATCTTGCAAGGATCTCACACCATCAAATTGAGAGAAATTAAATATTTGTATCCAATGAGTCTAAGCTGTAAGAGAGTTTGAAAATGGTGTTTTTGGGTAGAAATATCATAATTTTCAATTTTGCTAAATTTTTAACTATAGTGGTGGCAAGATTGTGATTTTCAGGCTCTTTTTTAGAGAACCAGTTTTTATTATATTCTGTTCTTTTTAGACTTGCTATTTTTTTTTAATTTTATACTTGGTTTATTTTTATCGCTTTTTAAAAAACAGTGTATTTCTATAAAGATTTTATAATTGTAAATTTTTTACCAATTGTTTTCATTGTCGCGGTGACAAAATTATAATGTTGGTTTTTTCTAGAGCAAGTGTTTCGTATATTTTTTTCCTTATACTTATTATTTTGTCATTTTAAAATTAGCTTATTTATCTTCTTTTTTTCTTACCTTCATTTTTTTATAATATTTTTTTAGTTTTTCCTTTTTTTCCTTTCACATTTATTTAGAAAATATTATTTCTATTTTTTACACTTTGAATATTTATCACTCTACACTTGGCATATTTATACTATTATTTTTTTTCTTATCTTTATTCTTTTGTAATTTACTTTTAAATTCTATTTTTATTTTATTTTTTAAAATATTGTACAAAGATTAAGAAAATGGTGTTTCACTATAGCAACTACAACATTATTTTATTCTTCTACTATTTTAAAAATTAGTTTAAGATCTTCTATGTTTTCATTTATTAACACCGACTTTTTTATCACAAATATATTTTTTACTAGAAAAAAACACATTAATTCATTTGTGTATTTAATTAATTGCATGCCGTAGGCTTTTTTACATTGTTTAATAAACGCGTCAATACATTGTTTTTTGCATGTATGAGAACTGATAATTCTAAATGTATTTAATTAATTGCATGCCGTAGGCTTTTTTACAAAAAACATATATCTAAAATCCTTGTATATCTAATTGTTTTTGATACTTAAAATGATATCGGAGAGGCGGGGTAAAATAATTAGTAAATCATAAAGCATGTGAAATGAATTGCTACCACAAATTGGATGGGACATTGAAGAACCATAACATCAAAATGATAGAGAAAGAAAGAGAACAGGAACCTTCACAGAAGCACACCAGTCGGACGGACATTTTAAGCAATTCCTTCCATCAATAATTAAGATTACGTGTAGCCATAGCCTAGAAGTTCTCTATCCCCCTCCAAATGAACCTTCCTAGAAACCTCTAATGGTGGAATAAAATAAAATAAATAATTCAAAATGACCGCAGCAACACCACGGAACTTTTTTTTTTATTATTATTTTTGAATACGAGAAAACTTTATTCTTCAAAGAGTATATTTTGTGGGATCAGGTAAACGAGTAAAACTCTGATTGTCCAAAATTCTTATAAAAAATGCACATCTTGACTCCAACTCAAGGACCTGCTATGTAAATCAAAATTCATTTATCATCACACCATGCCTCTTGGGAACTACCTCAGAACCTGCTATATGCAGAATGCCTATTCTTGATCTGAATCAGACCGTCCATTTGCATGAGAAAGAGGATAGATATCAATGTCTTCGATGTGCTCAATTTCTTTAGAGCTTCGTTAGAAACTGCCCAAATGATAGGGTCCATATAGAAAAGTGACGACACTTTCCAAGCTTGTAAAGAGGTCAGATAAATCTGTCAAACGCAGCAAATCCTTAAGGCCTATCTATCTATATATAGATATCCACACCACACTTTTGCTTATACCCACTGATTGAGAGATCCTTAATTTTCTCATCTAAGCAAATGGAGAAGGATCACACTGGGATGAAAACTGCAGCAAGCAGTGAGTATCAGGATTTGTTACCGGTGATGGCAGAGAAACTCGATGTAGAGGCTTTCGTATCTGAATTATGTGGAGGCTTTCGCCTTCTGGCAGACCCTGAAAAAGGGCTGATTACACCAGAAAGCCTGCGAAGGAATTCGGCGCTTCTGGGTATGGAAGGGATGGCCAAGGAAGATGCGGAGGCTATGGTGAGAGAAGGAGATCTTGATGGAGATGGACTGCTCAATGAAACAGAATTTTGTGTTCTGATGGTGAGACTCAGTCCTGAGATGATGCAGGATGCTGAAACCTGGCTCGAGAAAGCACTAGAACAAGAATCAAGGAAATCCTCGCCTTGATCTTTCCTGCTGTAATAACTTAAAAAGAGCTTGTCTTCTTTGATTATGTTTACGAGCAGGTTGTTGATGATGACAATGAAATTCACATAAATGTATCTGCAGGGTAACATTTTTGTCCTTACAGCTGCTCTCAGGTTAACAGAACTCCCTCACTAGAGAGACACAAACTAGCACAGAATATAGCGTGGATAATATACATCTAACACTTTATTAAAAACCTAAATGTTCTTAAAAAAGTACTGGATATCTTTATTTAATTATGGATATAACACTCTTAAGATTCATAATTGAAACTTACCTAACTAATACAGCCCTAGCATTAGGATTCTTAAGTTGTAAAATTGTAGTTAAATTAAAAGTCTTAATTTAAATAAATAAATAAATAAATAATAATTCAAATAAAATAAGATAAATAAAAATAATTTTGTCTTAATTTCTAGGCTTTATTTAAAGACTCTACTTTTAAATAAACAAACTTCGAGATAATCTCTCATAGTATATTTAGGAGAATTGTCAGAAATCAGCATGTCCTCCATGTCTTTCTTTACGAGACCTTTATAATCACCAACAAGATATTAGTTTAGGAGCTTCTTTAATATCTTCTTCAGTATTAGTAAATAAAAGATTGGAGAGTAGAGTAGTACTTACAACATTGTTATTGGAACTCGCCCATCATTCTCTTGCACAAGAAAGTTTGTATGAGATAAGTCCTGGTTTTTTATAATAAAGAATCATGCTGAAATAAAAGTAAGTTTCCAACTCTCTGAACCAGTTAATAAATCTTTCCATCGAGAATTTTTCATTTTAGAAAAAAATATCTTATCAAATTCAAGAATAGATCTGGGTATGGCATGCCTCTAGATAAGTCTTTAAGCTAAGTTCTCTATCCTTTCACAATGCTTGTTTGTGTTTATGATTAGCCAAGCTAGGTCTACTATGGTTTGCTCTGAAATATCTATTCTTTGTTCTTGAGCTAGCAAAAAAAGATCCACGTATTAATTAAATTGATATGAAATGATTCAGAATATGTTTCACAGTTCTTTACGTCAACCATTCATCTCTGATATAAATAACATATTAAATGGCATCGGCATTTGGAGAAGGTTAGACAGAAATTTACCATCAATGAGATTAAAATTTAACGAGGATGCTGGCATCTTAAGAATTAGATGCTGCTGGAACTTTGATGGTCCATCAGGTTAAAGCAATAAGGATAATAAAAACTAAGGCAAACCAATCAATGACGTTAATGTCGACCAATATCACTACTTCCATAGAAAATTGAGTACTCCAAACTGTAACCAATAATCCATGAAACTACATACAGTGCCAAAATGCACTTCTCTACACAGTAGATCTATTGCAATTACACAGGAAAATGGCACACAGAACCATGCAGGACGCTTCCTCTGACTCGTCATGTTCTTGATCTTCTAATTGGTGATGGACTGTCAACAAACATTTGAAACAAAAGGCATTCAAAGATGAGTGTTCCTCTGGAAGAAGAGAAAATGTGGTCCAAGAACTTCAAAAAAAGATTATAAGAAATTCTCTCATGTAGAAAGCTCTACCTTCGGTATCTGCCATACTCAGGGCTTCTGTTCCTACCATAATCTGGACTTCGACGCCTGTCATATACTGGACCATTATACTTATCATAAACAGGGCTGCGAGCTCGAACATAATCAGGACTTGGCCGTCTGCGATAAACTGGACTTGGTGACCTTCCATTATAACTTCCTCTTCTAGGACTATCATATCTGTCACCCCTCTCACTGTCATCCCTCAACGCATACTCAACAGAAACCACCCTGTCCAATATCTTGCTGCAGAAATGCAAAACAATACAATATGTTAATCAGCTTATCTGAAAATTTAAAAATCTATCCAAGTCATTTACACAAGAAACCTAGTAAACATGTTCACTAACGTCATGTGTGTGCACTCGAGAGCTTTGGTAGCATCTTCTTGTGTCTTGAACTGCACAAATGCAAAGTTCCGTCGAATTCGGACATGCAGCACCTCTCCATAGCGCTCAAAGTGTATTTTTATGTCCTCAACCCTGGTATGAATCGGATCGAAATTAATAACAAACAAGGTTTTAGTTGGCCTCTGGTTTGCTGTCGACCTTGGCCCATCTCGATGCCGACCACGTTCACCCTAGCATATTCATGATATAAGCATAAGACAAAATCAATCTCGGCCTCTTACAGCAATATACCAACAGCTTGAGCAACTAAGGATACAACATCAGAGACAAATAAATAAATAAATAAATAACCATATACCCGAGCCCACTCCACTGAAAGCTTTCGCCTATCATAACCAAAAGGTATATTGTCAAGTCCACGTATAGCATCTGCAGCATCGCGGTCATCTTCAAGATAAACAAAAGCAAATCCTGCAGCAACAACTCAAATTAGAGACAGAATAAGAGGATGTGTAACCTTAGAATTAAATTCACTTAACCAGGGTACATCAGCCAAATCAGGATGGCTTATCCTGATAAGAACTTGAAATTTATACAACACCTGCAAAATACTTGATGGGCTGATGCACACAAGGATGTAGATTGTGGAAGCGTTGCATGATGAACTAAATGAAGATGTTGGCATTTAAGAGTTTAAAATCCAAAGTTTCAGGTCTGAGATGTCATTGCTAAGCATGCTTCGCCATTCAGATAGCACTAGTTCAGAAATGGAACGCATGGCAAGAAAGATTTCAATTCACCCTCCCACTATCAGTAGGTGGACAAGGCATAGTAAATTGACTGAGAACATCACGACCATTCTTGTGAAATGTAAAGTTAGGGCGGTGAGGTGGGTGAGTGACAGATGATCGAGTGATGAAAACACAGGATGATTCCATCTGTGAGTGGAAGGAGAAGGAGAGCAGACAAGCAAGAGAGTTTCCAAGCTACTACAAGTGTTGGCGAGCCCAGATAGAAGCTCAAATTTCCTTAGTAAGAGTTCCTGCGTCAAAACAAACACTTAATATGGAGGTGTTCTCCAAAGAAACTTCAAATTTCCCTTTTCCATTTTTTTCACTCCCGACTGTATTTTTAATTTGAAAGTGATCACCGCTACTCAAGTAGCTGCATATTTTATATCCAGCAAACTCTTATTTCAGAATACTTATCCATTCAAATATCAACAAGATTTTCAATAAAAACTTGTTTCAGAATACTCTTATTTGATATAAGTTTTACTTTTGATTTTCAATTATTATTATAATAACTGTTTTGAAACCCATCATGCACTTGATGACCAAATACCACCCAAAACCAGAACTAACAATCCCTTGGAGAAATCACAAAAACATAGCTTGAAACCAATCGTTCATGACACAAGAAACCACAGTTTGAATTTCTATAAGAACCAAAACTATCCTACCGTATATCAAGATAGTTTCAAAACAGGTATTATAATAATAATTGAAAATCAAAAGTAAAACATATATCACTCAGAAAATATTTTCCATTCTGTCCAATCCATAACTCATCACGAATAACACCAATAATCAAACTCAATTACAAGTCCTCGTGCATTTCATTACCAGATAAAATAAACAAAAAGATAAGAAGACCCAATTCAGTTTACCAGATTTCATGTCAACTCGCTCCACCCTTCCGTACTTGCTGAACAAGCGTTCCAAGTCCGATTGCCTTGTCTCGGGCTCAAAGTTTCCAACGAAAACTGGCCGCGCCATCCTTGCAAACCAATTATCCTCTAAACTATACACCAACACAAGCAAGGTCAAATAAGATCCCCATAGTAAAATGTAGTTCACGTTTTCTTTCAAGAGAGGATGATCGCAAACCATACCTGAGGAGCTCTGTGGTCGTGACGATAAGAGAGAGTAAAAACCCTAGAGAAGAGACAAAATATTTGAGGAAATACAAAGCGTCTACATAGCCGAATGGTGTAACCCTTTGTTAGACTCCAGTACTCTCTCTCTCACCGTTGGATTTCCCTTGATATTAACTTGCGTGGTACAGTTTCAGCCGTTCAGATAATTAGATGGAAACCACGTTGGGCCTGTGGAAATAGATAGAGGACGGACAAAACGTGTTGGGATTATTGTTTTAAGCAGGGGTGTTAAAAAAACGTCTCACAAATATTAATCTTGAAAATAGATATCATACGACTTAATTAAATCTTATAGCAATAAATTTAATTTAATTTATTTTTTATATTCTTCTTAACTAAATCTTTTTTTATTTTACTCAGTTAATTCAGCTGATATACTAAATTTAAATTGTTTGTACCAGTTTATAGTAAATTTTAAATTAGTTTATTGATTTTAAATCTTAGATCCAATTAAATTGAATTAATAAAAAATAAAAATTTAAACCGTAAGAATTTATAATATTCAAAAAAGAACCAAACAAATATATCTAACTGCTCAAATAAATAAAAATGAGGCAGTTCTACAATCAATAAAATATCAAAAACTAGATTATATATAATTATGAATACAAACTAAGTAGGCCCATTGGGTAAACGGGTTTGTTTGGTATTGCGATTGTTGTTGTGGCTGAAATTTAAAAAAAAATAATTTCATGAAAAATATTTTTAGTTGCGATTCATAACTGAAATAAAGTGTTTGGTTAAAATTATGGTTGAGATTGAGGTTTAATTAAAAACAATTTTGTGTGTTTGGTTACCATGTTTTTATATATTGATGTCATCTTGTTAAATTATTTTAAATGACACACATACATATATATTGTTTTTTAAATATTATAGATTTAATAATTATAATAATAAAATGTAATTAATAATTTAAATAAATTAAACATTTGTTTTTATTCTCCCATCAAACTACTTGCAATTCCATCAATAGACTTAACCACCCAGTCAACAAATTAAAAATAAAAAAACAAAACTAACCCTCTTCCTATATGCGCATTACGCACCTTGCCCGCTCTCGCATACCTTCACCCTTAATTTCTCTTCCCCCCACTCATAAAACCTCTTTCTTCTCACTCTTTGACTTCAAATACAAGCAAGAGATCGGATGACATGTCCTTTAGTTTTGAATGGTGGAGACGGAGAATGTTTCTGTTGGATCATTAATCCAATGTTGGGCTTATATGAGAATAATTATGTGTTTGTGGACTGTCAAATAAGGTGAAGCCTAATTAAAAATGATCTGTTAAGTATTTTTTAGGCAATTGAGTTTTAGTGTATCTAATAGGATGTGGACCTTTAATGTGTAGAGATTACGGGGTTATTCCTATTTTAGTGATGAGCTAAAATAGGAATACCAAAGGGTGGGAATGCCAAAAGGCATGAATATCAAAAGGCACTTGGTTGCCTATATATATGGTCATGGTCCCCAGATTACAGGTTCGAACATTCTCATACTGACATCCCATTATCAGAGAGAAAACTAAGGTTAAGGTAGAGAGAACAAAAGGGCTCTCAAAGGAGAACGTGTTAATCCGAAAGGCCATCCTTACGACTCTAGATAGCAACTTCCGGATATTAATTCAGGTACGCTTCCGCTTTATAGTTTATGCATTTTATTCGTTCTTGATAATTCGACATGAATATCATTTCTATATGTTATGAAATGCTAGATCTAACAGTTTCCACAACAGAGATCGAGAACGTCGCCACCAAGCAAGGTTATCAAAATTGTGAGTTGAATCGCAAAATCATACGATTTTGTGAATCAACTCATCAAACCTTGTCAATTCGGGTAGAAAAATCGATTTCAGTCAAACTCGGTTAAAATCGTAAAATCGGTCCAATTTTATGATCTGCTCATTCTGCCACCGGTTCAAAAGCTAATTCAAAATTTCAAACGGAGCCAAGAAAAAAAATAGAGAAGAGGATAAGGAGATGAGGAGGAAGAGAGTAGCGGCGCAAGGAGAGGGAGAGAGGGAGAGAGGGAGAGAGGGAGATGGGTGGGTGGGCACTAGGCAGGTGGCTGCACATTCACAAGCAGAGGGATTCCACATTCAAAAGCAGAGGGATTGAGGAAGATGGGTGGGCGGCGGCGTGGGAGAAGGGAATTAGAGTTTTAGTATTTAGGGTTACTTGGGGGGGGGGGGGGGGCTTTTATACTTGTTATAATAATAATAATAATAATAATAATAATAATAATAATAATAATAATAATAATAATAATAAAAAGTAGGTTTCTACGGGGGGGGTTATAAATTAATAATAATAAAAAAAAATAAGTAGGTTTCTACGGGAGGTATAGTAGTAGTAGTAGTAGTAATAATCGGGGAGTTTAATAATAATAATAATAATAATAATAATAATAATAATAATAATAATAATAATAATAATTAGCATAAAAAATAGTTAACATAAAAAAATAATTTTAAAAAAAAATCCTATTAATTTAAGACAATAAATAACATTAATTAACTTCAAATACAACAACCATAAAAAAAATATACAATTACTTGAAAAACATACAATAAGTAGCTTAAATTTCAAATCTCAAATATTGTGAGTCTTTTAATTATATTTAAATTCATTTTTTAATTTAAATATAATTAAAAATAATTATTTTATTGTTGGAGGGTTTTTCAAAAGCAATTATTTAATTATATAACTTACTACTTTCAATAATAATGTTTTTGATGAATGTATTAAGAATAACGAGGAAAATAATGGTCATGAGACTAATTTTAATTTATATATCACATCAACAAAATATTTATTTTAAATTTGTTAATTTTTACCTAATGAAATTCTATGGACATAATTGTTTTGTAATGTATTTTTAAGTTATTTTGAATCATGTATGAACGTTAACTAATGAAGTTTTATGGCCATAATTATGTTATATTGTATTCAAAAATATTTTACTTACGATTTTATGATTTTTCTACCTACACGATTTTAGCTGTGATTTTACGATTTTTGTACAGAAAAATTCAGGTACGATTTTACGATTTTACAATCCGATCTTAAGATCCGAGTTTTCGAATCCCCTTCTGTGTCATTTTAAAATCGTGATTTTGACAGCCATGCCACCAAGTACGGGTTCACTTAATCGGAAATGTACAAGTCCAACCTCGTTGGCACTATTGATCCTTATGATCGACACGTGTTCATTTGATTTAAGAATCCTGGGGCGTGGCTACCAAGTGTTGAGGAAGATGATCTACCTTGTGACTATTTGCGAAGCAGGAGAAGGAAGTGAGTTTGAGAACGAAGATGTTTTGATATTTCTTGAGATGATTAAATACAAGTCAATTTTCTTTTTATTTCTTTTGAGAATTTATTTTTCATAGACATTGAGATTGATATGTTATTACATATATTTTAATTATAAAAATTGAGGAAGATGAATTGGAAGTTACAAAACAAAAACTGAAATAGCGTTTCATCCAATGAAAAGCAACCGAAGGTAGCTTCTCCAAAACTGAGGTTACACATTAGTTTTTGGTAGGTCACATAACAATTGAAATTGTGGTTTTACAATAACCAAATGATGATGAAACTGTTTTCCCTCAAAATTCAATTAGAAACGCAATAGCAATAACAAATGACCACTAAGTAGGCCCCCTAGGTAAATAGAAACTCAGTAAATATGTGTAAATATTCCAATACTTAAATTTATAAGGAAAAAATATCTCTTTAATGAAACTTTATTTTCTTACTCATTTTTTTCTTATAAACATATTTCTTTTATTAAAATCATTATTTTTTAATTAAATAATTATTATAATGTGAAATGAACTTTCAATAAAAAAAAGTCATTGTTTCTACACATTTAAATGAATAAATATTGATAATAAAAAATTTGAGAAATTTATATTAAAACATTATGCTAACAAAATACATATTCTAAAAGCTCTCTCTCTCTCTCTCTATATATATATATATATAGACACGCATATTAGCATAATATATAATAATCATAAATCAATTGTTAATATTGCCATAAAAGCTCTAATGCTCTAAGAAAACTATTGCATAATATAATAATTATTTTAGGATTGTTTTAAATAATTGACTTATAGAAAATATTTTATTCTAATATTAAAAAACAACCAAGGTATGTTTAGAAACAAGCGAAGCACACTTGGACCTTCGAATAAAAGGCCCATGCACTTTTATTTTTACTTCTTAAAAGAAATAGGTGGATAATGTGTTGTTTATATATGTACCCTCCGTCTTCAATGGCTAAGAAGTAATTGGATAAGATTTGAAATCCCAAGAACCTCCTTTTCAACTTCTTTTGAACTAAAAATGTTAAAAAAAAAAATGTTAATACTCTCATAAAACATGTATTACCCACAATGTCTCTCTAATCATTCAAAAAACTTATATTAAATAGAGTTTTTTTAAATAAAAAAAATCTCAAGCCCAATATATTTTTCCTAATAAATGAAGGATTCAAATCATCTTCATAAAACTTTTAGTTTCAAGACAAATCAATTAACATCGAGATCGATTATTTTTGTAGTCAAAATACAGACGAACAATATTTTTTTATATAATTTTCTCTTTTTTGCTTTCAACATTCAAGACTAAAAAGTGAAAAAAATATCTATGACTAAAATATAAAATTCATAAACTTCAAGAACAACTAAGTTGAAGATATATGGACAAAAATGAAGTTTTACTCACCTTTTAAACATTATACTTTTTTTTTGTATTTGTTTTTATCTTTTTTTTTTATCACAATCTAAATGTTTTCCATAAAATCAATCTTTAATCCAACACTGAAATATTCGTCAATGAATTGCACACACAATAGCATGTATAGGGAAAACAATCTTGATATATAAAACAATACTAAATTAAAAAGATAATTGAAAAGAAAAAAAGTTGATGAAATAAAACACTATACAATGAATATCTCTACAATTATAACAGTGAATTATCATTATTTTTTGTTGTTGCTATAATTGTCATTGATTCCGCTCCAACACAGGACTTGTATGGGCTGTTTAAGAGTGTAATTAATGTTGTTTTTCAAAGTACTTTTGTTTATAAATGTATCAAAATGATAATTTTTATTTTTTTAAAATTATTTTTGATATTAGCACATCAAAATGATTTAAAAAACTCCCAAAAAATTAATTTAAAGTATAAAGCAATAATAAAACATTTTAAATTTTTCCAAAAGCGTTTTTTATACGTAGTGCCAAACATGCACTAAATGTTTTAGCAAATGTTCCTTTTATCTTAAAATTAAGAAATTATTGATCAATTTGCCATAAATTATGTATTTGTGTTGCAAAGAGAAATTAAAATGATTTTTTTAGGGATAATGATATATTAAGTATATAAACTTTTTATATTAAAGCATAGATGAAATTAATTGATTCAAAAACTTATTCTTTCATTTTGTGTTACGATTTTAATACCCCCTTTGCAAATCTATCTCCTAAACAATAGGAGATAAGTACGAGATATTACAGATTTATATGGACTATTCTTATCATATAATTACAAATTTCAATCTTTATCATATAATAAAGAAGATAATTATGATAATCTTCACTCCCTCTCAAGCTAGTGCATAAATGTTTTGCATGTCCAACTTGTCTAGAATTCCATGGAAGGCTTGACTTGATATGGCTTTAGTGAGTATGTTAGCAAGTTGATCTTGGATCGGACATAAGGAACTTCAATAACCTTTGCTTCTAGTTTCTCCTTAATAAAATGTCTATCAATCTCTACATGTTTAGTTTGATCGTATTAAGCAGGATTATGAGTTATGTCACATACTGTCTTGTTATAATAATAGAGTTTGATTGGAGATGCTATTGATATATTGAGTTCCTACAACAAATTTTTAATCCATAATAGCTTGCACACACCCTTGGCCATACCTTTATATTCAGCTTATGCACTAGATCTAACCACAACTTCTTGTTTTTTGCTTCGCCATGTAACCAGATTTCCTCCAATAAATGTTAAGTATCCCGTAGTTAAAAGTCTATCATCAATTGATCCAGACCAATCTACATCAGTATAACCTTCAACATATAAAGTTTCTCCTTTAGTGAAAATAATTACTTTTCCCAGAATATCGCAAAATTCATATCATAATATCCAAATGATCTTCACTAGGTGAGTGCATGAAGACTAACAACACTAAGAGAGTATGTTAGATCAGGATGAGTATGTGCAATATACATCAATAGCCTACAAGTCTTTGATATCGTTATACATTGGTAGGAATCTGGTCTGAAAAGGTACCTAATGTAATGTGTTCAGCAACAGGTGTATCACTTGGTTAATAACCTAACAGGCCAACTTCATTCAATAAATCTATAGTATATTTTCGTTATGATATGAACATACCTCATTTAGACCTTAACACCTCGATTCCCATAAAATAATTCAGTGGTCTAAGATCGTTCACTTCAAACTCACACGAAAGGTAGGTCTGCAAAGCTTGCTTTTCATCATCATCTCTAGTTATAATCATATCATCAACATATATAATCAACACAGTGAGCTTCCCTTTATTATGTATTTTGAAGAGAGTTCGATAAGAATTACTCTATCGATATCCAAATGCCTTCATTGAACTTGTAAATCTGTGAAACCAAGCTCTTAGTGATTGTTTTAAACCATGCAATGATTTTCGTAATTTACACACTTGTTTTCTTCCTTTACTCTATAAATTACATCATGGAGGTAGCTCCATGTAGACTTTCTCTTGGAGATTTTCATGTAGGAAAGCATTCTTTACATTACATTGATGTAGTGGCCAATCGAAATTCATAGTTATGATAAGAGTATACGTTTTGTATTTATTTTGGCCACCGGTGTGAATGTTTTTGCATAGTCAATCCCATATGTTTGATTGTATCCCTTGGCTACAAGTTGAGCTTTAGATCTCTCAATGTCGCCATCTACTTTGTATTTAATTATGAAAATCCATCGACACCCCACCAATATTTTTCCAATTGGTAAATCAACCACTTCACATGTTGTATTTTTTTTAAAGGACTTCATCTCCTCGTTCATTGCTTGTTTTCTCCTAGAGTCTTTCAAGGCCTTTTATACACTTCGGTACATGTACAATAGATAATTGATTTGTAAATGATTCATTTGTCTTTGATAATCTATGATAAGAAATAACTAACTCTAGGAACTACTCTTGTGGTACGATTAGGAAGTATTCGGAATAGAGGTTCATGACTTAATGTAAGGTTTGTGACTAAGGGTGACTTATGATGAGAAGTAGAATCATCAAGTGGAGGTAATTGGTGTTATGGTTTGTGAGCCTCAACCATATTATCATGATTATACGGTAGAAGCTCAGTTGTGTAGTTAGAGGGTTGCAATTCATTTGCATAACTAAAGAGTTGTTCATGTTGAGTTGTATCAGACTACAATCATTTGTATGACTAGGGAGTTGTTCTAGTTGAGTCGCATCACCTATACTAGTCTCTGGTGCTGCAACTATTTCAGGTAATACAATACTTGCATGTTATGTGGTTTTGATTGCTACAAGTTTAGGATTATGATTTATGATTTCGACTGGATGACTAAGAAACTATAAGTCTCCAAAACTGATACTTTGCTCCCCCTGAGTTGCAGTTGATGAAATAAGATAATACATTGGGAGTTCATGAAATTAGATGCCTATGTAACATGAAGTTTACGAGTTGGTGGGAGGAAAAATCTGTACCCCTTTTGATAGAGGTCATAGCCAACAAAGACACATTGTAGTGCACGTGATTGTAATTTATGATGAGCAGAATTGGGTTTATACATTACAACCAAAAACATTTGGAGGCAAATTTGACATAGATGGAGAGGATTTTGATCATTTTATGGAAAACCAAGCTATGAGATGGAATCTGATTGATCAAATAGGATGCAACAATAAGTGATTCACCGTAATAATAAAGAGGCATATGGGCATCGAACAATGTGGCTTGAACCATTTCGAGAAGTTGATAATTTTTTCTTTCTGCAACCCCATTTTGTTGAGGAGAAGAGGGACATAGTGTTTGGAAAATGATGCCATGAATATGTAAGAATTGTTTCAACTCATGATTTATAAATTCCCCGCCATTATCAGTACGAAAAAATTGAATGGAAGTCTTACATTGAGTAACAACCATTGTATGTAATTGTTTAAATAGTGAGCAAACATCCTACTTTGTTTTCATCAAATACACCCAAGTCATGCGACTATAATCATCAATAAAAGAAACAAACCATCGTGCACCATTAAGTGTAGGAATTTTTGCTGGACCCCAAGCATCCGAGTATACAAGCATAAAAGAAAAAAAAAACTTTTATTCAAACTTCTCGGAAAAAAAATATAGTGCATAAACTTCACATTTAAACAGTAACAGAGAGGTATTGATAAATAATTTGGGAAACAAGTGCTTTAAGTATCCAAATGAAGCATTTTCAAATTGTTTGTGTAACAACTAGATAGTCGAAGTAGGTCAAACTAAAGGGCTGCAATGAACTAGTAACTAATAATGACTAAGCCAATGCACTTAAGCAAGATGGTGCAAGATCAAGATAATATTGCTTTCCTCTTCTAATACCACACCTAATTGTCCTTTATGTCTTGATGTCCTTAAAGAAACAATAGTTAGACCAAAAAATCACAACACAATTCAAGGAAATGGTAATCTAAGATATTGATAACAAGTTAAAAGTTGAGTGAAGGCACCACAAGAACAAAATCTAAGTTAAGATGATTTAGAGAGAGGGATCATTTACTAATAACTGTAGCCAAAATGCCATTGGCTACAGAGACAACAAGATTTTTAGAGGGTTTCAAAGTAGAAATAAAAGCATCAAACAACATGTGATTCTTTGATCCAAAATTAATAATCCATGTACAAGATCCAATATATGCCATTTAAGGTAACCAATCAAGTCATAACAATGATATTTAGCATGTCCTATGCCACCACAATGAGTACAAGATCTAAGAGGTCCAGATGATACATGGTGTTTATTTCCAAAATCAAAACTACAGGATGTTGGTGTGGAAGAAGGTAGAGCAACAGGTTTGGAAACAAAATCAGAGGTACTTAGATCACCATTTAAGAGACTCAAAGATCTTGATGTGCTTAGAGTTGAAGAGGCCATTGCATATGTCAAAGTGTATGATAAAAGAAAGGATATGTATGATGAAAGGGACAAGTTAACTAGAACTAAGAGAGCCTCTAGTAGTCTTAAGGTTAGAAATAGTCAATTCCATAGAAATCAGGGCTCATAGCGTAGGTCAAAAAAATGGCAGGGATAAGAACAAAAAGGTTTAGGCTGGTCTCAAAGTGGGAACGTGCACAACAATCACAACTCAAACTTGAACCATAGTGCTAGAGCAAATTGGAACAATGTTTTCAATTCACATAACAAATATGAAAGCAATAGCTAAATAAGTGTGCAACCACATTGTCAAGTATGCCAGAAGTATCATTTTGGCCTATGCAGACATAAAGGAAAACCTAGATGTAGGAAATGCAATTGTTTTGGTCATAATGCAAAGTATTATGATAATCATAGTCACAAACAACTAGCTAATTGTGCAAAGGAGGAGAAAGTGACCACATGAACCATGTTATATGCTTGTCATGCTACAAGTTTGCAAGATAGAAGTGTATGTGTGTGGATAGCGCTTGCAACAATCACATGACATCACAAGAGTCAAGTTTAATAAACATTGACAGAACCGTGACCTGTAAAGTGAAAATAGGTTATGAAGATCTTGTACAAGCAACTGGCAAAGGTACTCTAATGGTTGAAACTCAACATGGGAAAAGATACATAAATGAAACGTGGTTGGTTATAAGTTTGGATCAAAATCTGCTAAATGTAGGACAAATGATGGAGCATGGTTATTATATTCTGTTTGGAGATAACAAGTGATTTTTGATGATGAAAGCCTCAACAATGCTGTAGCAAAAGTAATCATAGGAGGGAATCAATGTTTTCCTTTTTCACTTAAATCCATAACACCTGCAGCAATAAAAACATCAGCACTAGAACACTCTTGGATCTAGCATAAAAGACTTGGATACTTGAATTTTATCAGTATGAAAAAGGATGTAGCAAAAGGAAATGGTGATTGGACTGCATGTGCTGATAGAAGTGAATGATATGTATGAAGGTTATATCACATGAAAACATCACAAAGAGAAATTTGATAAAGAGAAGTGTGGAGGGCAAGTTGTCCACTAGAATTGGTGCACACAGACTTATGTGGACCAATGCAGAATGAATCAATTGGAGGAAACATGTACCTCATCACATCATTGATAATTTCTTAAGAATGTGTTGGGTATATTTTCTTTGAAATAAATCTGATACCTTCAATGTGTTCAAGAAGTTAAAAATGTTTGTTGAAGTGCAAAATGTATTCAAATTGAAGAAGCTAAGAAGTGATAGACGTGGTGAACATACCTCACATGAATTTCAAGATTTCTGTGCAAGTATAGGAATAGAGAGGCAGCTAGCAATTGCTTACTCTCCTCAATGAAGTTACTGAAAGAAGAAATAGAATAATATATGAGATGGAAAGATCCATGATGATAGAAAAAGGAATTCCAATATTTTTTTAGGTAGAAGCTATAAGCACAATTGTGTACCTCTAAAATAGATGTTTTACAACATATGTGCCAAGCAAAACTCTATTCGAAGCATTCATAGGCAGGAAGTCAGGAATCAAACATCTAAAAGTTTTTGGATGCCTCTGCTATACTCACGTTCCATCAGCTTTGAGGCAAAAATTTGATGGCAAGGCTAAAAAGGGGTTATATAGTGTATGTATTGAAATTTAAGAATATTGTGTTATTAAGGAGTGTTATATTTGATGAAGACAAGTCTTGAACTTGGGATAGAAATTAGCTAGAATATGTTCCCCCACATCTTGTTCTTAAAGCAATGAAGAAGGAAGTAAAAGCAATAAAGAATAAACTAATTTAATTAAATTTGATTATGGTGGAAGTTCTCACCTAAACTCCTCGGTTGATAAGTCAATTGAATATACTAATGGAAACGTAGTCAAGACACGTAGTTCAACTCAAGTAAAACTTAAAACTCTTGAAGATGTATATCCAAAATGTCACATGTGCATCATAGAGCCAAAGAATTATCAAGAAGCAACTGGTGTTATAGCTTGGCAAAAAACTATAAATACAAAGTTGGAAATGATAGAGAAAAACAGCACCTGGAAACTGGTGGAGAGACTTGCTGACAAACCTGTTATAGGTGTGAGATAGGTGTTTAAAACCAAGCTTAATCTTGATGGAACAGTTAAAAACCACAAGGCCCGACTTGTAGCAAAAGGATATGCACATAAGCTTGGAATTGACTACAATGAAACTTTTGCTCTAGTACCAAGGTTAGACATAATTCGAAATCTTATTGAGCAAAAAAGGTTGGAAATTGTTTTAGCTGGATGTTAAGTCAATATTCCTAAATGGTGTGATTGATGAAGAAGTATATGTAGAACAACCTAAAGGTTTTGAGGTAAAGAATGCAAGTCACAAGGTCTATAAATTAAGGAAGGCTTTATATGGACTTAAACAGGCTCCTAGAGCCTAATATAGTGAGATTGATCACATCTCTCCACATGTAAGTTCAAGAAAAGCACAAGTGAAGCCATCTTATATACAAGGATCGACATTGAAAAAGACTTGATCATTGTCACAATATATATTGATGACAATGTTCATACTGGTAGCAGTGAGAAGATGCTTGCTGAGTTCAAAAAGAAGATGATGCAGAGATATGAGATGTCTGATCTTAGACTCCTTCATCATTTCTTGTGCATGAGAATACTACAAATTAATCAAGGAGTATTTATCCACCAAAACAAGTATGCTAAATCCTTGCTAATGATATTTGGACTTGAAGACTGCAAACTAGTATCAATTCCTTTGCCTACTGGTGAGAAACTCAAAAAGGTGGATGGAAGTGAGTTTTTTGATGAAGGGCTCTATAGGTAAATTTTAGGAAGCCTATTATACTTAACTGCAACTAGACCTGATCAAATGTATGCTGCAATTTGCTATCAAGGTCCATGAATAGTCCTACAAAAAGCACATGGGAGTTGCAAGAAGAGTTCTAAGATATGTTCAAGGATTCTTAGCTACCATATTGAATCTGTGAGAAATCTATCAGCAACCCTTATTGGATTTTATGATGCAGACTAGGCAAATAGTGAAGATGATAGAAGAAGCACCTCTGGCTACGTATTTAGTTTTGGAAGTGAAGCATTCTCTTGGAACTCTATAAAACAAAACATAGTGGTATTATCAACAACAAACGTTGAGTACGTCTCAACATCTAGGCAACAACACAGGCTATATGGTTGAGATTTGTTCTTAATGATTTTGGTGAAATGCAAACTGAAGCTACACCCTTGTTCTACGACAATATGTCAACAATTTGAATGGCTAAGAAACTAATTTTCCACCAAAGGACTAGGCCCATAAATAGGAAGTATCATTTCATAAAGGAAGCTCTGTAAAAAGGTGTGATCAATATGAAATTATGCAGAAATGAAGAACAACTAGCAAATATTCTTACTAAAACTCTACCTAAAGATAGATTTAATCAACAGAAATTGAAACTTGGAGTAAAGCCTGTAAGTAGCTTATGAGAGTTTGTTGATAATTAGTTGCTCACTAAACAATGAATTTTGTAGAATACAATCCTGCATATTAATGGAGACAAGGAAGAAGAGAAGAGGAACCTTTTGTTTTGGAAAATAGTTGTTAAATGCTATGCTCCTATTTATGGAAATTCATAGTTGTCATAAGGATCATAGTCACAAAATCAGAATGAATAATAGAAGATGTGTCCTTGTGCCCAAAGTTTAGCATCCATGTTTTTGGCCGTATATATCATGATAATTACATGTTTTTGTGATAGGTTTATAAGCTGAAAATATACTACATACTATGTGTGCACTCTCCTTCTTCATCAAGTAAGCATTATCCATCAATAAAAAAATCTAACATTAAGCTCAGGGGTTGAAATTGAATTCAATGGAGGGAAAAACATGCTCTGCATGGTCATTGACAGTTGAGTAGTGTTTGAAAGAGTATGTTGTGAAGTTAGATAAGGGTCTGAGCTCTTACGAGGCTTGGAAGCGGCGAGAGAGGTATGGCTGGAATTAGCATGCTTAAGAGAAGGGCAAGCCCTTGTGGTGGTTAGTATTGAAACAATTTGATGACATGCTTATAAAGTTACTTCTAGTTGTTGCTTTTATATCATTTATTCTAGCCTATTTACATAGGGGTGAGTATGGGGAGGCTGGATTCGAAGTTTATGTGGAGTCTATAAAGTTAAGAATAATTGTTCTGTTGGATTGATATCACTGGTATATTGTTTAGATTTATATACAGTTTGAATGAGAATCTAATAAGGAAATACAATTAGACTTTGAATGAAATACAATCAGACTTTAATGATAAAATAAATCCTAATAAATTATAATAGGAAAGACACCGTTGGAGCAATTTGTGCAGGTTGTATAGCAGATCACGTTGTTGATGGAGGAGATTCCTTAACACGTCCCCACAAGATGGTGGCACCATCGGAGACACCAATCTTGGAGCGAGGAGCTAGAACCGAGGACGTGGCAGGGGTTTGATGAGCGCATCAACAAGCTGATTGGTAGTGGAGACATGAGACACTTGAAGAAGACCTTGAGTGACACGATATCGTACAAACTGAAAATTAATGTCAATATGTTTCATACGTGAGTGTAGGACAGGATTGGCACAATAGAACATGGCACCAATATTGTCACAGGAGATTGCAGGTGTCATTGGGAGAGATATGCCAAGTTCGCGTAATAAGGATTGAATCCATGTGAGTTCAGCAGTGGTGGAAGCAATGGCCTAGTATTCGGCTTTAGTAGAGGAGCGAGAGATGGCCCGCTGCTTACGGGAACTCCAAGAGATTAGATTTCCACCTAGGTAGATAACATAATCAGTGGTAGACTTGCGATCATCACGATCACCAGCCCAATCAGCATAAAAAAATGCATATAGAGATTGTACCCTTCAAGTAACGAAGAAGGCGTTTGAGAGCTTGCCATGAGTCTCAAAAGGAAAGTTCATGAATTGAGAGAGCTTGTAAATAGCGAAGGAGATGTTAGGGCATGTAAGACTGAGGTATTGAAGTCCACCGACAAGACGATGATAAGGAGTGACATCTGTTGGGGAGGAGCCATCATGGAGCATAAGGGAGTCAGATGTGGAGAGAGGTGTACTGACTACCTTAGCACCATCCATTTTGGCTGTAACAATAAGATCATGGATGTACTTATGTTGAGAGAGGAATATACCGGTGGTTGTGGGAAGGACCTCGATACCAAGAAAGTAGTGTAATGAGCCCAAGTCTTTGACAGAGAACTGATTTGTAAGGAGTTGAATGAACTTAGCCATAAGTGAGGAATCAATGCCTGTAATAAGATCATCAACATAAACTAGAAAATAAATGACAGTGGCCCCATTTTTAAAGATAAAAAGTGAGGCATCAGAGATGGCATTGGCAAAGCCATGAGATAGTAAGAACGATTGTAATTCCTTGTACCATGCCCGAGGAGCCTGTCGTAGGCCATAAAGGGCTTTCCTTAACTTACACACATGAGTGGGATGATTGGAGTCAATGAAACCCAGTGGTTGAACCATATAGACATTTTTACTAATGGTGCCATGAAGAAAAGTATTATTAACGTCCAGCTGATAGATTGGCCAACCATTAGTGATGGCAAGATGCAAAACAATTCTTATGGTAGTTGGTTTTACCACCGGATTGAAAGTATCTGAGAAACCAATATCAGGAAGTTGGTGAAAACCCTTGGCAACTAACTGTGCCTTGTACCTATCAATAGTTCCATCAGGATGTCATTTGATACGAAACACCCACTTACAACCAACCAGATTTTGAGAGGGGTGTGAAGGAATGAGTTCCCATGTACCATTGCAAATTAGCGCATTGAACTCATTGGACATTGCTAGTCACCAAAGGGGGTCTTTCATGGCTTGGAAAATGCATGTTGGTTCAATAGAGGAAGGTGTCATCACCCAATTTATGTGTTACTCAATAAAATCCACCCAAAATTTACAATAATAAAATAAAAGGGGTCGGCATGGGTACAAAAATCAATGAGGAAATTTTGGTTGTTTTCGAGAGTCTAATTTTATCCTTAAAAATAGAGGAAAATACAGAATTAAGGCAAAAATAATTTATCATTGGATAAATCTATGTAAAAATTGAATCGAGCGACATAATTTATTTTTATGGGTTGATTTGATTTAATCGTCGACCAATTTAAAAGTGTAATTATATTTGAGAATTAATTTAGAGTCCAATTGAAGGATTTAATTAAATGCAAGGACTTAATTAACTTTAAACTAGTCACATCAAATTAATTAAGGGCTTAATTGATGAAATCAAGTTTTCGAGCTTAATTTGGGTTCAATTGAGAAGTTTTGAGTTTTTGGAGATCAAATTGAATTTTTCCAATCCAATTGTGCGAATCAGGCCTCAAATTAAAGACAATTGAATTTAATGGTCAATTAGGGATCAAATTACACAAATCTAAAATGAAGGAACAAATTTGAAAAGAATGTGTAAATTTAAACTCTAGAAATAGAGTTGTTTTGTTTTGTAAAAGAGGACCCCAAAATAAAATAAAAAAGAAAAAAAATTAAAAAAACCTAAATTCCTAAAAAACCCTAATCTCTTTCTGCCATTTTTAGGGCTGCAACCGCCAACCCCTTGGAGGGGCAGCTGCAACCCCTTTCCACTCTTTCCTTTTTCCGACCAGCCTTCCTCGGCGAGCCTCCTCTTAGCTTTCTTTTCCTTCAACTGCTCCCTTTGACAACCTTGACTCTCCCCTCCAATGACAGTAGCATCTCTTTGTCGACAACCTCCCTTCCCGTCAGCTCTCCTCTCCAACCGTCGATGGCCAGCTCCTCTGCGCCAATAGCCTCCCTTCTCTTCCTCCTTGGCTCTCCCTGATAGATTTGCCTCCCTGTCATCGGCAGCTATAGTCGTAGCCCCCATCAGCTCTCATTTCTTCTTCATCATTTTCTTCTTTGGCAGTAGCACCGACCACCATCGCCCAACATCCTTCCCCTATCATCCATGGTAGTATCCCATGACAAACCCATCACCAGCCTCCACGGCAGTCCAACTGCCATTTGAAGGAGAAAAACACAAAAAAATTTGAGAATAGATCTGGCCAAAACATTGCTTGTGTGTTGTTGTATTTGTGTTTTTTGTCTGTGTTTGCAGGTCACCGGGAATGTCACCGCCGGTGAAAGAAGGAAGGGAGAGGCTGATCCACACCCCTTGTCATGTTGCTCCACTAGTGGTGGCGCGTGGTTCCACGCGCTGCCAATGAGGCGGCGTGTGAACTGAAGCACCACAACAACCTTGCGTGGCTTCAACTATCAACAATGTTTTCAAGGTTGTGTTTTTGTGATTTTGTATGTTGTGTTTGTGTGTTAAATTGTTGTTATGCTCATTTATTTTTTGTAAATGTTATGTAATGTGTAAAATGTAACAAAAAATAATGAAAAAAAGAATGAGTGTGTGTGTTGCAATATATATATATATATATATATATATATATATATATATATATACATGTGTGTGTGTGTGTATAAATTGCATTTCAAAAAGAAAAAGAAAAAAAACAAAAAAATTGGTTGTTTTCATGCATACGACCGAATTCCAAGGTTTTTTCCACTGTATTTTTTGTAAAAAAATATGTTGTATCTTTTCCATGTTTTACAGTGAAAATTGGATATTGTAACCGGTTTACAATTATCCATTGGAAGTCGGCTAAAATGTCAAAAATAATTTAAAATTATTTTGTTTTATCTATCGCGGTGTAAAATTACAATGTAAAGTACACTAGTAGATAATTAAAAATAGGATTTTTAAAATACGGTGCAAAATTTATTGGTTAGTCTTTCAACCTGCAATAAGGTAGAGATTCTCTCACAGAGAGAAATCTACGTCTAATCTTAGAAAAGAACAATAAAAAAATGACTTATGAAAAACAATCAAACAACAATGCAGCTTACCTGAGGTAGGATGCAATGGGGTGATGCGTCTTCCCCTTGTACAACAAGTCCCCTTATCCAAGACTCTTGCAGACCAATAGGTTTCTTAGTGACTATAAGACTAGGTGGTGATTCCTGATAATTATAGTCGTAATTTTTACGGCTATAAAACAACTCTTTCATTTTCACCGCACGTCGTTGTCTCTCCAACCCGGGCATGGCGAGGCACAAAAAAATCATTGTCACGACAGAAGGAATGGGATGTTTGGTGTCAGTCATAACATACCATGGATTAGGTTTTTGGATACCAGCCTTGGCTCGAATAACCATAACATGAGTAGGGGGTTCAGGAAGTATGGTGGAGGTGGGAGTTTGTGTGTGTAAGGATGAATAGGTGACAACAAATTGATGAGGATCTCTAGTATATGTATGAATTTGTCTGGGTTGAGGAGAGGGTTGGGCCACGTGAGGTTTGGTTTGACAGTGGTCTTGGGAGGGTAATGAAGGTATGGTGGAGGTAGGAACAGAGGAGGGGTGGTGAGGAGAGACAACATTAGCATCAATGAGATCCTGGACAATAGATGGTGATGATTCAGAGACAAGGGCAAAAGCTAATGTTGATGATATGACTTGTGGCTCCATTGAAGAGGAGGTAGTCGTCCTAGCAGGAATGGTGTGTGAGTGGGCATGAGTATAGGTGACTAGAGGAAGGGAGGTAAGCCAAGTGTGAGAGTTATTGATAGTGACATGTGGAATGGAAAAAGGAACTTTAACAAGAGGAAATGTGGACTTATCAAATTGGACATGTGGAGAGATAAAAAGTTTATTGGAGGAGAGATCAAGACAGTGAAAGGCACTCTGATTAGTGGAGTAACCAAGGAATAAATATGGGCAAGAACGAGGAAGTAACTTGTTTGAATTATAGGGATGTAACCAAGGAAAACATAAGCACTCAAAGGTGCGAAGACGAGAGTAATTTGGTTGTTCATCAAAGAGTTGAGTGAACGGGGAGTGATTTTGAAGGATTTGAGTGGGCATACAGTTTAAGATAGGTAGCATTTTTGAAGGCGTAAGACCAATATGTGAGAGGCAAGGAAGCTTGATGAAGAAGGGTGAGACCAGTTTCAACAATGTATCGATGTCGACGTTCGACGACACCATTGTATTGTGGAGTGTGAGGTGGTGTAAGAAGATGAGTGATTCCATTGGAGGAGAGAAAATGTTGAAGTTTGATAAATTCTCCCCCACCATCAGTATATAATCTAGTGATTGTTTTTTTGAAGTAATTTTCGACAAGGGCTTTGAAGGTGATGAAGGTGGAAAACACATCAGATTTCTTTTTGAGAGGGTAGAGCCAGATATATTTGGTGAAGTGATCAACAAATAGAACATAGTAGGAGAAATCATCAATAGAGGGATACGGATCAGGGCCCTAAACATCACTATAAAGAAGATCTAGTGGGCCATGACTAGTGAGAGATTAAGTACCAAACGGGAGTCGATGGTTTTTATTACAGACATGAATGACAAATGGACTTGGACTTAGAGGACACATTAATGGAAGACAAACAAAGGACTTGTTGGAGAATTTTGTGACTAGGGTGACCAAGGCGTCGATGCCAAAGGTCAAGGGAGACCACCACACCCACCATAGCTTGCGGTTGACAGAGCGATTGTAGAGACCACTCATACACATCATCTTTATTCAGGCCTTGAAGAAGTACCGCCCCGGTGCTAAGATCCTTGACATGAAAAAAATCAGGAAAAAGTTCAATAGAGGTATTGTTTTGTTTATTGAATTTAGAAATTGAAATAATGTCTTTGTGCATATTAGGAGCACAGGGAACATTTGATAACTAGAAAGATTGAGAGGAAGTGAGGGGTAGATTGGTTGAACCAACATGAGTGATACCTAAACCCAACCATTACCAATAATTATTTCATGAGGACTATCATATGTAGAGGCACCAGAAATATTGTTAACATTGGAGGTAACATGGTGAGAGGCTTCGGAATCAAGCAGCCATGTGGGAGAAGAGGTGTTTCGACCATAGGTGGTGAGATTAGCCACTTGTTGATTGTGAGATCTAGTTTGAAGATGAGGACAATGTTTGGCACTATGTCCTTGAATGCCACACCATTGACAGAAACCACTGTAACCAGTGCTATGAATATGGGTGGATCGACGACTATTAACAGTAAAGGGTGAAAGGTGAAGGGGTGGTCCCATAACCAGAATTGTTGATGGTGGATGTACTGTTTGGGTGGCCAAAGGGACCACGAGCAGTGTTGCGTGAGGTATAGGACCCACGGTTTGAGCCGAAAGTGTTAGACCGGTAGCCACAGTTTGAGGAGTGCGAGAGATGTTTGAGTGACATTTGCAATGATTATTGGGGCAGTGACGACTATATCATCACGTTTAAGGCAGCTTCATGTTCAACCAGTTTGTCATGGAGATTTTCAAAAAAGATGGTGTCATGGGAACATACCAGTGCTGCAATTTCTTTAAAGTCAGATCCAACACCATTGAGAATGTAGAGAAGTAGATCATCATCTGACAGGGGGACATCAATGAGAGCAAGTTTATCTGCAATAACATGAACTTCTTGTAAATACTCAGAAAATGATTTGTGGTCACGACACAAAAGAGAGGCATTTGAAAACGATCTCATTATAATATGTGACCTACCCAGGTGAAAAATGGTGAAGATTTGATGGGATGGAAGATAGTGCTAGAAAGCGCACTATCTTAATTCATGATCGAGGGTTGGAAAAAGCACTCGAAGATGAAAGAAAATAGGGCTGGAAAACGCATTATTTTGATTAATGGCCGAGGGTTGGAAAACGCACTCGAAGATGAGGGAAAAATAGGGTTGGAAAGCACACTATTTTAATTAATGGTCGAGGGTTGGAAAACACACTCGAAGATAGGGGAAATAGGGCTGGAAAGCGCACTATTTTAATTGATGGTTGAGGGTTGGAAAACGCACTCAACGATGAAGATTGATGGTGACTAGCAGACTCACCAAGTTCTGGAAAGAGATAGGACTTAAAAGTGCACTATCTAAGTTGGTTGATGTCTAGCAAGCGCACTCAAATAAGAAAAGAGATAGGGTTCAAAAACGCTCTATCTGCTGAATGAAAGGCTCGTAAGCGTACTTAGGGAAGTGAAAATGATGAGGGCTCAAAGGCGCACACAAAAATGATGAAGGTTTGTAAATTACAATCCCTTCTAAACATTTTCAAGATTATCAGTGGGGAGATACAATGCATGATGACACCCAAATTTTGGAAAGAGATAAAGCTGAAAAGCATGCTTAAGGAAATGGAAAAGGTGGGAGCTTGAAAGCGTGCACAAAATGATAAATGAAGGATCGTAAATTACGATCCCTCCAAAACATTTCCTAGATTCTTGATGGGGATGTAATGCATGATGATGCATGTATACTTACCTGAAAGATATAGGTCCCCCTTTCTTCTTCCTGTCCTTTCTTTCCTGGGGTTTGGATCTCCGACTTTGATGGCTTCTCGTTTCTGCTTACTCGAGCCGCAATTTACAATTTTGATCACCGGAGATGATAGATTTTTCATATCGACATGCCCCCCGAGTTTGATCCAGATTCTTTGAAAAGGAATTATGGAGTCAGCTTCATGATTTTGACCACTAGAGATGATAGATCTTTCATATCACACATGCCCCTTGAGTTTGATCCAGATCCTTTGAAAATGATGGAGCCAACTTCAATTGCATTTTAGATTGCCCCCCAGTTTGGTCATGCCCCAAAAGTGTTTTGGGCTTCAGGTGTTTGCAGAAAGGGATGATTATTTCCAAAATTTGTTTTCATGTACAATTTTTGGTATTTCAAAGTCATTCCAAGTACAAAAACCATTTTGATTACCTCCTAGTCGGGTCATGCCACACAAGTGTTTGCTGGAAAATGGTTATCTGCAAAGATTGATTTCATGTAAGATTTTTGGAATTTCAAAGTCATTCCAAGCACAAAAACCACTTCGATGTTTGTTTAAACAAACTTGTTCTCGAAAGAATTCAAGTGATCTCATTGTCAGGTTTTATGTTGCTTTTGATAGGAGTGTGAAATGATGCGTGTTTGCATGTCTTACATTTGAAAAAAGGCTTCGTCCAAGTTTGGTGAAGCATTTGTAAGACTTGTTTCAAATGAAAAAGCATTTCCTATCAATCCAGATTACTCGTATCTGATCAGAAAGGACTTTATCAGGCTTGTAACGTAGGCTTAGGTTACTGGCTACGAAAAAAAAAATTGTAGGCTCAAAAGGTGTTTGAAGGTTTTCTAGACTAAGGATCACTTAGTGCTCACTCTTAGAACTCCTTTAAGTCCTCAAAATTGATTTGCATAATGACCTGACATGCCCCCCAGCATTTTGGGTTTTTGTCTTGACGTACCCCCAGTAATTTGTTTGGGCTTTTATGTTGACATGCCCCCCAGTATTTTGTTTAGGTTTTTGTCTTGACATACCCCCTAGTATTTTGTTTGGGCTTTTATGTTGGGTTTTCAGTACTGCCAAAATATTAAATCGATTTACTTTAGTGTACTAAAACCGTCTTATGTTTATGCCCCTTAGCTTTGTTTGGACATCTTTTGTCATTGAGGACTACTTTGTAGATTGAAAATTCTTTTCTTCACACTTGCCCCCTAGTGTAGGGTGTGATCATTGTTAGGGTTAATTATCAAGAAATAATTATTAGGCTCAAATAGGACTGCAAGGGATATTTGAGACTTTGTGAAGGCATATCAAAGATGGCCTCTCCTCATTTTAAAAACTTGCATCCAGGATCGATAAGCTTTGCTTTTCCATGCAAAATGATTTATTTGATTATTTGTTAGCTAAGATCTTAGCTTTATTTTGTGGATTTTTGGGGTATGAGATCACTTTTCAATGAGATCCTTTGAATTCCTAGAACATATTTGTTAAACAAACATCAATTTGACATTTCCTTTCGTACTAGACTTTGATTTGCCAATAATCTTGATGAAATCATGAGATCATGTATAATTTGGATGAAAGGGTGTGATGTGTGCTTGTGTTATATAAACAAAAAACAAGAGCACACCATGAACACAAGAAAATACATGATCTTATTGAAGAGAATAACTTGTTTAACAAAAGGTCTTGTGGCATTACGAGCAAAATGGCCGACAAGTCAAAATGAGAATATAATGTGCGGATATGACCAAAACAAAAGGTAATCATGGAACCAGACTTCATCTTCCAATACCGACACACTCTCTTTTTCTAAAGCTTTTATCGGGATCACTTTAATGGTACAGATACTTGGTTCCTCATCTTCGTGAAGCTTAATTGGGTGCAGAACCTGGATTTTCTTCGGATGTTATCCACCCTACTTTGATCAATTGCATGAGCCTCTTCTTGAAAGCACCACAAGTGTGAATGCTATGTCCCGCAGCACCAGCATGGTACTCACAGGTGAGGTCGAGTTTGTACCAAGTAGGGTAAGGCAGCTGCAAAGGTGTCTGAGGTTCAGGAGCTATTTTCCCAATGATTATCAACTTTTGATACATCTCATTTAAGGGCAATGGTAGCGGAGGTAGTTGTTCTTGAGTTTTCTAGTAACTTCTTTTAGTCATCTTCAAAATGTTCAGCATCTTTTCTTTGGCCTTCAAAGCCATTTTTCTCCACAAGCATGAGAATTCTCCCACTTCGGATTCCCTGCTCTATCCTCTTTGCCACGGCTACAACATCTATGAATTGTTGTGCTGAGTTGCCCATTAAATGTTCGTAATATGGGGCTCTCAGAGTGTTGGCAAATAATGTCACCATTTCTTTATCCAAAAGCAGGCGATGTACCTATGCAGCGAGATCTCTCCATCTCTGAGCATATTCCCTTATGCTTTCTCTGTTCATCTTTTCCAAGTTGGACAAACTTATCCTGTCAGGAGAATGTCCATGTTGTACATATATTGCTTGATGAAAGCATTACCAGATCTTTCCAGCTGCGGATCCTAGTGTTATCTAGTCTCATGTACCAATTCAAAGTTGCCCCACTCAAACTATCTTGGAAGAAATGCATAAGCAATTTTTCATCATGCACTACTTCTGTCATTTTGTTACAGTATGATTTTAGATGAGTGACGGGGCATTGTGTCCTAGTGTACTTGATAAAGTCAGGAACACGAAACTTTTTTGGTATCACATCATTCAGGACTAGACACATTTTTGCAGCTGATACTGGGTCATATAGGTTCACCCATACAATGGCCCTTATCCTAGCCTCCAATATCGCCATCTTATCTTGGTTAATGACCTCTGATGTTGTTATAACCGTTGGGGTTGCGGCAGGTGTCGGCATCGCTGATTGTATGACTGCTGGATTTTGTTGTGGATCCTGAACCCTTTCTCCTGTTACCTCTTCATGGTGATTCAATGCTTGTGCTTGAGCAGCCATTGCGGGTCTAGTTGAAGGACCCTAGCCAGAAGTACTTCTCAGTGCTTGCTAGAGTAAGCTGATAAGACTAGCCACGTTAGCTTTCAGAGAATCCAGTTCGTCTTGAAAATGACCATTACGGTTTGCACACTCTTCGTCCTCCATATTTCTCTGCTGAAGTTGAGTGGTAGGAGCTCTTCGGGGATCTATATTTTGACCTGCCTCTAAAATGTTATGTACAATGATGGATGCAAATAGAGGCAAATGTATGTACACATCAGGTGAATTATTTTGCACCTAAAGACAAGTTCTAAGTCATTACATGAGGGATAAGCTTTCTACCTGGTCTCAAAGGTCTGAACTGCCCAGTGACCGCCTTACGTGAAGGTGGTGTAGGGGTTTACAGGAAATGGTTGGGGCACGATGTGACCGCCATTATCAAGTAAACACTCAATTCATAGTTGGATGTTTCACGAATCTGAACCCTGACTGAAAGTAATGAGGCAGATCATTAATCCCCACCTAACCGAGAATTTGGTTTATTCACGAAATCAAAATGCATGATGAAAAAGCAGTAAAATGCATGTAAAAATATGAACTAAAGAATAAACAATCAAACAATAAAGCTTAGTCCAGCTATGACCCTAGCGGAGTCGCCATTAGTCGCGACGGTGATTTTTTCGCACTTCGCGCCCCACCATTCTCGGATTGGGGAGACAACGATGCGCGGTGAAAAAGGGGGTGTGCTTTATAGTCACAAAATTACAACTATAATTATTAGGAGTCTGCGAGAGTCTTGGGTAAGGGGACTTGTTGTGCAAGGGGAAGACGCATCACCCCTAGTGCACCCTACCTAAGGCAAGCTGCATTGTTGTTTGATTGTTTTTCCTAAGTTTGATTTTTTTGTCTTTTCTAAAGTTCGACGTAGATCTCTCTTCGTGAGAGAATCTTTACCTCATTAGGAGTTTGAAAGACTAACCAAAAGAATTTTACACTGCATTAAAAAAATATATTTTTTTGTTTGTGCGTGTACTTTACAATGTAATTTTACACTGTAATAAAAGAAAATATTTTTAAGTATCTCCAAGTGTAGTTTACAATGTAATTTTACACTGAGATAACTAAAACAAAAATATTTTTTTATATTTTTTTTGATATTTTGGCCAAATTCCAAAGAATAATCATAAACCGGTTACGATATCCAATTTTCATTTTATAATATGAGGAAGATGCAATATATTTTTTTTACAAAAATAAACATGGAAAAATCTTGGAATTCGGTCGTATGCACGAAAACAACATTTTTTTATTTTTTTAAATACATTTTTTTTATTTTTTTAATATATAAAAAAACCAGACTAGGTCTGGCCCAACTAAATGGGTTGGCCCAGGCAAGTTGGGCCAAGGACCAAACTATTAGAGACTTGGGCTGGGCTGGACCCGGCCCAACTAACTAGGCTGGGCCGAGAGCAGCCCAGCTCACCTACGCAGCATATATATATATATATATATATATATATATATATATATATATATATATATATATATATATATATATATATATTACACGCTGCATGCAGTGTGTATAATAGAAATGGTGGTCGGCCGACCACCACGAGGGGCTCCTGCCACTTCCACCAGATAGAGAAGATCGAGGTGGTTCTCCCTGCCGTGGTGGCGTCGAAAATGGCGGCTTGTGGTGGCCGGGAGGACCTCCTGAAGTTGCTGGTCTGCTGTTGTGTTCGTTGCTTGCCGCTGCAACTTTCACGGCTGGAGCTCTCGTCGGAGCTGGAGAAGAAGGCTGGGCTTGAGCTGCTGGTGACGAAGCTGAGGAGGGAGAGCTCACGGTAGTGAGGGGAAGAGAGGGGTGGCTACTATCGTGATTGTTGCTACTGCTAGTTGAGAGAGAGAGACACCGTCGGGGAGAGAGAGAAAGATGCAACCAAGAGAGAGGGATGCCGGTGCTGGTGAAGATGATGAGCTGCAACTGTGTGTGTTATTTCTGTGTTACATTTTCTGTTTTGCTTGTCTATTCTTGCAAAAATTCTTCTGCAACTTTCCCACTCTGCATAAGACTCTCCTTTTCTTCCCCGTTTTGTTTTTTTTCTCCTTTGTCTTTCCCAGTTTCCAGCCCCGTTTTCTCAGCTTTTTCCCTCCATTTTTTCGTATGTCCTCCCCCTGCTATTTATAGCCTAAGGAAGTAAGGTGTAGGTATGGGGATGATGTCCAAGACATGGTGTTTTCAGTGGGTAGGTTGCAGGGCATGGTTGCCGGCATGCCTACATGTATGGCTGCCGGCAACGCCTCTGTCCCGTCAGTTCAGTTCTGTTTTTTTTTTTTTTTAATTTTTAATATAAAATAGACTGAAAAAATGGGTTATTATAAAAAGAGATTTTTGATGGTAAAAACATTGCTTTTATCATCAATTTTGGCTCCTGATTTCCCCCGAAACGTTTCGTCAACAAAAATTTCCGATCTTCTCAATTTAAACCAGACTAGGCTTCCAAACTTCATTTCTCATCAATTAAGCCTTTAATAAAATTAATTTGACCCATTTGAAGTATAATTAAGCCCTTGCGCCTAATTAAATCCTTCAATTGGGCTGTCAATTGATCCCTAAACATAATTACACTTTAAATTGGCCAACGATTAAATCGAATTGGCCCATAAAAATATAATTATGTCTTTCGACTTAACTTTCACGCAGATTTATCCAATAATAAATTATTTTCCTTGAATCTGCATTTTCCTTCATTTCTGGGAAAAAAAGAGGTACGATCGGACTTTCGAAAACGTCCAAAATTTCCACATTAATTTGTTTTTGTCAACACCAGCCCCTTTATTTTATTTTTGTTATTTTTGGTATATTTGGGGAATAACCCAGAAATTGGGTTATGACAAATGGGAGTTGTATTTGTACTGTTATAAGCACTGGAATGAAAACTGAGATTGGAAAAATTCAGAAGCAACTACACGAGGCTTCTCTGGAAGAGAGTGATACTCCATTAAAGAAGAAGTTGGATGAATTTGGTAGCAGGCTTACTGCAATTTGGCTTGTTTGTCTAGTTGTATGGATCATTAATTACAAAAATTCCTCTCATGGGATGTTGTGGATTATTGGCCTGCAAATATCAGATTTTGACTGGACTTGCTACAATATGGATATTTGCAAGCCATGGCAGAGATATGTGCGGTTTGTAATGACGCGGGGATCTTTTGTGAGGGTCAAGGCTACAGGTTTACCTACTGAGGCTGCTCTTAAGCTTTTGGTTGAGAAGATGGGTGTCCCAGGTGCTAATGCAAGAGACAAAATTCAGGATATGCAGCTTGCTGCAAACTATATGATTGATCGCAGCACTGTGAATTTAGGTAAGCAGAAACCTGAAAATATTTTATATGATACAACTGTTATGCAGCTTTCTATCATATTGAGTTTTGGTTAGTACTGGGAGTTGCGAATGGTGGGCAAAAAGATTGAAAAGGCTTGCCACATTGGAATTTGATCGCGTCCGCAAGTCAATGAGTGTTATTGTCCGGGAGCCAAATGGACAAAATCGACTTCTAGTTAACGTGATTATCATTATCAAATCTTGAGCGAAATTCTTCAGTTATATTATTTTAGCTTGCTTCAATTATTGATCTCATCTATCGGTACTTTGAGAAGAGACTAATTTTTGGGTTCTGCAGGGAGCCGTTGAGAGTTTACTAGAGCGCAGTTCCCACGTACAACTTGCACATAGATCTGTTGTTCCAATAAATGAACCTTGTAGACTACTATTCTGAGAATCATCCTGCCCACAAGATTCTGGCAGATGATACCTTTAGTTCCATTGTTTCAGCAGTTGCGGAGGGTCGCTCAATTTATAACAACATGAAAGCTTTTATCAGGTAAATCATTTTTCTTGTGATCTTTTCCTTCCGTGTGTTGTTTTTATGGAGGCCACGTTCATGCTTCAATCTGCAGGTACATGATACATCTAATGTTGGAGAGGTGATATCCATATTCTTAAGGGTACCAGTGCAGCTTTTATGGGTGAATTTGGTTACCGATGGCTCACCTGCAACAGCTTCTTTTTTTGTGGTCTTTTCCTTCCGTGTGCTGAATGAGTGGTTTCTAGTAATCTTGGTTTCAGCACCTGTAATTCTAATTGACGAGGCTCTTAAATTTGTTGGAAGGAGGGGAAGATATAGAGCGAAGAAGGAGAAGATAGCGTGCGTGAGCATGATATCAGTTCTTCATAACTACCAGGAGCAATAATTTACAATTTTCATGTTATAGCTACGTTCGTGTCTAATACGTTCTCTGTCACAGCACCTCTCCAATTTTCCACAAGATATCTGCGATCTGTTAATGTCTTGACCAATTTCTTCATCCTACCGAAAACATCCTGCGGGATCGTCACTGCAATTTCAATTCAGTACTAGAATAATTCTGGGAAAGTACAGGGATCGTCTAAATTATCACCACATGCTAACGAAAGGTTTTTACTTTTTATTCCTTAAACTTAGAAGATTCCAAGTATGAGCAAATTTTGAGTTTTATTACTTCAATCATGTACTCTGAAAATGTTTCCCACCCCCTTTCCTTTTGATAATGTTTCCCCCGAACCCCCCCCCCCCCCCCCCCCAATTTTTGGGAATAATGTATTTTAGAATACACAGAAATTTAAACAAATTATTTCTGGTTCAATGTTTCCTCAATTTATTGCCGTTTTGACCTTTTAGCTATTTGGATTTGTGACTATAAGATCAAGTCCAATAGCAGAGTCATTTTTAAGAGCCAAATCATAGAAATGACTCTTTGAATAGTGTATAAATAGCTCTTGAGTGGATGTGCTCTCCAATGGTAAGAGTCATTTTGGAGAGCCATTTTGAAAATACATTCCATTACAAATAATTGAATCAAATTAATTACAAATTAATACCCCTTTTTTTTATGCTAATTACTATTATTATTATTATTATTATTAGATAATTATTATTATTATAAAAACCCACCCCCCGAGCAAATCCCCTTCATTTCAATCATAAATTAAAAAAACCCTACCCATCTTTCTCTTCTCCCTCCAGCCGCCGCCGACCGCCCCCACCCACCTCCAGTCGTCGCCCCCCACCCACCCACCGTCCACTCCCCTCCAGCCGCCCCCCACCCGTCCACTCCCCTCCAACCGCCACCCACACACAGTCGTCCACTCCCCTCCAGCCGCCCCCCACACCTATTTCTTATCTTTTCCTCCTCCTCCTCCTCTTCGTCTTCGCTGCCCCCCACACCTATTTCTTCTCTCTTCCTCTTCCTCTTCCTCTTCCTCTTCCTCTTCTTCTTCTTCTTCTTCGTTGCCCCCCTCCATCTCCATCTGTTGTGTTTTCGTTGCTTTTTTTGTTGATTGATGTTGCAACGGTAACATTCCAACGGCTCTTTTTCATTTTTGGCTCTGCATCCAACACCTGTAGGAATGCCTTCTCAGCTAAAGAAAAGGCAAAATGCCTCTTAGGATGCCTCTCCCGTTGGAGAAGTTAAATGAACAAAAACAGCCAAAAACTTTAAAATTTAGCTTTGGATGCTGGGATGGCTCTCCGCGTTGGACTTGCCCTAACTTTGTGGTTTTATGGCTCCTTGGTTATGGCTTTTTAACTTCAACTTGTTGGTTGTTAACCTTGTCATTGTCAATGGTGTATTTGATTCAACCTCAAGGGTTATTGACTTTCTTGTTAGTGTTTTTCAAGAATATCTACGATTTTATGGTCGCTCCTTGTTTTTTCTTTGATTATAAATGAGTTTTTGTCGACTCATTGATATTATACTAGAGTTTTGAATTGTCAATTACTCGGAGGACAAATAACTATATTAATATCTATAGGTGTCATACTCGACTTGTAGTGTGACCTAGAACAAGTGTTATTGGGTATTAAGTTAATTTGTGAATCATTAAGTTAATATGAATACATTTTCAATTTTAATCAAAATATCATTGTTTTATTTTAAGAAAAAATACTTAATGTTAACTCGATCATATTTAGATCAGGTTTGATCGAGTCACAAGTCAACCAAGTTTGGTTAGGTTTATATCTTTTCTTGTTCATATTAAAACTATGATTGAGTCAAGATCTAGATCATGGATTTCTTGGGCCAGCCTGCTAAACTATACTAATATTAATATGGGAATATATGTTTTTGTGCTCTTTATGCTCTAAATATGTCTTTTTTGATTAATGATTTTAAAATCAACACAATTAACTTGTAAAACTAGCGATTTAGATCATAAAAACAAGATAATTTTATAAAAAAATAAATCAAAATAAGTTATAGAATTCTATACCCAATATACCTGGATGATAAAATAATAAAAATCTTTTGAAATAATAATAAAAAAGAGTACTAAAAAATATACGAAACTAAGTGAAAAAATGATTGGCCTTGTCACTGTTCATTGCGATGAAAAGGCAAACTCTTTTAAAATATGTTAAGTAGTTAACCTAAAATGATAATTTATTATACTACCATTGACCGGGGGGAAAATGCATAGTTAGGTGTGTGATCCTCAAAAATATGGGGAAGCGTACATGCTCACTCCTTTTAAAACATTTCATTTTAAAATCTTATGCATGGTCGTCCACGAATCCTGTATTTTAAAATCAATTTTTAATCAACCCAAATATTGATTTACTAGATTAAAAAAATAAGTTAAGTTAACTTGAATGAATTTGTTAAACATAGTTTATAAAATCAGAATAACCTAATAGAAAGCAAATTAAAGATATTGCAATGACAACAACGTATTAGATTGACTCGGATCAACTCATGTTAACTTATCAAATCCATTACTCAGATCATGAGCTCTTGATAACTTAATAGGAAGAAAATAAATATTTTTTATTAAACATAACTATTAATCAACCCAATTTTGATTTATGATATTAAAAAAAAATAAACTTAAGAAAATAAGTTAAGTCAACTCGAGTAAACTTGTCAAATATAGGATATAAGATCAGAATAACCCAATAGAAAGCTAATTGAAATAATTATAAAACTCAATTATCAATCAACTCCAAAGTTGAAGGGTGTTATTAAGAAATCAATTAAGAAACAGACTAAAAAAAGCACTTGAGTCAACCAACAAAACTCATGACCTCAGTCATGAGACTAGGATAATATCATACAATTCAAAATAAATTATAAAATTTAACTTTTAATCAATCTAATATTGAGGGATGATATTAAAAAAATCATCTAAAAAAACAAAACTACCTTCATATAATAAGTCATAAGATTGTGATAATTCTATGAAAATCAAATAAAAAAGTATAAATTTTAATTCTTAATCAACAAGGATTAAACAAAACAAGCAAAATATGAATCGAGTCAACCCAGGTTAACTAGTCAAACTCAGATCAGATGACCATGATAAATCGAAGAAAAAAAATTATAAAGTTCAAATCTCAATCAACTCAATATTAAAAGAAAAAAAACATAAATCAACACAATTAACTTGTAAAACTAGCTATTTAGATCATAAAAACGACATAATTCTATACAAAAATAAATCAAAATAAGTTATAGAATTCTATACCCAATATACCTGGATGATAAAATAATAAAAATCTTTTGAAATAATAATAAAAAAGAGAAAAGAATCCTAAAAAATATACGAAACTAAGTGAAAAAATTATTGGCCTTGTCACTGTTCATTGCGATGAAAAGACAAACTCTTTTAAAATATGTTAAGTAGTTAACCTAAAATGATAATTTATTATACTACCATTGACCAGGGAAAAAAATGCATAGTTAGGTGTGTGATCCTCAAAAATATGGGGAAGCGTACATGCTCACTCCTTTTAAAACATTTCATTTTAAAATCTTATGCATGGAGACAACAAGTCGTACACGAATCCTGTATTTGATGTGAAAATATAAACTATTAGCATTAATTGCTAATATTAACATGTTCACTTCAACGAATAATTTTTCTTTGTGTTTTTTTATGATTTAATTATTAAAAAAAATTCTCTGTTTTTGGTCCTTACATGTTATGCCGGAATGTTATTATATCGGGGTTTGTTTTATTTTTTTATGTTATCACGAGGATGTTTGAGAACAAAAAAAAAAGTGCTTTTAAAATAAAATAAAAATTAAAAAAATATCTTTTAGTGTTTTTACATTATTTCGATAAGTCATATCAAAAAAAAAATTAAAATAAAAAAATATTATTTTAATATATTTTTTAGAAAAATATTTTAAAACACAACATCAACTACACTCCTGCACAAACACAATTAAATTATAATTATTATTAACAAATAACTAAAAGAATACAAAAATCACTGTGCATTACTGTTCACACACTCTAAAATCACTGTGGACGCGAGCTTTTTCATCCGTGTGTCGCGCGAGTTCGTCCACCCTATTTTTTTTTTGTTTTTTCCGCCTATGAACAGTGTAGTAACGATTTTAGCCCCAGTAATAAGACAAAATAGCGTTTTCGGCTGAGGGTTAAAGGCGTAATTGCGCGCGTCCGTACCGATCCGGTTCGGTCCGGTCCGCCGCATGGGTTTTTTTTTTAAATGGCTAAATACGGTTATAGCCCCTAATAAAACAAAATTTCTTAATTATGGACAGGGCTATAACGGTAACTGACCATTATTATTTATTTATTTTTCGAAATTCTGTCAGGCGCGTGCCTATCACGCGACGCACGGTGTCCCCCCTAACGCACCTTTCAAGTGGCGCGTGCGGTATGATACGGTGGACGGAAATGGGCTACCGGCGCCTAATCCGGTTCGCCTCCTCTTGGTCTTCCTCCTGGTGCGGCGCGTTTTGCAACACGGTAGCCGTGGACGCGGCGGTGGCCGGTTAAAGCCGGTTGCACCGTTTCTCTCTCTCCTGCACGTCAAAGTGCAGAAGAGCCCCCTGAGTTTTGTATACTTTCACTTTGGTCCCTTGACTTTTAATTGTGTTATATACTGTGCAGTTTGGCTTGATTTCAGTTATATAAGTTTTGATTTCCTTCGATTGGGTCCTTCAATTGCAATTGATTAAATGTGAATGTTTCACTTCGGTCCTCCTTTTAATTTCCGGATTGGGCTGAAAAGTTTAAATATATTTGGTACAGTAGTTTCCATTTTTGCAAATTTGTCCTTTAATTGAAAATATTAATAAATCTGATTTTCATTTCAGCCCTTAAACTTTTAATTTTTGATTTTCATCCCTTTATATTTTATTTTCATTTCACCCCTTATACTTTTATTTTTAAAAATTTCTAATATAACCCCTACTTTTGTCCATGTATATATAAGTGTGTTTAACATAATAATAATAATAATAATAATAATAATAATAATAATAATAATAATAATAATAATAATAATAATAATAATAATTTAATTGTTTTTCTTGCTTCCTCTTTTGTTAATATTTTTTTCCTTCGTATAATTTAATAATTTTTATTGTTTTGACAGTAATGACAGTGATATTTTTTTTTCCTTTTGTTAAAGTTTCTAAGATATTTTTAGTCTTTCATTAATTATATGTTCTAATATTTATTGAATATTATCTCATAGGAATATATATAGAGCGAAGAAAACATAACCTAAAATTTTTTAAATAAAAAAAAATTAATATCAGTATTCTTAAATACATGTAATGTAATCATATAATGATAAATCGGATAAAATAAAATAAAAATTATCTTCGAATTTTAATTTTGTACTTAACACAATAATAATAATAATAATAATAATAATTTAACTATTTTTTTGCTTCCTCTTTTGTTAATGTTTTTTTTCCCTTCGTATAATTTAATAATTTTTATTGTTTTGACAATAATGACAATGATTTTTTTTTTCCTTTTGTTAAAGTTTCTCAAATAATTTTAGTATTTCATTAATTATATGTTCTAATATTTATTGAATATTATCTCATAGGAATATATATATAAGGCGAAGAAAACATGACCTAAATTTTTCTGAATAAAAAAAATTTATATCAGTATTCTTAAATACATGTAATATAATCATATAATGATAAATCGGATAAAATAAAATAAAAACTGTCTTCAAATTTTAATTTTGTACTTAACACAATAATAATAATAATAATAATAATAATAATAATAATAATAATAATAATAATAATTTAATTGTTTTTCTTGCTTCCTCTTTTGTTAATGTTTTTTTTTCCTTTGTATAATTTAATAATTTGTATTGTTTTGACAGTAATGGAAATGATTTTTTTTTTCCTTTTGTTAAAGTTTCTAAAATATTTGTAGTCTTTCATTAATTATATGTTCTAATATTTATTAAATATTATCTCATAGGAATATATATAAGGCGAAGAAAACATGACCTAAAATTTTTTTAATAAAAAAAATTAATATCAGTATTCTTAAATACATCTAATATAATCATATAATGATAAATTGGATAAAATAAAATAAAAAATTGTCTTCGAATTTTAATTTTGTACTTAACACAATAATAATAATAATAATAATAATAATAATAATAATAATAATAATAATTTAATTATTTTTCTTGCTTACTCTTTTGTTAATGTTTTTTTTCCTCTGTATAATTTAATAATTTTTAATCTTTTGGCAGTGATGGCAATGATTTTTTTTCCTTTTGTTAAAGTTTCTAAAATAATTTTAGTCTTTCATAATAATAAAAATAATAATATAATTATATTCAGCTTAAAAATAATAATAATAATAATAATAATAATAATAATAATGATAATAATGATAATAATAATAATAATAATAATAATAATAATAATAATAACAATAATAATAATAATAATAACAATAATAATAATAATAATAATAATAATAATAATAATAATAATAACAATTGTTTCAATAATAATAATAATAACAATAATAAGAATAATAATAACAATAATAACAATAATAATAATAATAATAATAATAATAATAATAATAATAACAATAATAATAATAACAACAATTAGTTTTGTTAATAACTCTTTTGTTAATATTTTTTTTGCTCTTCATAATTTAATAATTTCTATTGTTTTGACAGTAATGGTGTTAATTTTTTATATATATATTTTTAGTCTTTCGCCTAAGAATATATATAGGGAAAAGAAAACATGACCTAGGATTTTTTTAATATAAAAAATTCATATAAGTATTCTGAGATACATTTAATATAGTTATATAATAGTAGATGATCTGTCACACAATTACAAATAACTGATTAAAACATATTCACAAATTTAATTTTATTTATTTATAGAATAATGTCTACTTTTGTCCATGTATATATAAGTGTACTTAACACAATAATAATAATAATAATAACAATAATAATAACAACAACAACAACAACAACAACAACAACAACAATAATAATAATAATAACAATTATTTCAATAATAATAATAATAACAATAACAATAATAACAATAATAATAATAACAATAATAATACCAATAATAATAATAATAACAATAATAATAATAATAATAATAATAATAATAACAATTATTTTTGTTAGTAACTCTTTTGTTAATATTTTTTTTGCTCTTCATAATTTAATAATTTCTATTATTTTGACAGTAATGATGGTAATTTTTTATATATATATTTTTAATCTTTCGCCTAAGAATATATATAGGGAAAAGAAAACATGACCTAGGATTTTTTTAATATAAAAAATTAATATGAGTATTCTGAGATACATTTAATATAGTTATATAATAGTAGATGATCGCCACATAATTACAAATAACCGATTAAAACACATTCACAAATTGATCAATAAACTACAACAAAAAAATATCACACCAAACAATCAAATAATTCACCATACAAATGGATACAAAAAATATTTCCATAACCAGTAAACACAACTGAATAAAGAAAAATTAGATGATCGGCCACACAATTACAACAAAACCAACCACCAACAAATTCCCGATTGACTACAACAAACAAAAATCTCTAATCAATATAATCTATTACATTTTTTCGACCAACTGATTATATAATTATCAATCCAATTAAAACACACCAGATAATCAAAACATTACAATTTTGCAATCTATGAGTTAATTAAATCAACACACAATACAAATCCAAACTGTGACTAAATTATTCTCCAAGCCAATAAAATATTGTCAACAACCAACCAGATCAATGCAAACAAAAAATAATCTATCTTTAATAGATTTCAGCGATTACAATATTGTTATCAATCAGTTAAATGCTTAGTAACTGTTAAAAAATATTTAACCATCAACACATTCAGTTGAAGACAACAAAATATCATCTTTCATTCATTTTATTGATTACAGATTTACATCAACCAATTAAATAACCATCAAAATAATTAATACATACTAAACAATTAATCAATTATGGTCTTGCAATACTCAAATTACAATTCGCTGATCTTTCATAAATTTTATCGCTTATAATTTTTAAATTTCGAAATTGAATTATTATCTGAGTATTTAAGCTTATAACAATAATCAACTAATTCAATACATAAGAAAAAATTATAGCATGATTTAAAATTTACAATTCTCTATCTATCAACTAAAAAATTCTTTGCTTATCACATAAATAATCAGTTTGCTACATATAAAAAGTTCGGCGCAACGCGCGGGCTACCCATCTCATAGGTAACTAAAATAAAAAGTATCACTACATAATAAAATTACAGGTTCAGGACACGTCAGAACGCTAGTGACAATTTGTTTGCTGAAAGTTGGGCTTACGAACACCAATTTATGATTATAATGAGGTAACTAAAATTCATTGTAGTGGACAACGATATGCATGCCAGAGCCGAACATTGATGCTCTTACCCCCTCGATTTTAGAACTTTTGTGGTAATATTCATAATTGTTTTGAGTCATAGTGTATTACACTATGTGAACAAATTTTTAAAAGAATTTTGTAGGCTATTCTAAAATATTTTTCAAATATTTTATGGGTTTCTATGTGTTTTCTTCATAGAAAATAAATATGCAGGCTATTCTAAAATATTTTTTATATATAAAAACATAAAATTGGAAATAAAAAAAATGATGTATAAATGTAATCAAATAAATCAAAAGCTATGTATATTAATAAATAAATAAATAAATAAAAAGTTATAAATGACAAATAAAGATAAAATTTAAAAACTTAAGAGTCAAGTATACTCCTAGATACTTACCCCGCAATTCGGATCTTTGACACGATTGTGTTTAAGGACTTTTCTCATAAAAATCATTTTATTATTTAATTAAATAATAATAAAATTAGACACACACAAAATTAATTAAAAGAAAAGGTAGATACATATAAAAAACATATTAAGGCAAAAAAATATATATATTATATAAGCTTGCACATATTAAAGATATTATTCAAAAATAAATATATTAATATTTGAAAAATAAATTTCATTTATATAAAACATTAAAAAAAATTATAGATGAATTAGAATAATTTCTCAAACAGTTAAATGCATATAAATAACTAAAACATAAATTGGATTCAACAAATTCTAGATAAACAAAACAAAAAAGTGAAATGATATTCATTTACATATAAATATAAAAATTATTTAGAAAAAAACACATATAATAAAGGAACTAAATAAAAACATTTAAAAATAAAAAAGATTAGGCCATCTGGTCATAGCTTCCATGCGTGATTTTTTTTATAAGACAGACTACATGTTATCCATTATGTATATTTTTTAGAGAGAAAAACAAGTTAGGTAACATGTCATTTGTTGAGACAAATAAATTGTCATTTAATATTGTCTAATATTTGATTAGTAGATTTATAAATGATAAATATGTTAGAAATAGGGTTTTTTCCGTTTCAAAGTGATTGAATGTTGTTATTGCTAAAAAAAAATTAATAAAATCTGTAACAAATATTTATTTTTCTCTTTGTAGGAAACTAATTGTTTTTATGCGTGTTGTAATTAGTTATTTCAATTTTTTAAGTTGATTATTTAACTCAAATGTGTATTATTTTTTTTAAAAAATAGGATCATTAACAATTTTATTACAAGTTCAAAAATCTGGTGTCGACCATGGCAAAACACAGGGCAATTTTTATTTTATTATTGTAGATAATTTGACATATTACTTGTCTTGTCAATGTGTGGTTTCAATTTTTTTTTTAACGTAATATGAGAGCTGAGATATTATAGATAAAAAAAAGCAGAAGTTACTTTATACAAAAAAAACATTGACCAATGAATTTTTGTCATAATTTTTATATTTGTCGCTATAAATATTATATACATAATTAATATTCTAAATATTATTGGGCATACTATTGATGACACCATAATTATTGTTACAACAATAAATTTTTATTTTTCTAAGATTTATTCCTTATATTAATATATTAAAAGTATTTTTGAACACTAATAGTAAACTATTATTTTATTTTAAGAAAAAAAAACATGTCATATATATATTTTTAATAACCCTTGTTATAAAAAGAAAATGGATCCAGTGATGAATTATGGTGCGCTTAAGCTAGTCCGGACACTCCGATCATAAAAAACAAAAAAACAAATATATAAGTGGAAAAAGAATAAAAATTAAAAAATATATAACCAACAAAAAAAATGTTTCATGGAAAAAAATGAAAAAAAAAACTAAAAAAAATTAATCGTGGTGTGCTTAAATTAGCCCAAACATCTCGATTATAAAGAACAAATAAAATTATATATAAGTTGAAAACAAAATATAATCAGAAAAGAAAATATTTCATTGAAAAAAAAATAATTAGAAAAAAACAAAAATAAAAACAAGAAACGAGAAAAAAAATGAAACGTAATTAAAAAAAAGCAAAAAAAGAAAAGGAAAAGCACTGTTGCAATCCACAATGTTTTGTGTTGGGAGCTACAGTGCTTTCCCACACGGTTTAACAATATTGATGCCAACCCATAACGCATCGTATTTCTTTCACTTTCTGCACCCCGTCCAAATATTATAATGTATGGTCTTCATCAAACGAAGGTTCTCGACAATCCACTTGCCTCTAGGTTTTTTTTATGTCCCTCAAAATTTAATTTTGAAGATGGTCTGGTGCCTAATCAAAGCTACTCGTTGGTCCAATGAAGATATCTAACAAAGAATTAACGATAAATATTTTAGCAAAATGGTGAAGCTATATATGTAGTTGACGATTTAACTACTGCAGGATTTATTTGGTCTGCTAATCACACAGCATCTGCTTGAATAGCATCTTTCAATCTAGGACAGGAAGATACCACATCTGATATATACTAGAGCCAATACGAGCCAAAGCATCAACACATTTATGGACTGAAAGAAGGAATACGAGATAGTAAGAACTCGAATATCCTTAAGTACACAGAGGGTGATGATCTGCAAGCAACTGAATAGCCTCCTTCCTATCAGATATCAGACTCCACCTCAGTTTTTGACAACCCATGAAACTCTCAAGTAACCATCTCACCTAAAAGTTTAAACTATTAGGTGAGGTTTCATAATATGATTTATATTATTCTCTAACACACTCCTTCAAGTGAAAACCTTTTAGGTTTGAAACTTGCACAGACCCACATTATCTTATGCTTGGTTTTTCATCAAATAGAATGAGAGCAGTGAGATTTGAACTCGTAATCACTAGGTCAACAAGGCTCTGATATCATGTTAAGGAATGATTTCATCTAAAAACTTAAGATTAACGGTGAGGCTCCATAATATGATTTATATTATTTATTTAACATATTCAACATCTTCTTAGACCCCTTTACTCAACAACAATTACACTATGAGAAATCATAAGACAAGCAGAGGAAAACATGCCTTTTGTTCTCCTACTTTTACTATAACGATACGAAATAAAATCTTATTGCTATAAGTTAAGACATGATCGATCAATTCACTAGAAAAACATCAATCCCATCAAAATATACCATTCTAGATGCAAACACCACACAAACAGGAAACTCTACACCATAATTGACGAGAATTCATTGCTTGGCAAAAGTCTGATTATCTTCTTCAAGGTTGGATCATTAGAACTGTCTTTGAAGAAACACTTGGATTTGTCATTGGCTTGGACATAACACTTACAATGTTGAAACCTCTAAGACCAACCTACACTATATTGATTTCACAGTAACAAAACCTTGATCAACAGCGTAACTTGTTTTCAAACCAATAAGATGCTTCTTTTCCTCAACTCACACCACATTTAGCATTATATGGACAACAACAGAAGTTACCACAAAGTACTATGTCAAGAAATCACAATAGCACATTTACTTTATTAGGTTGCGGGTTCCAAGCACAACAATTTTGAAATCAAAATCAAGTTATTCAAACAACTCAACACCAGCTACACCACAATAATGACCACCATCACCTTACAAACATCATATAATAGTAATGGAATAAGATTTATATCCTAATGAAACATGTCAATATTACCAAAAACAAACCATATTGCCAAAATCTGCTTGTGGATTTCAAAAAGAACAACTCAGAATGATGTGATTCCACAAGCTCATACTGCACTCGCCCTAGACAACTCCATTGCTAAAACAAAATGGACTTTTAACAGAGGATTTTGAATCACATGACAGGAATGCCAGGTATGTTGACTAATATCCATATATATTCTGGATCTAATTCTATCATAATAGGAAATAGTTCTTCTATACCTATAATAGGTATTGGAAATTCAAGCATTAAACAAAAAGATAAAGACACCATCAACTGTTAGTTGTTCCATTTCTATATAAAAAAAAGGATTTATTAATTTTATAGGTCCTTCATGGACATAACGTTTAGGTGTTAGTTGTCAATTAGGAAAACCACATAAACTTCAATTTGCTTCTTTTGAACATTCTACTTCATGCATTTTTTACAAGATTCACTGTGACTTGTGGGGGTCTGCCCAATTTTATCCATTGGCAAGTTTATGTTTTATGCATGCTTAGTTTATTATTTTTCAAAGTGTACTTGGATTATATCTTTGAAACATAAATCTAATTTCTTTCTGCCTATCTAGCATTTAAGCAGTATGCCAATAGACAGTTTAATAAAAAAAAATCTTCCTTTGATGGAGGAGGCAAGTTTGTTAACTCTAGATTATCCTCACACTTTCTTGCCACAAGTATCCTTCATCAAATCGCATGTCCCTATACTCTGGAGCAAACAGGTATGGCTGAGAAAAGGCACATAATAATATGTGAACTACGTATAAAGATGTTGTTTCATAGTAATGCACTTATTTGCTTATGTGTGGAAGCGTGCAACACAATAATATTTATGATTAATTGGTTACCATCCTCTTATCTTTAATTTAACACACCATATTTCATGCTACACAAAACACATCTAGATTACACATCCCTTCGAGTGTTTGGCTTAAAATGCTTTCCATATACATGGAATAATATGAACCATATATTTGACCCTAAAATTGTCTTGTGTGTTTTTGCAGGATACAATGGCAAACATAAAGGATATGAGTGTTTCCACCCACTAGTCATAAATTTTTTATTTCTCTATATGTCGTCTTTGATGAGATTGTTTTTCCATTTAAATCTTCTTCATTTTCTGCGAGTGCAGAACAAGTCCTAAATATATTTGATACTTGGATACCATCTCCAAAATCTTTTCTAGGAAAGATGACTTCCCCTAGATGTCAACACCAATAAATTACTTTCCTCTCCCATATGATAATAGTCAATACAGGCGTCCTACACCAAATACATCATGTGACGCAGCAACAACATGAATGTGGAACTTGGTTTCAATGTTCAGTATCCAAAAGTTCACTCATTGCAAGCCCTCATTCCAATATTAAACACAAAGATACAACTTGCACTCAACCCTATACTTGGCTCTAATGATTCTTGTTCATAAAATGTCAATTTATCTACGATACATATTGAAATATAACCCGAAAACATCCCAACACCAGTGCCACAGCCTTCCACATAGATAACACAACCTAAGGACGCACTAAAAAGTCATCCTATATTGGCCAGGTCCATGCATGGAGTAGTTAAACCGAACCCTAAATGTGTCTTAACAATAACCTCATCTCTTACAATACTGTGTGAACTAAACAACTTTAAAGCAGCAATATCACATCTAGGTTGGAAAGTTGCAATAGTTGATGAACTTACAGCGCTTCATCACAATGAAACATGGTGATTTGTTCCACGCACACCAATATTGCATGCGATTGGGTCCAAATGGGTTCTTAAGATGAAACTTAAACCAGATAGTACATTGGATCATCTCAAAGCACGGTTAGTAGCCAAAGGTTATCACTAGGTTAATGGTGTTGATTACACCGAGACATTCTCTCCTATAATAAAACCAGGTACAATTAGAATAATCCTAACTATTGCTCTTGTGAAACACTAACTTATTTTAACCATGTATGTTTGATCAGGAGACCCTATGCATGTATGCAAACTCCAACGAGTTTATACAGGCTGAAACAGGCACCATGTACTTGGTTTGATAGACTCAACGAATTTCTCTAGCTTATGTTCATAACAAACTATGCCTTTAGCTCTGAACCAGTTTGCAGGTGGGATATTAGCAACCCATAACTACAACCTTAGCAACAATCGTGTGAATTAAATCCATCCCATAAATTATAGAGTGATAGGGCAAAATTATGTAGTAATTAGGGTGATCATACTCACGGACATATCAAAGGAAACATGGTTGGTGATAAGGACTTCCAAGAGCAAAAAGTCCCAACGTAAATGGTAGCTCAACACATAAAGGAAACTTTAGTTAATTGATAACTACATCCCCTCAGTGATTTGCTATTAAGTTCATGAGTCTATATATGTCAAGGAATCATCTTACCTAAAAGGTTAAGCTGTTAGTTAAGGTCCCAAGATATAATTTATAATAGTCTCTAACACACCCCTTCAAGTGAAAGCCCTTTGGGATTGAAGCTTACACAGGCCCACACTATCTTGTGTTTGATTTTTATCAAAATAGAATAAGGGTGGTGAGATTTGAACTTGTGACTGTTAGATTAACAAGGCTCTGATATCATGTTAAGAAACCATTTCACCTAAGAGTTTAAGCTGTTAGGTGAGGTCCCAAGATATAATATATTATCTTCTAAATATATATCCTCCTTAACAGTGCATTATAAAGTGTGGGGAAATATAATAAAACCTTTTTTCCATAGTTATTTTTCTCTTATTCTATTTCTATATTTTATATCTAATCAAAACCAGCACCAATCAAGACCTTATGCGTTAACAATAACTTATCCAAATTCAAGTAAAAATCTAGAAAAATGATTAAAAACAATTTGTTAATCTATTGAGATCACATCTTAGAGATTTAAAGAGCATATCTTTAACATATCTTTTCATATGCAAACAAATTGCCCTTGGATACTTTTCATATGCAATCAAGTTGCACTTGGATACTTGTCACCTTCCATGTACACTTTGTTAACCGGGTTGCTGATATATTTACCAAAGCAGTGCTCAAGGTTTATCTAGCTTATTTTCACAACAAATTGTGCCTTCAGCTCTGAACCAGTTTGCGAGTGGGATATTAGCAACCCACAGCTATAGCCTTGACAACAATCATGTGAATTAAATTCATCCCACAAATTATGGAGTGATAAGGTAGAATTATGGAGTAATTAGGATGATCATACTCACGGACATATCAAAGGAAACATGGTTGGTGATACAAACTTCCAAGAGCAAAAAGTCCCAACGTAAATGGTAGCTCAACACATAAAGGAAACTTCAGTTAATTGACAACTACATCCCCTTAGTGATCTACTATTGAATTCATGGAGAGAGAATAGGAATCTCTTTCTTCCTTATCTTATGCAACAAGAATCTATATATATCCTCCTTAACATTGTAGTATAAAGTGTGGGGAAATATAATAAAACCTTCTTTCCATAGTTGTTTTTCTCTTATTCTATTTCTATATATTTTATCTAACCAAAACCAGCACATCCAATCAAGACCTCACGTGTTAAGAATAACTTATCCAAATTCAAGTAAAAATCTAGAAATAGTGATTAATAAAATTTGTTACTTTATTTTATTTTTTGAGATCATATCTTAGAGATTTAAAGAGCATATCTTTAACATTTGAAGATTGAATTTAATTTAAGTTGATGCATAGATTAATTTAAATAGTTAAATCCCTTGTCCACTAATTGATGCAAAATCCAAATGGAAAATCTTTTATCAAAGAGGACCACTTGCTTGTTTCAACTTTCAACCCCGTGAAAAGTAAGTCTTCATAGATCACGTTTACTTTTCGTTCCTCCATTCTTTAAAGAAAGAAAATATGCCCCCACCGTGCACCTGCCAATGAGACTTAACAACTCCACCTGCGAGGTAAATTTACTTCCCTATGTTGACCCAACTGATTATTTTTCTTAATAGACTTCTTAGTCAACACAACTGTGTCTTGTTAATCTCCCGCTTGACTGCAAGAAATTTTGTGACAAACATTTTAATACCGATGAATTTAATTTGTTCTGCCGTAGGACATGTGCATAGTGGAAAGCCGATTGAGGTCATTCTTTTTTTAAAGCAGGCTAGGGTGTGAGCTTACTTGACAGGAGAACGGGAAGGTTCAGCAGCACACTTTATGTGGAGCACGTTCTTTGGCTAGGATGCATTATTCATCTACACTTGATAAATTAATCATGCTGCATAAAGGAGATCCTTTTCTTCCACGCGCAAACACAAAAATACCAAAAACAAATCATTCTACGTTGCTTATAGTTCGTAAAAGCTAGAACACATCATAACATAATCAATGAATGCGCCGGAACCAAGATTTGATCCTTGCGAAGCCAATCATAGCCTGCCCCAATCCATCAATGACAATGATTTTGATCCTTAATGTGACTGTAGATTTTAAAAACCAATCAATAATACTTGCCCTCGCATGATGGTAACCTCAACATCAGCTAATTAGAGTGGTTCATGATGTAGGGTATACTTTGAACGTGGTCCTTTCTTTAACAGAATCTTAGAGCAGGGGGCTATTTAGCCAGATATTTTTATGTGGCGTATGCTGTTTTTTTTTTAAAGGGCATATGCTCTTAGTTGAACATCTGCAGTACTGCTTTAAATGCTTGTTGGAGAATACTTTAATTGAGACGGTAGTTTTGAGCCGTGCTTTTGGTTTTTTAAGGGTTTAATAGTTAATATTATTAAAAATAATAATATCACACCATCTTCTATGTGTTATTTTTAAAAGTTATAGTTTGTAATTTTTCAAAAACCGCAGCTTTTCTAATTAATAGAGTATAAACTATAAACCTAACAAAGTTCTGTTCGGCACCAACCATTTATAATCCTATTGATATCTTGAAAGGAAACACTATAGAGGAAGCAACAGAGATCTTGTTCATGGTGGCTGCAAGTGGCGAAAGGTACAAAAAAAAAAAAAAACAAGTATATATTGATTTACAGTCCAAATGTTCTGTGAGATATTATCTGTTTCCATCCCGAATCAAATCTTGAGAGGAAGAACAAGAATTTTAGCCCAAAGATTATGCTGTTATTGTTTATCTATAGGTGGTTGCACTTTGGTTATATGCCCCATACACTTCTTAAAGTGACACAAAAGCTGGATGCTCCTTCAATATATGCAGCTGCAGCCTTCTCTCCTCATTTCATTTTTTATACATCTGTGCTAGGTAGTTAACTTTACGTTTATATTTGTATATTTGCGATACTAATTCTTGGTTTCCAGCGTTAATATTAACAAGCGGAGCAATTTGATTTGAGGCACCATAATTAACTAATTATTATTGTGAAAATCAAACAGAAATTTCCATTCACGCTGCCAAACTTATCTTACTTTATGTTAGAACAACTGTATAGAATAGATAAGAACATGCAAGTTTCAGGTCAAATTATATTTTTATACATATGGATTAGGGTTTTGAATTCTGAAACATCTAAGTTTTCCTTATGTAACAAACGTCGAATTGAAGAATGATTCAGATGGAGTCCTGAACAATAAGGTAATTATATATATATATATATGATTTGCAACGATATTGCAAAACGAGCAAATCTACATGTAGGACCCAAATTTACTTCTCCATGGCTCCCGTTCAGCTTTTATCGGTCAAAAGCAAGCAGAAGTGACAATGGAACTGTGTGATCATCATCGTGCATGCCTAAAGAGCCTAGCTGGAAAAGAACCATCTGCTATGAAAGGACCACGGATTCAAAGGTGAAGAAAAAGTTATTCTTCTTGTGTCATTCAAAGATTCAAATTCTTAATAACAAAATGGGAAAGTCAAGAATCTTTTAGCTAGACCACCCCCACCCAGCCTATGCTAGCTAGCTAGCTAGTCAAGGAATTTCCGACTTGGATGGCATCGAATCCAATCATCTTCTTGAGCTTTTTAAGCTCAGTGGATTTGGCCTTAACTATCCCACTACTAAACAACTAGATTTTTTTTATCCTGGAACAACCATGCTAGGGTAAATCCAGACATAATCTCACGCGTGACTTTTTCTTTTTGAATGAAGGAAATTCTCGATGCCTGACTGATTGAGGTAATTTAGGTAGCACTTGTGCATCCTGTTTGAAGTGAAATTGATATTCCAACACTTTACTGAAATTATAAACGAGACCACTCACATGCACCGACTGGAGTCTATTAGGATTTGTACTGCCCATGGCTCAGTTGCTCATAGCTTTAAGTAATAGTAAACAATGTGTCCATAAAAACCATTCAGCTGAAATGATTGAGCTGCTAATCAGAAAACGAATTAAAAGATTGCCAATAACATTTGATATATGCTCGTATTGTGAAGGCATTAAGACTTTCTCTCAACTCTTCAGCATTCCTATCAAATTTAACAAGTTAAGTGCTCTTCAAAAAGAAATGGAAGATGGATAGATTGGAATTGTCACGAATCCATATGATATCACACACAAAGACCAATTCAATAAGAGGCTTCATGCGAACTGGGTTTCTATGGATATACAAATTGAGTAACAAATGTACGATTCTCCCATCCCTTAGAAGGCAGGGAAATTTCCCTTTATACGTGACCAATTGGGATTTTATAAATTGGACCAGGAATAAGTCATTGTTTGTAATGCTTGGGAATGGTGAGCTCTCGTATGAATATTCCTCGGTCACTACTAATATTACTGATTCTATACATGATTATATCTTTAATTGACGTGAAAGATGGGCGGGGATCATTTCTCTAAGCATCCTCGGCAACTTGTCTCTTCCTGTACAACATTTATCATACCAGAGCATCTATGAAAGATTCGGATCGCACCTCATTTGCTGATCAAATAAATAATATGCTTGTTGTTTGTGCAGATAAGAAATTAATGACCCCAGGTGCAACTTTCGTTGAAAGCTCCCTGGCCTTCCCCATGAGGCTACAAACAATAATAGGTAAATTAGATTTGCTGAAGATCTTCAGTTTATACTATTCAAAAGCCCTTTGGTAGGTGTTTTTTTTAGTATTATAATTTTTCCATTTTATATAGTGCTATCCTTAATTATTCGTGCTTTCAGTATTCTTTACGTGGTCTAGATATTCCAAACACTCTAGCCTCAAGGAAGTTTTGCTGTCTAGAGTAAAAACCTTAGGTTATAACTTCAAGGAGGCAAGCATGTATACGTGAATAAGTAATTATTCCAGTTAACTATATTTAAGTGATATGTTTGTCCACCCCTGTGATCATCATCAATTCATCATGGATAGGAGAATTTTATTTATTTTGAGTCTTGGGTTTTTGTTCATGTTCATAAAAATCATATCTAAAAATCTTAACAAAACAAGAATCGATTTACGATCGTTGCTGTAAATCGATTCTTATTTTGTTGCGATTTTTATTCTTTGTGCAAACGATGCTGGTCTTTTTCGATGAGCAAGTGGGTCAACTTGAGATGGTTACAAATCTGTTCTCATCTCTTGTCGTGTGGTGGACCTCGTCGTTTAGTCTCATGAAAAGAAATTGTCCAATCAATATTTTTATAAATGTAATTCTTCCACTTGAGGCAGTCATCTCATAATTAAAGAGAGACATACAGCGTCGGTTTTTCATTGTAGCAAAATATGAAAAATTAATATGTATTGTAATGGTGTAATTATTGTTTTGTCTTTTAGTGTGTTATATTTAAATCTAGGCCTCGGGATATTTTTTATTTTTTCATGGAATCGGTTGGTATTCTTTGATTATTTGGAGGTATTTGAGTCTTTTTCAAGATTTTAAATACAATAAAATCATGTTTTTATCCCTATTAGCAGACAACAAATAGTTCACTACCCTAGGATTTTTTGATTTCTTACACTGCAATGAACAATAAAATAATCATATTGTCCTCTAATAAGATAAAAAACAAGAGTTGCCACTAAGGGTGTTTCTGGTTTTCAAATGTTTTTGAACAGTACAAATATGAATATGCTCTTAGAAAAGATAAAATCCAAGAGTTTTGTTATAGATGTGTTTAGATAATGTTATGTTTTTTTTTATGAAGAATACTATGGGCATGTTGGTTGGACGTGCCGATGGTTTTCTTACTACGTTCCATTCAGGCGGAGCGTGTGGTGTCATATGGTGGTGGAAAATATATATTTGGCGTCTCATCGGATGCACCGTCATGTTCTCTTGCACATTGTGGGGCATGTGTCGTCTCACGGTGACCAGAAAACATAATAGTGGTTGATTGTTCTTTTTTTTCCTTGTCTATCTCCTGCAACCTAAATTATATGAACGTCCCCTTGGTTTATGTTGTTTTCAATTCAATCCCTCCTCTTTTGATTATTTTGTTTGGTCATGATTTCTATTATAAAAATTTTAATTTGTTTCAAATTTGTCTTTCAATTGAAATTGGGTATATATCTTGTTTTCATTTTTGTTCTTATTCTTTCAATTCTGGGTTTGGTTTTAAATCCCTTAATTATTTTGGTATAGAAGTTTGGATTATTTTCAATTTTATCTTTTGATTGAAATTGATCATATAATCTTTGACATTTCGGCTTTTTTTTTTAATTCCTTTAATTTTTATTTGATTTTAATTCCTTTAATGTTTTTTATCCTTCTGAAATAGTCCTTATATTTTGTCCATGTTTATATGTACTCGTAGTTTTAGTTTTAATTTTTATTATTTTATCTTTTTTTGAGGTTATGTTTTTATTCAATTCAAAAAAAAAATTATTTGAATATATTTATAAAATGAAAATCAATCTCAACTACAATTTCATTTATCTTGTTCTTTCCATTTTCAAACCAGAGCGATTGGGATGATTGCTCGGAGGGGCAAAATGATCAACGATCAGGGATTGCCTATCATGCAAGATCGAAATATAAGTCGTTTAATCGCTTAACAACAATGGCTAAATACAAAACGAAAGTGGGTCCCGCACTTGGCAGTTTGGCCCCGCTTAAAAACCTTCATTCCACACTAGCTTGAGACATTGTGGTTGTTTGAGATTTGCTTAGCCGGCAGTATATCCTACCATGTGTGCTGTCTGTATGGACATATCCCTTTATACCCTTTCCACTCGGAGATGAGAACGCATTTGTGTCTGTTTTTCAATTTACCGCTGTCGTTATTTCTTAAAGTATTTATATTTAAAAACATATTATTATAATATTTTGATATTTTTTGATATTTTTTGAAATTTGTTTTTAATATCGTTATATTAAAATAACTTTAAAACATAAAAAACTAATTTGAAATAAAAATAAATAAAATTCTTAAAATATAAAAATAAAGTTCTTGTTAGTATACATGAAACAAGATTTTAAATATATATATATATATATATATATAATCATCTATATTTTTTATTCAATCAAATTGAAGGGATGAATCACATATCCAAAAAATATCAATAAATTTTGATCCTCAAATCACACTATCATAAAATGGAATTCCTAATAAATAAAAAAATAGAGCCCAACTTAGAGTCAATTAAATTAATAAATTTTGTCCAATACAAATTGGATGATAGGTAGAATGAGCTCTCGTGTCAGCTCTTATACTAAGTTTTTAGATGGAATTTCATTATATGTCTTTATAGAGCCAATTAACGATTAAATCAATTAGAATGGATCATAACAAGCGATTTAATGGTATTTAAATAGTAATTAATAAAATTATATTTGGTATTTTATTGATTTATAAAAAAAATGATAAATATATACATCTATAAATATTTTTATTATTTTTTTAATAAATCATGAAATTAATGTTCTCATTATATCTTTCTTTAAAATAAACCTAATAAAACAACTAATAAAATTCTTATAATTAATTCCCCTGGTACGGAATGAAAATAATCAACATAAATAAAAAAAAAAAAAAAAAACTATAAGGTTACAATAGGAAAAACAGATAAAAAGGCGTCATGATTAATGTACCGTCAAAAAGAATATAACCATGAGGAAATTCCATGTGAAACCATCCGTATTAATTATGAAGACAGAAGCTTTGATATGCGGGTAAGTCGAGCTGCACCATCAAGAATACAGGCATTGCATGAAACGTACACGTGGCCATTGAGCAGCGATGAGTGTTATTATAGACCTTAGCAATACTCTGCTTTCTCATTCATGCCGCGAGAGAGCATAAGTGCAAGGGTCTCATGTGCACCATCTACATGGGATCCGACAACATAAAACCACACGACTCCCACGTGTTATCAAACCTGAAATGTACTGTCCAGTCCATGTTAACTGTCCTCATGCTATGTCCCATCGACTACGCGCAGCACAGCTACATTAGCCTCACGCTTTAGGAACCAACCGACGCAGCTCACCGAACAGCTGTCTTACAAAGCGTATTTTCTTCCTTTTTACTTGTAAATTTGTTATTATTTCACGAATTACTACTTATTTCTTGTAATATTCGTGTTTTTTATTTGTGAAACTGTACATGGATAAAGAGTTTTGGGTGCAACTCTAACTCATCTTAATATAATTCTTGATTGAAAAACTATTATATTTATATTTTTTCGATAAATAAACTACTTCCTCTCTCCAATCTAAGCATATCACTATTTTTTTCCATGGACCTACCTAATCATCTTTCTTTGTCCAATGAGATTCAGAAATTCTAAAGATAGAAATGAGAGGAGTTGATCATCTACATGCTTTCATATTACAATGTGATGTTTTCAGCTTGAATTCTAATATTATTTATTATATCCGTGTTATTACTTTCTTGTGCATATAATGATAATGACGTCCTAAAATCTAAGTATATTCAAAGCATAAGTTATTTGATGTTTAGATAGATGTTAATTAAAATTCATATAATTTATTCTTTTCTATGTAGCTTAGGAAGTACTGAATTGCTGTTAAAAGCATTGCTACTTGCAAAAACAATCTTTATCAGTGAGACTTGTAGATCTCCCAGTGATAAAATTAGTAATTTTCAATGAGAAAGACAATAAATAAAACAAAACCCTAATTTTCAACAACAATAGTAATTTTTCTTCTTTTTAGATATTAAACTCAAGTACATTGGATCTGATATCTCATCAAACTCATGTTGTATTAAACTTAGCTGACAATTGAATGGGTGAACCTAGATACATTAGGTATGACAAGTTATCATACTCATGTTACCTTAAACTCAAGTTATAGTTAAATTCACGTATATTAGACCTAACAACTTGTCAAGTCAATATTGAGTTTAGTTAATAGATGAATCTAATTGTATTGTGTATGACAGCTTCTTAGGTTCATTTTACCTTGGGTTAAGCTGATGGTTGAACCCAACCGTATCAAGTTTACTAACTTGCCACACTCACATTGTCGTAGTCTCAAATGACAGTTGAACTCAATTGTCAACTTACAAACCTTTGTTATTCTAAGATCTTTTAATGCATAAAAATATTGACTCATTAGTTGCCCCAAAATCTTTAAAGGTATGATGGACTGTTTGGGAGAATGATTGAGATTCCTTTTCAAAGTGTTTTTCATTCAGAAAAGTATCAAAATATTATTTTTTTTTTATTTTTTAGAAATAATTTTTGACATTAACACATCAAAATGATCTAATAACATAAAAAAATACTTTTGAAACATAGTGTCAAACACGCAGAGACAAAGGTATTTTGGGAGATAACTAATGAGGTGACATCAGTGACATCTTGTTTTTTCTTGGGAAGAAGCATTTAAACCCAATACTAATTTAAAAAGATGTCTAGTAGATTATAAGACAAATTCTCTGAGAAAACCACTCAACAATGTCTAATTAATGTGGTAGGCATTTAGCCTTTCTAGGGTTATAATGTAATGCCACTTTTTTTTTTTATTGTTAGGACTTATGAGTAAAAGGTAATGACTTGTATATATACCCTCTTTCTCTCAAATTTTATTTTTTACCTTTACAACATTTTTTTTTCTTTTGACATTTTTTCTTCATTTATTTTTTTGGTATAATTAATATTTTGAAATATATAAGCTATTAGAGTAGGAAACATTATCAACCTCTTATAATATTTATACGCCTTGAACTTTGTTGTTTTAATAAAGTTAATGAGGATTGAAAAGACATTTTTATTTGGTGACATTAATGAGAGATACATATCACTTTCAAATCATTAGTGAGAGATGAAAGTTCTTTACAAATCATTAATAAGATTTAAAATATGATAGACCCTTTAGGAGACCTTTTATACATTTATAATTTAAAAATAAAGTTCCATTGTCATGGATTTCTAAAACCAATCAGACATGCATGTAGTCAAACTGATATGAAAAATGATGTGTTTTCTCATCAAAATCATAACATGTTTGGTTTGGTGGATGTTCGAATCTAAGTACATTGGGTCTGACATCTTACGTAACTCATATTGCATTGAACTCATTTGACAATTGAACCCAAATGCACTGAAACTGACAACTTGGTAGACCCACGTTGTCCTGAACTCTTTCCAAGCTAAAACATATTGAGTAAAAAATATTGTCTTATCATATATGTTTTGAGTGAAAACTCTCAAGATTGGGTATCATGAAACTTATATTTTCCAACATCTTAGGTTATTATACAACATGCCTTGTATTGTTTAGATGATGCTAGCTATTTCACCTACACTTCGTCTTAGATTAAACAAGTTTTATTATGGTAGAAAAACAATGAATATACAAGCTTTTTTAACATGTTTTTTTAGAGAAAAAAATTTAATTCTGGTCATAAATTAAAAAACTTATGCATGCATTTAATTAATTATATATATATATATATATATTCATTGGTTTTATTAAAAAAAAACTCTATTAGAACTTATTTTTTAAAACATATTATTTATTAATTTTGTTTTCAAATCATTATTTAAGAGTTATCACAAGATACTAAAAATAATTATGTGCTTGTTTAGATATCTAATAAAAAAAAAGATTTTAAAGTATTTTTTTTATTAAAAACACACCATAATAATATTTATTATATTTTTTAAAATTTGTTTCAACATCACCCCATTAAAATATTTTAAAACATAAAAAAAAAACTAAAATAAAGCTAATAAAAGCTTAAATATCTTGCCAGATCATAATTTATAGAAAGTCGCAAGAATTTGATTGGCGTACATAGACGGCAGTTCTCCTGACGCAGAGCGTCAGCAAAAGAGGAGCACATCCAACCAAACTTGAGTGTGCTCATCGCGCGCTTCAGGGAAGAGGGTTACCCGTTTGCTGATGCAATCGTGGCGGCTGAAGCTCTGCGTAATTTTCCTAACTAAATTCAAATGTTAACACTTTAGCCGTTGGAAGAAGCTTTTTGTATGCCTCTGCTCCTATTGGTGGCACCGCAGGTCCGTTCAGAGGATTTTCTGCATATATATATATATATATATATATATATTAAAAAAAAGATTAGAAAGATTTTTACCGACAGAGCCGAAGGTGGAAACGGCTGTTAAATATCCGTAGACAAGAAGGTGGCTAATGGTACATTATTATTTTTTCTTATAATTTCGTTACCATGTGTTTCAACTTATAAGCTTGATGAAAAGAAAAATGAGTGTAAGAAATATCATTAAGTTGTTCTATGCTAATTAACCACCTCTGCATAAAAATAAATAAACTACTATTTGAAGTTTAAAATGGAAGCAGTTACAAAGATCTACTACGTCTAATACAGAAAGACGGGTATAAAAACTTTAAGAGAAAAAAAAAACAAAGGAAAGATAAAAGGTATATTTTCCGATTAAACTGTATCTTCGTCGCCATCACCGCGAGATTCTTGTCCCTCTCTCTATCTCTAATCTCTATTACGAAATGTATGTATATATAGAGACCATCCAAGCAAGCATTCTCATTCAGACCCTAAAAATAACAAGCCAGTACTCTCCTTCAATTCTGAGTGCGGACACCAAATAAGTAACCCTCCTGCACCCTCTCCCCAATCTCCTGATTGAGCTAGCTAGCCCGTCATGAGAACAGACGTGGATAGCTTCTGGTTCTTTGCTTTGGCGTCCAAATGCAGAGCCTTTACACAGGAAAATATTGCATGGTCACTTTTGATCATGGGTTTCGCTTGGATAGCCACTACCCTTATTTACTGGGCATACCCAGGTGGTCCAGCTTGGGGCAAATACAGACTCAAAAATACCTCCTTCACAACTTCTAAGCCAATTCCAGGTCCCAGGGGACTGCCTCTTATAGGCAGCATGGGGCTTATGACCTCCTTAGCCCATCACAAGATTGCAGCGGCGGCAGACGCATGCAACGCCAGGAGGCTCATGGCGTTTAGCCTCGGTGATACTCGTGTTATCGTGACATGCAATCCTGATGTGGCTAAAGAAATATTGAACAGCTCGGTGTTTGCGGATCGTCCGGTTAAAGAATCTGCTTATAGCCTCATGTTCAACAGAGCAATTGGGTTCGCCCCTTACGGTGTCTACTGGCGAACCCTTAGAAAAATAGCTTCTACGCACCTTTTCTGCCCCAAACAAATCAAAGCTGCGGTGTCTCAACGACGCCAGATCGCTTCTGAAATGGTTTCCCTGTTCAATGACCATGGAAGGAGTAGTTTCACCGTTCGAGGGATACTCAAAAGAGCTTCACTGAATAACATGATGTGCTCAGTTTTTGGACGCGAGTATAAATTGGAGTCATGCAATAGGGAAGTTGAAGAGCTGAGAGCCCTGGTTGATGAAGGGTACGATTTGCTGGGCACACTTAACTGGACAGACCACCTTCCGTGGCTGGTAGGTTTTGACCCTCAAAAAATCCGATTCAGATGCTCAAATCTCGTGCCAAAAGTGAACCGGTTTGTTAGCCGAATTATGGCTGAGCACAGAGCTCAAACTGGAAATGAAACCCCGGATTTCGTCGATGTTTTGCTGTCTCTTCAAGGCCACGATAAATTATCGGACTCCGATATGATTGCCGTCCTTTGGGTAAGTAAGCAGGCACACATGGACATCACTATAGTATTTTTTTGTCCAAACATGTAACTTTCTACTGCCATGTGTGCTAGTGGATGGACATGCAAATAAATTATTTCGAGAACAAGCAATTATTCTGTTATGTCTGTTTTTTAGCGGGTTATTGTACTGACTGAATATTGCTTTGTTTCACTTTCTTTGTGCATAGGAAATGATTTTCAGAGGGACTGATACGGTGGCAGTTTTGATGGAGTGGATTCTCGCTAGAATGGCACTCCATCCTGATGCTTTATCGAAGGTCCATGATGAGCTTGACAAAGTTGTTGGAAGATCAAGGGCCGTAGCTGAATCTGATATCACGGCAATGGTGTATCTCCAGGCAGTAGTGAAGGAAGTATTGAGGCTGCACCCACCTGGCCCACTTCTCTCGTGGGCCAGGCTTGCCATCACCGATACTACCATCGAAGGGTATCACGTGCCTAAAGGGACCACAGCAATGGTTAACATGTGGGCCATTTCAAGGGACCCAAATTTTTGGGATGACCCACTTGAATTTATGCCTGAGAGATTCGTGACTAAGAAGAGCGAGGTGGAGTTTTCCGTTCTCGGGTCCGATCTACGGCTTGCTCCGTTTGGTTCAGGTAGGCGAACCTGCCCGGGAAAGACATTGGCCTTAACTACGGTGACCTTTTGGGTTGCATCACTTCTACACGAGTTTGAATGGCTGCCGTGTGATGAAAATAAAGTTGACCTTTCAGAAGTACTGGGTCTGTCCTGTGAGATGGCAAATCCATTGACCGTTAAGGTGCGGCCCAGACGTTCCTGCTATAAGCCCACTGTACCATGTGTACAAAACTATGTCTAGTGTGGATCTAACAAAAGAGAAAAAAACAAAAAGACTTCTCCGTGATGGGGTTGCGAATCTTAACCTTGATCCACCATATGATCATGTCGTCTTTAGTCTCTCTTGGGTGTCGTTTTTTTTCTTTATATATATATATATAAAAGTCGATTGTCAAATATTGTGTCCCTTATTTATATATGTCATAACATGTTTCAACTGGTGTAAATACGAGTGGAAATTAAATAAAAGAAGAAGAAGAAGAAGAAGAGAGTTTCAAGTTCCAATGTCTCTCCATTGGTGTTCCTATCCATTACAAATCAAGGTTGTCAGTTTCATTTCAGTTAGTGTTTTGTTTTTTCAATTGGAATAGAATATTTTGGTTTTAGAGCATTTAGGGCCTATCTTTTCTGGAATGTACTATTCATTTATGAAAAAAATTAAAATATTAATTTAACAAACATAATTCAAATTCAAGATAAATTAACTTTAAATTATATAATACAAACAAACATAATCTTAAAATTAGAAACATCTCTAAAATTCCAAAATATTATAAAAGTAAAATGTACTAAAATAAAAGAAATATAAATCAAATATCCTCTACATCATTAAAATGCTCAAGCACACTATTATAGTTTATTACTAGTTGGATTGCCTGCACTACGTTGTGGGCGTAGTGCAGGCGGAACAAATAATTTTTATAACTGATGAGATTAAAATATAATATTTCATTATGTAAAATTTGATATAATGAAAAAGATCAACATCATTTATTATAATAACAGTAAATCAAAGTCTTAACTTCTTAAATTATCATCACCATCACTGTCAAAACAATAAACATTATTCAACAAATCTCAGAGAAAAACAAAAAAACATATTAATAAAAAAGCACGTAAGAACAAAAACTAAAATTATTATTGTAATTCTTAATATTAATATTATTATTGCTTTAATAACGGGAAGAAAACGAAATTAAATCAAAGGCTTAAAAAAACCCTAAAAACATTAACAAAAGAGCAAATGAAAAAATAAAATAAATGAAAAAAACAATAAAAATTATTGACTGGAAAATAAATGAAAAAAACAATAAAAATTATTGACTGGAGGAAGACCACACGGAGGCTCACCGGAATAGACGCTGGTAGGACATTTCTGACCACCATATAAGGCGCCACGCGCCACCTTAAAGGGGCGTGAGGCGGAATATTGTCGGTCGCGTGGACCACACGCGCCGATAGTATTTCGAAAAATAAATAAATAATAATGGTCAATTACCGGTATATCTCTGTCCTTAATTAATCAATTTTATCTTATTAGGGGCTATAACCGTATTTAGCCATTTAAAAAATATTAAAAAAAGGTTGCGGCGGACCGGACCGAACTAAACCGGTCCGTACGCGCGCAATTACACCCTAAACCCTCATCCGGAACCGTTGTTTTGTCCTATTATCGGGGCTAAAATCGTTAAAACACTGTTCATCAGAGGAAAAAACAAAAAAAAGGTGGACGAACTCGCGCGATGTACAGACGAAAAATATCCACTCCACAATGCAATGTGTCTTGTGCTACAGTGAAATACTGAGCTCTTTTATATTATTGTATAATGTGCTTGAGGTGAGATGTTTGGTTCTGTTTGCAATGGGAATTTGTGGCTATTTGCTTACAAGGAGAGATGCCCACATGAAGAACAGAATCAATCCAGTAGTTGCATTTACTCCTAGCATGATTGGAGAAATTGAGAATCGATCCTCTTATCTTTCTGCTGTGAGTTAGTTGCAAACTTCTCTACTCATTGTCTTCACAAATTATTACTCAATGATGACAAAATGCATGCTCATTGGCTAGATAAAATCGGATGTGGAAAAACACAAGGAATTTATCAATTTCCTAATCAAGGAAGTGGAGTTTGCAGCCTTCAAAGAAATAAAGCCATCATATTGTTTTCTCAACCTCTTCATATAAACAAAACCCATCAAGCACTCGTTTCTCTGAACAAATCTCCTAATCATCATACTGTATGCCAAACTATCAGGCTTCATCCCACTAGATAAAGCCATCCTAAAGATCTTCTCTGTTTTCACTTTCTTAATCTTTATCAAACATACCACAAGAGAACTATAGCAATCACCATGGTAACAACGTAAATTGGATCTTAACAATACAATTATCAGTGACAGGATCACATGAGACATCATTGAGTTGTTCTGGTGAAGTAAATTCCATTTTAGTTTTGCAGAACTTCCATAGGCAAAAGTGGACGTGTGAGGAAGAAATTGACCCACAAATTCATTAAAAAGCCAGGCAATGAAGAAGCAAAAAAAATCCTTTTCTGCATCTAAAAATTCAAAGGATGAAAAGGAAATCTTTATCATAAATTTTGGCATTCGATCTTTGGTTATAACTAATAAAAAGATATGTACCTTTCAGAGGGGGTGCCCATCAGTCACTGTCGTGGAAGAAGAAACGATGGGGGTGCAGCCATGGGAAGAATTTTTGTAGAAACGATAAGGGTGTTGCCATGGGAAGAACAAGTTGGGGGTTTGAGTTTGAGGGGAAATAAGTTGGGTTGGGAGGGGGGGGGGTCAATTTAATTATTTGTATTTTGTAGGCCGAAACAGCACAAGCAAAATGATATCGACGCGTTTTAATCGGTATTTGGCCGAAAAATTTGAAATTTTAACCGAGATAAAAACGACATCGTCTTATCTTGTTTTTTTAAATGGTATAAAACATTTCTTCCATTTCGACTGAAACGAAACGAAATGAAACTGACAACCCTATTACAAACCCTTAACATTTACTTTACTTAATCAACTATGACCTTAGCATTAGTTTTGTTCAATTTGGTTCAGGAAAATCTATACCAATTGAATCAGAAACTCGTAATTAAACTTTGACTCTAATAAATCCAGTCCTTTGAATTATTAGCCCAAATATGATTTCTGAAAGAAAATCCCACAAAAATCACTTACAAATTAGGTTTTCCTCCATTTATCAGCTCAGTCATTAATTTAGGATTGAACTAGCAACGCGACGACCTAAAATCCTTATCGAGCTAGCAACTAGGGCTAGTATGTTAACAATTGTTTGAAAACATTATTCAACTTGTGTGACCTATCATTTGGAAATTTGTAATCTCAAATTTTAACTTATTCTTGAGGATGAGATTGATTTACTTTTCCTTTTCCTCTCTCTTTTTGCTTGTCTTTCATGATTTTATGTTTTCTTCATTGCTCAGCCCATTACATGTCTAATTTATATGTTTAATATCACTCAAAAGCTCCATCAATATAAAAGGTAGGGTGTTGTCACATACTTGACATGCATTTTTGTGCTACAAATAATGGGATAAAACCATCGCCACGGTGGTCATGTGGAGGCGGAACCCATGCTAGCCCCACTCCACTATCGTTGGGGTTATGTAGAGACTGTGATTCATTTTAGCTAGGCAGAGATCAGATTACTTTCTTAAGAAACATGTGATATAACACTTGTGCTCAATGAATATTGAAATAATATATGGTTAATTGTCAAACTAAAACTGTTTATTATATTTTTTTAATAATAAAATAGTAATTTCATTTACGTTAAACAAACTGTACACCATTGTCTTCATGGGACAATGATAGAAACAATTAAGATGTGATTTCTAAGTCGACACATAAAAACATTTAACTAGTGCTTTTTGAATGTTATTTATTTATTTATTTATTTATTTATTTATTTATTGTGTTTAGAAGATATATGTACAATTTTTATTTTATTTTATTCTTATTCTTATTATTATTATTATACCCTTTCATCTAAATTGTACAAGAAACCCGGCCAATAACATGTTAATTTACACGATTTTATATCCCAAACGTGAATAGAATAAAATATGAACAGTCGTTGTTGATTGTCTTGGTATTGGCAGTGGTTTTTTATCCTTCACTCAATAGATTCTATTGGGTTCGAGTGCCATATATAATTCATGGACGTGGTATTTTTAAAAATTAACAAGCAGACCTCATCCAACTGTCATGTGGTCCGTGTCACCCGAGTCCAGCAGCCATGCATCTCTTTCAGCATCATCATGAAGGGAACTAAAACACACACGACCGAGTTGACCTGAGCTGGGAAGAAGAGGAATATCTGCACTCTGGCCAACTGGTGGTGTGAACGATGAGTGAGGTTCTGAGTCAGCCACAGCTGCAGTGCCAAGGCCCCCATCCTCGGTAGTCGTGTCACGACGTTTCTTAGATTGGAGATCTATGCAAATTGATATTACCAGCTTATTTCCATGACCGCCCGTCTATCGATCCATGCTTCATCATGTGAAGACAATCAGAATCATTTGGCGAGAGGGGCTTTACATGCCTTTTGGTGAAGGCAAAAGTTCTTCTCCAAATTATATTCTAAATATTCTTGCCATTTCCTAGAAGCAAAACAGGAGACTACTCCATGTAATAATACACAATTTTAAATCCAGCTGCTGTGAGCCAGAAGCTAATTTAATGCGGTGACAGTTGCAAGCTCTGTAACTATATACTATAAACCAATCATATGGAGTTAAATATGACGGCGAAGTAAACTTAAACACTAAAGTAATCTAGCGAGTTCGTCATGGATGGATGTTAATCAAGCAAGAGATTCTGATGAGAAATCAGAGAGCTTTTCATCCGGGTCAGGCGATATATATTAAGAGCATATGGAGCCAACGACAGCGATCTAATGCAGAATTCAAGCCTCTCTCTTAATGAAATCGATAAAGACCTACCACCAGATACATAACCTAAGTACTAATGATTATTAAAGCCGCGAGATCCTCCCCGTGCCGCGCTCTGGATCCATGGACACAGATCGTGACATGCATAACAAGTCAAAGCATAAGGAACAAAATGAGATGACTTCCTATATATAAATTTTTGGATAAGGAACATCAAAATTCAAACATGAGATTGCATTTCTGGCCACTAGTTCAAGTCCTTTCAATCTGATTTCTTTTATAAGATGGAAACCTTGTTTAATGAATTAGTCTATTGCTGGAAGTGATGATGTTTTGTTTCTTTAAGGGTGTTATAAAATGACAACTTGCTTATAATCTAGATCGACCTAATTTCAAATATGCTTCTTTAAATCTTCACTCCAGAAGTTAGGGCTCAGGACCACAAGAGATTACGTGCCGATGGTTTTTTTATTTTAATTATTTATATGTAAGCAGAAGCCTAGCGAAGGCTAGAGGGTGTAGTGGTTGAGAATTGATAGAGATCCATCTTCTGCCAAATTTTATCTCTTATCGATTACCAACGGTCCACTTCCTTAAACCATGAGCTTTATAGCCCTCATAAATTAATGAAATCAAAACATCAGCACGAGCTTAAGAGAAGTCAGAAACCTGAAAATCTCCATGGTGATCATAACATTTATAAGCAACTTGATTTATTTATTTATTTTTATCGGAAATCAAGCTACTAAAAAAAATATAAATCTATGATTTCATAATTGAAAATGAATAAGAAACTATTAAATTACTGACACACGTATTAATGAATGGGCTCGTGTACATGGATGACAGAGAAGAAAGGGAGTAAGATTTGATGTGATAGCTTGAGAAACCCTAGCAACACAGGGTTACCGAGCAAGCCTTGACGGGGCTTAATGTGTCCACAAGTAATAATTTTACGGGGAAAAGGAAACGTTATCATCATGCCATGCAATCAGTCCTATCAACAACTAGATTCTGTTTTGTTTTACAGTCTTTTTTTTTTTAATAAATTATTTTTTGTATGGTCTTAGATAATTTTGTGTCTTAGTATAAAAAATAATTTTGTGTTTTAGTACAAACAGTCCCTTGATAGACTAGATAAAGATAAATGCACTGCTGAGGTTCTGATTGGCTTTTTTTGAGCATGTCCCATTACAAACTTTGCTATCTGCTAGTCGGTGAATCAGGCTTCCTCGCCGTGTCTAATCTCAAGAAGGTAGCAAATCCCAAAAATCTCGCAGATTATCTTCAACTCTTTTAATCTCCTATTGCGTCGGCAGAGTAAGATTTTTGCGAGGAGGAAAAGTTATTCGGCAAAGCAAATATCACAGCTCACAGTGCTGATAAAGGGCATCAAGTGCTCGACACAAAACAAAAGCAGAGCTAGGTAAGTAATCAAATCATGTTGATAATTCAAATAATTTGGACTTCGGTGATCAAAATCATATTACTGTAGCTAGACCCACAAACTTACTCCTTCTTATATTATTGGAAAACCATATGCTCCTTTTGATAACCCGAGTGCTCTTAAAGTTTAACTCGACATGTACCTGAGATGTTAGCAAGAGATCATTGGGGAGGGTTGTTGATGATTTTGCTCCTTCCACTAAAAAGATTAATTAACACGGGATATTTAAAGAATTCAAGTCTTTTTCACTGGGTTTATTAGTTGTTATTATTAAATTTACCGAGAACAAATACATATTTTTCTGTTTCAATTGTTCAGTTAAACTACTAAAATATTTTTAGAAGCAAAACATTTAAAATTAACATCACAGGACATTTTTTTATATTTTCACAATGATGTTTTTTAGTTATGACTAGGTCAGTTGGAGGGCAATTTAATATTTGACCAAATATAAAAAAATAGGAAAAAACATAATGAAATGACCAAAATGCATTTGGAAGCTAAGCAATTAAAACTAGCCTTAAAAGGATGTTTCATCTTTCACAGTGATGTTTTTTTTTTGTTATTACCATGTTTTGAGGGGCAATTTGTTATTTGATCAAATAAAATAAAATAAAAGTTTAGAGTGCATGGGAGGCACATGAAACAATATGTTTTTTTTTTTTATAAAGAAAATGGAGTAATTTGATAAATGTAATTGGAAAATATGAGATTTAAAAACTGTCATGAATGGAAAATACAAGATTTAAAGGAATATTTAAATGAGCTATAATAAATTACAATAAGAATAAAGTAGGGAATCGAACCCCGAGTAGGGGACACATAAAAGCTCTGTGATGGCATCTCCAGTATCTTCTAAAAATTCTTAATGAAAAGAATTTAACGACATCAATAAAGGTTATGAATAATGGACTAAATGGCCCTTATGCATCATCCAAGACAAGTGAGCAATTACAATAAATGAGATTAGAGGAAAGAGAGAGAGAAATAAGCTCTATAATCACATAGTAGCTTTGATTATGACATTATTCATATCATCAAAAAACAAAATTGACGAGACAAATCTAAAGATACTAAGAAATATCTTCAACGGTGATAAAAGCAGATCACATGTAACGACCTTTATAATTACATGTAATCATTACTTACTTTTTTTTAATGAATATTGAAATTCTTAGAGTGATATATATATATATATATATATATATATATATATATATATGAAATCTTAGATTGTTGAAATTTCAATAGAATCTCTCATATATCAGAAGGTCCTAATTTATCGATTAAAAATTCTTCATCACACTACGTAACTTACTTTCATGTATGATATCATCACGTTAACTTTATTTTACATAAACAAATCAATAAATGAAGTGTTTCGCTACTTGAACACAATCCTTGTACCTTTTGGTCAAAAATACCAAAAAAAGAAGGATTTGTTTTCTTTTCTTAAACTGCTTAAAACCAAGTTATCAATTAATCATCCTCTCTTTGTGATTTTGTGGTAGATGTTTCCAAGTTTTATCCAATTAACCTCTTAATCTTCTTTCTCTTTTCTTTCATGTCCGGCCAAAGTATTAAAAAATGAATATTATTCATATATTTATAGGTTCTCTAAACTTGTTATTGTCTTCTTATCCTTTGGTTCTTTGTTTGGATAAGTTTTCTTTTTACGTTAGTTTATTTCCACGGCCTAGGCACAAACATTACTATGTCTAATATTTTTTATACCAAAAATATTATTTCTTAATTTATTTCATATTATTACACACATGTATATTCTATTTTAATTTATCCTTATTTAGTCTCCTGGGTTAAATCTATTGTGGATGCAAAAATTCTACTGGTTTATAACACATGTGCAACATAAATTATCAACTTCAAATTGCAAACAATACAATATTAAGGGATCCAATTGAAAATAATAATCAATGACCAAAGGTTAAAACAAAGAATAAAAAGAACAAAAATTGACACCTTTTTCTATATATAAAAAAGGCATGTTATTCTTGATTTTCCAAGAAATCAATTTTTTTTGTGAAACCAACCACCAATCCAATAACAAATTGTTTTTTCAAGATCACGATAATCATATAAAAAACAAATAAAAGAAATTATAAATCTTAAGCTCAATAGACACAATATCAAATGATAAAATTAACTCAAAAACAAAAAAGACAAAAAATAAAAACATTATTGTAATCTATAATGGATTACTTCACAATCCATAGTAGTTTTTTTTTATTTAATTTTAGTTCTTGTATCCCGATTAGTTTAAACATGGCGAGAAAATAATTTTAATATATAGAGATAATTACAAAAACTCTCATTTAGTTTGATTTGAAATTTATTTTTTCTTCGTACTTTTGTAAATTACATTTTCCATCATATAATTTACATATTCAATAGCAGTTTACATCCCCAACATTACATTTTATTTGTATTTTTTGTTTGACCTGTGATATAAAATATAGTTTATGAAACTATATATAGAGAAAAAATAAAATTCATATCAGACTGTATGAGGGTTTTGTGATATATACTACTCTAGAAACCATAAATTTGAGCACACATGCAGACACAGTCCTTTATTGACACTTGCCAAAAAATTTGCATTCCTATAGCAATGGATTTGTTTATTTTTCTATCACTAAACAAATAAGAGCTGGTAACAAAACTAATTGAGAGGAACGCAGACACCAATAATCGAGCTTTTATTCTCTTTTAATTTAACCTCACGCTCTGTTATAGTTCATTAAATTAAACGAAGTTACTATGTACTTTTGAAAGCAAGACAGAAGGTGGCAGTGGTGGATGGATTACTGTTTAAAATTAAAGGGCTTAATTCATACAGTTGGGGTTAGACTTTCCATTGAACCCTAGACAATTGGTTGGCTTAGGCGCACCAGGCTAAAGGCCCAGCAATCCAAGCTCGAGCCTCCCGAAAAAAAACACTGAGGAAATCCTAGAATGACCTGCCACATAAACACTACCCATAACCAGCAGCACTCTAACATAGGGACAAGACAGCTCTAGCCCTGATAATAAAAGACGAACACTGAAGGGAGGGAGGGAGAGATGTTGTCAAAGCCCAACTGAGTCTCGATCATCGGTTCCTACGCCTCATTTGGCTCTTCGATTTGATCCTTTTGTTCTGATTCAAGTATTTTGATCTCTAAATTTCTTAAATTTACTTAAGATTTTGATTGATCTAAGAATGGGTGTATGCTTTTTTCCCCCTTCGATTCGGTGTCCTCGTTGCAATCATTTGATGACTATTAAGGGCTATTTCATATGGATCCAGTTGAATAAGGATGAGATTGGAAAACTGATTCTCTTGGGCTTAATAAGTCATTGGAATGATAATTGAAAGAGATGATCACAAATGAAGTCCTTGTAGCTCGTGGTTTTTTTATTTGAATTTGCCTAGTTTGACATATGGATTTGGGCCTAAGAAACTCAAATTCACTTCGTATTTTACTGGGCATGGGTCATTGGTTTGATAATGGATTTCAAGACCAGATTTCCTCTCTAATGACCCATGACTTTTTGCTTACACTGTATAAAATATAAAATGAGAGAGAATATTGATATCGATCGAGTTGAGAAAGAGAAGCATGAGGATTTTTTTTGGAAAACAATTAGTGATATAACCTGCGTGGAACTACGGGGCATGCAGTTAGTTATTTCCTATTCAAGAAAGGAATCTGTTGAAAGAGTTGCAGTTAGAATTGCAGTTATTTACTTCCGAAGACGTTGCAGGCATGCATGCTGTGAAGATTATTTCCGTATTATGTAAGGATGCCGTGTAGGATTAGGATTAATTACTTTCTTGTTTCTTGTTTCTTTCTTAGACGTCTATTTGGCATTGTATTCTTGCCTCTGTTAAACTCCCTGTTGTGTATATAAATACTGCTGCATTACATAATAAAAGTTACACTGGCATGTTGAAATCCAGTAAAGTATTTTCTGCCTTGCCCATTGCTTGCTCTGTTTTTTCTTCATGGTATCAGAGCAGGTTTCGATTAACCTGTTTCTTGCTATATTTTAGCACACCTGTTCCTTGTTGAAATTAAAGCAAACTTGCTTCTATTTCTTAACCTGTTCTTGCTATATTTTAGCACACCTGTTTCTTGTTGAAATAAAAGCAAACTTGCTTCTGTTTCTTGCTACGATTTCTCAATGGAAGACTCTTCTAAACAGATTAGTGTAGATGACAACAATAAATCATCTAACACTTCAGAAGGAGAACAAAATAATCCAAACCAACGTCTAGGCTCAACATTGTTGAATGAGCTGAATTATCTTCCTTGGTCAAGAGCTGTGACGATTGCTTTTGGTGGAAGATCCAAACTTGGCTATATTAATGGCCATATCAAAGCTCCAGACCCATCTTCAAAAGGCTTCGAAGCATGGCAGTGCAAAGATCAGCTTGTTATGTCGTGGTTACTCAACTCTATGGAGAACAATATTGCTGAAATATTCAGCTATTCAGAATCATCAATGGAACTTTGAGAGTCTGTGAAAGAAATGTATGGAAATCAAAATAACGCAGCTCGTGTTTTTCAGATCAAAAGGGATCTTTCCAACCTACAACAAGATGGCAAGACGTATGTGCAACTACTTGGCACCTTAAAAGGTATGTGGAGTGAACTTGCATTATATCGCCCCCACACCATTGATGCTGCAGTATTGAAAAAACATGATGAGGAAGACAAGATATTCCAACTGCTATCCAGCCTTGGACTAGAGTATGAAGACCTTCGAAGCAGAATTCTCATGAACTCTGATCTTCCATCTCTTGTTAATATATGTGCTACAATACAAAGAGAAGAGGCCCGCGGGGAGATCATGAATCCAGAATCAAAAATTGTCTTGCCAAAAACTCATGCTTACGTTGCCAGACAGATGAAGAGTAACAAACCTTACAAAGGTAAACGACCAGATTTAAAATGCACTTACTGTCATAATCTTGGACACACCATTGGGCGATGTTGGACTCTTCATCCAGAATTAAAACCTGACTTTGAAAAAGAAAAAGGACTTCAGAAGGGCTATGAACATAAAGCTCACGTTGTCGCTCGCACTATTGAGAAATTTTCCTCAAGTGATGCCATAAATTTTTCTACAAACCCTGCAGCTCTACTCAGTGATTTTGCAACATATCTTAAGGAGAAAGGTGATACTAGCTTGGCAGACTCGAGCAATTCTGATTCAACAGCTCTTCTTGGTAAGTTTGTTGGCTTTCTAGCAAACTCTACTCATCTGTCACAGGAGAATCTCAAAGGTATTTTGACTGCACTTAAAATTGCCTTAGTTGCTAGCACTGTGCATAATTTTTGGGTCATTGATTCGGGTGTCTTTGATCACATAATCAATAAAATGATTATCTTACATAATTTCAAAAATTGTCCTACTCCAACTCATGTTTTTGTTGCAAATGAAAAAAAAATGTTTCTGTCAAGGGTAAAGGAAAAATTAAATTGCTCTCTGAAAAAGTGGAGTCTTTAGTCTTATACATTTCATCCTTTCCCTTACAATTGTTGTCTATTGGCAAAATCACTCAAACACTAAATTGTCGTGTGATATTTGATTCTCATCGAGTTATTTTTCAGAACCGCGTCACCAAGAGGACGATTGGTGAAGGGTTCTTTTTTCAAGGACTGTATTATTTTTCAAATAACTCTAAAAGGCTTCCGCAAGCATCTGCTCTTTCTTCCCTTGGTCAGGATCAAATATTATGGCATCAACGTTTAGCTCATCCCTCCGAAAAAATCCTAGCAAAATTAGTTCCTAGTCTGGATGCTAAAAATATCCCTTGTGATACGTGTCATTTTTCAAAATCCACAAGACTATTGTTTTCACCTTCCTTGTCTAGAACAGATAAGATGTTTGAACTTGTACATTCTGATGTTTGGGGACCAACGATTGAATCCGTTGATGATTATAAGTATTTTGTTATTTTTATTGATGATTTTTCGCGTGTGACCTAGATATACCTTCTAAAATTCAAAAGCGAAGTTATTGATGTTCTTATTCTAGTCATGACTCAATTTTCTGCAAAGCTTAAAATCCTTAGATCTGATAATGACACTGAATACACTCAAAAAATGACACAGTATCTAGCTTCTTATGGCATTTTACATCAGTCTAGTTGTGTTAGTAAACCCTAACAAAATGGGGTAGCTAAACGCAAAAATAGAGATCTTTTGGAGAAAACTCGGGCTTTAATGATAGAAATGCACGTTCCCAAAATATTTTGGTCTCATGGAGTATTATCTGCTGCATATATAATTAATCGGCTACCTAGCTGAGTGTTGTGTTTTAAATCACCACTTGAGGTTTTGCAGAAAAAATCATCAAACATATCGCATCTAAAGGTGTTTGGCTGTACATGCTTTGTGCTTATTCAAGCTCCAAATCATGACAAGCTTGATCCAAGGGCTGCTAAGTGTATTTTCTTGGGATATTCCTCCCTAAGAAAGGATATAAATGCTATCACCCGCATTCAAAGAAGCTATTCATATCAAGAGATGTTCAATTTGAGGAAACTACTCTATATTATGATAAATCGAATTTGCAATCTACAGAAGACTTTTTTCCTCTACCCTATTCGGCTCCTGCAGACATGATAAATTCTTCAGCTCTACCTCCTGCAACGAACAACACCTCCTCAACTGATGATATATCTTCAGGTGAAGAGACCATTAGCCCGATTAATTCAGAATCAGAAAATAGTGATGGCCACTCTGAACTTGATCCAAATTCTGATGACAGTATTTCATCGTCTGCTGCTGATATTTCTTTGTTTGCTGCTGCTAATAATTCTTTGTCTGCTGATGATTCTCCTTTTAACTCAAAAGCTGCAAATCCTATTATGACTAATCCTGAAGATGATCTCCTAAATGAGCAGACTGAATAAGATGCTCAAATTGCTCCTCTGCCACAGACTCGCAAAAATCCAGTTCGCAATCGTGGACCTCCACTTAAAATGCAAGACTTCGTTACTTATGCAGTAAGACATCCAATTCATAAATCCCTCGCATATCAACGGCTCTCACTAGCTCATATTGTCTTCCTTTCTGCGGTATCTAATGTTCAAGAGCCACAAAATTTTCAGGAAGCCAACTCCCAAGATGAGTGGAAACATGCCATGAATGATGAGTTGTTAGCTCTTGATCAGAATCAAACTTGGAGTATTGTCAAACTTCCTAAAGGAAAGAACATTGTTGGAAGCCGATGGGTATATAAAACCAAGTTGAATGCTGATGGCACCATCGACAGACACAAGGCACGTCTTGTAGCTTAGGGTTTCACCCAAACCCTTGGAGTTGATTACAAGGAAACCTTTGCGCTTGTTGCCAAGATGAACACTGTGCGTGTGTTACTATCAGTTGCTATGAACAATGGATGGATGATGTGTCAAATGAATGTAAAAAATGCATTCTTACATGGAAAACTTGAGGAAGAAGTTTATATGAAATTACCTCCTGGTCATCCGCAAGCTTCTGATCCTACCTTAGTGTGCCGACTTCACAAATCAATTTATGGTTTAAAACAATCACCACGCGCATGGCATGCTCAATTAAGTTATGTTCTTGAAAAACTTGGCTTTAAGAGAAGTAATGGGGATTCATCCTTATTTGTTCAGCTTGCACCAAAGGAAACATTGGTGGTTCTTATCTACGTTGATGATCTTATTATTTCAGGAAATAATAATGAAGCTATATCACGTCTCAAGGTCACTCTGCAACATCATTTCCCAATTAAAGATCTTGGCAGATTGAAATATTTTCTTGGAATAGAAATGGCTACATCTCAGAAAGGATTATTCCTTAATCAATGTAAGTATGTTCTTGATTTACTCAAAGATGCTAATATGCTGGATGCTAAGCCGAGCCCTACTCCATTAGACAATAAATTGCAGCTTGCCATGAATAGTGAACCTCTTCAGTCTATCAACCACTATCAACGCCTTGTAGGTAAACTCATTTACCTCACTATTACACGGCCTGATATAACATATGCAGATAGTCTTGTTAGCCAATTCATGCATGCACCTACTATTTTTCACTTGAGTATTGTCAAGAGAATTCTACGCTATCTAAAAGGCTCTATTGGACGTGGAATTATTATGGTCAAACACGGTCATACTCAGATAACTAGATATTGTGATTCAGATTGGGCTGGCAATGCTATTGATCGGAAGTCAATTACTGGCTATTGTATGTTTGTTGGTGGTAATCTTGTTTCATGGCGTAGTAAGAAACAAAATATCATTGTCCGCTCTAGTGCTGAAGCTGAATATCGTGCAATGGCATTAGCAACGTGTGAGTTAATTTGGCTTAAAAGCCTTCTATCTGAACTGGGTTTCTCAAGCAACAACCCTATGACCTTGTTTTGTGACAACCAAACTGCCATGCATATTGCAACTAATCCTTTATTTCACGAAAGAACAAAACACATTGAGGTTGATTGTCACTTCATTCGCCAACAAGTTCAGTCTTAAAATATTCAAACTCACCACCTTCGAAGCCATGATCAGCTTGCAGACGTGTTCACTAAATCCTTGTCCTTTGCTCATTTCCATCGATTGTTGTCCAAGCTTGGATCAATAAATGTCCTTGATCCAGCTTGAGGGGGAGTGTTGAAAGAGTTGCAGTTAGAATTGCAGTTATTTACTTCCGAAGAAGTTGCAGGCATGCATGCTGTGAAGATTACTTCCGTATTATATAAGGATGCCGTGTAGGATTAGGATTAATTACTTTCTTGTTTCTTGTGTCTTTCTTAGACGTCTATTTGGCATTGTATTCTTGCCTCTATTAAACTCCCTACTGTGCATATTAATACTGCTGCATTACATAATAAAAGTTACACTGGCACGTTGAAATCCAGTAAAGTATTTTCTGCCTTGCCCGTTGCTTGCTCTGTTTTTCTTCAGAATCTGCTCTGATGCTAATTCAACACTACTTTGGAACACTAACGCAGGAACTGGAAGTTTAAATGAAGCGATGAGAAAAAGGATGCGAAAAGAAGAGGTGCTGAGCACTTCAACAATGGTTAAAACACAGACTAACTAAACGGTCTGTTGATCTGGGAAAGGGTAAACACTCTAGAGGCATGTGTTTGTCCCTAATAAAGCACCTCCCCATCGTCCAAATATATGCTTACTGTAACCTTCTTGAGGGTGCAGCTCGACTGGTCAGATTTTAGGTTTGTTCTCTCGAGATCACTAGTCCGAGTCTCATAAACTTCGGGGTCACTGAAAGCTTATATGGTCGTTAATTTCAAGACCCATAGAATTAGTCGAGGTGTGCACAAACTGACCCGAACATCCACGTTAATAAAAAGAAAATATATGCTTACTGTCACGTACTAGTTCAATAATTTGCTAATTCAAGACATGCATCACAATGTCAAGATCCATCAACAAATCAAAGCCTTTTAATGTGTTGACAACATTCACGAAATCCAAAAAAGTGAAAGAAAATTAACAACAATACCCAGATCCATTTCTAGGAAATTAGATCGTCCCGGAAAGCTCATATGGTAGGACCTGCAACACCAGTTACGGTAAGTGAATGTTAGCATGTAACGTTGCCAATAGTTATGGCACTAGCAATTGTAAGGCTACAAGCTATGTGACGATGGATTGTGGATAGAAAATGATGCCGGTGTGCATGCCCTCCCTGTCAATTGGCAAGCATCGCTGGCCCAATCAAGATATTACACCGGGCCAGAGTTGGACTCAATTTGAGGAGGAGAATTGCTTGATCATTGCCGTTCACAACAAAGCTAGTTGGAATGTTTTCATTTGATGGCTTCCTCATTGGATTTATGCTTACAGAATTTTCTTAGGAGGAACCCCATCATCCTATTGATGATTGCTACCCGCATGAAATCCAAGGAAAATGACAGGGAGGCAGTGTATAGTGGATCATTGCATTAATTGCTTACTGCTGCATGGCACCGAATTACACAAAAAGATACAGAATCTAGGCCACTCTGAAATTGGAGATCAGATCCCCTACATAGCAGAGTTAGATAATCCGGTGGTCATGCTGCTAAAACAAAATTTGACACACCCAGCCAATGATTGGATGCTTAAACAAATTGTAATTATCTATTGTACTAAAATGATTTATATACAACCTGACCGTTTCATATTTTTAAGTCGTGTCTTGAAGCTAACATGATCATAAATGCACAGATTCACTGGATGCATGTCACGTAGTAAGTGCATGCCTTAATTATTTTGTCTTAATAGTTTAAGTAGACATGAATGTGACGATTAAGCGAGCATGGATTAATTATTTAATTGATGAAATTATTTGACGTGATTCTGTCAGATGAAAGAGTACTCGTGATTTTGGTCTTCTATAGACACTAACAATCACATAATTGCTGATATTAGAGATATGAGAAAACCAAAATAGCGAGTACCTGATGGGGTTTGGAGCAGAGAAATGGATTCGGATTTATTTATTTCCCTTGCTAATATGAACATCCATAACGCCACACTTCTTTTGATTGTCTATTTTATTTCCCTTCCCATCAAATTCTGGGTGAATTTTTCTCCTCAACATTCTCCTCATCAGCTGGAAATCACAAAATCAATTAGGTGTTACTTCGATGTACCTTGAAGAAAATTGTGTCACTCCATGAGATGAGTATCCATACTTGGTTGAATTTGTTGATTGGACGTGAATCCTCTACAGCGCGAGGGCGTATGAGCTTCTTGGCAAAGCAGAGGCCGCTCTTGGCACAGGCAACCGGCTTTTTATTTCCTGGTCCTGTCTCGACTTCAGCAGAATCCGGCTTCTTTTCCATGTCAGGATCTTCCAAGAACAGTTCTGCCAGTGTTATTCTTTCTCCTCTGTTTTTTCTTTGCTCATGCTCAGCGATTCCAGAGTTGGTTATGGCATCATATGTCAGAGAATTTGATCCAATTTCCTCAAAACTGTGGTCAATTGTTGCACGTATCAAAGGGCTCACTTCTTCGTCTTCAACATTGTCATCAACTGAGTACTGTTCTCGCTCCCTTGCTTCTTCTTTTCGTTCGTCTTCTCCCTCCTCTTGACCTTCTTCGTCCCTTTCCATAATGAAATACTGATCATTTTGCTGGTTAAAAGGTATTAAAGGGTCAAGACCTAACGTGCCAATTTTCAAAATTCCATCTTTCCAATCATCGAGCACGTCCACCAGGGCTGCTTGTTTCAGCAATGCTTGCTTGTCAGTCTCTTCTGTAATGGATCCAGCCTTCTTCACATTTCCAGCGAGCCCATCTGTTCAAAACCTCATCCATTTAACTGGACAATTATATAAACAACACTTACAAGTGTGGCAAAAAGTAGTAATAATGATAATAATTTTAATTTTAATGCTTTTGCACGGCAGAACAAGTCACCCAAAACGAATTGTTGTAACGTTTGTTCTGTAACTCAAGCGTGTTAGGGGGTTATTGTAAAATCAACAAGGCACTCGTATATGAAGGACGAGATGATTATAATAATAATAAAAAAACATAAGATCGAGCCAATGGGACTTTTCTACCATTTAAAAATTCATTTCGATCTAATATATTAGGTTAGACGGCGACTAAATCATGAATATCAAACCTTTGATGGTGCCATGATGAAACCTCCTCTGCACCCAGTTGAAGATCTGTTTGCAAGAAACAAAAATGTTAGTAACTAAGAGATCATCACAAGTGTGGAGAGTGTTTGATCAGCCTGGCCATAAAAGGCATCAAAATACATTTAAAGTGAGAAATTCCGATAACGTGCTATACTTCTAACCTTCATGCTCATCACAGCAAGTTCTTGGAAAGTAGGAAATGTCAAAGTGAGGGAAATGATTTTGGAGAAAGAATCAAGGAGCTGGGGTCAAGTGGGTGGAAGCCTTTGGTGATAACACGTGTCCAAGAGTAGTGGGCCCTAGTAATTACCCTAAGTTTCGGGGTGCATGGCATGCTTGAGGATTGACAATGTTGGGTCTTTGTGGCATGTCTGATGCGTCGAAAATTCTCGAAGTGGTCCATCGTCCAGTAAATGTATCCCTCTTTGTTGCAGGATAAAAGCAGAATCTAGTAAAGGGCTTCCAATTCTTTCACTAACTCTGCCTAAATCTCTTTTGCCTTGTTAACTTCTAAAACAAACTGTTTTTCCTTTCTTGATCAACTTCAAACCTAAAACCAACAATTGATTGGTCGAGGTGGTGAAAGAGGTCGCTATTCCGGAAAGGGTCAGAACACAGGTTCAAACCTATTCTTGAAGCACACTTTCTTGTGAGGACTTTTATTTTCATGCTCCCTGTCCGAAAAGAAAACAAAAGACCTCAGAGATAAACCTCTCATTTATCATGAAGCCGATCCAAATAGAAAGGTGGACTTACCAAGCTAGAGAAGTGAATTTAGTTTTTGAAAATCACATGTATATAAAAGCTAGATAAACCTCAGAGATATACCGCCTATTATTTCTCGATGCGAACTATTAGTCTTCTTACAGCGTTGATTCAGGCCTCTTCTCAATTTATTAAAGTTTGATGCCATTTTAAAATAACCAGCTTAAAATCGGCTAAACTCCCGCGTCCAAGTTTCTAATCTTCGTGCGTGATAGATGGTGAGATTTTCAACACATTGTGAGAGTTGTCGATTCAATCACTATAGTATTCAGGATGATGTCTACTGGGAATAATGATACGTCCTACTTTTCTTTGCCTTTCTATTTACCTTTTTGCCTTTGTCTCCTATCGAATATTTCTTAACAATTCTTTTTTTAATATTAATATGGGTGTACAAATCAGCTTGCGCTTATCTCGACTAATCTCATGGACCCTGAAGTTAACGAACATGTAAGCCTCTAGTTATCATCATATTAATAATCACATGCTTGAACCTGAGACCATAAAAACCTCAAATGATCATCATACTGTTAATGATACGTATTACTTCTTAACAAGCTTTTGATTCAAGAGACGAGGAATTCATGTTCGACAAGGACATACATGGAATAGCATGTGATTCACTTGCAGAAAATTGATAAATAGAAATAGAAATATCAAGGACAAAATTTCATCAATGTCGTTAAATTTATTGATGGAGAAGTTTAATGTTATGTCGAGAAAAATATAATGGGAAAAGAAAGAGTTTTTAAAAAAAAACAAAAAGATATAATGAGTTATCATTTATAGATAGTATTATATGTATAATAATCTTGGGAGTAATATATTTAAATTATGACTTGATAAGCGACTTACTTATTATTTATTCTTCTTCTTCTTCTTCTTCTTTTATTTTTCTCTATAAAAAACAGCAAATTCCCTTTTATTTTATCATAAATCTAGTTCTCATCACCACAAATCTGATCATCCTAACACTCAATTTGTCAATATTCATGTTCAAATTCAACAAGTAAGCAAAATTGCTCATTTTTTTGTTTGAACTTAATTTTAAAATGTTAATTTTTATTGCATATTTTTGTGGTATATGTAGTTTGTTTATGTGTTTACTTGTTTTATATTTTTTTCATAGAAATTTATTGTAATAAATTATAATTTGTATATGTTAGGGTTTGTTTAAAACTTTGAAAAGTTATATTTGTTGGCAATTGGATGAAATTTAGTTTGATTAATTTTGTAACTTAGGTGTTTTGTAATAAAATAAATAATGATTTATTTAATGGGCACGTTTTATATTTTACTAATTTATTGTTGAGTTGAAAGTTGAAGTAAATAAAAGGGATTTGAATTTATATAGAAAATTGATAATAATTTAAGAGCATTATTAAAATATATTAAATAAATTTGAGTTAAATCAATGTTAGATAATAATAAAAATATTCGGTTGATAAATTTCTAAATTATGGTAGGAAATTATACTTTTGCATAGATAGAGCAAATGGCATTGCAAGTAAAAGAAATAAAGAATAGTCTCCTTAAATTCCCTGTCTTGCCACTTCATTTTCCTCCACGTAGCATGCCGTCGTCAACCAGCTCTTTTGTTTCTATTATCTACAGCTGGTGACGTCTAAATTAATTGGAAATTCACGTAACATTTTCCCAAGCAATCGCTATAAATAGAGAGATATTATGTTGGGCTTCCAGCTAGGAGCTGCGATTCTGTCCAGTCATCCACGATGAGACTTGTGTCTACCTGTGACCGACGATAACTCTGTAGGTGTTTCACTATTTTAAAAGTATTTTTAAGAAAATATATTTAGATAGTTTTTCTATGTTAAAATTAAAAACATTTTAAAAAAAAATAAAAAATATTATTTTAATATATTTTCAAATAAAAAATAATTTGAATCCTCCTCTTAAGCATTCACTCATTTGAAGATATATGATGTCGGAATGCTAGTCAATGATGACTCAATTATTTGAGTTCATATTTTTTTAGCTGGCAGAAGCCCCTCTGTCTTTAGTTCCTTAATTTTGAATTATATATATATATATATTATTTAATATATAATAGGCGTGACTGTTTTACTGTAGATTCATATACTATAGCATATGAATAAATACACTGTGGAGTGTAATAGTGTATTTTTGGGTCTGTTCGGTTCTCGGTTTGGTTGGTTTCCCGGTTTTCCTATTTTTTTTATCATTTTTTGCACAGTGAAATTGCGCTTTTAGCCCTCGAAAAAGACAAAAAACCGCTTATGGGTGGAGGGGCTCCGCGGTAATTGCACACTTTCGGACCGGACCGGTCCGGTCCGGTCCGCCTACCTTTTGATTATTTTATATTTTTCCGGAAATGGCTAATTACGGATATGGGCCTTAATAAGACAAAATTGCTCACTTAGACACAGGGGCACACCGGTAATTGATCATTTTTTTATTTTTTTTTGTTTTTACTGTCGGCGCGTGTGTCACACGCGACCGACAGTATTCCGCCTCACGTCCTCTTTGAGTGGCGCGTGTGTGGTGATGGAGTCGCCGGAGATGGTCTACCAACAGTATTCCGCCTCACGTACTTTTGTTTGATCTTTTGTTGAAGTTTTTAGGATTTTTTTTCCTTCCATTTTTTCCCTTTCATTATTAACACAAAAATAAAATAAATAAATAATAATAATAATAATAATAATAATAATAATAATAATAATAATAATTTAATTGTTTTTCTTACTTACTCTTTTGCTAATATTTTTGAGGATTTTTTTCTTCGGGATAATTTGATAATTTTTATTGTTTTAGCAATGATAGCAACGATAGTTTTTGTTTCTATTTTATTCTTTTGTTTGATCTTTTGTTGAAGTTTTATGATCTTTTTTTTCTTCCATTTTTTCCCTTTCATTATTAACACAAAAATAAATAAATAATAATAATAATAATAATAATAATAATAATAATAATAATAATTTAATTATTTTTCTTCCTTACTCTTTTGTTAATGTTTTTGAGGATTTTTTTTCCCTCAGAACAATTTGATAGTTTTTATTGTGTTGACAGTGATAACAATGATAATTTTTATTTTTTATTGTATTTTTTTGTTTGATCTTTTTTTGTAGTTACAATTTTTTTAATCTTTCATTCATTCATTTATTTATTCTTTCATGATAATAATAATAATAATAATAATAATAATAATAATAATAATTTAATTGTTTTTCTTACTTGCTATTTTTTTCATGCTTTTTATTTTTTTCCCTCGGTATAATTTGTTATTTTATATTGTTTTGATAGTAACAACAACAATAATTTTAGATGTTAAGACTCCGTTGTTGCTATTGTTATAATATTTTAAATTAATATTGCTTCATTTTCCCCTTTATTTTATTTTTATTTTTATTTGCTCTTTGTATTAAATGATTTTTATAATTTTACTATCTGCACAATAATGATTTTAGTGATTAATTTTTTTTTTCTTATAAAAATATTTTGCTCTTTTTTTTAATCTTAGTTCGCGATCTTTTGTGATCTTTTATGACGCAATACCTACATTCTAAAAGATATAATCTATGATTGCATAACAAACTCTACTTAAAATTTTATATATTTTATCTCTTAATCTATAACTTTTATTTAGTTATATCTTATAAATTTATCGTTATAGATTTAATTATGTTAAATTATATAGATAAGAATGCCCGCAGCAACGTGCGGGGGCATTTAGCTAGTATGGTGTGCCACAGACTGCAATAACGCACCTACTTTTGGTGATTTGGTAAAAACAAAGTCAACCATTTGCAGCTTGTCCAGTTCCAGTCATACTCTTTCCCTCAAAATCTCTAGCGTTATGATAATAGGTAATGGCATAGTCTCAAAGTAAGCAGAGCCAGAAATTCTAATGAGTTATGACTGTCAACAGCCATATCGTATCTCTTAACCCTCACCAATAATAGACCCTGTGAGGAGTCTCTGCAGCCAATTAAAGTTAACATTATATATTCTCATGGACCTTCTAACTTGGGCAGTGCTCAACCTCCTCTCTTGATTTGAGACCAGGCCCCAGGCCCCAGGCCCATTCTACTCTGGTTTTCTTTTTCACACTGTTTCAAACAAAGTATTTTGCTCTAAAGAACCTAAGATTTGAATCTAATGTTGTAAGGAAAGGTAGTGTTGTACTGATAATTTATGTGTACAAGTAGGTTAGGACGACACCATTCTGAATTTATTAGAGATGTCAATTGTGCCTTAAGGTGTTTGACAAGCATTAGAAATTTGTGAGATACTACGTCAAGCCCAAATTGTATTTTTTTTTTTAGTTTTGAATTGTGACAAGAAAATTTTATTTAGGCCTATCCTAAATAGATAGGTCAATCCATTTGAGCAGATACTTAGAAATTAAATTAGACATTTTAAAAGAATATGGATTAAACAAAGAAGAAAATTAAAATATGGATGGAACATATGGTTCACCCTGACTTTAATAGTAGTCTTATTTGGTGTCTTTGAGTTCTTTTTGCTGAGATTTATCGAGTGACGTTACACATGTGTTGATTAGAGTTCTAATACATCTTTAACATTTCATTCTTTATTTTCCCTCTCTCTTATCTTGAAAAGTATGCGCGTTTCTTAAATTTTTATTTCTGGTCTTTTGGTGTTGGCAATGTCGTTTGGGCTAGCTAGCCCAAATAGACTCACCACTTGCACGACAGCCTATTAGGGCTAGTCCTAACAAACTAGTTTGGATTGTTATTTTTTTTTATCATATGTTGGCTTCATCTTAAATTGTGTGTCACGTGAGAGAATAAATATATGTTTACTTAGTCTATATAGAAGCCTAAAATTGTTATATTTTAGGGTAAATCACATCTGCGAGCTTATTTTATATACACTTTGATGACTAGATATATAAGAGAAAGAAAAAAAAAAGAATTTTAAGTTACCTTAATATTTTAAATGAAATAAATTGTGTCCCACTTTACAGTCTCTTACTTTCCCATGGTAATTTTTTTTAATGATCACGCTCTCGTCCAATTAAGTAGGTCTAAGTTTTCTCACTATAAAAGGATATACTAGTTTCTTCCAGGTTATGGTTTGTGTGGAATTTGAATAGCAAGGCGAGAGGGAGAAATGTTTGGCAAATTCATTCAGTAAAACTGTCGTACAATAGGAATTGACAAATGGATGCAAATGCAAATTAATATATAGCAAATTAACTTGCTGACTTATTGGATACACAGTGTGCATACATATATATATTTTATATTTTAGGCTGACCTCTGCCAAAGGCAAGGCAATGGACTAACTTCCATTGTAATCCACAAAAAGTGGAACAGAACAATGAAGAATAAGAATCCATGCCTTTATCTTCTCATCACTCAATTACTTGTATTTATTCTTACAATATGATATTGTAGACCAAATGAAGACATTAAATCATAACTTCTTTGCTTCTTTCTCTTATCTTTTTTAACTTTGGTAGCCATTGCCGTGGTCCTTGACATGGAATGCAGCAGCACCAGAAGGTTTTCTAGAGAGAGAAACATGCACCCCAGGATCATGATGACTGCATGAAGAATTGTAAGCGATTGAATTGTTAACACCTTGCACATTACTGTTCACATATGCACTCAAAGGGGATGGCCCCGTTGCTTTTCCTTTGTGATTCTTGCCCTTCTTCTCAGTGTTGCCTTCCTCGCTACTGCTGCTGTCACTGCCCTCACTTTTAGGATTACCCTTCTTGTGGAGAAAATGAGAAGTTCCTTCAAACACTTGTTTCTTGGGAGAACGGATAACTTCCATGAAAGCACCTTTGTTTTCACCGGCAATTGTAATTACCTTCATCCCAACATCCTCAGAATCTGAAGAATTCTTCTTGCGGTTACCTTTCTCCCTTGTTTGAACATCTTTGGCATTTTCTTGCTTTGCAAGACGAGCGATGCCAGAGCTGAGACTTTCTGTAAAGTCCCTCTGTGGATCGCGCGCCACCTTAGGCTTGTCAATAGTCTTCTGAACCAACACAGTTTTTTGCTCTGCCACTAATGGAATCTTGGGTTCCATGGGATCTGCATAAGTTTTTACTTGGGAAGGTGGAAGTGTTAGAGGAGAAGGTGGTGGAGCAGTGGACCTACGCTTTGGTGATTGAGGTGGGGTTTGAACTGCTGGCTTGATGGCTCTTAGAGATGGTCCAGGGCTAGGCACCCGAGTTGCATTGGTGGTTAGAGCTTCGGTAGCTGGAGAAGTTGGTACCGAGGATGTGACTGTCACTGACTTGGAGACAGGAGAAGTTGGCACTAAGGATGTGACTGTCACTGGCTTACGGGCAGGAGAAGTTGGCACTGAGGATGTGACTGTCACTGGCTTACGGGCAGGAGAAGTTGGCACCGGGGATGTGACTGTCACTGGCTTACGGGCAGGAGAAGTTGGCACTGAGGATGTGGTGGTCACTGGCTTAGTGGCAGGAGAAGTTGGCACTGAGGATGTGGTGGCCACTGGCTTATTGGCAGGAGAAGTTGGGACGGAAGAATATGGAGTTGGCTTACGATCTGGAGAGGTTGGAACCGAAGAGGAAGTTGGAGCTGGTTTGGGGGTTGGAGAAGGTGGAAGGGAAGAGGTGGTGAGTGGAAGCACTGCGGAAGTTGGGACAGGAGATGAAGGAGCAGATGCCCTTGGATCTGGAGATGTTGGTACTGATGCAACACCACCTGCAGCTTTAACAACAGGAGATGTTGGAACTGAAGCAACTCCAGACACAGGTGGCGCTGTCGCAGCAGGAGGAGTTGGCCTGAATGCAGGTCGAGCAGTAGCTGGACGGGGTTGTGAAGTAGGTGGCTCTGGAGTTGGAGTTGGAATAGGGGCAGTTGGCCGAGCTATTGATGGCAAACGGAACCATGGACGAGATGGGGCAGGTTGGTTTGACATGTCGTGGAGAGTTTTCGGATTGTAGAACTTGACTAGATAAGAAACACAGGAATGAATACAAGTATAGATGGTCAGTGCCTGTGAGGTTGTTATTTATAGTTTTATGATTTTATATGAACTATGAACCTTGAGCTAAGCTTGATATACAAACAGAAAAAAGGGAAAACACCTTGCGGAACCCACAAACAGAGACGAGAGAAGGAATAAGGAAAGGCATCGGATTCAGAAAGAACTTCCAGATCACGAGAGCTCGCCCACAATCCAAGATTGGTATCAACTACAGTCATAGAAACTTGGCTTTTCAGCCATGGTGGAATGACTTCTCTTGTCTCAAGGAGGATCATTGGATCGAATTGATAGGTAATTATTTTAGAAAATTCAAAGGTAGATGCTTGTTTTGCTAAACTGATATTAGTCTACTTCATGTGTCTGTAAATAGTATTGGCATTCTAGAGAAAAATGAGCAGTCTCCTGCCATCATTTTCTAAAATGCTCCTTTCATTAAGTTTATAACTGGAAAAAAAAACCTGTCAAAAAATTTATTGATCCTGGAGATTATTTATTATTTAGTTTTTTGCCCCTGAGTTCTCAGTGTTGTTTGAATTTTCAGTGACCACAATAGAAGATTCAGCTTCCAGCCTCTCGATCGAAGGGCAGCTACCAATTACGTTTTACCTCAGCAAACTTCTAATCAACACCATTATCATTGACTTTTTGCTGCATGATTCTGCATTTTCTCCCACTTCTCTTGCTGAGATCATATCAGCCGTCTCTTTCTATACACGACAACGGCTGTCCACCACCTCGTCTTCACTAGTAAGCATATTATTGCTGTGATTATTGCGGCTTCACTATACTCTCCCCATTAAAAAAAACAAAAAGGAACCACAATTTGTCAATATGCTCTGCAGTTAGCAACCACAAAACATACTGTTATAAGATTCTTGAAATCCCTCAGAGGGTTTGGTACCGTAGCTGTCTGTGTCTTCATTTTCACTTTGCTTGCTTGATTTGCCAGATTGTGATTCTTTCCTCTTTTTTTAGCTTTCTAAACTTTGTTTACCTTTACGACGCTTCAAGATTGCCCTTCCGTCCACATGATTATGGGTGATAAAGTAGCTGAGAGAAGATGGAGAGAAGTAGCAATTCATGATGGTGTCTGAAAATACTCCACTGCTGTGAAGAAAGGAAAGGAACGCTGAGAAATTCCTGGGAATATCTACCCTGCCTCTTCATTATTTCTTCTAGTCACGAAGGTTTTAGGATCTTCATTTACAGGTCCTCTTCAAATAGTATTTTTGTAGCACTGTAACCTCTAACGAGATGAAGAAACTTAAGGTGAAATGATCGCCAATGAAACATGCTAGAAGGGGATACTGAAATAAAATGTCAAGCTTGAATTTTTCTTTCTGAAATAATAATGAACGCCACATTCTGGGTAAACTAACAGGGGTTGAAGTTCTATTGTAATATTTTTAAATATGGATTAGAACATTAAAATTATAATTCTGTCTAAATCAATAAAATATAGCTGGCCTGAGTAGACTTTTTTGTACAATAAAATGACTACTATAAAGTTTGTAGCAAAAACAATGCATGGCTAGGCAAGTATATTTTTTACCTTCTCTTTTTAAAAACACCCATAATATTCTTGAATTCCAATTGTCTTCCACTTGAATCAATGGATTTTTGGTCTTATTTTTATGGTTTTTCTTTTAGATTTGATTCTTATTCTTTTTATTGATATTTATTTATTTTAAATAATTCAAAAAAATAAAATCTTTTCCCCTTTGATTTTTTTACCTTTCAAATTTATTCATCATTCTTTTAATTATGATTTTTTTTAAATTACTTTCTTAATTGAACTATCTTTCAAATTGCATCCCTCAATATTTTATATCATTCTTTTAATTAAGATATTTTTTCAATTGCATCCCACAATATTTTATTTTATTTTATGTTAGATTTGTATTTATTATTTAATTTCTATTTGTTTTATTTTTAATCTTTTTTATTGAAACTTTTTTTTTTATTTCATCTTTCAAAATTTTATTGATCAAGATTTTGTTACCTTGGAATTTGACTTTATGATTTTCTTGGGTCTGCCTTTTATGGGATGATTCTATTGAAACTTCTATTATTATTATTTTTTATTCTTTTATGTAATTATCATGATCTTATGTGTTCGGTTTCATGAATTAACTCAATTTGACATGATCTAATTCGTTACACACACACAAACAATACTCTAAAAGAGATCATGATGTCATGGGTGGGTTACTGTGCATTGTGAGATAAATCACTGTAGATTATAATAGTATTGCTTAATTTTTGGGTCGGTTCGGTTCACTGGTTTAGTGGTTTTTTTTTTCATTTTTGCACAATAAAATAACGGTTTTGCTCTTCGAAAAAGATAAAAAAATGGTTTCTAGGTGGAGGGGCTGCGAGGTAATTGCACGATTTTGATCCGGTCTGGTCCGCCACACTTTTTGATTTTCTTATATTTCTTTGCAAAGTGAAATAACGATTATAGCGCTCAAAAAGGACAGAAACAAGCTTTGGGCGGGAGGAATTCCATGGGCATTTCACTTTTTTTTAAATGGCTAAATACAAATATACCCTTGGATAAGACAAAATAGATAAGTTGGGCATAGGGACAGACCGATAATTGACCTTAATTGTTTATTATTTTTCTCGGAAATCTGTCGGCAAGTGTGACACACACGAACGACAGTATTCGGTCTCACGCCTTGTCCTGGTGGCGCGTGTGGCCTATTACAATCGACGAAAATGGGCTACCAAAGTTTCTTCATATGCACCTCTGTGTGGTCTTCCTCACAATGCAGCGCGTTTTTGTGGTTGTGGCCAGTTAAATATTTTTTTCCTGTTTTCTCTCTCCTGCACGCTAAAGTACAAGAGAGACCCCGGTTTTGCAATGTTTTCACTTATGTCCCTGAACCTTTAATTTTTTGTATGATCCTGATTTATGTTATATAAGTTTTGATTTAATTTTGAGTCCTTCAATTGAAATTAATTATATATTGATGTTTCACTTATGTCCTCCTTCTTTTAATTTTCGGATTAGGTTTAAATACCTTAATATATTCGGTATAAAAGTTTTGATTTTTTCAATTTTGTCCTTGAATGGAAATTGATAATATATTTGATTTTCATTCTGGCCTTTATGCTTTTAATTTTTGAATTAATCCCTTTATTTTTTTATATTTCTGGAATAGTCTCTATTTTTGTCCATGTATATATAATTGCGCTCTTGGCTTTGGTTTTTAATTTTTGTTATTTTCATATTTGTTGAAGTGGTATTTGTTTTTAAAAATTAGCTCTTACATTTTATTTTGTGTCTATGATCATTTGAAAATTGATATTTTTGTTTTTTTTTCTACCTTTGTTTTTTATTTTATTTGTTTTTTCATTTTTTTTTCAAGTCAAATGAATAGTTTTTCACCTGATAATTTTTATTTTTATTTTATTTTTTTGTTTGATCTTTTGTTAATTTTTTTAGGATTTATTTAGTCTTTCATTTATTTTTTTTCATTATTAACATATAATAATAATAATAATAATAATAATAATAATAATAATAATAATAATAATAATAATAATAATAATAATAATAATAATAATAATAATAATAATAATTTTAGTTTTTTCTTGCTTACTCTTTTGTTAATGTTTTTTATTTTTTTCTCTCAGGATAATTTGATAATTTTTATTGTTTTGACAGTAATAGCAATGATAATTTTAAATGTTAAGACTTTGATTTTGCTATTGTTATAGTAAGGTGTGTTGATTTGTTTTATTATATTCAACTTTGCATAGATAGATATTATATTTTAATTTTGAACCAACAAATCCTATTAATTTCTTTAATCCCAACAACTATAAAAATTGTTTACTCAGACCGCTTAGAAATGTGATTGGTTTTTTAAAAAAATATATTTTTTGTTTAGAAATATATTAAAATGATAATTGTTTTTTTATATTATTTTTAACATCGGCACATGAAAATGATCTAAAAACATTAAAAATATAATATTTTGACAGTGTTTGTTTTCTGTCCGTATTTATTCTTTTTTTTCCGTATTTATTCATATTCCGTATTCCATATTCCGTATTCCGTATTTATTCCTGTATTTATTCATTTATACTTATAGATTATTAATTTTTTGGTTCATTTTTTGTTGGTATTTTATTTTTATTAGGTTCCGTTATGAAATTTTAATTTATGTTGGTGATAATTTAAAAATTAATATTGCTCATTTTTCCTCTTTTTTTTTGTGTTTTCTGTTATTATATCTGTTTCTTGGATAAGATAATTTTATGATTTTATTGTTTGTGCAATAATAATGATAATTTTAGTGATTTTTTATTGTTTTTGTTAAAACATTTTGATTTTTTTATTTTATTTTAGGGGCAATTTAATGATTTTAATTGTTTGGGCAATAATGTTGATAATAATTTTAATTGTTATAGTAATGAAAATGACGGTAACGTAGGGATGGATTTTCAATTTATGTTTTTGTCTTTTTATGGATAGAAAATTAACTACTTATATTTGTTATTTGATTATTACAAATCTTTTCACAATTTATATTTTGTTTTGAAATGTGATTTAAATTGAATTGTAGAATGAGTTAATCTTAATACAATGAATTCAATAATTCAAATATCCAATTTTTCTTGCTTTTTTATGATAATTTCATGCTGGTTATTTCGTTGAAACCTACTAAACAGATAAATTTATATCGATTTAAAATTCATATATTTTATAGAAAACTTGAACTTCACAGGAATTCTGCACAAATTTATTATTTTGACTAAATTTATATTAAAACAAAAAAAAAGCACACAATTAATGTTTTTTTACGTTGAAAAAAATATGGTGCTGCTCGCAATGAGACGCGGGGGCATTCACTAGTGTGTGTGTGTATATATATATATATATATATATATACCAATCAAGCGAATTTATTGAACTCGATAAAGCTAATAACTCGACTCACAGATTTTTCTTGCTCATTAAAAACGATATTATCACTTAAATATATCTTTTTTGCATTGAAAAAAGTTTGATCCAGTCCACTACATAGCTTGGAACAGCGTGTAGTTTAATCTAAATTACATAGCAAAAAAAACTATTACATCAGAGTATATTAACTCAAGGGAAAGGTGTGATGTGATCCATAGCATCCACTATAATCTCTGTATCCAAATCCAATGAATCAATTTTTCCCGGAGACATTTCATCCAACTTTTCAGTGTTTACATTTATCAGTTCTATTTTCGTTTGAATCCTGAGGTTTGGAAATCTAATGAATAAGTTATAAGTGGGAGTATATGGGCATTACATATAGGATTCCGAGGGAGTGGTTGAGGTTGAATATCGCTTTGGTATCTTACGTGAGGCATGCCACGTTAATAAAAGTTTCAAGTTACCAAGATAGTTCAGATGCTAGTCCTAGAATGTGGGAATAACCAGTGGCAGGCTCATCAGAAATGATTCCGCCTGCATATCTTGGACCATCTTTCAGATTCGTAATGTCCATTCTGCTGCATGGTTTCCTGCCTTGGATAATGATCTTTTCAAGTTACGGAGGTTTCTTGCTTTGGAAAATGATCTGATATCTACTGCGCTCGTGTAAACAACATAGCATATTACGTATTCCTCCAGCAGTAGTTTTGCGTCATCTCCCTGCATTCAGATAGATTTTTTATTTGTATCCATGAACAGCTAACTTGATGTAAATTACTGGCGTGAGGGGTATAAAAACTTAGACCACACTAGTTCCTAAGCCTATGTGAGCTAACAGGTCCAGAAGGGAACTGATCCGAATGTGAAAATGAGATTACCCAAGTGGACTAGAAAACTATCAACGCATTTGTTGGATTTGCAGATCGTAAAAATCATTGGAGAAGGATAAATGCAGATGCTAATGGGTGCTGATGAGCTAAACCAATTTGCCTGCAAGCTAATGATCTTGAAAGAAATCTGCATTAGTCCAATTCTCAACTCCTTCAAACAGAAAGTAATTCTTCACTGTTATTCAGTACTGCAACATTTCAATAAATTTCAAAATTACTTCATGTAAAGTTGGTAAGAAAAAAGAAAGAAAAAGCGTAGCCTGAGAGAAGAAAATGAAATTGCATATGATCTGAGCAAGTACTTTTGACATTCTTTTGCCAAACATTAGTCAGTACCTTGGTATGGATTCTGTTGAGTTTGCAGCACTATGCAAATGCTTTTTCTTACAAACTGAGGAGCATCTACTGCGTTGTGATGGAGTTCATTCCGCTTTATCATATATAGCAGTGACAAGAATACAGACACTCACAGTGGAAGAAAATGATAAAATCTCAAGTGCAGGTTATACAAATGACCTGATATGAAGGCAGAAAATATACCGGCCTGGTTTGTGGGGTTCGCTATGATTCAAGGCCATTTAGTGAATTCAAACAATTTGAGAACCATGTCCGTTCCAGAGGGGAATTACCCCAAGAACAGAACAACGTTAATTGCATTCAATGCAATGTGAAGGTTTCTGGCTGTTTCATTCCCTTTCTTTGTTTTTGTTTTTGTTTTTTTTTTATCAAATATCAAGTTTCATTCCCTTTCTGTATTGCAGGGACTAGGGCTTCTGCCGCTCTGTGCCACAGTTAAGAACAGCAAGTTTAGGTGATCAAGCCAGTTTTTCAAAGTGAAAACCAGAAGCATATTTAAAATGAACTGCAATAGAGAGATCTTATTAATACGGAGTCAACGAAATAAAAAATCCTCGTTTCCCCTTCTGGGTTATAATTTTGGATTATAATAATAAACAGACAGCCCATGCCATACCTGCTCCAGCAACAAATGGAGTCCAGGGAATACCCTTCGTGTCCTAAGCCATGTGTTGACTCCTCCACCATTCGCTTCAAATACTCCAAATCCTAGTGATTTGATCCTGAATTGAAGTTTATGTCCCTGTTATACCCTTGTGAAAAAAAAATGGAACGTTAATCTTCTTTTTCACCCCAGCCAGGTGACCATTAGAACTCCAAGTAATTTTAGAAGTGATCTTGGTAATATAAGATAGGAAGCAATGCAACAGAGACAAAAATAGTTTCCTCTCTTAGTTATATTAAACTAAATTAGGAGTTCAACAGGAGATGGCGCAGATTCCACAGATGTGCCTGTTAACAAGAATGAAGTAGACAATATTACAAATTAGGAGACTAGAAATCAGAATCAAATTAGGAAAGATTTTATGTATTTTCCTAATTAGTTAGGTTTCCATCCATAAATAGGATTCTAATACATCTATAAATACATCTTCTATGCAGTAAACAAATCAATGAAAAAATATTTGAATGACAAACAATTACTCTTTAATGTCAACATTGTAGGAATTTGTGTGTTGATTGTGTTTATTTTATGGTTTTGTTGCAGGTTGATTTATTTGAGAGATATGGGAAAGCTATGAGAGCTGGGAAGAAGAAATTTCAGAGTAAAAAGATAAGATTGTATTTCAGAATTTCTTGCTTACAAAGTGCTTGATGAAATACTCTTATATAGATTTGAGCATGACATTTACGTTTTCTGTAACCTGTTGTAACTGAATTGAAAAAACTAATTAAAAATAGTTTGTTACAACTTCTTCTTTTAGAGTTAGTTACGTCCAGCTGTCCTTGAGCTTCTTCTTCTCCTTCTCTCTTCTTCTGGAATCACCTTGCAGGCTTGTCTTCTGCAAGTGTGCATAGTCCAGTAATTAGCTTATTGTTCAACAGCCTCTCCTAAGCTACTTACTGGCTTTACCCCTAGTTTAAACCTTAATTGGTTAAACTTTTCCTTAGGCAATGCCTTGGTAAAAATGTCTGCAAGTTGATCCTCACTGCTGCAAAACTTCACACTGATTTTCCCCTCCTGTAGTGCTTCCCTTATGAAATGAAACCTCCTGTTAATATGCCTAGTCTTTTGATGAAAGACTGGATTTTTTGCCATAGAAATGGCAGACATATTGTCACAAAACAGAGGTGTTGCTTCTGTTTGCATCTCCCCTAAATCATCAAGAACAAACCTTAACCAAATGGCTTGAGTTGTTGCTTCGGAAGCTGAAACATATTCAGCTTCTGCTGTAGATAATGCCATTGTGTTTTGTTTCACAGAGGACCATGAAAAAACTCCACTTCCAAAGCTAAATGCATAGCCTGAAGTGCTTCGGTTGTCATCTTCACTCCTAGCCCAGTCTGCATCACAGAAACCAACCAATGTTGATGACTGATTTCGGGCATACTCAATTCCATAATGTAGAGTTCCTTGCACATATCTTAGAACCCTTTTAGCCACCCCCATATGCTTCTTTGTTGGCTGATTCATGAACCTTGATAGTAGGCTAGCAGCATACATTAAATCAGGCCTAGTAGCTGTCAAGTATAATAAGCTCCCAACAATCTTTCTGTAAGTGCATTCATCAGCTAACTCACTCCCATCTATCTTCTTCAATTTTTCTCCAGTGGGCAAAGGGATTGAGACTGGTTTACAGTCTTCAAGGCCGAACTTTTTAAGCAAGGATTGAGCATACTTACTTTGGTGAATGAAGATGCCTTGACTGGTTTGCAGCACTCCCATTCCTAAGAAGTGATGGAGAAGGCCAAGGTCAGTCATTTCATACCTTTGCATCATTTCCTTTTTGAATTCTTTCATCAATGCATCACTGCTGCCTGTATAGACTATGTCATCTACATAGATAGAAACAATAATCTGCTTCCCTTCACAATCAGCCTTTGTATAGAGAGTAGCTTCACTTGCACTCCTCTTAAACTTGCACATAGTGAGATATGCATCTATCTCACTATACCAAGCCCTAGGAGCTTGTTTAAGCCCATAGAGAGCCTTCTTCAGCTTGTACACCTTACTCTCTGCTTTCTTCACAAGGAAGCCTTCAGGTTGCTCAACATAGACTTCTTCTTCAAGCACCCCATTTAAGAATGCTGATTTAACATCAAGCTGAAACAATTTCCAGCCCTTTTGACTTGCTAGTGCAATTAAGGTCCGAATTGTATCTAACCTTGCTACTAGAGCAAAGGTTTCATTGTAATCCACCCCTGGTTTCTGTGCATAACCGTTTGCCACTAGCCTTGCCTTGTGTTTGTGTATTGTTCCATCTAAATTCAGCTTTGTCTTGAACACCCACTTGACCCCAATAACTGGCTTGTCAGCAGGCCTATTTACCAACTCCCATGTGTTGTTCTTCTCAATCATCTCAAGTTCTGCATTCATAGCTTCTTCCCAAGCCTTATTCCCTGCTGCTTCTTTGTAATTTTCAGGTTCCACAATGCTCATGTGGCACCTAGCATAAATCTCCTCAAGAGATCCAAGCTTTACTGGAGTTGAGCTTGGTGTTGACTGAAGGCTGCTGCATTCACTTCCATTTCCAGTCAACACAACTGGTGAGTGCACTTCTTCATCAACAAACTGAGTTCTTTCAATTTGTTGTTCTCCTTCACTTGCATTGACATTCATTTCTAAGCCTTTTAACCAAGGTTGTGATGTAACAGCCTCCTGCTGCTGTTCTCCCCAAGTGAAGAATTTATCATCATCAAAAACCACACTCCTTGACAATACAATCTTCTTAGATTGTATCACATAAACTCTATACCCCTTTTCACAATTACCATATCCCACAAAAATCCCCTTCTCAGCCTTGCCATCTAGCTTCTGCCTTAGGTGTGCTGGGATATGTATGTAGCAAATGCATCCAAACACTTTTAAGTGTTTAATGCCTGGTTTTCTCCCTGTAAAAGCCTCAAATGGAGTCTTGTTGGTCAATGAATTTGTGCAGCACCTGTTCTGCAAATACACGGCTGTGTTAACAGCCTTAGCCCAAAAATTCAGTGGCAAGCACTTCTCTGTCAACATGGACCTTGCCATTTCAACAATAGTCCTGTTTTTCCTCTCAGCCACTCCATTTTGCTGAAGGGAATAGGCTACTGTCATTTGCCTTTCAATGCCCATTTCAGCACAAAACTTCTCAAATTCTGATGAGGTATATTCTCCTCCTCTATCACTTCTCAGCTTCTTCACTTTAAATCCACTTTGCAGCTCAACAAGTGCTTTGTATTTCTTAAACACAGTCAGTGCATTGGACTTGTTTCTCAAAAAATACACCTAACACACTCTAGAGTAGTCATCAATAAAGGTAATGAAATACCTATTGCCTCCATTAGATTCATGTTGCATAGGTCCACACAAATCTGTGTGTACCAACTGCAGTGGGTAGCTTGATCTCCATGCTTCTCCCTTATCAAACTTCTCCCTATGGTGTTTTCCTGTCACACACCCTTCACACACATCTTTAACCTCTGTTAAAGCTGGAAGTCCAGTCACCATCTCCATACTTTGCATTTTCTTCATACTAGCAAAGTTTAAGTGACCAAGTCTTCTATGCCAAACCCAAGAATCCTCAACTACTGATGCCTTCTTTGCTGCAGGTAGCAAGGATTCTAATGACAGTGGGAAGCATCGATTTCCCTTCACCACCACCTTGGCTAACACATTGGTAAGCCTCTCATCATCAAATATTACTGCTATATTTCCCCCAAATAGGATGTAGTATCCATGCTCCATCATTTGCCCCACACTTAGCAGATTTTCATCAAGTCCGGGTACCAACAACACCTCATTTATATACCTTCTTCCACTTCTGGTTTCAACCACCAGAGTACCCTTTCCAGTGGCTTGAACTAGGTCACCCGAGCCCATTTTCACCTTACATTTAATTGATCTATCAATATCAATTAAACTTGACTCTTGTGAAGTCATATGGTTGCTACAAGCACTATCAACAAACCATTCATCCTTATTCATTATACTTGCTGCATGGCAAGCATAGAATAGGTTTCCAGTGGACATGTCTTCTTCCTGTGCACAATTTGCCAACTGTTTGTGCTCATAACATTCCTTTGTGTTGTGCCCAAATCTGTTGCATTTACCATATTTTGCTTTGCCTTTGTATCTACAAATACCAAAGTGATATTTGTGATACACTTGGCATTGTGGCTTTACTCCTTCACTGCTGCTTTCTTGTCTGCTTTGTGAGTTGTAGTGCAGATTGTTGATTCCACTTCTGTAATTCCAGTTCTGAGTATTTTGGTGCTGATTGTTATGCATGTGATTACTTTGCATATTTCTTCCTCGTGACCAGCCTGTGGGTCTTCTGTTTTGGCCTTGCTGAACATGATTCTTCATACGAGGACCTTTATTTCCACCATGAAACTGACTACTACCAATTCTCAACTGAATGCTCTCTCAACACCATTCTGTTTCACCCTCTCATCATGCATACCCTCTCTCTTGTCTGAAACTTTGATTGAGGCAATCACTTCCTCAATTCTAAGCACATCTAGGTCTCTTGTTTCTTCAATTATAGAAACAATAGACTTGTATCTTCTGCACAAACTCATCAACAATTTCTGCACTAGCCTAGCTTCGGTCACCTCCTCACCAAGTGATTTCAAATCATTCACTACCTCAAAAAACTTGGCTAAGTAGTTATCTAGGCTATCATTTTCAGACATTCTCATGTATTTAAAATCAGCTCTAATTGACTGAAGTTTTACAGCCCTTACCTTCTTATCTCCTCTGAACTCTCTCTTGAGAATGTCCCAAGCTCCTTTAGCAGTCTTCTCATTTCTTATCCTTGGAAACAAATCATCTGATATTGCTCCTTGAAGAAGACTTAGGGCTTTTGCATTTTTGATCTTCATTTCTTTTGAAATTTCAGGTGCCGCAGTAGATGAAGGTTTTGAAGCTTCTCCTTCCTTCTCTTTTCCAGCAGGCTCTTTTTCAGCAGTTGATTGAGATGTCATGCCAATCTCAATCACCTCCCATAGGTCATATGCTATTAGCATAGTCTCCATCTTCACTGCCCAGAAGTCATAGTTACTTCCATTAAACTGTGGAGTTCTTAGGTCTCCACCAAAACTTGATGATCCTGTCATACTTACTGATTTAAATCTAGTTGATATTTTGTTTTTCACAGAACACGCCCCTTCTTGAATCGGGTTAGTGCTCTGATACCATGTAGGAATTTGTGTGTTGATTGTGTTTATTTTATGGTTTTGTTGCAGGTTGATTTATTTGAGAGATATGGGAAAGCTATGAGAGCTGGGAAGAAGAAATTTCAGAGTAAAAAGATAAGATTGTATTTCAGAATTTCTTGCTTACAAAGTGCTTGATGAAATGCTCTTATATAGATTTGAGCATGACATTTATGTTTTCTGTAACCTGTTGTAACTGAATTGAAAAAACTAATTAAAAATAGTTTGTTACAACTTCTTCTTTTAGAGTTAGTTACGTCCAGTTGTCCTTGAGCTTCTTCTTCTCCTTCTCTCTTCTTCTGGAATCACCTTGCAGGCTTGTCTTCTGCAAGTGTGCATAGTCCAGTAATTAGCTTATTGTTCAACAAACATGGTATCAGAGCAATCGATCTAAAACCTAACCAGTTTATCTATCCACAAACCATAAACCATGACAAAAACAAACCCACAAAATCATATTACAACCATAAACACAAATTAAAACCATGACCTGCCACTAGCCATCCCGGGATTCAAACTCAATGGCCAAAACTATGATTTGTGTCACAAATCATTGAGATGTTTATCTCGCGCAGAGATAAACTAGGATTAATCACCGGTAAAATTACACAACCAGCATCAATAGACCCATCATATAATAAATGAAGAATTGAAAATGCCATTGTTAAAGGGTGAATTATCAATTCTCTAAGCCCAGAATTAATTGGGAACTTTATAAGATTTCCTACAGCTAAAGGGGTGTGGGACGTCATTGCCACAACCTACTTCGACGGAGGAAACAATATCCAGGTGTATGAGCTAAAGAGAAGAGTCAGCCGAATAACCCAAGGAAGTGGCTCTCTAAAAGATTACTACTCTGGGTTGCAAACTCTCTGGCAAGAGATTGATCACCAAAGCCCAAACCTTATGATATGTGAAGAAGACATACAAAAATATAACAAATTAGTTCAAGAACATCGAATTTATACCTTCTTGGATGTTAAAAAGGAAACATAATCACATGACCTGATTGTGTGTAATTGGGTCCTCTGTAATTGGAAATGATCTTGTGATAGAAAGATTGTAGGACGTGATTGTTGTTAGGATCTGCTTACCTTAAGTAGCACATATTGTCTGTATAAAATCTTACCTTGTATACCAGTAAAGCAATCAATACAATACATACAAGTTTCTCAACTTATTATGGTATCAGAGCGCCAACCTTGGTGACTCCACCACACTTCCCCATAACCACCAAAATTCTTCCACAAACACCACAGACACCAACCAAAACCATGAAAACAGATGAAAAATCCACAGAAAACCCAAACCCATATGTCATACATAACTCAGACCACACTGGTCTCATGCTTGCTACCAAGCCACTTGATGGGAACAATTACGGGCAATGGAGTCATGTCATGTGCATGGGTCTCAGCGCAAAGAACAAAATTAGGTTTATTGATGGAACCATTAAAGCTCCATCAACCGAAGATACAAAATATGCAGCTTGGAAAAAATGCAATGGCATGGTAACGCTGTGGATCGTGAACTCAGTCCACCCAGACATTGCCAGCAACATCATGTACACCGAATCAGCTAATGCAGTCTGGAGCGACCTCAAAGATAGGTTTTCCCATAACAGTGACTCAAGTATATATCAAATTCTACAAGAAATTATCTAAAATCGTCAAGGGCAGCTCTCGGTTTCCTTTTATTATACCAAGATGAAAGCTTTATGGGATGAGTTGGCATCCTACCATGACCCACTCATCTGCACTTGTGCAGGTTTGAAAGGGATCGCTGAACGAGATGAAAAAGAAAGAGTCATGCAATTCTTAATGGGGTTGAATGACTCCTATTCCACTATAAGAGGCTCGATTCTGATGATGAGTCCACTCCTTGACACATGACTAGTTCATGGACTTATTCTTCAACATGAAAGACATATGGATGTGGCTAACCGCCGAGATGTGGGAAAAAATTCTCATGCAATGCAGGTACAATGAACCCTAATGCCCCTGACATCCTACAAGCAATCATATAAGGCAACTTCAAGGAAGACACTTAAATGCACCAACTGTGACGGAGAGGGACACCTGGTAGATCATTGTTACTATATTATTGGATTCCCAGAAGGACACAGATGGCATGGCAAGAATGTGAAACCCAGAAACAAGAGATCAGCAGCCCACAATGTCAAGACTAGCAATTCTGCTATAGATGCCAAATCTAATGCTTATGAGGGACCCATGTTCACCACTAAAGAATACAACCAGATCATGGTCATGCTCCGTAATGGTAATTGACAACCACTTGCAAATGCAACAGGTATTTTCTCATCTAAATGTAATGTGGCACAAACCAGCCCACAATCAACACTCTGCTGGATTGTTGACAGTGGGGCAACTGACCATATATCCCATTCACCACCAACACACAACATTGTGGATGTCCAATGTGACATCGTTGGATTACCAGATGGGGGACAAGAAAAAATAATAAATATTGGTTCTATAAAATTGTCACATGAGTTATCTCTTGATAAAGTCCTTTATGTGCCAAAGTTTCATGTCAATTTGTTGTCTGTTAGTAAATTGACTAGAGTTTTACACTGTATAGTGATATTCTATCTGAATTTTTGTGTTGTGCAGGACATGGATACGAGGAGGGTGATTGGCCTGGGCAAGCATTTTGATGGGCTTTACTATCTTACACCAAGACAAAATCCCAACCTCGTCAACCACATCCATCGTACCTCTAATGTTTGGCATTAACGCCTTGGACACCCATCATTCGCACCTTTACTTTCTTTAGCCAAGAATAATGTTGAAATAATGTTTGATTCCAAACACGTTTGCGAAGTATGTCCTTGAGCAAAGCAAACTCGTTTACCCTTTTTCTCATAGTGAAATTAAATCTACTGTCTCTTTTGACTTAATTCATTGTGACATTTAAGGACCCCACAGAAACCCAACTCACTTTGGGGCACGGTATTTTCTCACAATCATAGATGATTTCACTCGCTTAACTTGGGTGCATCTCATGAGCTTTAAATCTGATGCACAAACCATTTTGAAATCATTTTTTTCTTAGGTCAAAACACAATTTCAATGTGACATCAAAACTTTGCGTGCTGATAATGGTAGTGAATTTCATTCCCTAGAACCTTTCCTAAAATCTCGTGGCACCTTTTTCCAACATTCTTGCCCATACACGCCATAACAAAACAGGATGGTTGAACGCAAACATCGACATCTTTTAAATGTTGGTCGTGCCTTAGGTTTCAGGCCAACTTACCTTTGGAGTTTTGGGGGGAGAGTATCCAAACTACTTGCTATCTCATCAACCATTTACCACACCCCTTCTATCTCACAAATCTCCATATGAACTTTTGCACAATACACCGCCAACTTATACGCACTTACGTGTTTTTGGATGTCTTAGCTACGCCACTAATCTCACTCCTACCAATAAGTTTGACGCTCGTGCTCGTCGATGTGTCTTCCTCGAATATCCTCTTGGCGAAAAAGGTTATAAGTTCTATGATCTAGTCTCACACAAAATTTTTACCTCACGAGGTGTCATCTTTCATGAACATATTTTTCCCTATACCACCTCATCATCTATAGACCACATCACCATGCCTGCTCAGCCTATCATCCAGTCACCACCCGACTCCTTTGACCACACCATCCCTGATTTTGACCTCCATCAACCTATACTTGAATCACCATATCACAAAGTACCTGATTCCCAACACACTACCATACTCATTCCTCAAATTCCCCACGCGCCTTCATCATCTACTCTGTCGCACCCCAAAAAAAAAAATGAGCGTGGCGGCGTGACGACTCTTCCCCGTGTGCGGGGATTCAATATGTCGGGGGGATTATCTATTTTCATAAAAAGGGGAGTCGCCACCTAGTATTAATGGTTACTAGGAAACCTAAAACTAGTCTTTCAGAGATTCTAGGGTAAGGGACTGGTTGCATAAAGGGAAGATTTTAGCACCCCTAGTACGCCCTACCTAAGGTAAACTACTTGACGTTTTGGTTTGCTTATGATTTGCTATGGCTTTGAAAAAAACATATGTTAATTAAATGGCAAATGGGATATCATTCCCGCCGAATATTTTGGATATCAACCCCTTAGGATTTATTTATCCAAACACCGACAGTGAATAATAGCATATTATTCCCGCCGAATATTTTGGATATTAACCCCTTTTGGATTTATTTATCCAAATACCGACAGTGAATAATAGCATATCATTCCCGCCGAATATTTTGGATAATAACCCCTTAGGATTTATTTACCCAAATACCAACAGTGAATAATAGCATATCATTCCCGCCGAATATTTTGGATATTAACCCCTTAGGATTTATTTATCCAAATACCGATGGTGAATAATAGCATATTATTCCCGCCGAATATTTTGGATATTAACCCCTTTTGGATTTATTTATCCAAATATCGACAGTAAATAATAGCATATCATTTCCGCTGAATATTTTGGATATTTACCCCTTAGGATTTATTTACCCAAATACCAACAGTGAATAATAGCATATCATTCCCGCCGAATATTTTGGATATTAACCCCTTAGGATTTATTTATCCAAATACCGGTGGTGAATAATAAATTCCAAAAAAATAAGATATTTATATATTTTTGAATATTGGCCAATACCCTTTGGATTTTACAAACTTGTTGTAAAATCTCAAAATGCAAGAAATGATTTTTTCTTTGCGAAATCCATGCTAAAACTCATTTTTCTTCAAAAACCCAAGATAATATATTTTTGAAACAAAAGAATGATTTTTAAAATATGCTAGTGTATTGGTCGTATGCAAGAAAACAACACATTTTTTTTTATAAAAAATATTTTTTGGAAAATTTGTATTTTTATATATTTATTTTCTCTTTTTCGGTGGGCTGGCTATCAGCCCACCTAAATTCGGGCTGGGCTGACAGCCCAGCCCACTTTGCCTCCAGGCTGGGCTGCTAGCCCAGATGGCTGGAAGCCTGCTTCAGGGCTAGGCCGGGCACAAGGCCCGGCCCGCCAAGCCCACGCGGGGAGTGAATTAATTCACTCCCCGCATGCAAACAACAGAGACGATGCACAGTGACAATGGCAAATTTTCGAGTATGGAGAATGGAGTATCTGTCAATACCTTTGTGTAGAGGACGTCGAGGTGGTTCTTCTGGTCGTGGTGGTGACGTAAATGGTGGCCTGTGGTGGCCGGAGTGGTCGTCGGAAAGCTGGCTGTCACGTTGCAGACGAAGGGCCTATTCTGCCAAATTCTTGCTCGATATGCTATCTGGTTTTCTGGAGAGGCAGTGAGGGTCTGTGGCGATGGAGTGGGGTGAGGTGGCCGGAGTTCACTTGCAAGAAATGTTAACCGAGAGGGAGAGAGAGACAGTGGTCTGTGTTTTTTTAGAGAGAGAGCAGAGCAAAACGAAACAGAGGGAGAGCAAAAGAGAGCAGATGCGATGGAAAGATATATTCCAAAATTCACTTGAAATTTTCCTTGTCTTCTCAGCCCTCTCTGTTCTTTCTTTTTCTCCCTTTTTTTCTAACCGTGTGCACTGCTATTTATAGCAGAGAAGACTGTCGTTAATCAGCGTTTAATGCAGTGTATTGAATGCAATCAGAGGAGAATCAGGACGTCAATTTTTCAGAGATAAATTTGGGAAGAAGATCACGATTTATAGGAAGAATTTTGATCTGCCTTGCTGTGTCGGAGACGAAATGGGAAGAAGATCAAATTGAAATAGGAAGAAAATGATTGATCTGCTGTGATCACCGTGAATTTAAGTTGCCTGGAAAAATCAACGCCAATGCACCGGAACAGTGATGCTAATTTTTAATGTAGATTTCAAAAAATCAAAAGAAGGTAAAAATATGATTTGGTCTTTTAAAAATTCTCTAAAACTTGATTTTATGCAATTAAATCCCATCAAAAATTCAATCTCAACCTTAGCTTTGCGCAATCTCCTTATCTGGTCCTTGGTTTCTGATTTTCGCGATTTATCCCTCAATCGATCATAAAACTCTCAATTTGCTCAATTTCGCCCTTGTACCAAGATATGTATTTTTGAAATAATTTTTCAAAACATAAAAATAAAGAGTCAAAAATTGGGTAGCAAAAGATGCCCCCTCTTTACAATGCTTACGACTAAAGTCTTGTAAAAGACTTTAAATAGTAAGTGTTGTAAGGAAAAAAAATAGAATGGAGGATATGGGTCTCATTGTCCTGGGTGACCTACCCAAGTTAGAATAGTTATGATGGTCTCATTTTTCTGGGTGACCTACCCGAGTTAGAAGGGTCTCATTTTCAGGGTGACCTACCCGGGTTAGTAGTTAGAAGGGTCTCATTTTTTTGGGTGACCTACCCGGGTTAGTAGTTAGAAGGGTCTCATTTTTCTGGGTGACCTACCACAGTTAGAAGGGTCTCATTTTTCTGAGTGACCTACCCAAGTTAGAAAATAAAGAGGTCTCATTATTACGGGTGATCGGCTCGGCTAGCGTGGTCTCATTTTTCTGGGTGACCCACCCGGCTATCATGGTCTCATTTTTCTGGGTGACCCACCCGGCTAGCGTGGTCTCATTTTACTGGGTGACCGACCCGGCTAGCATGGTCTCATTTTTCTGGGTGACCCACCCGGCTAGCGTGGTCTCATTTTTCTGGGTGACCGACCCGGCTAGCATGGTCTCATTTTTCTTGGTCTCATTTTTCTGGGTGACCGACCCGGCTAGCGTGGTCTCATTTTTCTGGGTGACCCACCCGGCTAGCATGGTCTCATTTTTCTAGGTGACCTACCCGGCTAGCATGGTCTCATTTTTCTGGGTGACCGACCCTGCTAGCGTAGTCTCATTTTTCTGGGTGACCCACCCGACTCGAGGAACGAAGCAACATTGATCTCCAATTCATCTTCCGCGATTTTGTTGACCTGAGATTCTCTTTAGAAACATAGGCCCCTTTCTCTGATGCTCCATTATCAACAGGATGCCTTTGCCTAATCTCCAAAGCTTTGCAGACTTCTCTGATTGGATGACTCATTCAAATTTGTCATAAGTCATTCAACTACTCAAACGCAAGCGCCTTGCTTATTATGGGCTACTGCGATGATCTATTCTTTTATCCAAATCTGACTATGCCCCTAAGTGTGGGGTTGCTTGATTTTCCATTTAGCGCAGAGTTCTATTATTATTTGAAGTTCTGAGCATTATCAGTTATGATCTTTTCTGGCGGTCCATATCAACATATCAAATCTCCTTCAACAAATTTCTTCAACAACTTTTGCGTTACATGAGCAAATGACCCAGCTTCTACCCATCTTGTGTAGTCGATAGCCACGAGAATAAACCTATGATCATTGCTGGCTTTTGGTTGATATACCAAATCACATCAATTCCCCACTTTGCAAAAGGCCATAGAGATATCAAGTTAAACATAAGAGCCGGAGGGGCATTGATTTTGTCACCACGGACTTGACACTTGCGGACATAGTCGATGCAATCCTTCTCTAATGTCCTCCAGAAATAACCCTTTCTTTGCATTTTTCTAGCCATCATATGCCTATTAGTATGGGTTGAGCGAATCCTTTCATGGACTTCTCGCAACGCGTTTCTGGCTTCAACTCCATCTAAGCATCTCAGCAAAGTACCGTCAGATGACCTCTTATACAAAACTTCTCCATCAAGGTAAAAATCCATCGTTAACCTCCTCAAGGTTTTCTTCTCTTTTTGGATGCCCCTAGGGGATAAGCTTGGTTTTGGATGAAATTATTGATATCGTAGTACCAAGGGTTTCCATCTATTTCTCCTTCAACTAAGCAGCAATGAGCTGGTCTATCTTCTGATATCAATGTGTATCGGCTGTAAGTTTTGTCCAAAGTCTTCTGATTCCCTTCCCTTCCTAGATGGGTGAACTCTATTTCCTCAAATTCTCCAGCTAGCGTAGACAGGATTTCTTAGTAAGGTATTTCTTTTCTTTGGTTTGTCATTCTCCTTTTTCTTGACAAATAGCATTGAGTCTCCATACGCATCTATTTTTTTATGCTCAACCCCAATGCAGCTTCTAAACCAAGAATACAGGCTTCAAACTCAGCAGGGTTTTGGTCACTCGGAACAAGGTCCACCCGAGAGGCACCATGGTCTAGATTTTTAAGACAAAACTTGCCTGCAAAATATAATTGGCAAGCACATGTAGTGTTGAACCAAAAATCGATCTTATCCACAATGATCAGTCACACTAGTAGCATTTCTGTATTTTCAAGACCAATGTTGTATTGCCTTGGGGGTCTATAATAATGAATCACCACATGTAAACCAAACTTATCCAATCCATGGTTTACCTTGATATTCAAGACCAAGCCGGCCTTCTTTCCATAAACTTTCAGGGATGATAAAATAGGCTCCGCTAAAATCTCAAAAACAGAATCCGACTTCATACCATACTGGGATCACACAAATTTTCACTTTTACTGTGGTGCTGATGGATCTAATCTTGCAATAAACCTTTTTGAGGCTACCACAGACCTTTTCTTGTCTTGGGAGGTCTGATTCCACCACTTACAACAGAGGTAGGAGGAGGCCTTTTGGAAGACATAGATTTCGTTGATGGTTCTGTCTTCTTGGAGGAAATGAGCGATGAGTTTAGAATGGCCTCAATAGCTTCACGTTGTTGTTTCCTCTTTGTAATCATATCTAAACAAGCACCTACAGGAGCTCCACCAGATCTCTGATAAACAGTCATGATTATGGGGTTGCATGTAGCTTCCACCTCCTTCAACTTCTCCTCATAATCTTCATTCTTAGCGCTTTGATTATCATCTAACCACTCGACAGCCTCCTTAACGACTGTCTCAATCTCCTTCTCATCAGCCTGTAACTTGTCTGCCAGCTTATCTTTGTCGTTGACCTGGTTCTTCATGTTGTAAACATAGGTCTCCAAAATGTTACGCGCTTCAATCTTCTCCTTAACCTTCCTATCTTCCTCTGCAAACTCCTCAACTTCCTGAACCATCTGTTCAATCTCTTCCTGACTCAGCCTGCCCTTGTCGTTCGTAATTGTAATCTTCTCCAAACTTCCTGACACCTTGTCTTCAGCCTTGACGTTTAAGATACCGTTGGCATCAACCTCGAATGTCACTTCCATCTTGGAGCTGGAACAATTCTAGATAAATCAAATTTCCCAAGCGACCTACAATCCTTTGTGAGACTCATTTCACCCTCAAACACATGAATGGTGACAGTAGTTTGTTGATCCTAGTAAGTGGTGAAGGTTTGAGACTTCTTGGTTGGTATGACACTGTTTCTTGGGATCAACTTGGTCATCACCCCACCAACAGTTTCAATTCCAAAGTAAGAGGTGCCAAATCCAGTAGAAGTATATCTTTGGTTTCATCACCACCCTCTCCACTTAAAATGCCTCCTTGAATGGCAACGCCGTAAGCAACAACCTCGTCAAGGTTCACACCCTTGTTGGGTTCCTTGCCATTGAAATAATCCTTGAGAAGTTGTTGAACCTTGGGAATTCTAGTGCTTCCACCAACAAGAACAATTTCATCAATCTACTGTTTCTCCAATTCAGCATCCTCCATGGCCTTCTTAACTGGCCCCATGGTCTTTCTGAAGAGGTCATTGTCCAACTCTTCGAACCTGGCTCTGGTGAGTGGTTCGGAGAAATCGACACCGTCGAAGAGCAACTCAATCTCTACACGAACCTGATGCTGGCTACTCAAGCTCTCTTAACACGCTCACATTCTCTCCTTAGCTTTCCAAGAGCTCTGTTATCCTTGCTGACATCCTTCTCATGCTTTTTCTTTATCAACTTAATAAAGTACTCCATGATTCTTTGATCGAAATCCTCTCCTCCCATATGAGTATCTCCATTGGTTGTCAACACTTCAAAGACACCATTATCAATGGTCAAGATACTAACATCGAATGTGCCACCACCACGGTCAAATACAAGAATGTTCTTTTCACCACCCTTCTTGTCAAAAAAAAAAAGCAATCCTAGCAACTTTCACACCGGCAATAACACTAGCATCCTTACTAGCCTGTCTTTGGGTATCATTAAAGTAAGACTCTTCCTATAAGTCTTTTGACATCAAATATGGTTTTCTCAGGATTCGCAGCCGCCTAATTCTTTGCAGCCTCACCAATAAATCTCTCACTGCCGTGAGCGCCACCCACGATGGCGTAGTCCGGTTACCTTGATCATTGGTTATGATTTCAACATGACCATTTTTGTAAACACCAACACAAGAATACCTTGATCTGGAACTTCTCTCCCTCGGCTAGCTTCCAAATACATGTACAGGCAGTAACTTCCTCTAGAGCATAGATGGTTAATTGCAGCGGTTCTTCATCCTTTCTTCCAGGTATCGCGGGTCCCAAATGTTTCTCGGTCGACGATGCGTGCACAAGTGCATGAGAAGTGCATGATATAATGTGTGATTATGATAAAAATGCTTTGTATAATGGGTATGTATGCATTTCCCTTGTGAACGATTGATAACCACCCACTCATGAACATAGAGTTTCTGGTCACATTGCTTTGCTATGAGTACTGCCTTTCGAGTCGATACTTGAGTCATATTCACCAAGAGCCAGATTTTGTAAAAGAGATGGGTCAACGCCCTTTTCATGAATGCTTGATAAGTTACTACAGTTTTGAAAACATGGAGAAAAAAATTAATCTAATTCTCTCCGGCCAAAGGTAGGAAGGCAAAACCGTGATTCTCAATTTTCTCCAAAAAGGTGTCGGTCTCAGCTAGACTTCGGCGGTAGCGGATGATATCCCTTCCAACATTTCGTGCATTGATTCTAATGACCCGAGCATGCCCAGCAGCCATATCCATTTGTTCATCCATCTTGGTCATCTTCTCTAAAAGCAACATATTGGTTCTGTTTAACGAAGTATTGTTGGTATCAATTTGATCCTTGTGTTTTTCCATTACTGCGGTAGTTAGGATCCCAAAAATGAACTAGAGCTCGCACCGCTGGGCTTAAAACTTCTACCTTCGCAATCTCCATCAGGCGTCCACATTTTCTAAAAACATGTCCTTATCCACATCCTGAAAATGGGTCATTAACTTGTTCACCTCATTTATACAATCCAGATTCTTGATTGGTGATAGCCTCATAGCATCGCTTTTAAGGCAGTCTCCTTCAGTCAATTGTGACAATTCAGAACTATTCCCATATTCCATGATGGAAAGTTTAGTAGTGGTGGCCATTTCATTCACAAGACCTGTTAGGCAAAAATGCTTTTTCAGGTTTTTTTTTATGCAAAAGATATTATGGAGCATACATCCTAACGATAAGTTCTAGTTCCTTTACGTGAGACATAGGGTAAGCTTACTATTTGGTCTCTAAAGAGGGTCTCTTGTTGTCCCAGTGATCACCCTCGTAAAGGCGATACGGGGTTCAGCAGATAGTGGGATGGCACGTATACCAATCACTACTAGTCTAAACGCTCAGCAAAGAGTTGGGGTTTACACAAACTTCAACCTTGACTCAAGTCATAGGTAAGCTGCTAGTCCCCCACTTAACTTAAAGTTTAGTGTGTGCTCTCAAAATAATAAAAGTGATGTATGACAAGGCATATTATGATGACAGGATGTAAAGATGCATGTTAAAGCTTCTAAAAAAAATAAACCATCCATAGCAATATGAAAAACAATAACATATCATAAACAAACAAAACTATCAAGCTTAGTCCAAGTCCCCAGTGGAGTCGCCAATCTGTCGCACCCCAAAAAAAAAAAATGAGCGCGGCGGCGTGACGACTCTTCCCCGTGTACGGGGATTCAATGTGTCGGGGGGATTATCTATTTTCGTAAAAAGGGGAGTCGCCACCTAGTATTAATGGTTACTAGGAAACCTAAAACTGGTCTTTCAGAGATTCTAGGGTAAGGGACTGGTTGCGTAAAGAGAAGGTTTTAGCACCCCTAGTACGCCCTACCTAAGGTAAGTTGTTTGACGTTTTGGTTTGCTTATGATTTGCTATGGCTTTGAAAAAAACATATGTTAATTAAATGGCAAATGGGATATCATTCCCAACGAATATTTTGGATATCAACCCCTTAGGATTTATTTATCCAAACACTAATAGCATATTATTCCCGCCGAATATTTTGGATATTAACCCCTTTTGGATTTATTTATCCAAATACCGACAGTGAATAATAGCATATCATTCCCGCCGAATATTTTGGATATTAACCCCTTAGGGTTTATTTACCCAAATACCAACAGTGAATAATAGCATATCATTCCCGCCGAATATTTTGCATATTAACCCCTTAGGATTTATTTATCCAAATACCGATGGTGAATAATAGCATATTATTCCCGCCGAATATTTTGGATATTAACCCCTTTTGGATTTATTTATCCAAATACCGACAGTGAATAATAGCATATCATTGCCACCAAATATTTTGAATATTTACCCCTTAGGATTTATTTACCCAAATACCAACAGTGAATAATAGCATATCATTCCCGCCGAACATTTTGGATATTAACCCCTTAGAATTTATTTATCCAAATACCGGTGGTGAATAATAAATTCCAAAAAAATAAGATTTTTATATATTTTTGAATATTGGCCAATACCCTTTGGATTTTACAAACTTGTTGTAAAATCTCAAAATGCAAGAAATGATTTTTTCTTTGCGAAATCCATGCTAAAACTCATTTTTCTTCAAAAACCCAAGATAATATATATATTTTTGAAACAAAAGAACGATTTTTAAAATATGCTAGTGTATTGGCCGTATGCAAGAAAACAACACATTTTTTTTATAAAAAATATTTTTTGGAAAATTTGTATTTTTTATATTTATTTTCTCTTTTTCGGTGGGCTGGCTGTCAGCCCACCTAAATAGCCCAGCCCAGCCCACTTTGCCTCCAGGCTGGGCTGCTAGCCCAGATGGCTGGCAGCCCAGACCCATCTGTACTGGGCTTCCAACCCAGACGCTGGAAGCCTGCTTCAGGGCTAGGCCGGGCACAAGGCCCGGCCCGCCAAGCCCACGCGGGGAGTGAATTAATTCACTCCCCGCATGCAAACAACAGAGACGATGCACAGTGACAATGGCAAATTTTCGAGTATGGAGAATGGAGTATCTGTCAATATCTTTGTGTAGAGGACATCGAGGTGGTTCTTCTGGTCGTGGTGGTGACGTAAATGGTGGCCTGTGGTGGCCGGAGTGGTCGTCGGAAAGCTGGCTGTCACGTTGCAGACGAAGGGCCTATTCTGCCAAATTCTTGCTCGATATGCTATCTGGTTTTCTGGAGAGGCAGTGAGGGTCTGTGGCGATGGAGTGGGGTGAGGTGGCCGGAGTTCGCTTGCAAGAAATGTTAACCGAGAGGGAGAGAGAGATAGTGGTCTGTGTTTTTTTAGAGAGAGAGCAGAGCAAAACGAAACAGAGGGAGAGCGAAAGAGAGCAGATGCAATGGAAAGATATATTCCAAAATTCACGTGAAATTTTCCTTATCTTCTCAGCCCTCTTTGTTCTTTCTTTTTCTCCCCTTTTTTCTCACCGTGTGCACTGCTATTTATAGCAGAGAAGACTGTCGTTAATCAGCGTTTAATGCAGTGTATTGAATGCAATCAGAGGAGAATCAGGACGTCAATTTTTCAGAGATAAATTTGGGAAGAAGATCACGATTTATAGGAAGAATTTTGATCTGCCTTGCTGTGTCGGAGACGAAATGGGAAGAAGATCAAATTGAAATAGGAAGAAAATGATTGATCTGCTGTGATCACCGTGAATTTAAGTCGCCTGGAAAAATCAACGCCAATGCACCGGAACAGTGATGCTAATTTTTAATGCAGATTTCAAAAAATCAAAAGAAGGTAAAAATATGATTTGGTCCTTTAAAAATTCTCTAAAACTTGATTTTATGCAATTAAATCCCATCAAAAATTCAATATCAACCTTAGCTTTGCGCGATCTCATTATCTGGTCCTTGGTTTCTAATTTTTGCGATTTATCCCTCAATCGACCATAAAACTCTCAATTTGCTCAATTTCGCCCTTGTACCAAGATATGTATTTTTGAAATAATTTTTCAAAACATAAAAATAAAGAGTCAAAAATTGGGTAGCAACATACTCTTCCTGATCCACCCAACCTCCGGCTCACTTCAAAGACTATGTCGCCCATCACTCCACCTTGCTCACAGCCATGGCACCCTCCTCATCATCCATGTCTAGCACCTGTTATCCTCTACATCGGTATGTATCCTATTCCCACTTATCTCCTGGTTATCAACATTTTGTCTCTCACATCTCCCACTTGGTGGAGCCTAGTACCTATGAGCAGGCTTATCAACATCCTAAATGGGTTGCAGCAATGCAGGCTGAACTTGCGGCTTTAAAGGACAACCATACTTGGAGTTTTGTCCCCCTACCGCCTGGCCAACAACCCATCAGTTGCAAATGGATTTTCAAACTCAAATATCACTCCAATGGTACCCTCGACCGCTACAAAGCCTGTCTCGTTGCAAAAGGCTTCACCCAACGTGACGGGATCGACTATAAGGAGACCTTTGCACCGGTGGCCAAACTCCTTACCGTGCGTTGTCTATTGGTCGTGGCTACTGTTCGTAATTGGCACTTACATCAAATGGACATCCAAAACGCCTTTCTCCATGGCAATCTTCAAGAGGAAGTCTATATGTTGCCCCCACCAGGTTGTCGATGATAGGGGAAAGTATTGTGTGTCGCCTCCATAAATCTCTATATGGTCTCAAGCAGGCCTCTAGGAGTTGGTTCCAAGAATTCTCTTCAACAATACATACCATCAGTTTCTGCCAATCCAAGGCATACTACTCCTTATTCACTCAAATTAAAGGTACATCACTCACCATTATATTATTGTATGTTGATGACATGGTGATAACAGGGAACAATGAAGTAGAAATCAAGAACTTGAAGGCTTTCCTCAATAGCCAGTTTTGAATTAAAGACCTCGGACCTCTGAGGTATTTTCTTGGAGTTGAGGTTGCACGATCACAAGCTGGAATCACAATTTGTCAACGTAAATATACATTGGACATATTAGAAGAGGCTGGATTACTTGGTGCTAAACCTATGAAGGTTCCAATGGAGGCAGATTTGATACTACACTTGCAGGTAGCAGTTCACTTCATGATCCTGCAAAGTATAGATGTCTGGTTGGGAAATTGATTTATTTGACCATCACGAGGCCCGAAATAGCATATATTGTCAACACTTTAAGTCAATTCATGCAAGATCCACAATGGCACCACTTTGATGCAGCACATCGACTTCTTCAATACCTCAAAGGAGCTCCTGGATAAGGTTTATTGTTTTCTTCCCAAAGTGAATTAAGTTTAACTGGTTATTGCGATGCAGATTGGGCTAATTGTCCTATTACGCGACGATCAGGGACTGGTTATTGTATCTTCCTTGGAAACTCATTGGTATCCTGGAAAAGCAAGAAACAAGTAACAGTATCTCGTTCATCCGTAGAAGCAGAATATCGATCTATGGCAGCAACTACTTGTGAGTTGAGCTGGTTATAATATTTAATGGAGGATTTGCATGTTAAACATCCTCAATCGGCAAGATTATTTTATGACAACCACGATGTATTACACATAGCTTTCAATCTTGTTTATCATGAACGAACAAAGCACATTAAAATCGATTGTCACACTGTGCGCGAGAAGGTTCAAAAAGAAGAAATTGAAACCTTATATGTCAGAACAAGGGAGCAAGTCGCAGACCTATTTACCAAGTCACTGCGTGCACCAATCTTTCATACGTTTCTAGGCAAGTTGGGTGTTATTGATATCCACACTCCAACTTGAGGGCAAAATTTTAAAAAGGAAACATAATCATATGACCTGATTGTGTGTAATTGGGTCCTCTGTAATTAGAAATGATCTTGTGATAGAAAGATTATAGGAAGTGATTGTTGTTAGGATTTGCTTACCTTAAGTAGCACATATTGTTTGTATAAAATCTTACCTTGTATACTAGTAAAGCAATCAATACAATACATACAAGTTTCTCAACTTATTAGTCTAGGTGACCAATTTGACCAGGCTCGACGGGATATTCTTCAACAGAGTCCTCTACCTTCAATCGAGCAAACTTTCACCCAAGTAAGAAGAGAGAATAATCGACGAATAGTATTGGTGGAGAAAGAAGTTGGTGATGGCTTTGGTTTGCTAACAAACAGCAGAAACAGAAATGGTGAGGGAAGAAGAAGTGTACAGAACAGAGGCTATAAAAATGATGAAAGGATAGGATAGAACAGAAACAATGAAAATGGTGATGGAAGGGTAGTTGATGACGGTTGGGTGGAGTTTAAAGGTCTTATGTTCATGGGCCTGAACAAACAGGAGGTCAGATCGGGAGGTAGCTTATCTAGACAAAGCATTAGCCCATCATCATCACAGCCCAGACCTAGCTTGCAAAGACAATTTCAGCAAGCCCTCTTTTGCTAGACCGAAAGCCCAAGAGGGAGGATGCACTCATTGTGGTGGAACTAAACACACCAAAGATACATGTTTTCAGCTACACGGATACCTAGAATGGTGGTATGAACTTAAGGTAAACAAGGTTGAACAAGACCACACAACAGTTGTTACTAAAATGGAACCAAACACACTTGTGCCATTCAAAAATCAACCAGAGTCTACCAGTTAAAATCTAGGTATTATTGGTTCCACAAACTTAGTATCCCATGAGAAACATGAAAACAATTAGATTATTGACTCAAGGGTGAGAGATCAAATGACTTATGACCTTATGACTTTAAAACAAAGACAATTCCTCGACGACAGGCCATATCAAATGTGAATGGAGATATATATCCAGTAATAGGAGGGGGGACAGTGGAATTATCAACCACATTTACTCTCCCTCATACTCTTTTTGTTCACTCTCTATAAAGTTATTATCAATAGGCCAAATAACTGAAGAGTTGAATTATTGTGTACTAATGTACCTATTTTTTTGTTTATTTCAGGATATTCTCATGAAGAAGATTTATGGTCATGGTATTAAGAGAGGAGGGTTATATTATGTGGATGATTTAGACCTTGGTAAAGTGAAATCTGCTCAATCATCACGGCGGCAAAGACAAGATATCTGGTTATGGCATTTTTGGTCAGGACATCCATTATTCAACTATTTACAACATTTATTCCCCTCTTTATTTAAAAATGAACCACTCTCTAGTCTTAGGTGCAAAGCTTGTATCATGGGTAAAAGTCATTGAACAAACTATCCTATCAGTTATAATAAATGTAATGCACCATTTGAGATTATTTACTCTGATTTACAGGGACCTACACCCATTACGACTTCTACTGGTTTTAGATGGTTTGTTACTTTTTTCGATGATTGTACAAAGGTCTCTTGGGTTTATATGTTAAAACATAAGAAGGATGTCCTACCAGTTTTTCAAAAAATTATCACTTTAGTACAAACTCATTCTCCATGAACATCAAAACTCTTCAAACTGATAATTGAGGTGAATATATTGGTCATGAGTTTAGACAATTTTGTGATAGCAAAAACATCATCCATGAAACTACATGTCCATTTACTTCTTAACAGAAGTTGCTAAATGAAAAATAAACACATACTTGAGACAGTACAAATGATTATAGAGACTACTTGTATGCCCTAATGTTTTTGGCTCGATGTCGTAGGAACATTTGTTTATCTCCTCAACTGTATGTCATCCCGAGTACTTGATTTCTACACACCAGTACAGACTTTGGAACTGTATGTTACACTACCTTCTACACTCTATATACCTCCAAAAATATTTGGTTGTATTACCTTTGTACATATCCCGAAGTACCAACGATCCAAGTTGGATCTGTGTGCTATTATGTGTGTATTTCTTTGATATGGCTCTCACACGAAATGATATCAATGTTATGACCCCCTTTCAAGCAAACTCTATGTTACTATGGATGTAACCTTTCTTGAGACCAAATACTTCTTCAATGAACCATACCTTTCCGCTCTTCAAGGGGAGAATAGGACTAAACAACAGATATGGAATTGGTTTGTTGCTAAAGGAAATACTCAAACAGATCAAGACCATTGTTACTACCCAATTTTTAACCCATTTATTTTTATATTTCAGAAAAAACAAAAAAAAAGACAAAAATCCTAAAATATCTTGGTACATGAGAAAATTGAACAAATTGAGAGTTTAACGGTCAATTGAGGGTCAAATCGCACAAGTCAAAAATCAATGACCAAATTAAAAAAGTCACGCAAGTTTAAGGCTACTTTTGAAATTTTAGCTAGAAAAAAACTATATAAATAGAGTTGGTTAGAGCCAAAATAGGGGGACCAACCAAAAAAAAAAATACACCCATAAAAAACCCTAATTGTTTCTTTCTCTAAGGGGCTGTGCCCCCCCCCCCCCCCCCCTCATTCTAATTTTCCTCTCTACCTCTTCCGTGTCTCCTGCTGAAGCCACCAACCGGCCAACCTCCATCTCTTCTCCTCGCCAGCCAACCTCCTTTCCTTTTTTGTTCCCCAACCAGCCACCACATCAATCCCCTCTCTCTTCCTTTTCTCCCTTGTTGCACTACTCCTCTCCTCGGTCATAATAGCCTCACCAGCCAGCGTACCTTCACAGACCAGCCCACAACTAGTATCTCCTCTCCTCAACCTCCTTGTCAAATCTGAGCCCTGTCCAACCAATGTCCTCCCATTGGACACTGTTGCCCATCAACAGTCCTTCCCACCATGGCAGCAGAGGCGAGCGAGTAGCCACAAATGTCAGCAGCTTCGATAGGCATAGCCTCTTCCACAGCAGCAACACCTCTGTCCAACTCCCTCCCCTCAACCTAACCCACGGTGGTCCAGTTGCCACCTAAAGAAGAATAGAAGATAAGCAGAGGGTCGCTAAGAAGTTAGATCTGAAAGGGAAGAGGGTAGATCGAACTGTTGTCATTTTTTTTGTGTTTTGTTGTTGTTTTGTTGGTCGTTGTGAAGGCCACCACAGGTGAGAAAGTGAAAAGAAGAGGCAAATCCACTCCCCTTATCCTATTGATCAATTTGCGGTGGCGCATGGTTCCACGCACCACTAGTGACGACGACATGTGAGCTGAGGCGCCACTAGTGCTCCTGCATTGCCGCCACTATTTCAGAACTATTTCAGAGGTCTTTTTTGTATTTTTTATGCTTATGTGTTTATTCAAATTTTTATTGTTTTTTAATTATTATTTGTAAAATGTAATGAAAAAGAGAGTATGTTTTGTATTTTATTTGTTAAATATAATGAAAAAGAGAATGTGTGTATGTGCTATATTTTATTTGACCAAACATATTGAGCAAACCAACAACTCCAACGCACATACTGAAGCCACAAGGTATGACCCTCTCTCCAATATAGACCATGACCAAATTTAGAATCATGAGAACATTTCTAACACAACAATTGAGGTAAGATCTCCCGACTCTCCTATATTATCTAATAGTATAAAATATAGTTTACCTCACAGGTATAATCAAGGGATACCCCCAAATAAGCACTCCCCAGAAAAAGATGGAAGAAAGTCCAAATATTCCATTGCAAATTTTATCTTAGCTCAAAAAATGTTAAATGCGGCAAAAGTCTTTATAGGGAAAGTATCTTCAGAATAGCTTCCACGCAACATCAAAGAAGCCATGCTAGATGAACGTTGGAAATCAGTTGTTTATGACAAAATGAAGGCTCTCCAAGGTAATAGTACATAGGAGCTAACTACACTGCTAGATGAAAAAAAGATAGTTTAATGTAAATGAGTGTTTACTGTAAAATATAAAGCAGATGGGACAGTAGAATGACACAAAGCAAGATTGGTGGCTAAGGGATACACCCATACATATGGCATAGACTATCAGGAAGCTTTCTCACCAGTAGCCAAACTAACACAATTCAGATACTTTTATCACTTGCAGCAAACCTGAAATGGTCTTTGCATCAATTTGATATAAGGAATGCATTTCTTCATGGAGATCTGGAGAAGGAAGTATACCATATAGAAATATTATCATGACCCGATTCTAGGATCCATTCCCCTCCAAGGTTCCACACCTATGCGAACCCAAACTTACAAGCTTATCATTCATATTCAGAGTTCAACGCAGCGGAAATAACAAAGTAAACTTTATAACATAGTTCAATTGTCTTAATAAAAGAGTCGAATACATCTTGTTATAATTGTGGAGCGTTAACTAGACATAAAAACAAAAGTGTCGATTACAACCAAATAATAAGTTCTGAGATTTCAATGATAATGATCTACTAATAAGCTACGAGCCTAAAAATAATAAATAATGAGGGAGTGAGTTCAACAACTCAATGAGTAGATAACATCTAATATACACATACGAGATAATACATTAATGAGAAATATATTATCGAATCGGCTCAGAGTTCTTACAAGAAGTTTCTCAAATAGGTCATAACAAGAATATAATAGGTAAGGCTTGTCAGAAAATCATAATGCAATGAGCATGAGGCTCAATACTGTGGGATGATCAGTCTGCACAGATTGGTGACTCCCCCAACCAATTAGGGTTTCAGATATGATGTGCACAAAGACTAATATTTCCTTATTAGCGTGGGTATTCTAACTGACATACCATAGGTATATATATCATAATCAAACTGACATATTCATATCTCAAGGCTCAACTCATGGCATCAATAAAATGTGAAGCTATCAATTGACAATCATATATTGGCTCATATCAAGAATGTATATTCAACAATTGATTATGCTTCATCGTAACAAGAATAATAATCAACGTATATATTACCAAGAAGTATAATCCAGATACTAGCAAATCAAATATTTATAATATTTTTCATGTATATTGAATATTATCCACTCACCTAACTCAAAAGCATAATGATGACAAAATCCTACTGACGTACCGCGAACAGAATATTAGGATTATCTAAATATATAAAAGAAGACATACTACTAACATATCGCGGGCAGACATATTCATATCTCAAGGCTCAACTCATGGCATCAATAAAATGAGGAGATATCAATTGACAATCATATATTGGCTCATATCAAGAATGTATATTCAATAATTGATTATGCTTCATCGTAACAAGAATAATAATCAACGTATATATTACCAAAAAGCATAATCCAAATACTAGCAAATCAAATATTTATAATATTTTTTATGCATATTGAATATTATCCACTCACCTGACTCAAAAGCAGAATGATGATGAAATCCTATTGACATACCGCTAGCAGAATATTAGGATTATCTAAATATACAAAAGAAGACATACTACTGACGTACCGCGAGCAGAATATCAAGATTATCTAAATATATAAAAGAAGACATACTCAAAAATGACTCAAAAGAATTAACATCTCTTTAATAAATATATCTAAGAGTTTAATTCATAATCCTATGTGTTTTGAATCAAACTATCTATTTTTTCGCAAAACCTAAAAACAACGGTTTCTTCTGAAATCTAATTTAAAATACACAATTTATAAAGTTGATAATAATTCATCAAATAAGCTTCAATTATCCATCAAATCAATCTGAAATACAAATATTTCACTCCAGGTACCAAACTGTAATTTTCCAAAGTTTAGGGAGCAAACTGTAATTTTCACAAAAGGGACCAAAATAAAATTTTGTCATCTTCAACCTCTAGCCCAGAATTCCAACAAGGGTTTTTCAGCATTTCTTAACATTTTCTTACACCAAACACATCAATTAACTTCAAAATTATCTACAATCAAACCCATTAAACCATTACCCAACATTTTAAACCTTTAAAATCTCAATCTATTTATCAATCAAACCCAAATAAAATCTACAAACCCTAATCACCAATACAAGCAAAAAGTTTAACTAATAAAAAATATTTTTACATAATAACACATACGCATTATCTTAATACTTATTTCTCCTCCTTCCTTGCTCCATTCCTCTTTTCTTTTTTTCTTCTCCTTTCTCCTCTCTTCCGGTTCACTCTCGAAATTTTCAGCTTTACTTCTCTTCTTTTTCTATTTATATTTTACAAATTACTACTATACCCTTAATTCATTTATACCTAATCTTAATCCATCAAGGGCATCAATGCCTTTTCCTATTCAATTGTTTTCAAAACCCTACAAATATGGTATGTACACTTACAAAATCACTCTATGGACTAAAAAAGTCCCCTAGGGTATGGTTTGGAAAATTCAGTCTAGCAATGTGTAAGCATGGATTCAGCCAAAGTAACTCAGACCACACATTATTTCTAAAGAAAAATGAGAGGAAATAGTGGTGTTGATCATTTATGTTGATGATATGATAGTCACAGGTAATGACGAAGATGAAATTTCAGAACTACAAAAATATCTAGCAAGTGAATTTGAAATGAAAGATTTAGGGGGGTTGAAGTATTTTTTTGGGTATTGAAGTATACAGATCAAGACTTGACATATTTCTATCACAAAGGAAATATGTATTGGACTTCTTAGCCGAGGCAGGTATGTTGGATTGTAAACCAGTGGATACACCAATCGTACAAAATCATTGTTTAGCTGAATATTTAGATTAGGTTCCCACAAATAAAAAAAGATATCAAATGTTAGTGGGAAAACTCATCTACCTATCACATACACGTCTTGATATTGCATATGTAGTCAATTTATGAACAACCTGAGTGAGATACATATGGTGGCAGCTTTACGAGTACTCAAATACATAAAGTCCTCTCCTGGAAGAGGAGTTTTGTTTAAGAAGAATAATCACCTTAATCTCATTGGCTATACGGATGCAGACTGAACCAGGAATCTAACTGATAGAAAATCCACTTCAGGATATTTCACCTTTGTTGGAGGAAACTTAGTAACTTGGAGAAGCAAAAAGCAAAAGGTAGTCACTTTATCTAGTGTTGAAGCAAAAATCAGGGGGATGACCAAAAGATTATATGAAGTACTATGGATAAAAGGGCTACTTGAGTAACTGGGATATCCTATGGAGAAAGAAATCAATATGTATGTGACAACAAAGTTGTGATTGTTATAGCCAATAATTCAGTCCAACATGACCGAACGAAGCACGTGGAAGTAGATAGACATTTCATCAAACAGATACTTGACCAGAAAACCGTGATTTTTCCTTTTGTCAAATCCGAGGATCAACTAGAAGATATACTTACTAAAACAGTATCGAGTAAAGTGTTTCACAACTCTTTCAACAAGCTGGGTATACGAGATATCTTTGCACCAACTTGAGGGAGAGTGTTAGCAAGAATGAAGTAGACAATATTACATATTAGGAGACTAGAAATCAGAATCAGATTAGGAAAGATTTTATGTATTTTCCTAATTAGTTAGGTTTCCATCTATAAATAGGATTCTAATACATGTATAAATACAATTACTCCTTAATGTTGACAGTGCCTTCAGGAGTAAGTTTTCACCTACTTTTGAAGCTCATTGATCTCATTCTGTATGGTCCAAACACGCCTCCATTGCCATCCCAAATATCCAGCCCACATCGAAATGGGATGGATGAGTGCACATGACCTTCAAACTCCCCACCAACATCAAGTGCATCCTGCAGTCCTATCCCCTCCCAAAAGAAAATAAATAAAAAATGAAAAGTAGAACAAAAGAGAGGTTTTTAAAACTTCCTTATGATGGGATTGGTTGTGTCTTAGAAAGAAATGTAATGTGAGTGAAAGAGAAGCCGAACTTAGATACCGGATTGTTTCAGTGAAAAGCTTGTGTGGGTTACATGAATCCTTTTGGCAGACATCTGATTTTGATGAGTTACAAAGAAGAGGCACTTTTGCGTGGATAAATGGAGTGTTATTCTTTCAACCAAGACTTGGAAATTTTACAAGGCGGAGTGTGGTAGCCATGCTCTCTTCTCTGTTTCTTGGCCGGGCAAGAGAAACAGAGAGGATGACAGGCTACAACTACGAGCCAAAACAAATATTTAGCGGGTCATCTATTGTCCATGTTACTTATAACAGTGTTTAGCAACAAATCCTAATATTTCCTGGTTTGTTGTCCTCATCCTCAAGAAATCTATCGGTCCCAACGAAAGGGGAAATTCTACTAAACTCACATTCTTTCTCTAGCACTGTTTTTTTTATCTCCTAGACTCTTCTGAATTTTGGTCTTTTGATATTACAAGTTGCAGGGATACTAATTATTTCCAATGATAACAGCTTATATATAAAAACATCAAATCAAAACAGGATCTAACTCACGTTTTAAAATGATGTGTCTTCACAAGATTACCTTACATCTTGTCCTCCTCCACTGTCCCAACTAGCGTTTAAGAGGCATAAGAACATAGGAGAGAGTTAGATTCATCTTGGACTCGGTCGTGTCGAGCCACCGTCCAGCTTTCCCACTAAAATCAAGATGTGTCGAAAGCAACAGAGTGGAGCGAGATGCTCATATGCCAGCATTTAAATAAAACTACTGGTCAAGGAAAAGGACAGGAGGCTTCATTAAAATATGAAGTGAGAATTGCGTGTTATTTTATGTTACATAGCAATTTTTTTCAGGGGGGGGCTCCATCCATGCTGGTGTGTGAGTTGCGTGTTATTTTATATCAATTAAAATGCTAATTTGCTCCTAATCTCACCAGATAATGATGGAAAATTCAGCAGGCAAGAACCAAAAGGCTCGAGTCCTGTTTTAAAAGTCCTGGTCAAATATATTTTTTTCATTCCAATATTTGATGTGATTTGCATGTGGTTATTACGAACAGAAAATAGTGTGATACAGTATAAAAATAGATGGTCCAGTTGAGGAAAGAAGCACCACAGATTGGAAGAAGGTTGGATTTTATTTTATTTTCACTCGGAACATCAACTTCATCGATTTATAAACTTTTGTCTTTAGGAACGCTGGTGCAGATTCAGATATTGCTCTCGGAAAATACGATTAAATTGTGATCGAGGGGCAAACAAGATCATGAAATTGGTGGACAGTAACAGATGGTTTGTGGCTACAACAAGCTTTCCCTTTCCTCGAACTCCATCTGTGGCAAAGAAGATTCAACTTTTCGTAGAAGCATCTGGTTTCCATAATGTACAAAATATAATCTTTAAGAATAAAAATATACAAAACTCAAATATATTTTAAGGAAATGAACCTAATCTGTAGATTTGAGAGGAAAACCATAGAATAAAAACACTAAAATTGATGTGCGAAAGAGTGTGGAAAATCTTAAAAACTCAAGTTGAAGACCCCTCCTTCCCTTCTTTTTATAATAGATTCTAGAAGTAGGAGATTGAAAAATTAATCATTACCATTATTAATTATTGAATAGCCACCTTAAATCAAGAGTTAAATTTAGAAAACCAAGAGTTTTTTAGATTAATTTTTTATTCACTCATAATTTGTTTATTTATAAAAAATAGCAATCCCCCGCATGATTGTCCCGAGTTTTTTTTCTTAGATTTAGTTTTTAAAAAAAAAAAGGAGCTTTATCTTTAAATTAAATTAAGCTGATTAATTTCATCATTCAATGTTTAGATCTTCAAGTGTTAAGATTTTGGGTTGAGCCCAAATCAAGAATTTAATAATTTACGGGCTTGAAAGTGTAGCCCATATTTACAATGTTCACTTAGGCTTCATTGTTTTTTTTATTTATTTCATCCTCCAATACTCTTTTTATTTGTTTTTAATGGGAATTATCTATCGTTTTAAAATAACAATGATTATCCCATAGTTTTTTTTCTTTGTTATATATATTTTTTAAAGTGTTTTATTTTTTAATTAAATTAGATTTATTGATTTCATACTCTAGTATTTAATTGAGTAGGTGTTGAGCTTCTTAGTTGAGCTCAAGTCTACAATTTAATAGGTTACGGTTTTCGCAATTAACCCAAGTTTGCAAGATTCAACCAGGCTTGTTTTGATTTTCTTCTCTTTTGTTAAGCTTTTTTTCAGATTTATCCACCAATATTTTGTTAAAAAAAAATTATTCATTTTCTACTAGGGTTTTTTGTTGTTTTGAAAATAACAAGGGTTAACTCAAAAAAAAAAAAATATTTTGGGCCTTCGATGAATCCTGCTAATTAAATTAAATTAATTATATAAGTGCTTGTTTCAAGGTGTTTTGTTTAGTTACTTTCCAAGTCACTGCCCTTACACTATGTACAGCTTCTTTCATTTACTAAATTCTTATATTTCTTTTTTCTCATTTGATGAACATTATTTTCATGTCAGCAAAAAACTTAATCTGGGTTAGCAGCATACAGTAATTGACAGCAAATTTTTGCCCTTAAAAATTACCTTCCCACCATGGATATGAGATGTTAGGCACGATACAGCCTTTACGAGGTTACATACATCATTGTCACGACATGCCATCGGAACACTTGGTAGCGCATGCATGCACGCACACACGCACATCTATATATATACACATATCCATCTATCTATCTATACACACACACACACACACACATATAAAAAATAAAAAAGAATAAAAAGAATGATAATCTAGTTGAACGGACTAAACCACTAAAATGATGAGTGGTTTCGAAAGTTCAAACCACCAGCACCAAGCAACTTAAAGTAGATGCGGCTGAAAACAAACAGCGCTTGATTTTAATACCACTAGGCACCAGTCCGTGATGGTCCTTAGAGATTTTATATTCTTTAAATTGCTGTATACATCTCTGATTGTGTGGTTGGCAGAGCAATAATTATCAAAGCTGTGGTGATAGAGCAAAGCATAACCTAGTTTATAACTGTTGTCTTTTTCTTGGTGAAGGGAAACTGTGGATAGAAGTTAAATTGGAGGAGTGCTTAATTCATAGAATCTAAGATATAATTATCCTAATATTCCTGTACATGGATTATTTTTGCACTAGCATTCTTGGAAGAAGAAGAAGAAGAAGAAGAACCCTAAAGCTGCCTGCTTGAGACGATCACACGGTAGTTTTTCTAATCTGCTTCACTGATAGAATAATAATGGGCATCTATTGGCTACAATTTTGATTGGGTTTTTCTAAGAAAAAAAATAAAATAAAAAATGGGGTAGTCTACGGATGTGACTACCAAAAGTTTTATCTAGATAAAAAAGAAACCGGTCTTGGCACCGGCATTAGCTACACGGATGCCCGGAAACCACCAGTTTAAACTTTAAAGAGAAAATCAAAGTGTAGAAAGATTATTTGAGGTTGACATTTCCCAAACAGACGGAGAATATAAGCATTTCTCAATTCTTATTGCTCTATGGAAAATGCTGTGGGAGAGAAGGAGCTTCGAACTTTAACATAGCCTTTCAACTCGATCATTAAGGTTGTCGTGACGTGGCTTTATCTGGTGCTCTCGTTTATAATTGTGGTGGTGGTGTTATAATAATAATAATAATGTTAGTTACGGAAATAGTAATAACAATAGATGATAATATTACTTATCAATAATAGTTGTACTAGTGATTTTGATATTTATTTTTTGAATTGTTGTTTTTTAAAATATTTTTATATGATTGATTTTTTTTAATGTTATCATTTAATATTTAATTTATTGAGAATTGAATTTCATGATTTTTTTTAAATTGAATGTTTCAGGTATAATGATTTGGGTAACATATTTAAAAAGTTATCATGTTTTTTCTTAGAGAAGTCTTATAATTTTTTTTTTATCTTTTTATTAGATTATTTCAGTCATTTAATCAGAAGAACAGCCGCGTGAGTTGCGGGTGCCAAAGGTAGTTTCAATCTACTCTTCGAAGGTTGATTTTTGACGAGATAAAATTATAGATTTTAAAATATGAAGGACTATGTTAAGATTGCATTTGTAACCAAGGGACTAAATGAATGATTTGATACGAAACGGTCAAACTCCAAGTTTGTTGCAACTTAAGAGAGTATTTGGGAGTGTGATTGGAAAACGTTTTAAAAAAAAATTAAAAAAAAATATTTTAATTTTTTATTTAAAATTAAAAAAAAAATGTGTTTTTATGTCATTTTGATGTGCTGATGTTAAAAATGTTTTTTTTTTTAAATATCATTTTGATGTATTTCTAAACAAAAAACACTTTCAAAAATAATCTCAACCACACACTGAAATCTTAATCTTGCATTGTGCAAACAAAGAAACACAATTTAGCGTTTAGAGGTTTAATGATATTTTTTGTACCTTGTTATTAAATCATTGAGTTTATGACATTTTAAAGCTTAAATTCATGAAATATCAAGTTTTTTTGTAAATATTAAATTCTGTAGTGTTTATTGAATTTGACTTTTGGGTTATTGATTTAAACATGGATTGATGTATAAAAATAATGGCTTTATAATTCTGGATTAAGTTGCATTACATATCTTATTTATTTAAGTGAGAAAAAATAGTTGATAATGCAAATCTTTAATTTCTAGAAAATAAATAAATCCCCATAAGAGCTAAGTGTTGGAAGTGATTGGATGGCAAAAGGTTTGTAATTTGCACAACAGATTTCGAGTTTGAATCAAGGTATGCATCCCTTGAGTAAGAATCCGGGACAGCTGGGGTTTTGCCCATTCATTTAGGCTCATAAAATATGCTTTCCGAAAGGTGTGATTTCCTTAAATCCAAAAAAACACAAAGTACACAAAATCTTAAATATATATGGTACAATCATGGTTGTGAATTCCGTTTCGTTTCAGTCGAAATATTTCATACTAGTAAAAAAACAAGACAAATCGGTATAGTTTTTACCTAGGTTTAAATTTCGGCCCTTACCAGATATTTCGGTCAAATACCGGCCAAAACACGACGGTATTATACCGGCTATGTCGTTATGGCTACAAAAAATAAATTCCTCCCGCTTCTTGTCCAGTCATCAATTGGTGACTGGAAAAATTTTATATCTATCTATCTATCTATATATATATAAAAACCAAAATAAAACAATAAATATATATATATATATATATATATATATATTTTGAAAAAATAAAATTGTTGCGTCAACTTTGATTTTATAAAAAATAAAAATTTTATTTTATTTTATTTTATTTTCAATTTTTTTCATATATATAGTTAATTAATTATATATGAATAGTACAACCCTGAAACGGCATACCGAAACACTCCAAAACCAAAATATTTCATATCAATAGAAATAACAAAACGTCAACTGAAGCAGTATTGACAATATTGGGAATCAAAGAAGAAAATGAAACGATGGTTTTCTTTTTAAAACACCAATAATTAAATCTTGATTCATTTAAAAAAAAAAAATATGAATTAAGCTGCTGTTAACTTGCTTGTTCAAGCTTGAAAGCCCTGCCAGCTTAACTGTAGCAATTAAAGCCTTCATCTTTCTTTCTTTTTTACAGTTAATGTATACGCCATGAAGTCAAATAATGTTGTTGCCTTGCATTTCTGCTGCTTCTTCCACTTGGAGAATGAAGAATTTCCGAATCATCATATCAAAATATAAACAAAATTTAGGGTATGTGTCATTATATATATATATATAGCCACCTATCGGAGCCTTGTCGCGGCCAGAACCATATTTTTTTCAATGTAAAAAAAATATTAATTCTGTGAGATTTTTTTTATAATTATAATATAAATTTGGACAAAATAATAAATCCACTTAGAATTCTTGTAGGGTGTGAGTTTCTTATAAAATATATGAAATTTAAATCCATATAAATTTATCTGAATTTTCATCACCATTAAAAAGCAAGAAAATCTGGATACTTGAATTATTGAATTCATTATATTAGGATTAGAATAAAAATTGTGAAAATACTTGCAATAACCAAATAACAAAAATCAGCCGTTCATTTTTTATCTAAAAAAAAATATCATTGAAAGTTCATGTATATGTTGTTATCATTATTATGACTATAATAGTTAAAATTATTATCAATATTACTACCCAAACAATTTAAATCATTAAATTGCATCAAAAAATAAAATAAAATAACCATTTTTGTAAAAACATTAATCACTAAAATTATCATTAAATTGTACAAACAATATAAAATAGTAGTTTCACTGTGCAATTTAAAATGAAAAATACCTGAAAACCCCAAACAATTAGAAGATACCACACATGTCCCCTAAAAATATCCAAAATGTCCCTCGTTTCAAGAGTTAAAATTTTTGGACCGATAAGTAAAATGATAATTTTACTGTTGGAATCTATAGTAATTTGTGTTTAGATACACAGTGAAACAGTGTTTATTTGTTATTATATATATATATATATATATATATATATATATATATATATATATATATATATATATATATATATAAAAACGTAAATAAATAAATAAATAAATTTCCAGTGGAATAACATTCGGAGCCTTCCTGGCAAATTCCCAGTTTAATTTGATTCAGCTATTAATCCACAACTTGATGAATCTCCTTAGCGTTGTTGTTAGTATACCGTATAGAAAAGATCTCCCACTGAGATTTGTTTACCGTATGATTGAGACCGTTATTATGAAGAGAGAGATCCTTGGAAGAACCTTTACTCCCTTCTTGAAAAACACTGATTACATATTTTTGGTTAAAACATTAGAGTATAAAATGGGGTTCAATGAGAGATGTTCTACGCAATTTGTAGTCGTTCGCTAACCTTCTTCTCAACTATTTTTCCACCTTTCATTCTTCTTTTTTACCTTCTTCTCTTCTATTTTTTCAACTTTTATTGTTCCTTTTCCTTTATTATTGATATCTTATTTTTCATGAATAGTAAAATAATTCTTTTAACTTTAGATGAGACAACAAAAACAAAAGAATTGACGACAAGGGTATTGTTTGTTTTTCCATTTTTTATAACGGATAAAATATTGATTTTCCTTGAAAAAGATAAAAACAAAGAGTTGTCGATGACCGTTTTACACCGGTATTTTTCTTTTGCCCATATCATAAAAGCAACATGTGCAGTGTCATGCGATGACTTAAAATATTCACCTGTCATCTCACTGGAGGCATCCACATTGCCTCTTCACCATGGTGGTGCATGTGTTAACTCATGGTGGTCGGAGACTTGCCGATGATCATTTATTTTTATTTTTTTTCTCTTCTAGAATAAAAAATGCATACATATCCTCTTTGCTTATAAATTATACATTTTAGCTCTTTGTTTTTTTATTTCTTTTCTCGTCCTGATTTCTGTTGTACAAGTTTTGATTTGTTTCAATTTTATCTTTCAATTTAGATTGATCATTTTTTTTCTCATTTTGGTCGTTAATCTTTTAATTTTTTCTTTGGTTTTAATTTTTTTCATTTTTTCAGTATAGAAATTTTGATGTGTTTCAATTTTATCCTTCAGTTGAAACTGATCATATAATTTGTTTTTCAATTCGTCACTTATTCTTTTAATTTTTTTTATTTATTTTTTATTTCATTAATTTTTATGATCCTGTTAGAGCATTCCTTTTTTTGTTCATATTTATGTATCAATTCTCTTAGTTTTGGTTTTAAATTTTTATCATTTTCTCTTTGTTGAGGTTTATTTTTATTCAATTTAGTCCAAAATTTTAATTTATGTTCATGATCATTTTAAAATTGATATTTCTTCCATTTTCCTTTTGTTCCTTTTCTTATTTGTTTTTTTTCAAATGAAATGATTTTTCATTCTAATAATATTTATTTTAATTTTGTCATTTTTTTTGTTTGTTTTTGTTTGCTTTATTAAAGTTTTGGGGTTTTTTTGTTTTATTCTTCAAGATAATAATATGGTTTTAATTGTTTATGCAATAATAATTTTAGCGATTATTTTTTATTGTTTTTGTTTGCTCTTTTGTTAATGTTTTTTTCTTTTTTAAAAAAAAAAACTTCATAAAAATTTAATAATTTTTATTATTTAAGCAATAATAGTAATGGTAATTTTAACTATAATAATAATAATAATAATAATAATAATAATAATAATAATAATAATAATAATAATAATAATAACGTCTGGAGGCGTCACCATCGCCTCTTCACCATGTTGGTTCATGTGTCAGCTCATGGTGGTTGGAGACTTGTCGATGGGCTTTTTTTTCTATTTGGAATCGAAAATGCATAAAAATTATTTTTGTTTATGAATTGTGCATTTTAGTCCTTGGTGTTTTGAATTATTTTTTCATCTTGATTTTTGCTATAGAAGATTTAATTTGTTTAAATTTTGTCTTTCAATTTAAATTGATCATTTTTTTTTTATTTCGGTCCTTATTCTTTTAATTTTGGTTTGGTTTTAATTTCTTTCATCTTTTGGTATAGAATTTTTTTTATATTTCAATTTTGTCCTTCAATTGAAATTAATCATATATTTTGTTTTTCATTTCTTTTATTCTTTAATTTTTTTATTTAGTTTTAATTTCTTTAATTTTTTTATTTAGTTTTAATTTTTTTTGATTCTGTTATAGCAGTCCCTTTTTTTGTAATGATCATGCTTATAGTTACCAAGGTTGTAAAATCCGTTCCGGGTACCGTTCTGGTTTTTTGTTTGGAACGGAACGTTCCGGTTTCGGTGCATTCCGGCGTTCCATTCCGGTTTTGTACTGTTCATATTTATTTAATTATATATATGAAAAAAATAAAATATTAATTTAACAAGTATAATTTAAATTCAATATAAATGAACTTTAAATTATACAATACAAACACAAAGTCAAAAAAACATAATCTCAAAATTAGAAACATCTCTAAAATTTCAAAATATTATGAAAGTAAAATGTTCGAAAATAAAAGAAATATAAATCAAACATCTTCTACATCATTAATAAAAGAACCATTTTTTTTTCTTATTTTAAATAAAGTTCAAGTATTTTATATATAGTTTAATGATACAATTAATTATATAATAAATAGGAGTAAGTTATATAATTAAATAATTGCTTTTGAAAAATCCTCCAACAATAAAATTATTATTTTTAATTATATTTAAATTAAAAAAAATAAATTTAAATATAATTAAAAGACCCACAAATTTGAAATTTGAAATTTAAAATAATATTTAAAAATTAACCCTCCAAAAAAAAATATTATTCTTCTTCTTCTTATTATTATTATTATTAATTTATAACCCCCCTAGAAAGTTAGAAACGTATTTTTATTTAGTTATTTATTATTATTATTATTATTATTATTATTATTATTATTATTATTATTATTATTATTATTACCCCTCCCCCGTATAAAGTTATAAACCTACTTTTTTTTTATTATTATTAATTTATATAACCCCCCCCCCCCCCTGAAAGTATTAGTATTATTATTATTATTATTATTATTAATTTATATAACATTACCCCCCCCCCCCAAAAAAAAAAAAAAAAAAAAAAAAAAAAACATAAACCTACCTTCTTCTTCTTTTTTTTAATTATTATTATTATTATAATAACTAAGTATAAAAGGCAAAGCCCCCACATAACCCTAAAGGCTAAATCCCAATTTCCTTCTCCCAGCCGCCGCCCACCCTTCTCCTCATCTCCTCTTCTCCATTTATTTTTCTTCCTCCTCATCCTCTTTTCCTTTACTTTCTTCCTCCTCATCTCCTTTACTCTCTTCCTCATCTCCTCATCCTCTTCTCCATTGTTTTTTCTTGGCTCCGTTTTGAAGTTTGAAGGCTACACTGATGCCAGACTTTATCTCTTGATTTTAATTTTTTATTTTTACTAATATATAATTTATGGGTTGAGTTTTTCTTTTTTGTTTTTGAATTTTTTTTTATTTTGAACCCGGAACGGAACGTCCGGTACGGAACCGGGGCGTTCCGGCCGGATTTGCCGGAACTGACCGGGATTTTGACCGGGACAAAAACATCGTCGTTTTGTCCCGGATTTTGTATTGGAACGGGTCATTCCGGCCGGAACGGAACGGGATCAATAAGTCTGATAATTACAGCTATAATGTAGGTCTCATAGCTAAATTTCAGCTTTTTAAAATTAATCAAACACCCAAACCGTAATCTCCGGTTGCACCACAATCCTTCAATCTCGTTATCCTAGTAATGAGTCTTTGACCATCCCAGTGGAAAGCAAAGCCTAAAAAATACCGCCATAAAATTCTAAATTAATAAAATATTAAGAGATAAGAGAACCAAAAAAAAAAAATGAAACAAAAAAAGAAGAAGAATATATAAAATATATAAAAGGATACCTTTATATTTTGGTAAAGAGAGGAGCGAAAAAAAGTTTGTCGGAATCATGCCTTCAACGTTGTCCTTTAAGGTGGCTGATGAACATGGAATAACATTATATGCGCTAACAAATTGTTTTTTTTTTAAGTACTTATATTTGTAAAAAGAAAAAGGAAATTATCCCCGATGAACCTGTTAATAGCTAAAAATAAAATTTGCAAATACAAAAAACACTTGGATATAAGCTTCATAATGTTTTTCAAAAACAAATAATATAATATTTATTGTGATTATAAAATATATAAAGATAAACCTTTTAACAAATTTCGCTTACAAGATAATACTGATTTTTCCAAGTGGAAAAAACCGCATGATCCCCAAATCGAAGTCCATTGTTTTTTTTCGAAATGAAAAAAAAAATTATATTATTGAAGTGAATATTGAACTTTATTCCAATCATTTTTAAAAATAAATAAATAATAATGATAATTTTGTGTTCATCCCGTGTTCATCAAACCTGGCGAAGGCAACGAGCCGAGCCGTCTTTATCAACGAGTGCTTCTCCACCCTTTTAAACTTGTCTTCTCCATCTCCTATTTTAATTTCTTCTTCTTTCCTTCCCTCTTCAAATCAAAATCAAATCTTTCCACAATGGTTATTCCTCTATCAATCGTTTTCTCTCTATCTCTCTTCCTCGATCCCTTTTAAAGCATGACTTCTTCTTCTTGCAAGAGCAAAAAAACCTCCCTTTAATTTATTATCAGCAATTTACAGGCAGCAAACCATGAAAATTCTTTACGCCACAATCTTACTCTTTTCCGTAATTCTCAGTCTGCTGTTTCTGCTTCGTGTCCTTTTGTTCAAAACTGGGCTAATTTACATCACCAAAAAAGGGTGGAGATCAATACAAGATTGTTTTCATGTCTATCAATTCTTCAAAGTCCCAGAATTCGATGAGAGCATGCAAGAGAATCATCTTTATCGCAAAGTCTCTATTTATCTCAGCTCTCTAGCATCCATCGAAGACTCTGATTTCACCAATCTCTTCACCGGAAAAAAAACCCATGACATCGTCCTTCATCTCGATCCGAACCAGGTAATCGATGATTACTTCCTTGGCGCCAGAGTTTCTTGGATTAACGAGGTAAAAAACGATGTCAATTGTTGCAGAACCTTCGTTTTGAAGATCAGAAGAGCGGATAAGCGCAGAATTCTGCGTCCTTATCTGCAGCACATCCACATAACTTCAGACGAGCTCGAGCAAAAGAAGAAAGATGTGAAGCTCCACATAAATATAGACACTCATGAGCACAACAGACTGTGGAGATCTGTTCCGTTCAAACATCCGTCGACGTTTGATACAATTGCAATGGAATCTGATCTCAAGAATAAGTTGAGATCAGATCTTGAGTCATTCCTCAAAGCCGAACAGTACTATCACCGGTTGGGGCGTGCTTGGAAGCGAAGCTACTTATTGTACGGCCCATCAGGTACTGGAAAATCCAGCTTTGTTGCGGCCATGGCTAATTTTCTTGGCTACGATGTGTATGATATTGATCTTTCAAGGGTTTTAGATGATTCGGATTTGAAAACGTTATTGTTACAGACGACAAGCAAGTCAGTGGTCTTGATTGAAGACCTTGATCGGTTTCTGATGGATAAACCAACTAGGGTCAGCTTATCAGGTGTTCTGAACTTCATGGATGGGGTATTAAACGCTTGCTGTGCAGACGAAAGAATCATGGTGTATACAATGAATGGTAAGGATCATGTTGATCCGGCTATTCTTAGACCCGGTCGGATTGATGTTCATATTCATTTCCCTTTGTGTGATTTTTCTTCTTTCAAAACATTGGCTAACAATTACTTGGGTGTTAAGGACCATAAATTGTTTCCTCAAGTAGAGGAGTTTTTTCAAACCGGGGCCAGTTTGAGCCCAGCTGAGATTGGGGAGCTTATGATTGCCAACAGGAATTCGCCTGGCCGGGCCTTGAGATCGGTCATTACTGCTTTGCAAACGGACGGTGATGGAAGGGGGTCTTTGAACATTAGAAAACAGCTGGATGATAGTTCTTCAAGGAAGTCGACTGGGGATTCCGGGGAACACTCGGGGATTTTTTCCAGGGAGGGTGTCAATGCCATGAAGGATATTAGAAAACTGTATGGCTTGTTGAGATTAAAAAGCAGTAAAAAATCAGAGTCGTTTGATAGGACCCCAGACCGTAAGGATGGGCAGTCAACTGGTTTGTGATGTTTCGGGAACATATTGGAAATCTCTGGTGCAGCTCTATGTTTCACATTTGATAAGCAGGAAGGGGGCGTGAATTACTTGTACAAGGAAATTAAAAGCCGGATGTTGATAGGAATTTAACATAGTTTGTAACATCTGTTTTTGTTATTGTTTCTGTTTTTCCTGGTGATTGGATGCTTTTGTTCCAATCCAACTAGAATATGGTTCTGTCATATTTTCTTACCCCATTTATTCTTACACTCTCTGGTCTAGCAGTAGAAGAAGTTGAACTTCATCTTCTCTGCTTCTTCTCTTAATTAGCTCTCAGCGTTTTGGACATGTAAAGGAGGCATTAGCTTGATGATTTGAACTTGATGCTAATTAGAGCACTGCACATGAATATATATCTGTCCATTTTCCGAATCATTTGACCCGAAGGAGAATCAAAAAATCAAAAACAGGTGCACTGACCATTGGCTTGCAGGTATTAAGTGTTTCGGATCCGTTACGATACGTGCAAGCTGACATGAACATCCAATTATTAAAAAAAAACAGGTGTTCATGTACCATTGAATACTCTACTCGGTAGGCCAGATGTTAGGTGGCCAAGTGTAGCATAATCAAGTGTGGCATAATCATCATCCACCTAATTAGAAGAGTAGAAGGCTTAGAAAAAAGATAAAATTTCTAATCAATCCACTCGCTCCTGGCTTGAGTCACTGAGCAGAAGATCCTTTTAACCGTGTCTGCAGTTAAGAGATGGAACGTATATGTCTGGTGGTTAAGTGTGATGCCTCCAGCCACACAACCAAGGAGCAGACATGCTAACAACAACAGGATGTTAGTTCTTTTGTCCCTTGTCACTGATTAATAAACATTTCCCCCTTTTTTTCTGCAAAAGCAGAAGAAAACAATGCAGCTGAATTTTGTGCTCCACAATTTTTTCAGAATTTTCCTGTTTTAGATTAGTTTGATGGGATGTAACTAGGGGTGAAACCTGGAATCTTTTAGCAAAATGGAGCAGAGGGACACATGACTTAAACCGGTGCAATGCCAATCTTCTTCTTCTGCCAGAAGCAAAGATGCTCCGGCCATTTTCGTGCTCTCATAATTGGTGGTGATGAGCTTGGCTAATCACTTGTCCAGTGGTTTTGTCTTGTCTTTTTGGATTTTAGCATTCAGACAGAGAATCAGCGAAGGAGTACGGGCAATGTCAAACACGACTCATGCTAATGGTAATTTCGAATATGATGTGGACGAAAGCCAAGAAAAGAAAATAAAGTTTGTTATGAGTTAAAAAAAAAATAATAATAATAATAATAATACAGATTTTCCTATAGAAAAATTATAATCATAGAATACATTGTTTTGAATATATTTTTTCGATAATCACGTTGTTTATAATTAGTAATCGATCGGCATTGTCATCATAATCTGTTTTACTGTCGGCATATACTGCTGAGTCTAGGACCATGAACACAGCCATGGAGCATCTGAAGCCTAGCACTGCCATTAATCTGGAGCTATTCAGCAGATTTTCTATCCAAGAATCTGGCGACATGTCCATCAAAAGTGAAACTCTGGAAGCTATATGCCACTTGTCGGTATTTTAAAAGTATTTTTAAAAAATATATATTTTTATTTTAAATTAATTTTTTTAGATTATTTTTATATATTACTGTTAAAAATAAATTTAAAAATAAACAATTACAACTCATGCAATTAATATTACAGAAAAAGCTTAAAATGGCTCGATATGATGATTGCTGCCATTGATCACATGGACCACAGCCCCTGCCAAGCATGAAGAACAGCTAATGTTTCATGCTGCCTTGGTTTTGTCCCACTGCCATCAGATGGTGGGTTCCAATTCCAAAAGTCAGCTGCACTAATAATGATCCTCGCCAGACGTTACAGACACAATAAATTATTTCCAAAAGTATTTTTAAAAGAAAAAAAATTGATTTTTTTATTTTAAATTAAAAAATTTCAGTTTTTTTAAATTAGTTTAAATTAAAAATAGTTATATATATATATATATATATATATATTTTATTGTATTTTTGAAAGAAAAAACACTTTAAAAAACAACTTTAATCAAAATTCTCAAACAATCACTAAATATTGTTTCAAATTGATTCCATTTAATTAGAGAAAATTTAGAGTATAGTTATACTTATTTTTTAAAAAATTATTTTTAATATTGGCATATCAAAATTACTAAAAACATTGAAGCATATTTATTTTGAAATAAAAATAAAATGATATATTTATTTTACATTTAATTAAATAATTAATAAGCTCCATTAATGTTTAAATTAAAAAAAAAATACCTCAAAACAATTCTCTTAAAACGAAGAAAAAACACGGCTCCCTCTAAATTGATGAAAGTACACTCTCGCAAGTAACTCAAATTTAACTTAATTTATTAAGAAAATTGAATTTCAGAAAATGTTATTTTTTCTGATTTTATTTTTCACAGTGAATTATGTGGGATTTGAGATATTTATGTGGGGATCTACGAAAATATCCGGTGAAGAAAATAGATTGAAGAGTGATTTAAAATAAGATGATAAATATTTGAGATCAATTGAACTTGTACAAACATATTAGAGACAAAACCTAAAATATCAAGACAAGTTTGAGTTAATCTCCTGTTTTTATTAAATTATTTTCAGTTTTTGTATACTTTTTCCTCAGGCTAGGAAGACAGTCTACACTCCAGAGATTAAAGAAGACGAGCTGGAGCTAGCTCAGATCCCGCTGTATCTGATACCGACAAGACATGTATGGAATATTTCCAATGTTAATTTTGTTTAGTTTATGCTGAAACGTTTGAAATGTTTTTATCAGTTAAAAAATAGATACAATAATATGGTTTTTATGTTGTTTAACATTTCGGTCTGATCTAAAAATTATGTCTAAATTAAGAGAAAAAAATTTGGTTTTGTTTTTTGTCAAATAGTGTTTTTTTAAATAAATAATTTTATAATATCAATTATATCTCTTAATCTGAGCATTAGATTGAGATGAAATTTTACGAGTAGTCTTTTGATATATTTATATATATTATGTTAAAATTTCAAGGTAATCAGAGAATGTACATGTAGATTGAGAGATTGATGATGGTGACATTCTCTTAATATTATACATGTTCATAATTTTGTTCATAAAAATTATTTTATTGTGTCTTTTTTAAATTAAATTGCACAATTCTAAATAATTTTATTTTTAGATTTGAACTAAAAAAATCGAATTAATATATTTAATTATATATATATATATATATAAACAGTACAGCCCTGAAATGACTTGTCAAAATATTCCAAAGCCAAAACATTCTATTTCAATTAAAAAAAAAACATCAACCAAAACAGAATTAACAACCACTATATTTTCTTGATATTGAGGTGAGTATTGCGCTTTATCTCCCTCTATCTTTCAACCATCGTATATATTTACACATACGAGGTATAATTTTCTAAAAAAATACGTGTGTATCACACACACACACACACGTGCATGTCTTATCTTGTGGATCTGATTACCCAAACCTAGTTAATTCATAATCCTGCAAGATCTCCTGCGAGTAATTCAAGTGCATGATTATAGACGACAGCCACGTGACTTACGCATGCAACATTCGTCTCTCTTCAATCCATGCGGGAGCATAACATTACAGGACGACATTATTTCTCGACTAAGAGCACACAAAACAGGAACGCATGGCCGCTCGTGAGCTGCGAATTATATAAAAAAACTCCAAAATGTGACGAAGCACAAAAGCACAGGCATAGCCATTATTGCCGAAGCATGAGGAAGCGCCTAAAGAAGAGGCAATAATACATATTTTATGGTCTTTTCAAGATAGCTTTCGAGAGTTTTAGAACAAGTTTTTTAGGTCATTTGCTGTGATGACAGACACCACCCTGAAGAGGATTGAGGTAGGATTCACAATGCATGCATAAAGTAATCAGAAGTATTCTAGATAGAGATATTTTTATTATATTTCATGGATTATGAATTTAATTTTCTCTTTTTGGCATTTTTTTTCTTTCAAATTTAACCTAATAAAATAGTTATTAAAATTCACTAGTTACTCCATGTGCATAATATTAAAAAAAACAAAAAAAAAATACAAGTGCCTTGCCTTTTGTTCCTGAAAGCATTTTAAATGCTTTTCACTTAAAAATATATCGATTTAATATTTTTTAGTACTTTCAATGATTTTTATATTCCATATTAAAATAAAATAAAAATATTTAATATATTCCCGAATAAAAATATTAAAAAAAAGAAGTAATTAACCACAATATAAACACACACAAAAGGCCATCATGGGTTGAAAGTGTAATGGACTAGAATTGAAGTAGATATCTTAATATATGGGGGCAGATCGGGCTGGCAAGTAGCTGCATATCGCACGTTCGCCTAACAAGATCGGCCTACTAGCTTTCACATCATCCAAATTCCTTACGGCCCGGGTCCATTTTTATATGAGAGCATTTTATATTGCCATTATATTTATATTTACGGAAACTGAATTGTTATTTATCTATATCAGCATTTAGGAAGGCAGGAAATTATATGGGCTTTCAAACTGAGATAGAGAGCCAAAATAATGTTAAAGGAAATTTTTATGGTGATTAGACCAAGTTTGTTGATTCTATTTCAGTTGGTGTTTTATTTCTTCAATGAAAACAGAATGTTTCGGTTTCAAAACATTTCGTCGTTCTATTTCAGCGTTGTATTGTTTCTATTTAAATATTTTAATTCAACATAAAAATAGTTTAAATCAAAAAATAAATTTATTTAGATTTGTGCAATTTCAATCTCAAATATAAATAAAAAATGAGAGTTGAACTAATATAACTCGATCGACTTGATGTTCAAATATGACATGGAATATTTATAAAAATATAGTTTAACAAAAAAAATCAAGTTGACATCTTAAAAAATATTGAAACGATGATATTTTGGATCAACTCGTGTCAACCTAGGTTAATCTTTTAAATGTGTGACCTGCCATATAATATCATGATAACCTTAAATAAAGCAAATTATAAAGTTCAATTCCTAATAAACTCATTGTTGAATAATGAAATTGAGAAAAAATTGATCTAGAAAAAAAGACAGAATAAAATGATTTTATGGAAGTAATTTATATGGAAAGTAGATTCCTTGAAATTTAGGCATTTTTTTATGTAGGGTAATGTTATGAAAAATAAACTGAAAAATATTGTTCAGTTTTGCTAAGTAATAAAAAATAAGTTGAAAAAATATTTTTTTTCTTCAAGTTTATTAAAATAAAAAGGACCAAACTTGATAGATAAAAAACTGAACAAAGATAAAATTGACAGAAAAATCAATTTTATAATATTTTAAATAAAATAAATATCAATCAAAATAATAAAGATAAAATCTACAGATAATTGTTTTTTTTTTTAAATGATGAAATTAAAAATTAAAAAAAATATTTTAAAATAAAATAAATATCAATAAAAATAATGGGTATTAAATTTAATAAACAAAATATTTCAATTAGAAAAACGATAAGAAAAAAAAATGATGACTAATGTTACTGTAAATTAAAATTAAATCAAATCCTAAAGAATGAAATTGAAAATAAAAGTCAAAGCAAAATATATGATAATCAAAAGATTAAAGATAAAATTTGATATAATTAATAAATAATAATATATTTTTATTTTTTCTTAACTTATGGAAAGTGTTTTCTGTTAAAAAAATTATAATTTCCTTTAATTGGCAAGTGTTTTTCTTTTTCTAATAATAAATAAAAACACAAAAGTTTGGAAAGTAGTTTCCAAAAACAAAAACCACTTTTCTTGAAATTCACATGTATTAACCTAAAGCTAAATAATGTGGGAAAAACATTATGGATTACTATAGTATTTTCCCCACAATTAATTATACTGGTGACAGGTTATGTGACTTTATTCTTTATAAATCAGGATTCAATGGTGGCAATGGAATTTATTTCAGGGACATTGACGCGGTGATTTGGATTGTCGTGACGTGGCGATGACAATTTTTGTAAGGCTTTGGTGGGTAAAGTTTGTACGTGGCAGCAGTTGATTGAATAGTGAAAGGAGTGAAGTTTTAATATCTGCTTTAGTTTATTTGATAATTACAACTTGTTAATTGAAAATTTTTATAAACTAAGTTAACTAACCATGGGAGGTGACAAATTGAAGATTGATTAGAAGTGATGACAACAATGAGTTTATAGACGAGAGGTGACGACGGTGACCAGCTTATAGATCACCTCTGACGACAACGATGAATTTATAGGCAAGAGGTGATGACAACGACGAGCTTACAAATCACCTCTGATGAATTGAACTCCAAGAGGTAAGAGGAGAAGACAATTTGACAGATGAGAGGAGAGGACAGCTGGTCCAGTGCCGAGAGAGATGAGAAGACAGTAAAAAGAATTGGGAAAATTAATTAATATGAACAGTAGAAGAGGGATGAGCCGAGGATTGTAAAATCAAAATGATTTGATTGATTTTATGACCCGACCTGATTCTACCAATTTTAGTGGGTTTCGACTTTCTAATCCAATTTTCTCAAATTTATATTTTCAACTCGTAAAATTATATGATTTTACAAGTTCAATCACGATGTTAACAACATTGATTACAAGTCGCATGCCTGTATTTTGAAAAATTATAATTATGAATTAAAAATTAAATGTATAAAATAAATAAATAATTATATATTGTAATAAATATAAAAAAATTTATTAATGTTAACCAAAGATATAGGATGCATGTTAATATATAAAAAGAAAAAAAAAGTTGTTCAAAGACAAATATTTTATTTTCATACAGTAGAAGTTCTCATTTAACTCAAGGTCGTATGATACATCTTACTTGGCAGTGCTTTAAATTGTTTGGTATTTTAATATAAATTAAAAGAAAAAAATTAAAATAATAATTTTTATATATAGTTTTTAAAATTCATTTTTAAATCAATATAAATGATAAAAAATATTTTTATTATAAATATTTTTAAAAAATAACAAAAAAAATTATACTCTTTTATTGTAGTGTAGAAAGCTGTAGAGACTGTTTAACGTTGTCGTGATTTTTATTTTGTAAAGTTTTTTTTAAATAATATATTAAAATAATATTAATGTCTGCACATAAACGCTTAAGGGAACACCTGAGTGGAGATGCACTCATCAGTGAAAAAATCAATGTGAAGTTGATGTGATGAATCGACTCGAAACCATAGAAACAACTCATCCACCCGCAGATAGCTACGATCACATGTTTCAGCTATAAAATCTGCCTGTGGAGTAGAAGACTGGAATTAATGTTATGTTTTTCAGTCTATAAAATTTAACTGTTGGATATGAGTATTTACATCTTTTAATTTTTAACAGTGTAATTAGTACTAAAGATTAAAAAAATGATGTGCCCTCACAAAAGATAAAATCCACAATCTCAAAAAAAATAAAATCCAAGTTTTATCTGTTGGAGTGTTTAGTTAATTTTAGAAGTTTTTTCTTCTTTTTTTTTTGTAGAAAATTGTTGGTGCGTCAATGCATCACTAGTGTTCTTACATCCATGCTCTTCAGACGACACATGTGGCGTCTTGCAGTGATGGAAACTATACATCTGACATCTTACTAGAGGCGTCGTTAAGTCCTCTTCCATATTGTGGTGCATGTGTCGTTGCACGATGGTTGGAGACGTGATGATAATCAATTAATCATTTCCCCCCTTTTCACTCTCCTGCAGTTGTGTGTGTGTGTGTGTGTATATATATATATATATATATATATATATCCTTTAAAGTAATTTTATAAGTTGACAGTAATATAAAAAATATTATAGCTAAACACAAGAAATTATTTTTTATTAAATCTCAAATTCCACCACGATTTTAAACAAATATTTTAATTTCAGTTACGAACCTCAACAAAAAAATATTTTTATTAAAAAAAAATTAATCTTAACTATAATAGCAATTGCAATATCAAATTATACAATAGCTAAAACAGCTCGGGGCTGTTACTGTGCAATGTGAGTGATTTAACTGTGGACTGAATATTTGCAATTTGTGCTTCGCACGCGTACGTTTACCTCTTTTTCTTTTTTTTCTGCCCCTCTAAAAGACTGTTCTCCTCCAGTCGACGTTTCCCTCTCTAAATTAACATGCAGCAGCTCCTTCTCTCCTCCAACGGCAACCAGCAACTCACCTAGCCCCACCATCCTCTCCACCGTCATCTCCTCCTCACGTGAGCAACTTCTTTTTTTTCTTCCTCTCCTCCAGCTCTCTCTCTCTCTCTCTCTCTCTCCTCCAGTCGACGTTTCTCTCTCTAAAAAACAGTAACATGCAGCAGCCCCTCCTCTCCTCCAACGGCAACCGGAAACTCACCTAGCACCACCGTCATCTCCTCCTTCACACAAGCCACCCAGACGTGACCTCCGGCGAGGCAGCAGCAGCCACAGCAGTGGCACCGGCGTTAAAGCAACCAGCTCCCGACGCCTCCTTCGGCCATCATAGGCCTCCGTTTCCGACGCCACCACCGCAGGGAGAACCACCTCGACCTCCTCTACCCGGAGGCAATATCAGGTAAGCTTCTCTTCCTGGTCGGTCGACCACCGTTTACTGTGCACCGTCTTCTTCAGCGCTGGGGGAGTGAATTAATTCACTCTCCCGTTGGGTTGTTTGGGCCGGGTTCAGTTCCCGACCCATCTGAAAAGGGATGGGCAATGGGCCCATCAGGGCTGGACAGTCCAGCCCCCAAATGATGGGCCGAGAGGAAATTAACATTACATATATAAACAAAACCCAAGACACAAAATTCTGCTTTGCTTGAACAGGTAAAAGATTTACAGGAAATTACCAGAAAAGGCTTGAGCTTTTGATTGGAATACAAATCCCAGGAAGCCAAAATCAACAAAATGATCAGGTATTTTATAGGACAAAAGGAAAATATATTAGTTACTATATTGATGACTAACATGGAAATCTGGAAGGAGAATACGGGGAATATAAATAAGGAGGTTGAAAAATGACGGGGAAACACAAACCCCAAATATAAAGAAGAGAAAAGCAGCAGAAGACGCGATCAAAAAGAGAGAATGAGGTCTTGGCCTGCGTGTAGGGCCATTGTTGGATTGCAGAAATAGGTAATTGAAAGCGAGAATGGGAGTATTTTCATGGGGATTAAGAGAGTTTCGACATTGTTTGACGAAACCCAAGGGTGCAGTGGCTTCTACAGTTGCAGTTTAATTGTTGAGAATGATCACTTCTTTCTTTCTTTCTTTTTTATCTCTCTCTCTCTTTTCTTCATTAATTATTTCCAGAGCGTTATTATTAATTATTCTCAATTATTAATTATCTTAAAAGCTAAAAGAGCTCACGGATTTTAATAGTGTTTTGCATTGTTTTTTTAGACGTCAAATAAGTCATTGTAGCACAATTTTTTTTTTCTAAAAACATATTATAATATTTTTATTTACAATGTGTCGATATAATATTACTGGGGAAAAAAACAACTCATAAAAAAAATATGACAAATTTACCTAGGTTATCTACAATTAAAAATATGTTGGTCACTTCCCGTTTCGGTTAAACTGTTTTTTTAGACGACAAAGAAATAATTATTGCACGGAAAAAAATTATGTTTATTGTTAAAAACAAATTACAATATTTTTATTTATAATACGTCAGATCTAATATTACCGAGGAACAAAAGCAACTCATAAAAAAATTAACAAATTTACCTAGGTTATCTACAATTTAAAAATATACAAACCACTTCCCATGTCGATTATTCTATAAAATATGTAAGGCTAATTATATGTTTTAATATTTATTGAATATTATAGCTTAAAAATATATAGAGAGAGAAAAAAAATGACCTAGGATTTTTTCCTTACAAAAAATTAATATCAATATTCTTAAATGCTTTTAATATAATAATATAATTAATAAATCTTATAAAAAAATTTTGCCTTTGAATTTAAATTTTATATTCATTTGTTTAAGTTTATTTCTTAAAAGCAAATTCACAGTATTTTCATTTTTAATATTTTAAATCTAATATTACTGGGGGGAAAATTAAACTAAATTTTTTTTACAAATTTACTTAGGTTATCTGCAATTAAAAATTATGCAGGCACTTCCCGTTTCGATTGTTGTTCCTTTTAGACGACAAATAAGTCATTATAGCATGTAAAAAATTTAATTTCATTTCTTAAAAAAAATTCAATATTTTTATTTTTAATGTGTCAGATCTAATATTACTGGGAAAAAATACAACTCAATTTTTTTTTGTCAAATTTACCTAGATCATCTACAATTAAAAAATATACAAACCACTTTCCATTTCGATTAAACTATTCATTTTAGGCCGGTGGGAAATTATATGTTACATATTTTATCTATTATAGTGTTACTGATTAAATATTTAAACAACTAATTATAGTATTTTAAAAATCAATGAGTTTTCTACATAAAAAAAACCTAACGTAATGCGCCGACAAGCATACTAATTATACGAAGCAAAAAACTCATTTCTAACATATTTTATCTATTGCAATTTCAGTTATTAAACATTAAAATAACTAATTATAGGACGAAAAAAATATAAGTTTATTTCTGGAAAAAATAATTACAATATTTTTATTTATAATGTGTCAGATCTAATATTACTGAAAAAAAAATGCAACTCATAAAAAAAATTACCTGCATTATCTACAATCACAAAATATACGAACCATTTTCCATTTCGATTATATAGATTTTATCAATTATAATTTTACTAATTAAATATTATAATAATAAAATATAATACATATAAAAGCAATCAATTTTTTACATAGATAAAAAAAGCCTCAGCGCATCGCGCGGGCATATCGCTAGTAGATCCTAAATCGGCAATTAAAGAGAGATGGACTCTGTACACCGCCATTTGACTCCTTTGAGTATGGTGGAACTTGTTTTTTAATATATTTTTTATTTATAAATATATTAAAATGAATTTTTTATATATATTTTAAAAATTATATTTGACATCATCATATAAAAATTATTTAAATATATTAAAAGAATGAATTAAAAGTATAAAAAATAAAAAAAATCAATCTTTTTCAAAAAAAAGTTATTGAAACGCATTGAAAAACACCATAAGTTAATTAATTGCATGACTGCTGAAGAGCTTTAATTTACCACCTTTGGGGTGTTTGGTTGCGTTTCAACTGATTTTTTTTTTTTTAAATGAGTTTTTTAAGTTGCTTTATATGTATATATATTTGATATAATGATGTAAGCAAAGAGATTTTACGTAATTTTCTTCCCTTTTCTCTCTCGAAGAATTTGGATATTCCCCATTTAACGTCAAGATAGGCATAAATACTTGGATAAATTTGTTTAAAAAAATATGGATTAAAAAATTAAATATTTTAAAGATAAAATATAACCTTTTTGCTTTTTAATGTGTCATAATATACAAAAATAATTATGGGTTTTTGTTTTTAAAATGCGTATAAAATTGAAGGGTTTTTCTTTTTCTTTTTTCGTCATCACTACCGTGTTTCTCCCGTGTCCATGAAAATGGCAGCTCCAAGTTCTATTGTGGAGTCCATAAATGAACAGGAAACTTCTAATAAAGTTTTATTTGCACCGACAAGTTTTTTCTTCTTCTTTGCTTTAGAATAATATATTCTTTTATATTTTAGTCCCATTTAACATTATGTTTCACACTTGAAAAAAATTAAAATTATTATTATTATTATTATTATTATTTTAATTTTTAGATCATTTCATATACTCACATCAAAATTAATTTTTTAAAAATAAAATTATTATTTTAATACATTTATAAACTAACAACACTTTTAAAAACAATTTTAATGCAATTCACAATCAATCACTTCATTGCATGGTTAATTAGCATAGTACGGCGGGGGTTTTGGTTTTTCAATAGATTTTCTGTTAATAAATTAACTTTTTATTTTATAAACCTGTTTTCAAATTTAATTGAACAATAGGTGCGTTTCATAAAAAATGATTTTTTTTGTTTAAAATTAAATTTTCAAATATTTTTGTATCATTTCAATATGCTAATTTTAAAAATAGGTTTTAAAATATAATAAAATAGTTATTTTAATATAATTTTTTAAAAGAAACTTTATAAACTAACCGCAATTTACAGTAAATAACACGCTTTAAATTCATAAAAGAGAAAAGAATAAACTCTATACATTTTGTTTTTAATGATGAATAGTACTAACCCAACATCATTATGCTAAAATAATAATTAATAATATTTTTCAATTTTTTTAGGAAATAAAGATTTAGAATAAAATACCAGTTTTCAAGAAAATAATTATGTTTTGAATTAGTAAGTAAATACATTTTTGTTTAGTATATGATTTCTTAACAAAAATGAAACTTTTCCATGAATAAATGCAACTCATTTGTTTCAAATCTTATATATTAATACTTTAGTATTCAAAACTCATTTAAGCTTGATTTACTTCATGAAAAATGATTTTTCCTTACTTTCCAAAATTTTCATGTTTGCTTACCACTAGGAATGTTAATCAATGAAAAATATTTTACAATCAAAGAAAAAATTTACTTGATTTTCAAAAAAATAATTTACTTTTCATGAATCTATTTTTCTTAAAGTATACTTTTAAAATAAGATATTCTTCAACAAAAAAATCTAGTCTTTAGTCATTGAAGTTTGAATCCTGTCCAAAGCTTAGTAAGCTCAGTGACTGTTTGTAAATGTGGTTAACGTTGTGCTTTGAAAATGATTTTCGTTTTTAAATGTATTAATTTTTTTTAAAATTATTTTTAACATTAGAATATAAAAATGATCTAAAAAGATATAAATTTTTTAATTTAAAATATATTTTTTTTCAAAAATACTTTTGAAATATAATGTCAAAAACCCCATTAGTTTGAAATAAAAAAATTAGTTTGAATATTATGACATATTAGTTTTGAATATATAAATTGTATCCGCACAAGTAATTATACAAAAGTGTTACTTTTTTATAAAATAATTTTAGAAATAGATACACCGAGCAAAATTTTAATCAAGAAGTATTATTAATTACTGGAAATCCTGATGGCTACTAATTTAAATCCATATCAAGACCCTTTTGATTTCAAGAATGATTTTGAAAAAAAAGATTTTATTTTTATTTTTTATTTTAAATTATTTTTATATGATTTTAGATTATTTTCATGTATTGATGTCAAAAAATATTATTTTGATAAATTATAAAAAAAAAATTTTAAAAATAATATTTAAAATATTTTAAAATCATCACTAAACATATAAGAGTTTGATAAAAACTAAACATCTAAGAGTTCGATAAAAAAGAAAAGTAAAGAAGAAGAAAGTATTGCTTTGTGAACCGGAACTTCGACTTTTCAGACACACTCGGGGGCTTTCTTTTTGGTGGTCCAGTTGTCCTTTAGTAATTGGACTTTTCAAAAAGATAATCTATCCCTGTCAATATTCCCAGCTGTAACCTGCAGATAGGGCTCTTTAATGATTAATTAAGTTTGAACAGGACTACTTCCATGAATTAAAAAAGGCTAACATATGGGGTGATTTCTGATATGAATTAAAAAAGACTAACATATGGGGGTGATTCCAATTATGATGGCGCAAAGAATAATATTTTAGTAAAGAAGGTGAGCAAGAAAAATCTGTTTTTGAGCATTATATTTTTTTCTAATGGAGAAGGTGAGCAATAAAAATATGTTTTTGAGGATATTTTTTCTAATGATGATGGTGATGATGACCTCCTTGTCGATGATTTCTTATAAGGAGGAAGCCGTGATGAATGTGGGTTTTTTGAATGGTGAAGACACACCTGGCATTAGAAGAAGCAGTGGTGGTGGAGGCGGTGGTGCCAAAAGCACTTCTTTTTTGTATTAAATAAAACAAGAACCCAAACTGTCTATGTTTGTTTTAATTTTAAAGGAATTATGGGCAACCTTAATAAAAAGAATGGTAAGAAGCTTAAACCTATCCTTAGAAAAGAAAGCAAATTAATAAATTAATGGGGCAGTAAATTTCTATGGTGACAGAATAATATTAAGAGATTCATGGAAGTGAGGGAATAAGATGAATGGTTTTTTGATTAAGCGGATGGATTTTTAAAAAATAATTCTTGTATTTTAAATTAAAATTTTGATATATTAAAAAATAAAATATATTATTTTAATATGATCGTAATCCCAATTATATCAAGATTATTTTTTACCAGATATTGTAGCTTGCACAAATAGTCAGGTATTGTAGAGACCTTCACGTATGAATTTTGTTCGTCATGACATCCCACGTAGTTTGTTGGGAGAATAAAAAGAAGTGTTCGATTTACTTGAATTATTAATTATATTATGTTATTATGATTATCAAATCTATAATATTTAAAAAATAATACACACACACACACACAATATACATATACATATATATGTGTGTGTGCGTGCTTGCGCTTTTTAAAATGATTTCACAAGTTGACTACAATATAAAAAGTTAAGTAACTAAACACACGAACCTGCTTTTCATTTAACATCAAACTCAACCATAATTTTAATAAAGCACTTCAATTTCAGCTATGAATTGCAACAAAAAATGCTTTAATAAAACTATTTTTTTAACCTCAACTATAACAACAACTACAATCCTAAATAATTCCTTAGTCAACTCACTTGTGCTGCGGGGGAGAGAAGGTGGCCATTGCAGGCCATGAGCAAGGTTCGGTTAGACTCATACTCCTACTCTTCTTCTCAACATTTGGTTGGGTTTAGGATAGGGGTCAGTTGGACTTGCGTGGAGATGGTTTGGTTTGTTTATTATTATTGTTAAAAATAATAATTAATTTAATTCACTTCACTTCATCGTTTTGACCTATTTTTGCAATAGCTAATATTTTTTTTTATCAGATTTCACAATAATTAAGAAAAAAATATGGCATCCGTTTAAAATATAAGAAAAAAAGAAGAAGATTGTGGATTGATGAAAATTAGGGTTCTTATTACATAAATTTGAAAGTAAGACATGTTATACTTATTTTGATGATATAAAGTATATTTGGAAATATGATTGAGATTGTTTTTAAAATATTTTTTTATTTAAAAATATATTAAAATATTATTTTTTATTCTTTAAAAACTATTTTAAACATAAACACATTAAAATGATTTGAAAACACACAAAAAAAAATTTAAAATAATTGTTTTTTAAAATCATTCTTGAAATGCAATGTCAAACAAACATATAGAATGAAGTTAAAAATTAAAACAAGAAAACATTAGTTTGATTTTTTTTTGTATTTTAAAAGTTTTATTTTTAAAATTATGTTATTACACTAATATAAAATAAATAAAAAAAATAAAAAAAATATTATTGGAATATATTTTTAAATAATATATATATTTAAATAATTACAAATAACAAAGATATTATTAGAGTCATTTCACATAGTCAAACCAAAAACTAACGAACAAGACAAGATGCAGCTGGAGAGAGAGAGAGAGAGAGTCTTCGTCCAAGTCCTGTATGGCAGACAGACACTTATGGAGAGAGATACGTAGATGTACATATGGCTTTTGTAAAGTCATCTCCTTTTTTCAGAAACCTAAATTAGTTTACCAAAAACTAATATTTATAGTCTTCTTCTTTCTCCCTTGTTTCCCTTTTTCTTCTCTCTCTATATTTTTTAGCGGTCACTGTTGTTTTCTTTGGGGGGTCGATCTTTTACTTTCTCAGCAAAATCGATGTTCTAGTGAACTTCCATGGGCATTTACTTTCTAAACAGGTCCTTATCCCCCCCTCTCTCCCTGCTTCAAAGATAGGCTGTTGTTGTATTACTATTTTTTTTTATCTAATATAACGTTTCTTTTGACTATGTTTATTTGAATTGCATTTTGAGCTTTGAATTGAGTAAAGAAAAGATTAGCTGAACCCTTGGTTATCTCCTGTGGTTTAATTTCGTTTAAAATAGGTCACATGTTCATGCTCCAAGGCTATGTCCCAACGTCAGAATATTGAATATATCTGTTTGGTTAACGAGATAATGTGGGGAAAGATTAACAATTATGATGGAAACTTGCATTTTGTTTTTCCGGATTTGCCATGGAGGCTCAGCTTGGTGACTTTAAGCACTTTATGTGGAGGCTTAAAGAGAGTTTTTTTGTTTTTTTTTTTTTTTTGGGGGGGGGGTTGTTGAAGGGTAAACACCCATTTCAGATACTTTATGAATAAAGAAGTTGTCTAACCTAAATTCTAATAATGGATTAGCTCTTCATGTGGAGGATTAAAGGGATTGCGAACGATCTAAAAACTAGTATAGCTGATTCCCTTTTTCACCCAACCAAACAGGATATAGTCATATGGTTTTAATTTGTCTGCATTTTCGGTTCTTTTGTTTGCTTAGCAACCAAGTGGAGGCTATGATTTCATTTCCTCTGAATATTTCTTTTCAATCTTTTCCTTGTCAATATGGGCTCTACTATATGTAGCAAGTAGTTCTGCTGATCTGTGCCTAATCGGAATTGAATGCAGGCAATTATGAAACCTGATCTGGATTGAAATGTCTAGACGCTTGGTTTGCAACTGGGTTTTTTGACCTCATGGGAATAGAGGGTTTTGATTCTTAGCTTTTGTAGGGAGTGATACATGATGGCATTAGATGATATTGCTAGTGCATGTTCTGGTCCAGCTGGTGATTGCCTTCCACAAATTGTGGAGGGGATGATGGAGATTGCACATGCTGCAAAAGATGTCCTTTTTAAGAAGGAGAGTTTTAAGCAACTTTCTGTCTACTTGGAAAGGGTTGCGCCTGTTTTAAAAGAGCTGAATAAGAAAGACATTAGTTACTCAAGGAACCTTAACAGTGTCATTGAGATCCTAAATCAGGAAATTAAAGCTGCAAAGCAGCTGACTGCTGATTGCACCAAGAGAAACAAAGTGTATCTGCTAATGAATTCTCGGACGATAATTAAGAACCTAGAGGAAATCACAAGAGAGATAAGCCGGGCTCTAGGTCTTCTTCCTTTGGCCTCTCTGGATCTTTCAATCGGTATAATTGAAGAGATTGAAGAGCTTCGTGATATTATGCAGAGAGCAGAGTTCAAGGCAGCAATAGCAGAAGAAGAGATTTTGGTGAAAATCGAGTCTGGAATACAGGAGAGGGTTGTTGATCGTTCTTATGCCAATAAATTACTGGTTCACATAGCTGAAGCTGTTGGGATCTCAACTGACAGGTCTGCATTGAAGAAAGAGTTTGAAGAATTCAAGAGTGAGATTGAAAATACCCGGTTAAGAAAGAATCAGGCTGAAGCTATACAAATGGATCAGATAATTGCTTTGCTAGAACGGGCAGATGCTGCTTCGTCTCCTAAGGAGAAAGAGATAAAATATTTCACCAAACGTAAGTCTTTGGGTAGTCAACCATTGGAACCTCTCCAGTCTTTTTATTGTCCTATTACAAGGGATGTTATGGAGGACCCTGTGGAGACCTCTTCGGGACAGACATTTGAGAGAAGTGCAATAGAAAAATGGCTTGCAGACGGCCATGAAATGTGTCCTCTGACCATGACCCCTCTAGACACATCAATTTTGAGGCCTAACAAAACTCTAAGGCAATCAATAGAAGAATGGAAGGATAGAAACACCATGATTAAAATTGCTTCCATGAAATCAAGACTTGTATCTGGAGAAGAAGAAGAAGTGCTTCGTTGCCTAGAACAGTTAGAGGATCTCTGTGAACAAAGAGACCAGCATCGGGAATGGGTGCTATTGGAGAATTATATACCACTATTTATCCAGCTTCTTGGAGAAAAAAATCATGATATAAGGAATCGTGCTTTTGTCATCCTTTGCATTCTGGCAAAAGATAGTGATCATGCCAAGGTACTTCAAACTTGATCTATTATGGTGTGTTCTCTCTTTCTCTATTTATTCCATTTCTGATGAAGCACAGCAAGATCCCTAAATAATAATTATTCGCAACTGCATGTTATAGTCTGCTTATTTCAGCTCAGCTCTACTTCATTCAACAATACCTCTGTATTAAACTAGCTGGGTTGGCTACGTGGATCCATCACCCCCAATCAGTTCTTATAGGGGCTAAACTTTCATCGCGATGATAGATTTTCTTCATCCTTGAGCTCACATTATTTTTGTTCCACCTTCCCCATCTTCTCTCTTCCAACAAACATAAATTATGTGCACAAATAATGCAAATATGTGGCTAACGGATATAAACAAATGTGGACAGAGAACATGGATGCACAAGCAAAATATGCATATACATAAATAGGAAAATACAATCAAATATGTGTGTGTGTGTGTGTGTGTGTGTGAGAGAGAGAGAGAGAGAGAGAGAGAGAGAATTTATATTGAAATCACACTCATAAAATTATCGATGATATTGACTGACCTAATTATATTTGACATATAAACTTGGTAGATAAAGTAAAATCAAGGAGTTGTTTCTTGATGGCAATTCTTTCCTAAAGTCTGAAACATGTTGCAGGAAAGAATTGTGAATGTTGATAATGCAATTGAGTCCATTGTTCGATCTCTTGGACGCCGTATTGGGGAAAGGAAGTTAGCAGTGGCATTGCTGTTGGAATTGTCAAAGAGTAACTTGGCAAGGGATGGCATTGGAAAGGTTCAGGGTTGTATTCTCCTCTTAGTGACCATGGCAAGCAGTGATGACAATCAAGCTGCTGCAGATGCCCAAGAGCTATTGGAGAATCTTTCGTTCTCTGATCTCAACATCATACAAATGGCCAAGGCAAATTACTTCAAACATTTGCTGCAGCGTCTATCCACAGGTGATTTGCACATGACAACCTGTATTAATCTTCCTAGTGTAGATCAAGCCTGTCATCTATTTTCCCCTTCACAATATTTTTTGTTGGTGCAAGATCTTCCAAAAATAGTTGCCGCCCTTTGTAAAATAAGCAGAAATCTTTGTACAATATGGAGTCAAACTGGGCCTAACTAATCATGCTGAATGTGTTTATGTGTCAATTCGTATGATTCTAGATGTACATGCCATGTTAACAGCATACTGGATGTCTGGTCACCAACTTGCTACGTATGAAATCAACTATGTGTTTATGTGTCAATTCGTATGATTCTAGATGTACATGCCATGTTAACAGCATACTGGATGTCTGGTCACCAACCTGCTACGTATGAAATCAACTATGTGTTTATGTGTCAATTCGTATGATTCTAGATGTACATGCCATGTTAACAGCATACTGGATGTCTGGTCACCAACTTGCTACGTATGAAATCAGCTATGTAACCTGGAGTTTAAATTGTTTCTGCCAATGACTGCTAAGTGTAATATTTATATGATTATATTTTATGTCCTAGCCTTGGAGTGATTGAAGAGAGACATGTTTCAAAAGTCCTTATTGCCTTATGCAGGACCAGAAAATGTGAAAACGATCATGGCATCGACTCTGGCAGAATTGGAGTTAACTGATCATAACAAAGCATCTTTGTTTGAAAAAGGTGCTCTGGGTCCTCTTCTTCACTTGGTAACATGTGGTGATGTTCCAATGAAAAAAGTGGCTGTCAAAGCTCTCCAGAACCTCTCAAGCTTACCTGAAAATGGCCTGCAGATGATTAAAGAAGGTGCAGTTCAGCCATTACTTGGTCTTCTCTTTCAGCACATCTCTTCATCTTCAAGTTTACGTGAGGAGGTGGCTACCACAATCATGCACCTTGCTGTATCAACGGTGTCTCAAGGATCCAGCCCGACACTGGTTTCATTGTTGGAATCTGATGATGACATTTTCAAGCTCTTCTCATTAATTAATTTGACAGGGCCTGATGTGCAGCAAAACATTCTTCTAGCTTTCCATGCCTTATGCCAGTCCCCATCTGCATCAAATATCAAGATCAAGCTGACAGAGGTACACAAGAAGTTGTCTGTGTGTGCAGTTCTAGGAAGATATTACTGCATATTCAATGGAAAGAAAAGTAGACCATGGCTATTGTGCACAGTACCTATTTACATTTTCTGTTAATATAGAAATTACTTTTGCACAATCCACATGCAATACGATGTGCTAAAAACCAAAAGATTGTGATAAACTAGAAGTGTTTTCTCCTGCAAAGAAAACAAAAAATGTCTGCATAGAGCGAATAGATACATATATGCAATGCTATAGCCAGAGATTGGCTACTAACAAATTTGGCTCTACACTGCTGATGTTCAGAATGCCATCAAGATCCAATCTTTTAATAATATTTTTAGAAGATGAATCTATACCTGTTGTGGCGAAGTACCTGATAGGATCATACATGGGACATTATTTACTGTTTAATAAACCTGTGCCAGAACAGGAAAATTGCCAAATGCAAGCATATGAGATTTTTTTTTCCTTCTGTTATTGTCTTATCCTGCCATTCAGTTCCTCCAGATTTAAGTTTCATCTATAATATATATTAGATAGGGTTTCATCTATAATATTTTTTAGATAGGGTTTCATCATATTGTTACTAACTGGTCTTGATCATAACAGTGCTCAGCCATGCAAGTTTTGGTCCAGTTATGTGAGCACGAAGACCCTAATGTGAGATCAAATGCTGTGAAGCTATTATATTGCTTGATAGAAGATGGCGATGAAGCCATCATATTAGAGCATGTGGGCCAGAAATGTGTTGAGACCTTGCTCCAGATTATCCAACTTTCTAATGTTGAAGAAGTAACTACTTGTGCAATGGGCATTATCTCAAACCTCCCAGAGAATCCCCAGATCACTCAGTGGCTTCTGGATGCTGGGGCACTTTCGGTGATCTCTAAATTTATCCCTGATAATAGCAAGCACAATGATCCCCGTAAATATCACTTAGTTGAAAATGCCACTGGAGCCATGAGGCGTTTTACTGCTTCAACAAATCCAGAATGGCAAAAGAGTGCTGCAGAAGCTGGCATAATTCCTGTGTTAGTGCAGCTGCTGGACTTTGGAACTACCGTGATGAAGAAATGTGCTGCAATTTCTCTTGCTCGTTTTTCTGAGAGCTCACTAGAACTTAGTCGGCCAATACCCAAGCGCAAGGGATTCTTTTGCTTCTCTGCTCCACCAGAAACTGGTTGCCGGATTCATGGGGGAATATGTGCTGTTGAATCATCATTTTGCCTTGTGGAAGCTGATGCAGTTGAACCCCTTGTGAGGGTTCTTCAAGATCCAGATCCTGGAACCTGTGAGGCTGCTTTAGACGCCCTGCTGACATTAATTGATGGCATTAAGCTTCAAAATGGTAGTAAGGTGCTTGCAGAAGCAAATGCCATACCACTAATTATTGGATTTCTTAGTTCCTCGTCCCCCAGACTGCAGGAAAAGGCTCTAAACACTCTAGAAAGGATCTTCCGGCTGCAAGAGTTAAAACAAAAGTACGGGTCCTCTGCGCAGATGCCTTTGGTTGACCTGACACTACGGGGTAACAGCAGAATGAAGTCGCTTTCAGCCAGAATACTAGCTCATTTGAACGTACTTCATGATCAGTCCTCCTACTTCTAAAGAAATTCAATGTTTAATGCCTCAAAATCATACAGATCTACTCCCGGTATGGCAAGGAATGAATCTCATATTGATTCTTTAGAAGAAGCTTCTGCATGGCTATGTGTAAGGCTTCACGTTTTCAATGCTGGATGGAGAGTGGCTGTGGCTGTGGCTGTGGCTGTGCATCTCCTCACTTCTAGATGATGCCAGACAACTTGTCTTGTGCTGAATTCGTAACATTTTCTATCATTTTTTTTGTAAAGCGAAAATATTAATAGAGAGATGGAATTTTAGAAGTGGCTGATGTTAAGTGCCACATAAATTGTTCACTTTGTACAGTTGAAAGTTGAATTAGCTACAAGTCAGGGTGAGGTAACCATTGATAGAGTAATTACAGTTCTTTGCTGGTATTTGTGGCATAGCTTCTTATATTCTTGGTTGTTATTTTTAGACAGAAAGAGTAGCAATGAAATAAAGTCTTGAATGATCCAGCTTCTGCTGGGAGTAGTAATGCGGCTGTTTATTGTCATTCAATGAGCAGGAAGTCGTATCATCCGGTTGCCTTCTTTATGCTGTTCATGTTCGCAGTTTAGTAGTCATTATTCCGAAAATCATTTCGTATCGTGATAGTATTTTTTCTTTTTCTGGTTATATAATTATTTTCTTATTAAATAATTGGTATGTTTCAAACCTGGTTTATAAAAGTTAAAATAACTTGTCTTCTTATTTTTTGCATGTAATTTTTATAATTCAAACCTGGTTCGATAAATATAAACCCCTGCCGGATGGATTCTCTGATTCCCCCCTCCTATATAACGCCCCCGCAATGCCTAATCAAACCTACGATGTAGTGGAGCGTATTAAACTCTCATTTTCAGCCCTCTTCGAGAATTTATATGCTCCTCGAACTCAAGCCGTTTTTTTCAAGGACCTTAAAATAATCAAACTCCACATTTTAGCCCCAATGGATATGGTATATTGAGATTCTCATGACCGCATTGTAGTTTGCATCCCCTGATAAATGCTGTTTACATACTAACACTATCTTGGCAATTGGCATGAGCCAACTGAACCGAATTCATGCCCATACCCTTAAAAAAGGCATAGAATACTCAAAAACTCTCATTGAAGAGCTCCTCCGAATCCCTGACATCCCTTATGCCCACAAACTGTTCAATCAAAGTCCTTACCCCACCGTCTTTCTCTATAACAAACTCATCAAAGCCTACTCCTCTCAGAACCAACCTCGCCAATGTCTCTCTCTCTACTCCCAAATGCTCCTCAAGGACTGCCCGCCAAACGAACTCACTTTCACTTTCCTCTTCCCCGCTTGCGCTTCCTTTTATTCCCTTCTTCATGGCAAACTAATCCATACCCATTTCATAAAATCAGGTTTTGACTTTGATGTCTATGCCTTGACTGCTCTGGTTGACATGTACGCAAAATTGGGTGTTCTCATTTGGGCACGCCAAGTGTTTGATGAGATGACTGTTAGAGATATACCCACTTGGAATTCATTAATTGCGGGTTATTCGAGGAGTGGGGATATGGAGGGTGCGTTGAAATTGTTTAAATTGATGCCTAGTCGGAGCGTGGTCTCTTGGACCACAATGATATCTGGGTATTCACAGAACGGAATGTACACCAAGGCATTGCATATGTTTTTAAAGATGGAGAAGGATAAAGAAGTTAGGCCAAATGAAGTGACCATTGCTAGTGTATTTTCAGCTTGTGCAAAACTTGGTGCATTGGAAGTTGGGGAGAGGATTGAAAGTTACGGAAGAGACAATGGGCTGATGAAAAATTTGTATGTAAGCAATGCTCTGTTGGAAATGTATGCTAGGTGTGGTAAAATTGATGCAGCGAGGCATGTGTTTAATGAGATTGGCAAGAGGAGGAATTTGTGCTCTTGGAATTCTATGCTGATGGGCTTGGCTGTCCATGGAAGAAGCAATGAGGCCCTGCACCTTTATGATCAAATGCTGGTAACCATGTTTTTTCTTTGTTAGCTCTTTGTATCAGTAGTTTATTGTAATACACAGTTTTGGATTCTCGTTGACTTGATCCCATGATGTTGATGTCATTACAGGGAGAAGGAACTGAACCTGATGATGTCACATTTGTGGGACTTATTTTGGCGTGCACTCATGGAGGCCTGGTCGCAAAAGGCTGGCAACTTTTTCAGTCAATGGAGACAAACTTCAGTATTGTTCCCAAATTGGAACATTATGGCTGCATGGTTGATCTACTAGGGCGTGCTGGTGAACTGCAAGAAGCTTATGATCTCATTAAAAGTATGCCAATGAAACCAGATTCTGTAATCTGGGGAACCCTTCTGGGTGCCTGCAGTTTCCATAATAATGTTCAATTTGCCGAAACAGCAGCCGAATCTCTCTTTCAACTTGAGCCGTGGAATCCGGGAAATTATGTAATTCTCTGCAATATATATGCATCAGCGCAACGGTGGGATGGGGTTGCGAAGCTTAGAAAGCTTATGAAGGGTGGGCAGATCACGAAGGCAGCAGGATATAGTGTTATCGAAGGAGAGGGTGAAATTCACAAGTTCATTGTGGAAGATAAATCACATCCAAGACATTCTGAAATATATGCATTACTGAATGAAATCTCGACAAAGATGAAGTTGCAAATAACCGAGGATGATTTTGAAGCTGAACTTGAAGAGTTATTGTTAATGGAAGAGATGTGATATGTTTATATATATTTTTATTTTTATTTTTATTTATTTAGTTTTTGGTGGATTAAGTTGTAAGCAAATTTAGGCTAATTTTTTAGGAAGGGTGAGATTGAAATAGAGAATAAAGTGAAAAAAAGCTAGGGAATGAATGGCATTTTCAGATTTTGGAGTGAAATATTTGTTTTACCTTAAAACAAAAAACTATTCTACTCTACTACGATAATTTAGGAATTTCACAATGGCACATGTGTCATTCTAAAGTTTACAAGGAAGTAACGATGTCGTTTTGTTTTTATAATGTACAATGAAAATATCATTATTTTTCACTTTTTATAAATTGAAATTGGATTTTTTATAACAGAAAATGAAAAACAACAATGACTAGTGAAAAAAAGAAGTTTCTCAATATTATCAAAAATATATATTTAAAATATCTCAGCTTATAACAAAACAAAAATTAAATGAAAATGGAACAATCTTATAAAACAAAAAATGAAAACAATAAATAAAAATAAAGCTTAATCAACAGTAAAACAAATAGTAAATGACAAATTGAAGAAAAGAAATAACCTATGAGGACAGAATAAACCTATACAAATAAAATAAAATAAAATAAAGGAGGTCATCTCCTAAGCAAACAAAATAAATAAAGAAATTAAAAAAAAAGAGAAAATTTGAATTAACTCGATCAACTTACGATTTAGGATATGATATTAAAATAACTACACGAAAACAAAAGTTGAAGGCCTAATAATATAATACAATGCAATGAGTTCGGCCCCTAAGGAAAAATGAAAACCAACTTTTTATTATTATTAAGGATTTGTCGAAGTCCAAGTTGTGGTGATCTAAATATCTTGGGCCCCCGTCCCTATTTGCAGCATCACAGGTCACGTTGTGGGCCCTGGCCCATTTCTATCTGCGCCAGCACGACCCATACCGATGCATGACCGTATGCCCGTGCTCTCGTCTCGCTCTCTTTCAAGATTTTTCTTCCTGAAAATAAAAAAGAAAAAAGCCCAACCTCCAGATTCTTTTCTCCACTTTATTTTTAAAATCGAAATATATATACAAGTGCTCCACAGATTTTGAATTTCTTTTACGGTAAATTTAGGGCAATCTTCAGTCTTCTCTCTGCGATCACTGCTTTTGGAATCAAATCACTTGGTTGGTATCTAAGAGAAGGAGTTTTTCTTTGCGATATCAAGACTTGCTTATTTTCATTTTCATTTTTTTTTTTTTTTTACATTTTAACGACTTATCTTTTGTTTGGGCAATTCAGATTTGGGTGTTTGTAATTGCAACCTTCTTTACTGTTTATCTTGTTTTTGTTTTCCAGATTTTTTTTTAAATATTCCTGTTTCGTTACAGGATTTGGGACGAAGGCCGACGCGATTACACCACAAAATGGTATTGGCAGCTTCCCCCCCCCCCCCCCCCCCCCCCCCCCTTTTTTTTTTTCTTCTTTTTATTAAACTTACGATTTAGTAACTCCTGAATTAGAAAGAAGAAGAATATCGCTGTAGTAGTTAGTATTTGTCTGCTAACTGCTTTCTTTTTTAGGCAACACTAGCTGATTCTTTCCTTGCTGACCTTGATGAGTTATCCGACAACGATGCTGATCTTGTCGTAAGTCTCTCTCTCTCTCTCTCTCTGTTTGTGTGTGTGTGTGTGTCATATGTTTTTATTTTTGTTAGTTAGAGAATTAAGTTTGTAGTTTAGTTGTTTGTTTAACTTTGTTGGATAATTTTTAGGGTGAAGATGATGATGCAGAGGCAGGAAACATGGATGAAGATGTCGATGGAGACTTGGCAGACATTGAAGCTCTTAACTATGATGACTTGGATAGTGTGTCAAAATTGCAGAAAACACAGCGATTTAATGACATAATGCAGGTTATCTTGTTTTTTGCCCATTTATATTTACTTTGACTGCTGCCTTTCTCTCTCTGCGTACTTGTTGGTTTTGGCTAAATGGTGTAAACTACTCTTCTGTACACTACATGCATAGTTATGTTGCCTTTTCATGTTCCTACCTTTCCCTTTTATATGTTGTTGAAGGCTTCTCTATAAGAAATTAGATTCATGTTGGTGCTCTTTTCTTAAAATAAGTTTTTTGAATAACCACTTATTCTTCTAAGTCTGCCTTCTTCTTTTTCTCATTTGATTTGATTTGCTGCTGTCCTCAGTAAACCTGATGTTGTGTTTATTCTGTTATTTAAATTGTAGAAAGTTGAAAATGCACTTGAGAAGGGCTCAGATGTCCAAGATCATGGAATGGTATTGGAAGATGATCCTGAATATCAGCTAATTGTGAACTGCAATGCACTGTCAGTTGACATCGAGAATGAAATTATTATCATCCACAATTTTATTCGTGACAAGTACCGGCTGAAATTTCCGGAGCTTGAATCACTTGTCCACCATCCAATTGATTATGCTCGTGTTGTGAAGAAGATTGGAAACGAGATGGACTTGACCCTTGTTGACATGGAAGGGCTTATACCCGCAGCTATCAGAATGGTGATTTCTGTGACAGCATCCACAACAAGTGGCAAACCGCTTCCTGAAGAAGTCCTTCAAAAGACAATTGATGCTTGTAATCGAGCTCTTGCACTTGATTCAGCAAAGAAGAAGGTCCTTGATTTTGTAGAAACTAGAATGGGTTATATTGCGCCAAATCTTTCTGCTATTGTAGGTAGTGCTGTTGCTGCAAAACTCATGGGGATGGCTGGTGGTCTCACAGCCTTGGCCAAGATGCCTGCCTGCAATGTTCAGCTTCTTGGTGCCAAGAAGAAGAACCTTGCAGGATTTTCTACTGCAACATCCCAATTCCGTGTTGGTTATATCGAGCAAACAGAGGTATTTCAGTCCACACCACCTTCTTTGAGAATGCGTGCTGGTCGACTATTGGCCGCAAAATCAACACTTGCTGCACGAGTAGATTCTACTAGAGGAGATCCGTCAGGAAACACTGGAAGATCCCTTAGGGAAGAGATTCACAAGAAAATAGAGAAGTGGCAAGAGCCGCCTCCTGCTAGGCAACCTAAACCACTTCCAGTTCCTGATTCTGAACCTAAGAAAAAGAGAGGTGGGCGGCGCCTAAGGAAGATGAAGGAAAGGTAGTGTAGGTTTTTGTTTCTATATGTTTATTATTAGGTGATTTTTTTTCCTTGAATCTTGGGTAACCTCATAATGCATGGTTTTCCAGGTATGCGATAACAGACATGAGGAAGCTTGCCAATAGGATGCAATTTGGGGTACCTGAAGAGAGTTCTTTGGGTAAATTCTTCTCTTTTGCTTGTTTAGATTCTGAAAAAGTTGTGAATCTATACCTCATAATATATTGTGATGTAATTCTGGTTAGCTAGCTATTTCGTATCTGTAAGTGCTCAATAAGCAGGAAAGTAGACCTTTTGCCATCACTGGAATATACACAAACACAATACCCCCCCTCCTTTCCACCTACTTGTTTGTTTTGGCAAATTATGTTGCTAAACTTCCTGCATATCTTATTTTCTTTTTTTTTTGTCCATTGTTAGAGATCTAGAATATATTTAAATTCATCTCTTTTGGTTTGCAAATTCTCCTTGACACTTAGGTGATGGGCTGGGGGAAGGTTATGGTATGCTTGGTCAGGCTGGGAATGGCAAGTTGCGTGTATCAATTGGTCAGAGCAAACTCGCAGCAAAAGTTGCTAAGAAGTAACCCCTTTTTCGCTTCTTTATTCTTTTTCCATCAAAGCTGCAGTTTTAGTTTTAAAGTTACTCTATTTTTTTTTTTAAAAAAAAACTCTAGCTTGGAACTCAAATTGGTCAACTTGTTTGCATTCCATCTCAACCATTCATGACCTTATTGTTTTTAGGTTCAAGGTGAAGAATTATGGAAGCAGTGGTGCTACTTCTGGCCTCACCTCAAGTCTGGCATTTACTCCTGTTCAGGTTTGTAGTAATTTTTTTGTCTATTTTGATTATGAATTGCTTCTATTAATGCTAATTTGAATAACAACTTCCAAGCTGGTGCTGCTGGAACTGATGAGAAAGATTTACGAAGGAAGGAAAATTGTATTTAGCCCAGACTGCAAATAATTTATGGGTTTCAATTATTGGAATGTTAGCGGACATTGGGAAAATTCTCTTTTAAGAATTTTAAGTTTATATATGAAATTGAATAATTTAAAAAAAAAATCAAGCAATATATGTCTTTCACTTGATCCAAAAGAACAGAAATCAAGTTGCGAAGCATTTTAGAAGTAGAAATCTGTACTTTCATGTTGATCTTGTGTAATACTTGTAGCCAGATTTGCCTTTGAAATTCATTGCTCTTAGGTGATGAAGCTTTGGATTGTAGGGCATTTCTTCTTAGATTGGGTGTTGCATGGCTTTCCACTTTCACTTGTCCTCTTGCCATTTGGAAGACGTCATTTTTTTTTCCTGGGCATTTTTTTTCCTGGGCATTATGTTCTAGTGGTGACAGGGAATGGGTTGAAGGCCATGTCAGAGAGTTAAAGATTCCCGAGTAGTAAGAAAAACTGTTTAGATTTCTAATCCTCCTGTACCAAAATAGAATAGTAAAGTTGGTTTCATTTTGCATCCAATCTTGAGGGTTGCTCATGGCCTATTTCAATTAAGATTTGCTAGGAAAAAATTCCACCATGCCTTTTGAACTTTTCATTGTTATAAATTAAGTTATGCTTTACCAGATGCCAATCAAATCCAGAACAGGCCTTGTGTAACTAAAATAAGCTCATAAAATAGTCGAGAAGTGCTTACTACAATCATCATCTTGTTTTAACAGGGGATTGAGCTCACAAATCCACAAGCTCATGCACACCAACTTGGCAGTGGGACACAAAGCACCTATTTTTCTGAGAATGGAACCTTTTCAAAGATCAAGAGGACCTGATTTGCAAAATCTCACGGTGGCTGTTTCATATTTTAGTCTGTACATTAAATCATGTGCAAGGGAGATGTTGAGGTAAACTTGTATCTAACCTTATGGATTATAGTTCTCTACCACCAGTTTTGTTTATCTACATGAGGGGTATCTTGAATCTCAAAATCACTTGGATAGATACTACAATGTTAATGTCAAGATTATGCGACCCGTTCCTTCTTGTTCATTCTTATTGCAACAGAATTTAAAGTAACGATAACAACCTTGGGTATCAGATATCATATATTCGCCAAGTTTGACCTCCTGGCCTTGGAACTGTACATGAGGTGTATTTTTCATTTCTTATTCTTATTATGCTTTGATTTTTCAATACTGCATATTGATGTTGGCTGTCAGGTTTTAACCATGTGTTCACTGCCTCTGACTGACTGATTGATTTTATGTGGGTTAAAAAAGAACTGTTGGTCATAATTTGACTTGTATCGATAATAGCTCGACAAGCTAAGCGTGTGATTTTGAGATGAGAGCAGTTCTCGCTGTCTAATGTGGATGCAAACTTGGGCGACTGTTTATTGTTAGGTTTGTGCTTGACTCTTAAGAAATTATTTTTCGACCCATCTCCATCTCTGGGTATTATACGTTTTCTGTTTATACCAGGGTTATGAATCTCGTTTCGTTGCAGCTGAAATGTTTCTAACCAGTAAAAACAACAAGATAAAACCACTTCATTTTTATTTTGATTTAAATCCTAGCCTGTACTAGATATACCGGCCGAAACACACCAGTATCATGCTGGCAGTGCCGTTTCGGCTCACACAAATTTATGTTAAGTTCTGGGCCTATCAACACACACACACACACAAAGCAGAGCGAGAGAACGATCAACACACAGAGCAGATAGAGAGAGAACCCATACCCTGTATCCCTGTATCAACACACACAGAGCAGAGAGATAGAACGATCAGCACACACGGATCTCTTTACTTTCTGAAAGGACTTGCTTACATACCACCACAAAATCAAGATTTTTTTTTTATATTAATGATGTAAAAGATGTTTGGTTTATATTTTTTTATTTTATGACATTTTACTTTCATAATATTTTGAAATTTTAGAGATGTTTCTAATTTTGAGATTATGTTTGTTTAATTTTGTGTTTGTATTATATAATATAAAGTTAATTTATCTTGAATTTGAATTATGTTATTAATATTTGAATTTTTTTTTCATATATATAATTAATTAATTATAATCAATTCAAAGATTTCGTTTTCCTCTTCATGTCCCACCTGGTTTATGCATGCAGGAGTGTGGATCTTTAAAGAGACGGATAAACAAGATGGGCATCAAGGTAGTTAAAATCGCGAGTCAACTCGCAAAATCGTACGATTTTGCGAGTTGGTTCCGAAAACCTGGTTGGACCGGAAAGAAAAATCGAAACCGGTCAAACTCGGTCAAACTCGTAGAAAAATCGTTCAAAATCGTAGAAAAAAAAATCGTAGAAAAATCGTAGAATAATAATAATAATAAAAAATAATAATATTTAATTATATTTAAATTCATTTTTTAAATTTAAATATAATTAAAAATAATAATTTTTGTACGGACATTTTACGATCTTTCTATGATTTTACGATCCGATCTTACGATCCGATTTTTCGGAGCCCTTTCCGATCCGTGTCAAAATCTCGATTTTGACTGCCTTGATGGGCATTGTCTTTAACTTGAATACCTTCCCGTGCAAAGTAAGCTTCTGTGAGAACAATTTATCCAGAAAAAAAGAGTAAATTTCTGATAATAAAATCAATTGTCATAAATAAACAAGATTATAAAGCGCACCAAAAGCACGAATGATTTGGGAATTTTTTTTGCTGATCAATGTCTGCAAGAGTTATTCTTATTGCCACTGAAATCAACAGGATAATAAAGATAACCAGAACACAAAACAATGAAAAAAAAAGAAGAAAAAAATTGAAGAACCGCTATCATAATGGCAATACTGATTCCGCCTTTTCCATCACTTGAGCAGGGGAAGGCAGTCAAACACGAAATGGTTTGGATGACAGCAATAAGGATAGCATGTCTTATTTAGAAGCAATATCATGCACGTTAGATGCATGAATCGGTATTCTTCACCAGTCTTAGTTTTGGATCGGAGTGCTCTCAATGTCATCTTTCCTGGAGCAGCATATGAGAGCCCTTGTTCCATTCGCATGCTAGACAAAAGATGAATGAAGTGAGATGCGGGGCCATTAGCCAACTATTTAAAAACAGATTAGGTTAAGATGTTTGCACAACTGTAATCCCATGATACCACTATATTTATGTCCTACAAAAGCGATAGACAAGATTCAATTTGCTGGCAGCGCCCATTTGGTTCAGACATGGAATATAGGGGGAAAAGTCACCAGGAAACTCATGACCTATCTGGTTTACATGCAACCCAAAAGAAAGAGAAAAACAAAGCAGAACAAAAGAATAAGGCACCGAGAAGCTGACAGGAACATCTCAGATGATTGAAGCAGGCAGCTCCATTTCATATCAGGGCAGGCAAGCTACAGACTTGAAAGCAATCTAATAAAACCATTCAGTTTCTTGATAACAGTCTAGCACAAAAACTACAAAATGCTAGCTCTATTAGGACCCCCACCCCACTGGCGCCTGCGTGCCCTTCTTTTCCTCCCGTCCTTTTTCGCCTTGGCCTTTTCTTTCAAATCCCTCTCCCCTCGTCGTTTATACATTTTGAAAGTCACATGTCTATCTGCAGCCATCTTCCTCACCCTCTCCGTGATCTCCGCTGCAAACTGTCTGTTATACAATTTCCTTAAACCACGCATGAGCTTGGCAAAAGTTTCTGGTTTTGGCATTAAATCAGCATCCATCATCTCCAAACAATATGAACATGCTTCCTTCACATGCCCATTTGAGAACAGTGCATGGATCCAAATTGTCCATGAATCCACATTAAGCTCACATCCTTTAGTCACAATGCAACTCCAGAGATCTTTAGCCAATTCAAGCTTCTCACCTCGAAGCAAAGCATTCAATAAATCCTTCAGTATGCCATATTGACGACTGGACAAAAGACCTCTCTCAACCATTTCTTTGAAATACTGACAAGCCTCGACCAAGAATCCATGCCCTAGAAACCCATTAATCATAATAACAAAAGTATCAAGTCCTGGACTAAGGCCACTTACTTCCATTTCATTCCAAGCATCAACACCATCACTCACCTCCCCCAACTTGCAGGCCAGTCTAATCACTACATTATAAATACTAAGATCTGGAATACAACCAATCTTTTGCATCTCCCCCATCAATTCCTTGCACTCTTCCAACTCTTCCTTCTTCTCATGGGCCAGCATTAGATGCAAATAAGTCAATTGATTGGGCATATGCCCTTTCTGCATCATGCTATGCAAAATCTGATATCCCTTTTCTATCATCCTCCACTTGCAAAAGCCACTTACCAAAGCAGTATAAGTCACCACATCTGCATCACAACCACTTCTCTCCATCTCAACAAATACTCTCATCGCCTCATCCATCTTCTCCTGCCCACAAAGTGCCTGGATCAAAATGGTATAAGAAGTCGCATTAGGGCCACATCCTTTCCTCCTTATCTCCTTCAATAAATCAAAAGCATCCCCCATTTTCCCAGCCGTTGCATACCCACTTAGCAAATTGTTATACACCACAATATCTGGCTCAAACCCGGCTTCCCTCATTTGTACCAACACATGTTTAGCTTCCAATAACTTCCCTTCCTTACACCAACCATACAGCAAACATGTAAAATGCTTCAAACTTGGACTAAATCTCTCTCTCATATCCTCAAAAAGAGATGCAGCTTCCTTAACACTACCGTTCTTACACAAAGCATCCAATAAACAACCAAACACATACTCATCAGGTTCACACCCATACTTTGGCATCTCATCTAAAACTTCAATTGCCTTGCTCACCATTCTAGAAGAAGCAAACCTCCTCATAACAACAACAAAAACTTCACTCGTTATTAACACACTATTATCTCTCCTCATTTCCTCTAGCAAAGCCCAAACAGCACCAAATTGTTTCATTTTACTCAAAACCTTAATCATAGCCTTATAATTCTCATAGCAATGTCTGTAACAAGGCTGCTTCGACGCCCAGACAAAGAATTTATAAGCTAAATTCCCAGCATCGCCGCATCGATTTAAGACACGTTCAGTGAGACCATTACGCATTAAAACACCAGATTCTTGCAAAGCAAGTTCTAATTTAGGAAGTCTAGAGTGAAATCTTCTGAGTAATCTATATACCTTTTCGACATCGCTTGCAAATTCATCGACTTTGTTGTCTTGTTCGCGTGGTTGTGGTTGGTGGGTTTTGAGAGAAATAAGACCAAACCCATTGGCGGTCGTTGTTTTGTTTGAAATGTTGTTGCTGGGGTTTTGGTGCAGTTGTTGTCTGCGCCCGAGGAGAAGGATGTTAGAGTTGAGCGAGGCACTGTAATTATTCGGCTTTTTAACGATAGAGAAGAAGATTGTTTTTGAAGAGACCCTCTGCATTATTTTCTCTCTTCTGATTTTAATTATTATTCCTTCACCTCCACCTTCTTTTTCCTTTGTGTCTCATTGTTGGAGTAGAAGACTTTTCTTAAACATTTTTGTTTCTCAACGAACGACTTGTCTTTTTATTTCGAATTAGAATGTATTTTTTTTATAAAAAATTGAAATAAATAATTTCCTCACTAATTTAAACCTACAAAATATATTTTTTAAAAAGTAAAATTTTCTCTCATCAAAAACAAAAAACTTGAAAACACGGACTAGACTCGCTTGTGTATGTGTTTAAAGTTATTTTATAAAATATTTTTTATTTGAAAATATATTAAAATTAGATATATTTTTAGATTTTTTTTAATTTAATAAAATTTAAATAATAAAAAATACTAAAAAAAATAATTTTTAAAAAAACTCAGCCACAAAGTTAAACAGACATAATAGCTTGTCTTTGATAAGAAATGTTACCGAAGATTTTGTTTGGTCTTCGAAAGTGTTTTTTTTTTTTTTTTTTTTTTTTTTTTTTTTTTTATTTTATTACGATGGCTTTGATTTTATTACGAAATTTGATGATTTTTTCTTGAATATGTATGTATATACGTATAGTCGAAATTTTGTCTATTTTTAGTGACAGTGTGAGGTTTTGTTTATTAGGGCTATCGGCAAACCAGTGAAGTCTTTCTTCTGTGGTAGTGATGTGCACAAAATATATACGTAAGAGTTCTCTGCTGCTATCGCACCTGATTCTATAATACGGAGTTTGCTCGGCTCGTCTTGATTTGTTTTCTTGGAACACTGGGAAGCATTCAAGCAGGCACTGGGGCATCCTCAGGAGCTGCGGGTTGGATGCATGTTCCTCACATTGATCCAGCCAGCTCCGGAGCACCATGGTTGAGCAACTGGCAGGATGATGGGTTCATGCTGCTTGCTAGCGAGCTATGTCGGCCATGTACTTTACTGCAAATTCCTCGAATTTTAATTGCTAAGAATTCACAATGACCATATTGAATGCTGTTCTAGTTTTATTTATTGAAAATTATTGCTATCCGGTCCAGGGAGTTCAAGCAACCCATGCCCTGCCCACGGAAGAAGTTTCTTCCAGTCCCTATAAACTTTCATCATTTCATGGGTCTTGGTGAGGTCATTTTTTTATGCTAAGCACAATAATCTTTGGACCAGGGAGAAGTATGAAGATTAGAAAAGAACCACCTGGAAGAGGAGAAAGTAGAAAAGAAACGGCACAGGTGTAGCATAAAGGATAAACTTCTAGGAGAAATCAATTTCATAAGATCCAAAACCTACCTATTCCTATTTTTCTAAGAGGTTAGCATTATTGTTCCAAATGTTGAGTGTAACCTGGGTTCATGTTAGGGCCAGCATTACCAGAGAACCCCAGGATTAGCCCGTCAACATCCGCAGGGAGTAAGAGCTTTTGCCACAGGCATCCTGTGGAGAAAAGCTCTTGTGGCTGAACAATCATCAAAATATCATTATTTCTACGCAAAACACCGATCACGGTAACAACGCTGCCTTCTTGTACGTACCTGCCGAAACAGACAGAAATTTCCGGCTCGTAAGCTTCTGCAAAGCATGCACAAAAGCAACAGAAGACCTAGGTTAATAGATTACCCTTCTTCCAAACGTAGTAGACGGGCCTCGTCTGACAGGTTTCTTTCTAGCAACCATTTCCGTAAGTGAGAAGATAGAGTTCTGCATTGCCTTGTAGTCACAAGTTTGCTCTCAACAATCAAGGGAACAACTTTACAACCAGAACCAGCTTTTACCATGGCTCTGATACCAGACCTTCGATCAGTTATGTAGAAGTCTGTGGAGAACCTCTGCCAGGTAGAAATTTCAAACAGAACATCAAACTTCCAAAAATAAAAATGACTTGCCATGATTTCTAGATTCAAGCGCGGCATTAATATGTAACAGAACTAGTGGAAAGAGCCGCAGAGCTTTTTTATTGACATACATGCCAAAAACATGAAACTGATTTCATAATGAATTTAACAATAGCATGTCACCTCAAATCCTGACAAATGGATGGTCTATTTCTTACACCGAGCATCAACATGTATTATATTATACAGTTCAATTTTTAATTGCTGTATGAGCAAGGTCCAAAGAAGATGTTAACCTGCTTTTAATACAATAGGAAATTGTCAAATATCAGACCGATATCAAATACTGCAAGTGATTCATCACCTGGATAAATAACTATCTGATCTTAAGATTTTATGTTTTACAAATTGTAATTCATAGTCGAATGATTAATTGAGGAGGGCACTACAAAAATAAAGTGAAATGTTGACTGACAGAAGAGCAGCAATCCCGTGGGCTCTTCATGACCATCAATTTACACTATCAAAGATATCTTGACTGCAAACAGAATTGAGGTCAAATTAATTAGTTTGTGAAGCATCAGAGACGGGAAAATCTAAGGGAGAGGCCAGAATCTGGGGGGTTTAAAAAATGCAGAAATTAGGGAAAGAAAAAAAAAAGGAGTGATAGGCAGAGGAAATTCAACAAGGTGAAGCTAATCTATCAAAACAATGGTCCGGCATCTATAACTGCCGCACACTTTATCATAGAAATTGCAGCACAACAGTCAAACAACATTTTCATAGACTGAAAATAATTAGAAAGCCAATTTCTTGATAAAAAAAAATTAAAAAACAAATACGGAAGGTAGAATTATATGCTGCACTGATTAAAACAATGAGCAATATTACGCTAAGATTTTGATCTTCCATTTATAGGGTTCCATTGCTTGGTGCAAGAGTTACAACCATAAGGTTGTAGGCTTGAGCCTTAATAACAGCCACTTTGGGCATAATGCTAAAGTATAGGGTTGTTTCACATTTTCTTTCCCTAAGCTTCGGTTTGGTTTACCATAGCCTGGAAATCGTCTTTTTGCAAAAAATAATAACTGTAAAAAATAAACTAAGATTGAGAGACAAGTATATTCAATAAATGTACAAAGCATCTCTAGTTTTCTGTAGAGATGGACTGTAATTACAACTAACTACTTAAAGTTAAGTTATGTGAATTATAAAGGAAACAGACATCAGCTATCATCGCAGTAGAAATATATAAATAAAGTATTCGTTCTAATTGTAAGAGTTTGTGAGAAAAGAGATATCCTTACCTCACAATATTTTAGATTCCACTGTAAGCATGATGTATCAGCACTCATTGGCTTCACCCCAAAACCTCCATATTCATATAGAAGAGTAGATACGTAGGTACATCTGGCAGCTCTCTCATATGAAGATTCCAGGGAAACGCTTCCACAGGATACCAGCTAAAATCATGAACAAAAGAATAAAAAAGAAAGAAAGAACAATTGATCCTTTGTCAGCCAGATAATATTCTGCTAAGTGATATCTGAAAGCAGGGTTATAAAAGCAAGATTAGCAGGACCAGCTTATCATGCTACAACATCCAATGAGCTGCTTTAACTAATGCCCAAGCTATCACGAGTTTCTCAGACAGATGTCTGTGCTAAGAAAAATCTAATGCATCTGATTTCATTTATTAACAAATCAAACGCGTCATGTCTAAGTGCTTGTCAGAAATGTCTTGTAAAGAAAACAGCGTGCTTATTTTTCTAGACAATATTGAGCCATGCTAGGTAACTGATATTGGCAACAAATACATAAAATAGAAAAATAAAGAATCAGTGAAGTTTCCAGTCATTCATTACTTGGCAAGTAAAAAAGCAGTATTGTCATCATATTTCTAAGTTTTTATTACAGAATCTGGAATGTTTCATTAAATCAAAAAATTACTGATACTATTTTCTGTCAAGTGCCGATCAATCTGCAGAAGCAAGAAAACTAAAAATCCAATTAAGATGTGATCACCTACATTCAAATATATAGATATAAGAGTTTCCCTCAACCTTGCATCCACATTTTCTGTTCACTACAAAATCAAATCAGATAGAGAATCCAATGGCATCCCTCTCACAAGAAAAAACAATATAACTAAGAAAATCACCCATGCTCCCAAATCAGATATCATATCCTTTGGTTGCCATTAGAACTATTCAATTCAATTTGATAATCACCAGACCACATTTCCCATGTTTTTCCTTCAGTGGCAACTCATCCAAAACCAAAACCAATTGTTCAAAAACCCCATAAGGTATTTATGTTCATATTGAACAAGGCAATGGATTCAAACCATTTAAGTTTAAGACAAGGAAATGGTAACCCAGCTAAAAGAAAGAAGAAGAAGAAAGAGTACGCCAGCAATCCTATTTCTGTTTGCTCTGAAAATCACACCATTTTCAGTCGCATTTCCTCTTCTCTCTTTTTTTTTTCCAAGCAACAACAACAAATAGCGAAACAACAAAAACCCACCAAAAAACAAACTCATGAAAAGAAGAGGAGAGACAAAAAGTTTGGAAGTACCCCAGTAATCTTAACAAGCTGTCCTTCAGCAGCAGCAGCAAGGTCAGAATCAGGAAAAGAACGAAGACACCAAATGACAGCAGCTTTACGTCTCCAATTAAGTTTATTCCAAACTAAAAAGGAGATAACCAAAGCAAAGAGGAAGATAAAAGAAAGAAAGAAGAAAACATTATGGACCACAATGAGTATAAAAACAGAAACTGAAAGCCCAACAAAGAATACAAGTAGTAAAATGCAGACTGCCAGTCTTGGTATTGGCTTGCAACTGTGGCTGTTATGTTCTCTCAAAGCTGCATTGGACAGGTCGTTCATCACTCTCTCTCTCTCTGTACGGCAACCCACTTTACTAAATCATGGTGAGGAGGAGAGGAGAGATTTTCAGCTGGTCGAATGAGGATGTACATCCATACTTTTTGTTACAGACGACATGTTGCTTGTTGAATCTCGTTTTCTTTAAACGGTCCCGTTTATTGGTTTGTGGGAAGAAAGTGGGGCCCTATTATTGACCAAATAATCCCGCCATACGCTCAAATCATGCAATGGAAGCCGTCTGATTGGCTCTAGTTCGTTTTCAGGGATGGTCTTCGAGGGGAGAGGATCTCTTGAATTGACGATTTTTGTGTTCAAAATCCGGAATTGAAGGTGAGGTTTTCTGAACTGCATTGCATTGATTTATGGAGCATCTCTGCTTGTTGCTAACTATTCTTTGAGGTGACCCGTTGCCATGATGGAGATGGCTGGTTGCTGTGCTTAAATTTATTTTTCTTTTAAGGGGATCTTAATGTCTGGTCTGGTTGAATTGGCACAAGAACTTGAAGTGAAGCTCTTTGATGGCTTTAGATAGCATTAAAATGATTAGATAGACATTCGCATGATTAAAATCCTGTTCCAAATTAGAAACTTCGTCTAGGTTTTTGATTTGGTGGGTGTGTCTAGGAGAATCGAATGTCAAGATCAATTGTCGAACCCCACTTAGAACAAGCAGATAGAATTAGTACAAGGTTAGTGCTGTCTGCATACCAAAACTTTTTTGTTTTTGATTCGAGGAAACTCAACTCTCAAAACATATTTTGTGAGCCCGGTGAGTGAGTAAATTCTCGGTTGTCCCAGATTCTTACAAAAAATGCATGCATTGACTCGAACTCGAGACCTGCTATGCAGATATCAAACTTTTTGTCATCACACCAAGCCCTTTCAGAACCTGCATACCGGAACATTCAGCTCTATCACAAGATTCCATCAACATAGGAGAGCTTTAAGCCAAGATTACTGCCCACCACTTCTCTACATGATGGATAGCTTAGAGCCAGTTTGGTAGCGTGTTTCTGGTGTTTTGGAATGTGCTTTTGGGTTGAAGAAGCATCAAATTTTGGATGGGTTTTATAATAAAGATGTCAAAAACCATTGAATAACAGTCCAGACAACATCTGTTTTCAGCACTTGAAACGCAACACCTTAGTGTTGCATGCTTCATTAATGCTTTGCCTTTTTTGGCATGAACTGCAATTATGCAACATTAGAGGCTTTGCTAATATCCTATAGATGTTATTTAGCCATTCTCTAGAGATGCATCTAATGTTCTTAAGTTTATCCGAGCGGGATATTCAAATGTTAGAGGAGCACTTTGCAAAGCAGGCGGATAATTCTCCTGGTATTCAAACACTGAACCGCTATTGGGAAAAATAAAAACACTGAATTGCATATAAGATAGCACAACAGCAACACCTTTAAAGATTGGAGAGAACGTGTCTCTATATTGGAGTTCTAATGCAGCATTTCTCTCCCCCCAGAATACAAGCAACTCCTTTATGTACACTAGCTTACTACTTACACGGCTGCGTTTATTTTCTCCATTTTTTATGGACATCATTTTTCCAGGCCCAGACCAGTACGAACTCTAATGTGGGACAGATTCGGAGAGGTTAGATTAGAGCGGAAGCTTTTCTAGTTGCACCAAGAAGACAAATTGAATCTCTATACTCGCAACAATATCCAAATTTGTCACGTCAATTGATGCATTCCTCGAAGCGTTCCTCTCTGATGGTCTCTCTGAATTTTGCCTCACCAAGTGCCGGAGTTCATCAATACAGGGTCAATTGATAAAATTTGTTCCAAGCTTGATTGAGTTTCCTCTTCGATCAAGCCCAGAAATCCCACCATTGATAGTCACTGCTTGATTGATCGAAGAGGCCATCAGAGTCTAAACTCCCCCAATCTTCTTGTGATGTCAATGATCCGTCAGCGGGTTCCACCATACTAATTAGGTTCGGCTCTTCTTCGAGTTCAAAATACTCTGCTTTTATGCTGCTATCTTCATCTGAGAGGACTCCTAATCCATGTTCAGATCTTTCGATCGACAATCTAGGATTCGTTTCTGATTCACCCTTAGTTGTGTCTGCATTCACTGATTTGCCTTCGCGACTGTTCACAGCTGGTCCTTGGCAGTCTCCTTCCTCTCCTGGCTTTTTCATCAAATCATTAATTTTCTGTAACTGCCAAGTTTTGGAAAAATCTTAGTTAGTGTGCACACGAATGTTTCTGTTTTCCCCCAAACAGGTGAACACAAAACAATTATGACGAATATGGTTTGTATCAAGTACCTGGACTACCAAAGCTTGCTTCTCTTTCTTCAGAGTCTCGAACCGGGAAGCCAAGCTGTTGTAACTGGCTCGTAGTATGCTGTAGTCTCTTTCAAGCTGCTTAGACTTCCATCTAGCTCTCTTATTCTGAAACCATATTGCAACCTGTCGTGGTTGCAATCCAAGCTCTTTTGCCAACTGCATCTTCTTCCGGGGCTCAAGTCTTGTTTCTGATTCAAACATGGATTCCAACGATTTAATCTGCTCATCGCTAAATCTCCTTTTGTTCTTGTTCTTCTTCTTTCTGGAGGTTGTGGCACCGTTCATGCAGCTAAAAGGCTCTGTCTCCGAAGGAGAATATTCTTCTTCTTCAAACATCTTGCTGGTGGGATCTTCACCTGCCTTCAGGGAATTCTATTTCTTTAATTCAAATATCAATTATGGTTTCTCATAGGAGAATATTTTGGAGCTGTTTAAGGTATTTGCGAGGTAGGGGTGAACGTTGTTTATTAGCCAAGTTTCTGTGCGTGCAAGTCCTGGTACCTGGTCTGACTGACTGCAGTGGCTTAGTTGCTGCTTTCTTATCCTCAGTTTGTGGGGCTTTATATCCGGCGTGATAGCCTACAGTGCTTTTCTCACGGTACCTTGGGGGCATTATACGTGTTTCAATTTTATTTATTTATTTCATTTCCTGGAGTAATTTCATGGATGGGCCATTAGCTTAGGTGGCCTATTCAAGCCGGCTTGTTTATTGTCACCAATCACTAATATAATTTTAATTTCTTGTATGTATTTATTTATATTTATATAAATATCTAAAATAACACAAACTTCTCCCATAAGTTGCAGTAAGTTTTAATTTGAGTTTCTAACTTCTGATTAGAATATTTTGCATAATTCAAGCTTTAAGTACATTTCAAGAAGAAGTCCTTGTCAGTTTCCATTACCTAAACTAATTAGTTGAAATTTTCTCTCATGCACACTGTGTGAAACCTCTTTTCTTTTTTTTTCCTGGGAACCAAAAAGTCCATATGACAAGCTATGTCGATTCTAAAGCACTTTGGATTTATTTACTTGTTCTCTTCTCTCGATTGCCTTCGTCTCTGAAGAAGAGCAACTGGAACCTCGCTGGTTAAGATATTAATAGATCGATCTGGCATCTAATTGTTACTGTTTTCACTCGAAATGATGTTACTGTTTTCACTCGAAATGTTCAGCGCTCTAATTGGCACATAACCCTCACGTTAGTTTGCTGCCGCAGGCACATAACCCTTGATGTTAATTGAAGAGAAGAGTGCGCGATTTTTCCCTTTCAACGTCGATGGAAATTGAAGCACATTTTAAGTGATTTGTACGTTGGTACAATAAAATATTCAGCCGTCCCTGGTCCTTTTTCCTCTTTCTATTTTGTTTTTAACTGGATGGTGTCGGCAACGGGAGCCAAGCAGTGCCACTTCGCTATAACTGGGCATCTATATTTTTTTAAGAAAGCCTCCATCAAATCTATGTTCTTCAGATTAGGATCACGGGTTCATTCTCCAGATTTGCTAGAGAGATTATTGATCTGTAACCATCTTGTAGATGATAAATAGATCCCAGCTGACGAGTTGTTGTCTTCCCAGGCTGGACTGGAATTGTGGAGCATGGTGCGATGGATGCTCAATCCCTTGTCACTAATGGAGCTGTAATCCAACAGGGTCGTTGCCAAACACCTTTTGCATTCGCAGGATGTTTCAGGAACGTAGAATTCCTTGGCTCTTTTTTATTAATTTGTGTATGAATTGTACCAAACTATCATCTCCTCTGCTTTGCTTATAGCTTAAAAGAAAAAGACAAAGGTTTGGAACCCGCTCGTGTTGGCTTTTGATACAAACAAGTCGTCGACTTGAGCCGTATTTAGGTAGGTGAGTGAGTGAGTCCCAGTTCCCTCCACCAAACGGCAATTAAATATATATAGTTTTTGTGATGGTTTGTCTTTTGTTTTAAAAATATTTTTTTTTATTTCAATTTATTTTAATATTAAAAATATATTATTTTAATTTTTTTTTTGAAAATATATTTTAACAAATAATTTCAATCACATTTACAAATAGTCTCTTTCTCGAACTTGTTTAAGAATATGATTAAGATTATTTTATAAAATATTATTTTTTGAAAAATATATCAAAATAATATTTTTTTTATTTTATTATGTGATATGAAAAAAAAAATAATTTGATAAAATAAGATTTTAAAAAAAAAAGCTTCAAAAATACTTTTTAAATAGTTTCTCGCACAGCCCCTCAGTTTCTTCTCCGTTCAAGATAACATTAACTTATTTAAAAAAATCATTGGAATAATCCATCCAATAGGATTGGTTGCTCAGGAACAAGTTATCTTAACACGTTACCCAATGATATCATGCCAGCTGCAATGGGTCAAGACATTTTTTATCGTCATTTTCTTTTGGAGTAGGTACGTGTCGAGACCTCTATGGTTCAAGGTAGAAACTACAAAGTCGACACGTGCTCATAGCTGCCTCAGTACCGTAGCCTCCTCAGAGTCGTCAGTGGGGACAGTTTTTGTTTTTTTGAATCTCAACCAGGTTTTTGTCCTATTCTGCTTTTTTTTGTTGCCATCTACCTGCTTGACACGTGGTGGTGCTGCCCTTATCTTGTACTTGTCTCTTCACAAATCCGATGGTGCCACCTTCGGTGAAAGGAAGGCGTCCTTCTTTTTAAGCAAAAAATTAATGCTTACGAGCTATAACTAAAAACAATTCTCAACCCTTATCTTTATTTTTTATTTTTTGTAAGCTAAATGTTTAGAAACATCTGAATGAGACTTTTCTTATGGAATGAAACTTAATTAATGACATCAAAATTGATATTGCTTGTTGGTGAAATATGCCTAATTGGTAATCTTCTTTCTTCTCATTCGGTTTCTAGCAAATTTGTTCTCCTCTCTCAAATCAAGAATTAAAATGTAAAAAATAAAGTCTTCGACCAAAAAATAAAAGTTCTAACCTAAAGTGTTAAAAAAATTAACAAAAATAAAAGGATTCTTAAGGGAATACATACATAAATATAATATATGTACATATCACAGTGATGTGTGATGAATAGCAGGTTGAAAAAACTCTTCATTTCATCCTTTGTGTCAATGTGGGTCTTACAAACCAAATTTCTTCTTACAAAATCAAGCACCAATGCACTTTTGAGAATGTTTTTTTTAACAAAATAATAATCCAATTGAAAGTGAACTTTAATAAATTTTCAAGAACATTTGTCATTTAATGTAATGAGAAATGACATGTTAAATTTAATCAATGACCACAACAGAAAAATATTAAAATTTAAGGAATAAAGAGCATCACATGAATCCATCATGAAATCAAGGTCTCTAATAAGACTCCGAGCTATTTTTTTAATAAGATGCATTCCATGTTGTGTGTGTGTGTGTGTTTGTGTGTGTGGAGAGGGGGATAAAGAGTGACGTGAAAATATTGATTTCAATCCCTATTATTTTTATTTCATTTTCACTATTCGTACCAGACTTGTTAATTTCATTTTGTTCTGGCCGGAATGACCGGAACATTCCATGTCATTAAAAAAACCGAGACGAAATGATGTCATTTTCATCTCGGTTTTAATTCTGGACTGTTCCGGAAATTCTGTTCGGAACGTCTCGGTACCGTTCCGGCTCAAAATTATAATATTTATTTTATTTTAGAAAATTTTACTATCATATATTTTGTAATTTTAGAGATGTTTCTAATTTTGATATTATGTTTGTTTGACTTTGTGTTTGTATTGTATAGTTTAAAGTTAATTTATCTTGAATTTAAATTATACTTGTTAAATTAATATTTTAATTATATATATATGAACAGTACAACTCCGAAACGACACGCCAAAACGTTCCGTTCCAATAGAAAAACCGGAACGGTATTGACAATCTTGCTTTGTACTCTTAAAATTCATGGTTATATAATTTGACCCTCAAATATTATTTTTATTATTTTTAGTGCTTAGGTTGTGAAAGATGAGAAATAAATCACTGGAGAATTACAAGAAAAGAAAAATAATCCAATTAGTCATATTCTTATAGTAAAAAAAAGCATCAATCTTGGTGCTAATAAATTATCTTGAAAAGGTTGGTTTATTTGTAGTTTGCCCATCATTGATATTAGAAAAAAAAAATATTAAGTCCTTAATTTAGATGTTTATTTTTTTAGGGATTTTTATAGTGCTTGAAGTTTGAGACCAGGTAATTTATGTTTGTAGGATGTTTCAAAGGACAAAATTAAAAAAAAATGAAATTGTTGTACTGAATTTATTGAGTTATTTAAACCTAATCTAGAAATTAAAAGAAGGAAGATCGAAGTGAAAATTGCACATTCAATTAATTTCAATCGAAGGACCCAATCGAACTAAATCAAAACTTATATAACAAAAATAAGGACCATAAACAAAATTAAAAGTACAGGGACCGAAAAGAAAAAGCATTAAAACTAGGGGACTCTCCTGCAATTTGACGTGCAGGAGAGAGAAACAGCTGCAGCGGCTTTAACCGGCTACCGCCGCGTCCACGGACGTCTGAGGACAAAACGCGCCATACCGGGAGGAAGATACTATCATACTAAAGGAAAGAGAGTATCATACTAAAGGCAAGATACTCTCATACTAAAGTCAAGAAGAGTAGAGAGGGGACTCCTTAACTGCAATTCAAGGGATAACTTCAACCAATTCGAACTACTCAGGGGTTCGTTTCGAATTGCATAAGTGACCATTGATACTTACTGAGATCAGTTACCCCCGCATAATATACCATGCGGGTCCTGAGGAAGGTGCGTGAGATAACTCGCATAAGCGATTTATCCAGTAGTATCCATTTCTCAGTAAGACAAGACGGCAATGGTTGCTTAGTATGAATAGGGGATTCGTGTAATGGGGTGGGTCCGTAACCACCTGTTTCTCCTTCCTTCATATTAGGCGTGAAGAAAAGAAAAAGATGGGAGTGGTGACCCCTATACTTACTTGCTTACTGAACCAAGCGGAGGCGCATCGACTGAGACGCCGGTAGACCATCTCCGGCGAATCCATCACCACGCACGCGCCGCTTAAAGAGGGCGTGAGGCGGAATACTGTCGGCCGCGTGTGACACATGCGCCGATATTATTAAGAAAAAAAATAAAAAATAATGGTCAATTACCAGTCTACCCCTGTGCCTAAGTCAACAATTATGTCTTATTAGAGGCTATATCCGTAATAAGCCATTTCCAAAAAAATATAAAATAATCAAAAGGTAGGCGGACCGGACCCGATCGGTCCGAAATAGTGCAATTACCGCGGAGCCCCTCCACCCATAAACGGTTTTTTGTCTTTTTCGAGGGCTGAAAGCGCAATTTCAGTATGCAAATAATAAAAAAAAATTGGAAAACAGGAAAACCAACCGAACCGACCTAAAAATACACTATTACAATCCACAATGCCTACACAGTCTACAGTGCTTAAGCTACAGGAAAAACCCCACGCCTATTATATATATATATATATATATATATATATATATTATTTTTGCATTACAAACCAAATAAAAGGCGTGACGTTTTTTACTGTGTAGATCATTGTGTATTGTCTCTTAAATCACTGTGGAATTCGACAGTGTGGAGACGATTTTGGTCTTCATCATCCGGCGTGTTGTGTTTTTTTTTATGGGGGTGTTTTTGGTTTTTGGCTTTTTTTTTTACTTTTCGCTTTTGTACAGTGCATTGACGCCTCTGACCCTCAAAAAAGACAAAATAGTGCACAGGGACGAGGGGCTCCGTCGGCTTTTCACAAATTCAGTGCACAGTGCACCGATGAAAAAAGCCCTTGATAACGACAAAATAGTGCACAGTGAACGGGGACACGGGCGTCCTTACCCCATAGATTTTTTTGTGAATCTCGGTTGGGTCAGGGGTGTCTTGGTAATTAGCCCATATTTTAATATATTTCCGTCTGCACGGCTGGCGCGTCGTCAGGACGCGACAGCGGGGCTAAACGCCAACGCGCCATTGAAGCGGCGCGTACGGTTCCATACGACGGTCAAAAATTTTCCTCCGCCGGTGAATACGGTGCGCCTCCAGGTGCTGTGTCTGCCGTCACGGCGCGTTCCGGTCATAGATGTCCATGTAAGCGATGGCGGACGGTGTTTTGTCGATTGTCGCTTTTCTCTCTCCTGCCGACACAACGTCAGCTCCGGTCATGTTTGTGGTAAGTTCATTTTGGTCCCTTAGGTTTTGATTTCGTTTATTTATTACTGATTTATTTAAATTAAGGTTTTATTGTTTTCAATTGTGCCCTTCAACTAAAATTGATTATATAAGCAGTTTTTAATTCAATCCTTATACTTTGAATTTTTGATTTATTTTTGATTCAATCATTTTTTTCTAGTATGAAAGTTTTGCTTTCTTTAATTTGGTCCTCCAATTGAATTTGGTAATATATACAAAGTTTGATTTCAGTCCCTCTTCTTCTAATTTTTTTGTAGAATGACAGCATTTATCATTATTTATTTTTGGTCCTCCAATTATTTTTTTTTCAATTTTATCCTTCAATTGGAATTAATTTTATATATGTCATTTTTCATTTTGGCCCTTATTCTTTTAATTTTCTATTTGATATTAATTCATATGTTTTTTTTTAATGTTTATTTTTTATTGGTATTTATGCATCTATGCTTTTAGTTTTTGTCCTCTTTTTTAAGGTTTTATTCTTAATCGATTCAATCCTAAAATTTTAATTTGTGTTGATAATTATTTTTAAATTAATATTGCACATTTTTTCCCTTTATTTGTTTTTCTTGCTTACTCTTTTGTTAATATTTTTTTCCCTCCGGATAATTTGATAATTTTTATTGTTTTAACAGTAATAGCAATGATAGTTTTTTTTTTTTGTTTTTTTAATCTTATGTTAAAGTTTCTAGGATATTTTTAGTCTTTCATTTATTTTTGTTTTTTCATTATTAACATAATAATAATAATAATAATAATAATAATAATAATAATTTAATTGTTTCTCTTGCTTACTCTTTTGTTAATGTTTTTAAGTGTTTTTTTCAGGATAATTTAATAATTTGTATTGTTTTAATAGTAAAAGCAATGATAATTTTAGATTTCAAGGCTTTGATTTTACTATTGTGATAATAGGGTGTGTTTAGCTATTTTATTATATTAAATGTTGCATATATTAATATTATCTTTTACTTTTGATCCAGCAAGTCCTAATAAAATTGTTCACTTAACACGCAACGTAGAACATATATTTTTTTAAATTTTCAGATTAAATGATTTTTTCAGCTATTAATTTTTATTTTTGTTTTATCATCTATAATATTTTTTTATTTGCTCTATCTTTTAGTTTTTTATTGGTTTTTGTTTTATATATTTTCAAGTTAGATTATTATTTTTTTTCTTGATTATTTTTTTTTTCATCTTTTGTTGAAGTTATTAGAATTTTTTTGTCTTTCATTTATTTCTGGTTTTTCATTCATTATTAACATAATAATAATAATAATAATAATAATAATAATAATAATAATAATAATAATAATAATAATAATAATTTAATTGGTTTTTTTGCTTACTCTTTTGTTAATGTTTTTTTTCCCTCCGGATAATTTGATAATTTTGATTGTTTTTACAGTAATAGCAATGATAATTTTTTTTTATTTTATCTTTTGTTAAAGTTTCTAGGATATTTTTAGTCTTTCATTTATTTTTTTTCCTTTCATTAATAACATAATAATAATAATAATAATAATAATAATAATAATAATAATAATAATAATATTATTATTATTATTATAATAATAATATTATTATAATAATAATATTATTATAATAATAATATTATTATTATTATTATTATATTATTATTATAATAATAATTATCATTATTATTAATCATATTATTATTATTATTATTATTATTATTATTATTATTATTATTATTATTATTATTATTATTATTATTATTATTATTAATTTAATTGTTTCGTTTACTTACTCTTTTGTTAACGTTTTTTAGTGCTTTTTTTCAAGATAATTTAATAATTTTTATTGTTTTAATAGTGAAAGCAATGATAATTTTAGATTTTAAGGCTTTGATTTTGCAATTTTTAATGATAAGGTGTGTTAAGTTATTTTATTATATTATATTTTGCAAATATAAATATTGTATTTTATTTTTGATCCAGCAAATCCTATAAAAATTGTTTGTTAAACCCGCAACGTAGAACATATATTTTTTAAAATTTTCAGATTAAATGATTTTTTCAGCTAATAATTTTTATTTTTGTTTTATCATCAATTATATTTTTTAATTGTTTTTCTTGCTTACTTTTTTGTTAATATTTTTGAAGATTTTTTCCTTGGAATAATTTGATATTTTTAATTTTTGTGGCAGTGATAGCAACAATAGTTTTTGTTTTTGTTTTATTCTTTTGTTTAATCTTTTGTTGCAGTTTTTAGGATTTTTTTCTCTTCCATTTTTTCCCTTTCATGATTAACACACAAAAAAATGATAATGATAATAATAATAATAATAATTTAATTATTTGTACAATAATGATTTCAATATTTGTTTTTTTTCCCTAATAAAAATATTTTGCTTTTTTTTTCTAATGTTAGTTCGCGCTCTTTTGTGATCATTTATGATGCAATACCTATATTCTAAAAGATATAATCTATGCTTGCGTAACAAACTCAACTCAAAATTTTATACATTTTATCTTCTAATCTATAACTTTTATTTACTTATATCATATAAATTTATCGTTATAGATTTAATTATGTTAAATTATATACACAAGAATACCTGCGGCAATGCGCGGGGGCAATTAGCTAGTAGGATATGCAATGCGTCTTCCACTCCATGTAAGATGATGTAGGCACACATGTCTATTTTGGTCTTGGTGCATGTCTACCGATCCATATCCATGAGCGCTTTCCTTGTTTTATTCAGGTAAAAAATATGAGCCTAGCTTTGAAGGCCTATAATTCCTTTTAATAAATCTTCAGTTTAAATTTATTAATCGCAATGCTATTTTAACAAATCATTTTTTTTTATGCTATGCTTTTTAAATGAGGTTATATTTGTATTAATTTCTAAATAATTATATAGAAGCCTAATATGTTATAAATTGAAGATATTCAACGGGAGTTAATAGTCTTTTGATTGTTGGTTTTAATATGATTCAATGAATAAACTATCATTTGATTTTCTCATATAGTCACATAATTGTTCATGGGTTGAGACTTGTTTTTTTATATTATAATGAATTTTCGCTTCAAAAATCCTTCTAATGAAAAAATATGTTTTCATGAAAGAAAATAATTTATCAAGGAAATGAAAGTTTTTGTTATAAATAATATTTCTCATACATTTATTTAAATTAGTGAGATTCTTGTAAATATATAAGATTCCTAATAGAAAAAAAATATTATTACTAAAAAAAATATTATTCACAAAGAAATGAATAAATAAAGAATATGGGCTTCGGTTTAAGAAATGTATTTTCCTTTTTATAATTTAGATCTTTCGAAAGAGTTAAATTATGACGAGTTGTTGCCTAAAAAAATATTACTGGTGAACAAATATGTTTATATACACATAAAGAGTCAATAAAAAAGGGAATCTTTCGTCTATAAATAAAGATTTTCACCCCTTTTGTATTGATATTCTTGCAATTATTTATCTTAATTATTTTATTTTTTATTAAAAAGCAACGATGCTAATAAAAAAAATATTTCATTTATTTATTTTAACAGCTGTATAATGAAATAAAAAAAGGGTTAAAAATCATCAACGGCGGGCATAAAAGGCTAAAAGCTAGCACACGCGCACGCAACCACATTCACCGTATGTGTAATTAACAAAAGCGTTTGAGCACTTATTTTTTTCTTTCTCAGCCCCGACAAGATTCTACTCCTTCATCGAATTTATCCACCGGCCATCAGCCAGGCAGGGCCACACAGTAAGCTTTCACGCCCTCCATTTTTAGCACTGTTCTGACATAGACTACACTCTCTGACCCGAATTCAAGTAGGGATAGAGTATTGATTATATACACATCCACACATAGCTATAAAGTTTACAAATATATACATATATAAAGTTTACAAATGGGAAGCGAAAGAAAAAGGGCGACATAGGTGATGGAGACACTTTGGTGAAAATGACCTCATTTTTTATCTGTATCAGGCGGAGGCTATCATTAGCATTTCTTTCCGTTGAGCAGTCCTATTTACACACACGCACAGAGGGGGAGAGAGAGAGAGAGAGGCAAGTGGAAAGTATGCCACATTGCACTCGCAAGAAGAAATGTCCAGCACAAGGCAGAGACGAGAGAGGGCAACCTGACCTCAAATGAAGGCGATGGGGGTGCTGGATCTAATGGTTCGATTTACATGGAATCTGGGGGCCATGCCCGTAAAAAGAGAGGATCAACTCGAAGTCGTAGTCATGAATTTGTCTTTTTTCAGGCATGGTTATAAAAGCAACCAGTGCTCTTGTGTGAACTAGAATTTGGGAAAGGTAGACCATTGACCTTTGAATCTTTTTTTATAAAAATCATAAAATGTCCTTATAATAATCAATGCATCCCAGCTTCTGTGATGATTGAGTTTGTGTTTGCTTCGAATTAGGAGGTGCCGGGATGTTGCTTGCTTCGGAGAAGAGGTGGTGGTAATGAGCTGCACGGTAACGTGATGAACATTGTCAAGGCAGACTGGGGTGGGTCCAGATGGAGTTCTCTTACCGAAATGTCCTTACAGCTGACCCCTTAATTAGGTCCACAGGCCTCAAATAGCTCCTTCCGATACGGGCCTCGGATCCAGTTACTCTTTCGCTTACTTCTACGGGGCTCCGGAGATACAAAGCTGGGCCCGGATGTTCTGCGTTGCTACGACTGGGCTGGTGCTTGGCGAAGTTTGTAAGCTCTTAAGAAGGCGACCGCGATATACTTTGGTTTTCAAAGAATAAATTGTAACCTGCAATTTCTATTCGACCATCAAACTTGCGTGTTTAAGAAGTCAATTGCTATCTGCAAGCAGAACATGTTCTTGCAATTTTTAAGATGTCATGATGGCAGGATTGAAGACCGGATCCAGTAGTTGCAGATGCTTTGATAATGAATGTTCACCACATGTTTGATAAAAATCCAGAACAAGAAGGGCAAACTTATTATTATGGCAGCTTTCTAATTTATGATTTTGTAATTTTAACACTGGAAGGACTTTTTTTTATCATTAATTAAAATATATGGGTGATATTTTAAAATAATTCAATTTTACTCTCTCTTTTTTTTGGCATGCATGTAAAATATTATTAAATTATAAACTATAGAATACAAAATATGATTTTTGAAAGAATGAAGTAAAAAAAAGACTAAATTATTGGACATATTACCAAAACACTAAACCGCGTGGGTTTTCCACTGTACACTGTCTCTAGAATCATTGTGGATTCGAGCAGTGCACGCCCGAATTTGGCCCTCGGCCGCGCGGCGAGGAGGGGCTGGCAGGCGGGGATAAATGCGGTTTTTCCTTTTTAATTTTTAATTTTTTTTAAAAAATATTGATTTGTGAACAATGTATTGACGATTTCATCCCTGATAATAAGACAAAATCAGGCTTCCGGCTGAGGGGCACCGACGTAATTGCGCGCGGTCGGACCGGCCCGGTCCGGTCCGGTCCGCCGCAAATTTTGAATTTTTTATTATTTTCTGAAATGGCTAAATACGGTTTTAGCCCCTAATAAGACAAAAACACTTCATTCGGTCAAGGGACAGGACGATAATTGTCCCTATTTTTACAATTAAATAATCGGGTCTGGAAGGGCGTCCGCCGCACGCGCCAGGCGGTTTTTCGCCTCACGTCCTCTTCGGGCGGCGCGTGCGGCTTCCTACGGTGTTCGGAAATTGTCTACCGGATGCCAGAACGATGCGCCTCCACGTGTTCTTCCTCCCGCGGTGGCGCGTGTTACCGAAAAGAGTCCATGGACGCGTAGGAGGCCGGTTCAAGCCGTCGGCCACGTTTCTCTCTCTCCGGAGTGTCAAAGTTGCACTTTGGTCCTTCTACTTTCAATTTCTGGGTTGGTTGTATATAACTCAATCAATTCGGTACAAAAGTCTCGATTTTTGCAATTGTGTCCTCTGATTTCAATTGACAATAAATGTAAGTTGCATTTCAGCCCTTTGACTTTTACTTTTTTAATTTAAGCCCTTTATATATCATTTTCAATTCAGCCCTTATACTTTGATTTTTTTCCCCTACTTTTGTCCATGTATATATAAGTGTATTTAACATAATAATAATAATAATAATAATAATAATAATAATAATAATAATAATAATAATAATAATAATAATAATAATAATAATAATAATAATAATAATAATAATAATAATCATGATTTAATGATTTTTCATTCTTACTCTTTTGTTTTTTTTTTCCCTCCCGATAATTTGATAATTTTTTTTTTGCCAGTAATAGCCATGATAATTTTTTTTTCTTTTGTTAAAGTTTCTAGGATATTTTTAATCTTTCATTTACTTTTGTTTATTTCATTATTAACATGATAATAATAATTATCATAAGAATAATAATAATAGTGATTATTATTATTATTATAAGAATAGTGCTTATGTATTCTATTATTATAATAATAGTGATTATCTATTCTTTCATAATAATAATAATAATAATAATAATTTTTAATTGGTTTTTCTTGCTTGCTGTTTTGTTCATGCTTTTTATTTTTTTCTCTCGGTATAATTTAATAATTTTTGTTGTTTTTATTCTAGCGGCAATAATAATTTTAGATATTAAGACTCTGATGTTGCTATTGTTATAATATTTTAAATGAATATTGCTTCCTTTTCCCTGTTGTTTTTTTATTTGTTCTTTCTATTAATTGATTTTTATAATTTTCTTATCTGCACAATAATGATTTCAGTAATGTGTTTTTTTTTATTCAAATATTTTGCTCTTTTTTCTAATGTTAGTGCGCGCTCTTTTGTTATCGTTTATAACGCAATTCCTATATTTTAGAAGATGTAATCTATACTTACGTGATAAACTCAACTCAAAATTTTAAACATTTTATCTTTTAATCTATAATTTTTATTTGCTTATATCATATAAATTGATCGCTGTAGATTTAATTGTATTAAATTATATACAAAAAAATACCCGCGGCAACGCGCGGGCAATTATCTAGTTATCTTTTATTTGATGTAGGGAAAATATATAAATACGACTAAGAACATTAAAGATAAAAAAAATAAAAAGATATGCATTGACATATTTATATAATTGTCCCTACATCAAACAAAATATCCAAAAAATTAAATATTCTACACTAAATAAAAGAAAAATTAAAATATTTTCTAGAGTTGAGATTTGATACAAATAATTTCATCAGTAAAGACCATCAGGTGTGGTTATCCCAGACTGCAGGTTCGACGAGTTAACTTAAGTTTTTTATTTTTATAATTTTATCATTCAATATTGAGTTAATTGATAATTAAGCTTCATAACTTATTTTTATTTACTTTTTATGAGGTTATCCTCGTCTCATGACTCAAGTCATGATTTTAGCACGTTAATCTTGGGCACTTCAAATTGTTTTTTTTATTATTTAATTTCATCTTTTATTGCTCGTTTAATTAAGAATTGAGCTTCTTAATTTATTTAAATTTTCTTTATAATATATTATCCCTGTCTCATAACTCGGGTTATAAGTTTGGCAAGTTAACCCGAGTTCACTCAGGTAATTTTTCTTATTTGACTTTTTTTCTAGTTTCATCCTTTAATATTGAGTTTATTGAAAAATTATTTTGATTTGTTTTCTATGAGGCTATATTGGTGGGCTAACCCAGTTAATCCAAATCAAACTAATATTTTATCATTTGAATATTTATTGAAACAAAAATCTCATCTTGAATGTTTATTTTGAGTTGAACTATAATTTTACTTGCCATCTAGGTTGTCTTTGAATTTCTCAAGATGATTGAGTCATGTCGAATCAATTCCACACTATTTAAATTTTTTTAAACTAGAAAAAGTCATCACGATAATATCTTTAAAAATTAAATATATACAAAATCTATTTATAAAAAAAACCTTAATTTGAAAATGGCTAAATAAAAAAAGTACAAAAAATCATAGAGGATGAATATTAAATAAAGAATATTTAAAAAAAAAACAATATATCAATGAAAATAGAACCAAAACTAGAATAAGAAAATAAAAAATGGCTAGTAATAATCTAGATGATGCAAGCTTGTTTAAAGAAATAAGAAAAACAAATGACTTTGGTTTCAGACTCGACCAAGTTTAATAAGTTGGTTCTATTTTAATTTGATGATAAAAAAAGACAATGATAATAATAAAAAAAAGAAAACTCTTATAAAATAAAAGGCATGAAAACATTAAAATTATGAATTTAATAAAAAATAATTACTCGAGTTAATGTGATAGAGATATAACCTAGGTAATAAGGGAAGAACCAACTAGAGTTAGCTTGCAAAATTGGTTGTACATGTCATAAGACCAGGATAATTGAATATATAAGAAATTGAAAAAAAATACTTACTTTTTTTTTTATATATAAACAATATTGGTGAAAGATGAAATTGGAATAGAAAATGAGCCAAAAAAGAATGTCAACCCTTGCTAACATTTCAAATCTATGACCCGACTCATTAGATGTTGAAGCACAAAAAGATATTATATAAAACAAAGAGAATAAAAGTAAAATATAAAAATAAATGAGGGGACAATGAAATTTTTTAATTTAGTGAAGGGTTAAATTGAAAAGAAAGATAAATTTTACAAAAGAAAATTAATAGAGATAATAAAGACTAAATTGAATAAAAATGTACCATAAATTTGATTGAAAGATGAAATTGAAAACCCGTATAATTTTAATAAAAGGAAAAAAAACAAAATAGAAATCAAATGAACAAGGATCAAGTTGGGAAAAAAATGTATGATAAATTGTAATTGAAACATTAAATTGAAACACAAATAATATTCTTATAAAATATCAAAAAAGATAAAATAAAAAATTTAAAAACTCAATGTGTACTCTTTAGAGGGAAAAAAGAAAAGAAGCAACACAGAAAAGAAATAACAATCCGCGACAAACACCCATCATTTGTCAACAAATGTCACTTAAGAAGAAAGAAGATGCGGTGACACTTCCACATAAGCAACGAGAGATTATATTTGATTGTTTATGACATCACATGCTCTGTCCAAAAAGCATGTGCAACATCCACTCACCAGCGCGTGCTGGATATGTAGGAGCAACTCTTTTTTATAATATTTAAAGACAAAAATACCCTTAATCCCCACCTCCAATAATAAAGATACATTGATACAAAGACTAAGTGGTTGTTTGACATTGCAGTCAAAACGACGATTGGAGCAAAAAGCAGGTTTGTGTTGTTTGGTAATGGAAGAAACGAAGATTAATTCACCATGGGACCCACAAAAAAAACACCAAAACCGTGGTTCATGAGAAGCAGAAAAATGATGCTTTTACCTGCGATCGTGTTGCCTGTGTTTCATGCTTTGCCTGCAATCGTGTTGCTTGCGTTTCAAACAATAAGCTGCTAATGAATCGCTTGAAGCTACTTGAATCAACAATAAGTGTGAAGCAACTGATGGGCTCTCTCTCCATAGCGACATCTCTCTCTCTCGACAGCAACAACTTTCTCTCTCTCCACACGATAACTCTCTCTTTACAGCGGTGACTCTCTCTCTCCACAATCGAGGGTAGCTCCCGAAGACACTACCATCATCCCCCTCATCACCAGGAGCTTCTCCTCCACTCTAGAAGCTCTATCGTGATCACCTATAACGAGAGTAAGAAGCCCCGATGTCGAAGCAGTAATGACAACAGTAGGCTTCCGACTCTCCTATCGGCCACCATTTCCAACGCCATCACCACAGGAAGATCCATCTCAACCTCCTTTACCCATTGACATCGGCCGTTCAGCCTCTCATCACCATCGGTTAGATGTCATTGTTCATGTGAATTAATTCATGTGAATATTGTGTTGCGCTGTTCACGTGTTAAGAAGACGTGAACAGTGCAGCACACTGTATCACTCTTTTGCGTGTTAGAGCTGGACTTGGGCTTTGACCCAATTTGGCTGGGCCAATCCATTTAGTTGGGTCGGGCCCAACCTGATTTTCAAAAATATATAATTTAAAAAAAATATGTAGATAAAGATCATTTCTGATGAAAGGGAAAGACGTGTGACTTTGTTTTACTCCACAACCCCTGTTGTTTTTTGATTGATTATGAATCAGAAACTTGCAACTGGATTTGATATTTGATTAAATCTCTACAACTGAATCGCAAATGTTGTTACTAATGATATTGTTACTAGATGTTATGTCTCAATCAAATAGCAAGGGATTACAGAGACATTCACATGTCGATTTAATTCATGATGAAATTGCAAGTAGTTTGATGAGAGAATAAAAACAAATATTTTTTTTTTCATGAATTATTAATTACATTTTATTGTTACTATTATTAATCTACAAAATTTAATTTTTTTTTATATATATATGTGTGTGTGTACGTGTCTTTTAAAGTAATTTCACAGGTTTACATCAATATAAAAAACACGATAATCAAACACACAAAACTACTTTTTATCAACTTCGAACCCAACCACAATATTAACCAAACACTAACACAATTATTTTGAATCGTAACTAAAAATATTTTTTGAAACCTCAATCACAAAAGAAAAAACAATACCCACTCCGATGCTTTAAAGCCAAGAAATTTTTTAAAAGATATTTGTGGCATGTAAAAAGACAAAAACACACCCACTCCGATGCTTTATTTTTGTGTCATGAGGGGCAACACGGGGAAACTGTGTGGACTCACTATTTACATCCGCCCCCCGGTTTTTGAGTTTCGTTTAGATTGCTCATGCTGTCATGATGAAAATTAATAAATATTCGAGTTAAAAACTTGACCTTTCTATTACTTGGTACGACCATTACGACAGAAAGTCTCGAAGCTCAAAGCTGAGTGCAGCTAAGGGTATAGCACACAGGCAAAAGCACAGCTGGGAGCAGTAAGCGGTGCTGAATCTAAACTCAAGAGGACCTCGATGTAAATAGGAGCAGGAAAGAGAGAGGGGTCTCACTGTACTTGTCGCTCTCACTAATTACAATGCTACAAACCTAGGGTTAACAAGTTCTTAGGTGCTTAAAAAGTCCACTCTTCAGTGACCAGACAGCATTAAATTATTATAGTAAAATTATAAAGTCTCAAAACATATATAGGAGAACGTGTACCATGACAGATGGCTGTCTGGAAAATAAAAATAAAAATAAAAAATCCAAAAATGAAGAACGTTAGCTTTTGTATATGTTTGTTTTCTTCACTTTACAGAGAGTATGACTGCATCAGTATCCCCCCCCCTCTTTCTCGATCCAGTCACCAAATTGACTTGAGATCAAAAAGCTGCCTTCTAAATTATAATAAAGTTTGATTAACCCCTTTTCTCCCTCCCTCCCCCTTTCAAGTTTCAACTGCTCCTGCAATTGACACACCGCCACACGAACCCTGCGTAGATAGAGATAGGCGGCACGTGACCATCCATTTTTAAAGCTTGAGAATCCATATGGTAAAGCTGGACATCTACTCAGATGGCGCTTGCTGGAGAGCAAATTAAGACGTTAATTAATTCATGCTACAGTGCTGGGTTTTATTTTATCAGTAGCTCGTATTTGATTTATAAATTGTTATATTATACGATGCAAAGGGCGGAGTCGACAACATGGGTTGGAGATGCAGGATTTGACATTTACGTGTTGTTTCTATCGATCTCACTTCGCGCGCGCTCTCTCTGTCTATATATAGAGACGCGACTTTCAAGACTGTGAAAGCGTTGAAATATGGAGCCGGTATCGTCCTCTCCGTTTGTCACTCTGATATACAGTACAAAAGGAGAGTGGGGGAGCCTCGGCTGTGCTATAGAGGTGATAGCAAACATGGCAGCACGTCTTACGGGCACCATCCAGCTCAACCTCACATGAAAACAAAGCCTAGCTGTTTTAACTAAGGAGGGTGTGCAAGTTCCATAGTCTAGTAATTAATCGTTAAGGTTAATTAATTAATTAATTGTGATTAATCAATCAATCACGTCTAGAGTCAAATGGTCACGGGAAATGTTCGTAGAGCATGACCCCTGCCTAATCAAGGCAGCTGTGAAGATTGAGGAGTGTATTATAGCAGCACCAGATTTTTGAAACATATTGGCGGATGAATTAATTAAATCTTGTGGAGGAAACACATTTCGATGAATGGCAATATAATTATCCAGTTCCATACTATTTTCATTGACTTCTGTAAATGTCAAATGTTAAGAATCCCATTGCTTGATTTCCCGGTCGAAAGTCTTGTCTGAGAAATAAAGTGCTGATAAAATTTACCGAGAAATCTTCTTTCGGCAAGAAAGCAAAAGCTCGGTGACTGCTTTAATTGTCATTGAAATAAATGTTGAGAGACAATATTTCAGGTGAGGTATCTTTCAGTCCTGCAACATGTATTGACAATTTATTACAGCAAACCCCGAGTGCCCAGCATCGTCTCGAGCTTGATTGGCGCGTGACCAAAGAAGAAATCAGACCCATGATCCACTCCACTAATAATTTCAGTCTTGATCTCTGATTTATGCACTGATATCTTTTTAGAGACCAGAAGGAGGAGACATGCATACAAGCTCTTAGAACGACGACACAGAGAAGAAAATGGACCCATAAATCTCTCGAGGCGATGTGTATAGGAAGATGATGGACGTGCCAAGTCTCTATCTGGGCACCCAAGAAAGTAGATGACAGTTTTTAATAAGCCAAATAAATCTTTATTCCAAGGTCACGCACCATTTGTTTCCTTTCGTCAATAATTATAAATTCAATCAAGTAATACAGCTATGGCTGATTAATTTTCTTAGTATCCACGTCAACTTGGATAATAAATTACAATACTTGATTCATCTAGAATATACCAACGCAATTATTTTAAGTTAGGATGCTGATGATATATTATGCAATGCTGCTGGATGAACAGCATGATCGATCTACTATAAAAATCCATTTGAAGAACTACTGCTCGGAGTATTTTCCGTTGTCCACGAGAATAATTTTTGTAGCTAGAGAGATAGAAATAATGCTAAAACGAATCCATCTTCTTGTTTCTTAAAACTAGTTTTCTTATATATATATCGTCAAGTGATAAACTGAATGGTCAAACACATCTAATTATTTACAAACTCAATTTTAAAAGAATTTATTTTAATAAATGTGATATCATGGAGATGAAGGTACTTGTTAACTTTAATTTCATTATTTAATATAAGATTATAAAATAATGAGCTTTATAATTTATTTGATTTGACTTCTTTGAAGTTATCCTAGTACCACATTACATGTGAGGAGGGTTAAGTCCATTAGCTTGAGTTTTTTTCCTTTTTAATTGATTTCCCTTTTTTTTATACTTCAATGTTGAGTTGATTTAGAATTAAACTTCACAATTTATTTAAGTTTGCTTTTTTGAGGTTATCCCTAATTTCATTGCTTGGATCATTGGTTTGGTGGGTTCCTTGTTGACTCAGGTCTTTTTTATCTCTTTTTTCTATTATAATTTCTCATTTCATCTTAGAACATTGGGTTGATTGGAACTATAATTTATAAGTTTTTTTTTTCTATGAAGTTATCTTAGTCTCATGATTTGGATCATGATTTTGGCAAGTATACATGAGTTGACTCATTCTATTTTTTATGTTAATTGTTTTTTTTTTAATTTTATCTTTCAATATTATATTGATTAGAAATTGAGGTTTATAATTTGCTTTGATTTTTTATGGGGTTATCAAACTATCATGACCTAGGTCATGAAGTTGGTAGGTTAACAAGGGTTGGCCCAAAATAATCTAATATGTTGTTGTCTTAATATTAAAAAAATATCATCTTAAATTTCTCTTGAGTCAAATTATATTTAATCAGTAATCTTCTTTAAATCCACAAAGTCAACTAGATCACATCAAATCATTCTTTATATATTTTTATTTTTTAATAGAAAATACATTTGAAATTATTGAATGTTTTTGTTATATATATATATATATATATATATATATATATATATATATATATATATATATATAAATTATTGAACTCCCAGCATATCACGTGAAAATCATCTAATATTAGCTAAATTGATATATGATCTTGATACAAAAATGTAAATGCATATGACAAAACGAGTTGCACTAAACATGTTTATTTAACAATAATGCTAGTTAGTTACTAGCTTTTATACTTAGTATTGTCTATATTGGTATCACACAAGCTCAATTATCACATCGAATCGGTGCACTATAAGTAGTTTCTTATTAGATGCTAAGAATTGACCAGATACTTAAGTTTTGGATTATTCTCTCCTTTTCAAGTTAGTGAACTTTAACATATTGCATATAATCTAAAGCTTTATATCTTTTGAAAATACTTTATAATTTATGTTAAATCCTACTGATCAAAATATAAAATCTAAAGGCCTTCAGAAATAACAACATTGAAGTACTAATTACATTCAATATGAATGAAAAACATTCAATATGAATGAAAAACATTCAATTTCTTTTTAATGTAAACTTAAACCTTGTTTGTTTCATAAAAAGTGTTTTTTTAGAAATTATTTTTTGAAACCTCTTCATGTTTGATGAAATTCAGAAAAGTTGATTAATGAAAAGTGGTTTCCGTCAACTTAAAAGTAAACCTTTTTTCTATGAGAGTAATTAAGGGATACATTTTTTCTCTCTCACCCATATTCACTTGCTTACATTATACATAAATAACTATATCTTTTTAACAGAACATCTTTCTTTGTAGCCAAATTAAACTAAAAGTTATTATCTTCTCCATATATTTATTTTATTTTTAATGTTCTATTTCTTCAATTTAAATTTTATGGATCAATTTTTTTAACATGGGTTTTTATTGGTTATTACAATAAAATTTTCTACAATAATATTTGGGTTAATATATTTTTTTTTGTTTCAGGCTTGTATTTTCTATTCATATATAGATGGCTAGAGACTGCATTCATGTATGTCATCTTGTAACCTCAATGACTTTGATTTTGTTGGATGAGGAAAAAAATGTTTTCCTTTGTTATGTTATATATGCCTACATCTCTTAGTTGTTTTGTGATAATTGAAGGAATTGTGGAATTATATTTCAAAAATAGGTAACTTTTTTAGACTTTTCAACTATAGATTTTATAGATATAGAAATTACTTGCTTATTTCTCTATTAAAAATATCAAGAAAGAATGAAATATTGATGAGACAAGAAGACTGGAATCAATATAAAGAATATAAAAATATGCAACATATTTTTTTACAAAATAATGATAGGGAAAAAAATAAAAATACTAAGGTTTTTTTTCTCTTTTAATTTATTAAATTGAATTATATCATTTTTATAAAATAGTACCAAGGAAGACATCAAGAACGTATTATATGTAAATAAATAAAAAATATAGTGATGTGATGTGAAATGTGAACATCCACCTTGGAAAGAAGGTTTGTTGTCTAACAAAGAAAGATTCCATTTAAATGTAATACTTTTCTAATTAGGTGATCATTTTTGCTATATGAGTGTGTTTTAAATTAATCTAGCCATTAAATTGATACCTTTTAGTTTCTTATAAGAAAATTTCATTTGTTTGTTACGGATAACAAGTTTATTAATTCACCATGTATGAGTTTAATTGTATTCATTCTAGTTGTAGTTGTAACTACTATTAAATAAGAAAGAAATATAATTTATATACCAAAAAACCATATATAAATAGAGTTGAGCAAAGAGAATTTAATATATATAACATCATGAGTCAATGTGATAGACATTATGTTGAAAAAAATTGTATAAAGTCAATTGTATTTTATAATTTGTGTGACCTCTTCGCAAGTCATAATTTATTAGGATCAACTTAAAATATATCTATTAGGAAGCAAATGATTATGTTCTTACAAATTACAAATTACAAACCAAAATCCAATATTTTATTTTACTAGTAGTATTTACTATAGGTATGTTAAAATTGTCCATCATTACTTTAGAATTGTATCAAAGACAATTCTTAAGTTGTACAAACACCTTTTTCAATATCCAAATGATATTGTTCTTGCAAAAATAATAAATAACCAAATTTTTTATCCTTATTTAAGGTATGATCAAAATACTAATATTTTTATTCAATAATCTAATACATCAAGAAGAAAACAATTTATCATTATTATGTCTCATTTATATAGGATTATGTGGGATCAGTTGATGGTACATATTCATGTAAGTATTTTTGTTGATATTTAAGGAAAATCTTGAGGTCAAAAAGAGGCAACACATAATTTTTTTTAGCAACTGTAACTTTTGATTGGAAGTTTACATTATTTGGTTGAGAGGGAACTACACACATTAGGTCTAAACTTCTATAAGGTATAAAATATTATATTTATTATATGAAATAAACATTTAAAATGTTTAAATTAGATAAATGTACTAATATCTCTTTTTCTTACAAGTAAATATTATTTTGGTGATGTTGGTTATAACATTCAACAAGATTCATATTGTTTTTCTTTTCATGGATTTTAATAACATTGGAATGAGATTATGGACCATTCGTTATAAAATAAAAAAATTATTTATTCTTCAACACACTTCATTGAGAACCAATATCAAGTGAAGGTTTGTATTTTTTTTAGTCATTTAAAGTTATTGATGAGAAATCATTTTGGTTTTATGAAACATGAGTTAATGTTGTGCTTGAGTATTGTATTATTCATAATTGAATAATAAAATTTGGCCTTTATAACTTTTTTTTTATGAATGATGTTTTGAATAAAACCCCCTAGATGAATTACACCAAAGAAATAAGAGAGAAAAGAATATAAAATGGACAACAAAGAGAAATGAATTTATCTACCATGTGGAATGATTATAACATCCTAAACTAGTAATTGATCTTTAGTTATTTGTGTTTGTTTTTATTATGTATTTTTTGATATAAAAGTTATTAAATATAAATATTGTATGATTTTATTTTTGTATTGTAAAAATGAGTACCATAAAAATCGAAAAAAAAAACAATTTCGTACATGATAGTTGAGATAATAGCCATAAACATTCTTGACAGGAAAAAAAGCCTTCTTTAATCTTCAAAGCAAAACTTTTGTTAAAGTGGCTATATAAATTAGTCAAAAGGTCAATGTGCAATACAAGCTTAAGCATGTGAAGAATAATCTTAAAATCATGTAAAAAGAACATGTAATAAAAAACAAACTTAAAATAGAAGTAGCTTTACGTGGGATGATTGATGTAAGATGATTATGATTTTGAAAAATGTTTATGATAAAAAAAAAGTTAAGGTATCATAAAATAATTTACCATTTATATTTTACATTTACTTTTTCTTCCAGAATCTTTTACGAACAAACACATCCTAATTATGATAAGTATCTCAACAAAAAAACTTAAAATGCATAAAAGAATGATAACTATTATGGGAAAAACACATGACAACTATAAATTATGTCAAATCATATGCTATCATCAACTTGAAAGACAACATTAAAGTGCAATCTACTTCAATTAAAAATGATGGGAATATGAATAAATTTCAAAAGAAAAATGCAAGTTTATGATGTGGGAGGTATTAATTAAATATCATGTAATTTAATTGGGGTAATTAAGGGGTTAGGGTAATCAAGTTGTTTTTATGTGGGAGGTACTTGAACATTTAAGTTTATGATTTTTTTTTTCTAATTTGGTCTTCATTCTTTTTAATTCTCTTGTCATTTTTTTTTTCAATTTATCCTTCAAATCAACAAACTCTTTCTTGCCCTCTAATTTGTTGTAAATTTTGGTTCTCACCCTTATTATTTTAACTTATATTTTGTACTTTAGATCTTTTGTTTCAATTGATTTTTTTTATTTCATCATTAAATATTTAATTTGTTGGGGATTAAACTTGTTTTTTTCTATGCATGGTGTTTTCGATCTAGCGATTTATGTCTCGAGTTTTAAAAGTTATCTATCACATGATTTTGAAACTTGACCTAGGGGTTATCTCAGTGCAAGTCACAAATCATGAGGCAGGTTAGTTGACCCTATTCAACCTGGTTTTTTCCATGTGTTATAAAATATAAAAATAACATCATTTAATAAATTTAAGAGAAAAGGTCATAGGATTTTGATTGGGTTTCCATGTTTAAGTAGGTTATGAGTTAACCTTTTTTTTTTAATCGGATCATACCATGTGTATCCTTCTTTTTTTCATCGAAACTTGTCTCGATCTTGGCTATAAAATTACATGGGCTATGGATCACGAGTCACAAGTCAAACCTCTAAGTCAGGTGATGTTTCAAAACATGTTTTAAATTTATTGAGCTATCCCGATCACATTACATGGATCACAAGTTTTGCAAGTTAACCTAAAATGACTCTTTTCTATAATCTATGTTGCATGTTTATAACTAAAACTCGGGCTTACTCGAGCCAATTTTTTTATTTAATCACATGCATTCAAAGGGTTTGCTGTATATTTTCGTAGTTGTTTTATTTTTAAATTATCTGTCTTTTCTCTATTATTTCTTTGAAATAAAATGAACTTATTTAACCCCGGTTACAAACCAAGTCATTTTATTTATCTATTCGAAACGCGCAAACAGTATCTAGACATCAGTTTATACGTATAAAAATACGGATCGACGGTGGAGAACAGAACATAGCTTGTTTTGACCTAAGAAGAAAAGCAACGTAGAGTCGCCGAGGAATTGGAATGGGGTAAAAAGGCAAAGTGAAAAGGGAAGCGTGAACCCCTGACTCTATCTGTCGGTCATCGCCTTGATTTTCTCGTTTCTGTCTTAAAAGTGACACGGCAGACGAGGGTCCATCTCTCATGAAAAACAAAAACCTTTATTTTTTAAGAAAAACAATTCTTCTGCTTGCAATGTATTACGGAGTGCATGTATTTATATTATATTTAATTTTCTTATTCAGTGTGTGTGTATATTTATATTAAAGGCCTTTCCATGATCGGGCAGCTCACTAACTCAACCACTCCTCTGACCTAATTCTAGGCCTCCTTTACTTTGATTCCTCTATATATTATTGATAATTATTTTATAATAATCACATAACAGTTTTTGCTTGCATAGTACGCATTTCTCCGCTTCTGTGTGGTCTGTAGTGGGTATCTAGGTTCCATTTGTTAGTGTGGTACAGCAGTAACTTTGAAATTCTTCAATTTTATGTTTTGAAATTGAATTTTTAAAATTAAAAATGATTTAAATATATATATTTTTAATTAATACCATACCGAGAACAGCACACAGCACAGTCAGAGTAAACAATGTTCATGTACGACAGCACCATCCATCCATCCATCGTAGCTAAAAATCTAAAGGCGGGTTTCACTTAGGTACATGTTCCATCTTGTACGAGGTGCTACTATCGCAGTTATCTGGCAGATCCAACGGCGGACAAGGGTTTCAATGACAAAGATGCATCTATCACCGCTTCATGTTAGGAGAGTATTATTTGAACGAGAATGACTTTTATTATATAAGTGCTAGTATTTGGAAAAATCTTGTTTTCAATACAGAGAGACAGAGAGAGAGAGAGAGAGAGATGCATGGGGTCGTGGTCATTTCTGGAACTGAGAAACCCCAGCTGGTAGGGTCGGGTCTGCGCCTATCTTTTGTCTTTTTTAACGTTTGCTTTCCACTCTTTTTAATCTTCTTATAGCCCTCGCTCCATATCGTTCTCTGCATTATCTCATTCGCTCCCCCCCAGTCTCTCTCTCTCCCCCTTGAAGATAGGCGAGACTAATGGGGGATAAAGAGATAAGAGACTAGTTAGAGAACAACCACGTGCCCACAATCAAATTCCTTGCAAACAAGGGGAGCTTCTTTTTTTGAGGGGAATGTTGTCTGCTTCGAGGACTCTTACTTGATCAGTCTAATCAGATTTTCTATCTTTAGATCTAATATCTTAGATCATGTGTTAGGGTCGTCGGACCAGGCTTCATTCCCCCCAATTATGGCTTCCATTAAAGGTTTCTTCGAGGATATGATCATGGTTTGCATGTAAGGGTTTTGTCTTTTAATTCCCTTTTTTTTTTACTTCAATTGGTTATATATTTCTTAGTCTCTGCGGAAAGAATAAGCAGTTATTTAATCATCGGTTTTTCATTTCAGGCTTTAGGGTTGTTAGTATATATATGCAGATTGGTGTAATCATGTGTTGAAAACTAAAAAGTTTCATCATTACTCTTTTTTCAGGTTTTCTTTTTCTCTGATCATGTAATGATGGGGTTTTTTATGTCAGTCTAAAAGCCTTCTGTAGTTCATTATTAGGTAGATTTTCCCCATGATAGCTTTGTGTATCTGATCTGTCTGTTTGTGCTTTTTTCAGATCTGGCTTTGAACTTCTAGAAATTCCTTTTCTTCTTCTTCTTCTTCTTCTTCTTCTTCTTCTTCTTCTCACTCGTTTTGATTTATAGGGTCACACGCTGCAGCTGTGATCTCAAAATGAATATATTTTACAAAGAAAAGGTCATGGGCAGTATGAAGATGTACGGGCAAGAAAGTGATGCACTTTCTGTCATTGTTTGAAAGTCTCTTGATTCTTTAGAGAAAGAGATGGAAAACTTGAAAGTTTAGACGCACTTGCATACTCTTGATATGATTATTAGATTCAAAATTCTTGCTCAGATATTAGAAGTTTTCCACAGTCGTGTCCTTTCTTTCTTTGATTGTGCTTTCAGAAGACTGTTATTTTCTCAAATCTAAAACATGGGGGACTTCCAATGCATGTCTGCCTGCAATTTGAAAATGTGTTGCATTCTACTTGGCCTTCTTTTCTTTGTGTTCATCAGTGAACATTATAACTCGTTTTCTTTTTCTTTTAAAAAGAAATTATGCCTCCCCTTGAACTGCTATTCATATGCATGCCAAGAATAATACTTTGAAATGAGAACAATTGTCATTGCCAGGAGTTTGTGCCCGAGTGTTGCGTGTCTCTCAATTACAATCTTACTTCTTTTTAAACACGAGCTACTAGCTCAAGCTGCAAGCCCCCCCCCCCCCCCCTCTTTTTTTTATTTCTCACAAATAATATTATCGATTATTAGTTTTTACTTGACTAGACAGGAAATGGGATGGAAACAATATAGGGAAAAGATATCCTCAATCAAAGCCCCAACTCTTTATCAAGACGAGCTATTGCTCCAAGGTTATAAGTTCCCGTACCTGATAGCTCACAAAAATTATCTTTTGACAGATCAATACTGATCTCAACGTGATTTTAGATGTGATGTGTTAAATATATAGCAGGTTTATGAAGTCTCCCCTCAATGTGGATTTACATGCCATACTTCTCCAGCGAGAAGCTTGATCGGTTTCTAGAGGAGCATTATGCGGGTAAGACCTTATGTTTTCGGTGAGTTCTCTCTATTTTTTGTGAAGCTATTGTTCATTTCTGGGAGTGGACATTAATGGGAAGCGATGACATGGGATGCTCATGACTTTTGGTGAGCATTTTTATTCTATCTTGCTTGCTTCGCTGTCCATTATTTGCCTTACTTTCCTCACGTGAGTTTAATAGATGAGATCCTAGCTAAAAGATGAAAAGAAAAACAGTGCAGGAAGATTTGAAAGATGGCAAAAGAGTCACACTACACTTTAGGCAAATAGAGGTACGTATATATGCAGTTGTATACGGGCCTAAGTAATCTCGTCAAGCATCCATGGGGGCGCGAAATGAAAGAAAATCACAGAGCAAGAAGGTCACCAGGAGAAGGAGCCACATGAATTGTTCATTCCATTTCACTGAGTAACCTAGGAAGCAAACTCCATTTTTTAATGTTATCACAGATGTCAGCATTTGTACCTTGAGATCAATCAGACCAATCTTTATGATTTTACTCCTGGGTATGGGTGCTTAATTAGACTTCTTTTTCTTTTCTTTTCACCATCCTTTCCTGTTTCAGACCTTTTCATTGTTGAAAAAGGGATTGCATGTATGAATGCTGTTTCGCAAAGCTCCACCTTTGGGAAATTGAATCTTTTGACCCTTGCAAACATAAAGCATCCCGCTTTCTGCTATGCTTTCATCCATTTTTCTTAATTTTTTTGCTTTAGTCTCTGATTTTATAGAGAGAGGGGCCATGTTGATGAATTTCTGTGAAAGTTTTAAGACCACTTCTTTCCATGACTTGATTGGTATGTGTACACCTTGACCAAAACTTTTATAGTAACTTTTGTACTACTAAATGAGAAGTTAAAAGAGCTAGTAGCCTAGTAGTATATGGCTCAACGGTTATACAACAAAACTAGTGTAACCTAGACCCTTAAAATTAGTGAAGGATCCAATGCACGCAAACAGCTTGGTCTTCGCCCCTTGTCCCTCGGCAGTCAAGAGCCAGGATATGTCGCGGAAATTGGGCCAAAAGCAAACCTAAATTGTTTTTGAAGCATTGAAATCTTTCCCGTTACGGACATAAAGTAAAATCACCCCCGCCCTTTCAACCAGGATTGTCTCAGCGGGAAGCTTGTGTTAATTTTAAAGTTTATGATTAGCTGTTATGACTCTTATAATAATAATAATAATAATAAATTAACTGAATCAATATTCTCTTATTTTTACTGATAATAATACAAACGCTTTATTTTTCGTTTTTGATTAAATTGACATCCTAATATGTAAGATATAAAAGTCCATGGTCTAGCCGTCAACAAAATAATAAGTTTTGGGTTGGATGATTCTTTTGACATGTTAAAACCTTTCTTTTTTACATAAATAGGCTAGCATGAGTTCAAATCCTAGAAATTTTATTATGAAATAATTACAGAACAGAAGTAGTGGGGTTGTGTTTAGGCAATCAGTATTAGGGTACTTGTTAAGGAACAGCCGATGAAATCGAATGCTTAGAGGGGAATCTCTACCACAAATTGTCATGCCAGAGTTTTGATTTTCACCCATCCCCGACAGAAACTCTCATAACTTGCTTAGCAGCAACTGCAAAATTTGAGGACTCGGAAAATGAAGCCATTATAGCATTATCAGATACCAAAAATCCCCAGAGGGCCCAAACCTATTTGAAAAGAAGGGCCTGGTTCAAAGCTGTACTTGTCCCTAGATCAGCACCACCTTCGTGCTTTGGAGAATGAAAAACATTCCACTGAGTCCTGTAAAGTGTTCTGCCTCTCCAACCCCAGAGAATCTATCCTGGATATTTAAAATTGTTTTTGCGGAATTTTAAAGATAGAGACATAGAAGATAGGGATCAGATTTGCAAGTGCCGACTTGATCAGAGCTAATCTTCCTCCTCAGGAGAGGAACTTCCTTTCCCTGAGTTTTTTTTTGCAGATCTTTTCAATAATAGGGTTCCAAGGGGAATCTCTTTTCGAATTAGATTTTGAAGGAAGCCCAACATACCGAGTCGGAAGCTCATCAACTTTACACCTCAATTGATTGGCCACAATCTGACGACTGGAAATAGTTGATGCCAACAGAAGATAGTGAATCCTTGACAGATACCTCTAAAGACTTGGAATCTTAGATAGGAATTTTCAGAGAGTTTATATTATAGAAGTTTTTAGGATGCACAAATACAATGAAAAAGACCTTGTTTTATTGATTTGAAGATAGCTGAATTTATACACTTTAGAAAGCTATGTAAGGCAATATTTGCCGAGTGAATGCTAATAAAGATTTACAGTAAAAGCTGGGATTTATACAGATATTCCAACGGTCACAAATGCTTAAAAATGAAAGTGACTGTTGAGATTGTATTTTAGGAATGTTCTGTAGAATGTTCCTCAATACGCCCCCTCAAGATAGGGCTTCTGTCGGTAAGGCCAATCTTGGATCTTAAGGTGGCAGTTTTTTTGTTGAGATAGGGGCTTAGTCAGCAGATCGGCAAGCTGGTCCGTGGTGTGTACATGGTGGACATTTAGAGTGTCTTTTTGAACAAGATCACGCACGAAGTGTAGGTCGATCTGGATATGTTTCATTCTGGAATGATCAACAGGATTGTACCTCAAGTGAGTGGCCCCAAGGTTGTCGCATAGCAGAGCAGGTGGTCCCTTGAGTGGGTAGCCAAGTTCATCCAGAAGGTTCATAATCCACATGGTTTCCGAGGCTGCATTGGCAAGGGACCGGTATTCAGCTTCGGTCGATGATCGGGCAATGGCTCGTTGCTTCTTTGAGCTCCAGGATAGGGGATTTTGGCCGAGAAAACATATGTATGCTGAGGTGGAGGTTCGGATTCAGATTTCCAGCCCAATCAGCATCCGAGTATGTGGTTAGAGCCCAAGGAGTGTTCTTCCGCAGGTGGATGCCATGGAATATGGTGTGTTTGAGATACCGAAGTAGTCGTTTTGCAGCCGTCCAGTGAGAGTGAGTGACATGTAAGGGAGAGGTACTGGAGGCTCCCAATTACACGACGGAATTCTGTGCTATCACATGCAGTAGTGCCATCATCTAATTTCAGTGACATATTAGTTGATAAAGGGGTGGAGACATCCTTGGCACCATTCATGTTAGTTTTAGACAATAAATTATGAATGTACTGGTGTTGAGATAGAAATAAACCTGTACCGGTGGCGATGACTTCTACTCCCAGGAAGTAGTGTAGATTGCCCATGTCTTTCAAGAAGAATTTTGAGCTTAGTTGCTGGATTATAGAGCTCACAAAGGCTGAATCATTACCTGTAACCACAATAACGTCCACATATACAAGCAAATAGCAGGTAATATTTTCAGTACGATAAATAAATAGAGATGAATCACCCTTGGAGTTAATGAAGCCGAGAGTGATGAGAGCACGTTTAAGAGTGGAATACCAAGCTCTTGGGGCCTGCTTAAGGCCATAAATTGCTTTGCGCAATCTGTACACATGATTTGGTTTTGAAGGGTCCTTAAACCCGGGGGGCTGATTCATGTAAACAACCTCATCAAGCTGTCCATGCAAAAAAGCATTATGGACATCCATTTGCCGCAAAAGCCAGCCATTCATGACAGCAATGGTGAGTATCAACCGAATAGTGACAGGTTTTACGACAGGGCTAAATGTTTCGGTGTATTCAATCACGGGTCTCTAATGAAACCCCTTTGCCACTAATCTGGCTTTGAATAGTTCAACAGACCCATTGGAGTTTCGTTTTACCCTAAAAACCCATTTGCAACTTACGGGTTTGCAAGTGGCTGGCGGTGGGACTAATTCCCAGGTGCCATGTTTCATGAGAGCCGTGAGCTCGTCTGACATGGCTGCACGCCATGGTGGCAGGGACAAGGCTTGGCTAACACATGTGGGTTCAAGGCTGTGGGGAAGAGGGTGCTTGGTCACGGTGTTTAATTGTTTGGGTTTGTAGATGTTGTTCATGGATCGAGTGGTCATGTTGTGTGTTCGGTGATTTTGTGAGGGGGGGTGGTTATGGGTGTCTGCGGGAGGTTGATGGAGGTCGGGATTTGGTGGTGGCAAGGCTGTGGGAGAATGTGATGCATGTGTGGGAGAAGGATGATGCGATGCAGGATGAGAATCAGATGAAGCATAATCAGAGAAATCAGAAGTAATTGAGTGTAGAGAAGAAGGAAAGTTACCTAAATGAGATGATCGGACAGTTGTGGCAGAACCCGAGGTCACTGGTGTGGCTGGAGGAGGTGCTGGAATGGAGGTGAACGGCATGTCGGTTGAGGGAGATGGACCAGGTGACGAAGAGGGCTGCTCAATTGAATTGAGCGATTGGGCTTCGTCGAAGATGACATGTCTGGAGAGGTAGAGACGGTGGGTTGTGGGCTCAAGACACTTGTATGCACTTTGGGTTAGGGAATACCCAATGAAAATGCAAGGTGTGGATTTGGGCTCTAATTTGTGATTTGTGTAGGGCAGGGTAAGAGGATATCAAATGCACCTAAACTTTCTTAGTTTAAGATAGTTGGGCTTTTGTTTAAATAAAACTTCAAATGGAGATTTATTTTCAAGTAGGGTTGAAGGTTGACGATTTATTAAATATGCAGCAGTATGAAATGCATGCGGCCAATATGAAAGAGGCAATTTTGCATCAATGAGAAGAGTGAGACCAGTTTCCACCAAATGACAGTGTCGACGTTCGGAGACACCATTTTGTTGTGGTGTATGTGGGGCGGTTGTGTAATGACTAATTCCATGTGTGGAAAGAAATGGTTTTAAACCAATGAACTCACCGCCATTATCAGAATAAATACTTTTGATGTGGGTCTGAAATTTTTTTTCAACAAGTATTTTAAATTGGGGAAAAATAGTCTTGACACAAGATTTTGCTTGGATGGGATAAAACCAAATATATTTTGTGTGGTGATCCACAAATATTAAATAATACTTAGAGCCATCTAGACCAGTGCAATGGGCAGGGCCCCAAACATCAGTGTAAAGAATATCAAGAGGTGCGTGACTTTGAATACTTGTGGGTCGAAAAGAAAGTTGATGGGCTTTATTAATAGAACAAGAAGAACATAAAGAATTAAATTTTTTTTGTGTTTTTGTTGTAGGTAAAGAAAACAAATTGACAAGATTGTGAACAATTTTAGAGGACGGATGTCCAAGACGCTTATGCCAACCATCAACTGAAGTACGTTCGTGCATATTTGCAACCATTTTGGAGGATGAGCCAACCAGTGAATTCGGGAACTGGTATACACCGTCTTCACATGCACCTCTTAGTAGGGTCGCCCTCGAAGCTTGATCCTTCACAAGAAAATGAAATGGGTGAAGTTCCACAAAAACATTATTTTTAGAGGTAAAGTGATGCACTAAAATTAAATTTTTAGAAATATCAGGAACGCAAAGAGTATCATTAAGAACAAAATTTCGCATGAGTGTTTCTAAGGTCAATGAGCCAATATGAGAAACATTCAAAATTGTACCATCACCAATAACCACTTCATCGGTGCCATCATACTCAGAGTGGATGGATAAATTTCTTAAGTCACCGGTAATATTATGGGATGCAGCGGAGTCAAGAAGCCATTTCTGATTTTGTGCACCAGATGTATTTGCACAATTTGCCATAATTTCATTACGGCATAGGTTCGGACAAGTTTTGGCTGTATGACCCATATTTTCACAAAGTTGACATTTTGGGCCATAATTCCGCTGGATGGGCCTCGGATACTGCCTTGCAGTTTTAAAAGGGGCGGAGTAGTGGCTGGGCTGGGCTGTGGATTGATTTGGCCCATTCGGCCTATAATTGCCTCTCCGTGAGGAAGCATTTGGGGAATAAACGGGCTGTCGGTTGCGATTTGTATAATTCGCAGTGGCCATCATCTGATGTGTGGAATTTTCCATTCGCCGCATGTAATTGTCATGCCCGACGAGAAGATCGTGCAATTCTTCGAAAGACAAGGAGGTGGGTCGTGCTCGTATGGAGACAACCATGTCTCTGAAGTCAGAACCCAGGCCGTTCAAGATGTATAGAGTGAGATCATCGTCTGAAATTGGGTGGTCGATGAGAGCTATCTCGTCGGCGAGAGCCTTCACGGTGTGCAGGTAGTCAGTGACAGACCGATTCTTCCGTTGAATCAGAGTGAGTTCCTCTTTTAATTGCATAGCCCTTGTTCTGGATTTATTGGCATACATGTGATGAAGCTTTTCCCAAGCTTCATGGGAGGTTTTGGTCGTGGCGATGAGGGGGGTGATGGCAGGTGATGTGGAGGCCAAAATTGCACTGAGGATAAGCTTGTCCTGACGAACCCAATGGGTTTTGTTCAGGTCTGAGCTGGAGGTGCCAGCCGGAGATGGACACTGAGAAATTCCAGTGACATAATCCAGTAAATTGTATCCAATGAGGAGAGCTTCAAATTGGGCTCTCCACTGGGGAAAAGTGGATGGTTTTAGTTTTGCATTGATTTGTGAGGTAATATTGAGTGCAATAAGCACATTGTCTGGTGCGGAAGTGGGTTGTGAGATGGTGTTTGTTGCTGCCATGGGGTCAGCAAGGGATGACATTGTGTTGGATGAGGATGGATCTATGTGCTCGTGGGAGACAGGCTGCTCTGATACCATATAGAAGTTTTTAGGATGCACAAATACAATGAAAAAGACCTTGTTTTATTGATTTGAAGATAGCTGAATTTATACACTTTAGAAAGCTATGTAAGGCAATATTTGCCGACTAAATGCTAATAAAGATTTACAGTAAAAGCTGGGATTTATACAGATATTCCAACGGTCACAAATGCTTAAAAATGGAAGTGACTGTTGAGATTGTATTTTAGGAATGTTCTGTAGAATGTTCCTCAATATATATATAAAATTATGCAGATAGTCCCCGATCTAATTAAGCCGAAGGAAACCCTTCTTATCTGCATTTTTTTCGTGAACCACATTCGAGGCAACGAGAACGGCAAGCCATCATTTCGGATTGCAAACGGTGCCCTGTTTCTTTTCATTATTGGACAGCTTCTTTTTACAGCTGAGTGAACTCCTTCTGACCTCTTGTACATTCATTAATATTCCACTTCCACAGCACTATTTTAAAAATTATAGAAAACAGTAATAATAAAAATATAATCTTTTTATATTTCCAGCAAAAAAAAAAACCTAAAAAATGATCGGTGGTGCAGTGTGAAACACCACCTAAACAGGCTATATAACTGAGTTTCTCACTCGTTAATATTGATAGTTAAGGGTAGAATCAAATCTTTTTAGAAATGATATTAAGGGTGAACCATGGGGATAGAAAGTATAAATTAAAGAATCTAGAGGGATGCAAAATAAAAGTTACCGCTTACAGCAGTTCGTATTTTGATCTATTCCAAAAAATGAGATTACATTGCAAGAGGCAACAGGATGGTTGAATCATTTTATTTCAGGTGGCCGCGTAGCATCTCGATTCTAATCATTTCATGATCATTTAAGAATTAGTGATTGTTTTCAAATTTGGTTCAACTTATTTTTTAAAGTGATTTTTGTTTATTAAAATGATATCTTTTATTTTTTTTGAATTATTTTTATTATACAATATGAAAATAATCTATAAACACACACAAAATAATAATTTAAAACAAAAAATAAAAAATTTAATATTTTTTAAAATTAATTTTATAACGAAATGATAAACCACTTTAGCTTTGACCAGTAGAGATAAGATAGAACCCTGCAGATATGTTGAATCAATGGAGTCCTGGAATTAGCCTTAGATCCACTTCTCCATTTTCTGTAATAAAATCACTTGCTTGATTTTATTTTATTCTTCTGCACCATCTCAAATATCTGCAACCAATGACAAACGTGTACAAGTTTTTGAATAAGGACAAATTAAATTACTTCTCAAACAATTGTATCTCCAACCTTGTATGTTCATTCCCCCCCGTTTAAACTACTATCTATTAGAAAAACCAACTAAATTGTTGTGCTGTTTTCTTTCCTCTGTGCTGTTTGCTTTCAGGATCTCGTAAAAAAAAAAAATTATTGGTGAATGACTCCTCTTTCAAGGTTTTTATTACCTTTCTAAAGATTTTTGCATTCCAAGGAGTATTCAACAATGAAATTACTGCTTCATTTTTCGGATCACAAAATTTAACTCTTGGTAAAGGGGGTATTTTGAATATTCCCAAGATATATTTGTGGCATTTTAAGATTATCTGGGGATGTTCTGGTCTTTTCAATATTTTTTTGCATAGTTAAACTACCTATTTACTCTTGGGAGCTGACAAAAAAAAAAAACAAGGGCTGGTTGAGAGTATTTTTGGTTTTTTACATATTTGTGCACAATGAAACTACCTAAATATTCTCGACAAATATAAAAACAAAGGTCTCTAGCCGAGGGCATGGTGATACTTTCACGTCTGGTATTTTCTTGGTTAACGCTAGGTCCAGGAATGTTTAGGTAATTTCATATTTTTTTTTCAAAGTTACTGCATATGCATTATACAGACTCATCGTCATTTTTCACGCCTACATGCTTGTTAGACAACCGTGCGGTGTCTATAGGTGATGGAAAATGTCCTATCATTGGGTTCATCGCCATGTCCTTTTCGTCCCGGTGTGGCGTGTGTATTGTGAAGACGGTTGAGAAATCATCGATGGACGGATTTTCTTCCCTCATTTTCTCTCTCCTGCAGTTGGAAAATACATGACAATCCTTTTATGTTATTGGTTGTTTTCTTTCACTCCCTGATCTTTTGATTTTATTTTTCTTTTTGATTTCTTCAATAGAAATTTTGATTGCTTTCAATTGATCATATATGTTGTTTTGCATTTCAAACCTTATTCTTTTGATTTTTTGTATGTTTTTGGCTCCTTTAATTTTTTTTGATTTGTAGATTTTAATTTGTTTCAATTTTATCCTCCAATTTAAATTGGTCATATATGGTACTTTTCATTTTGGTCCTTATTCTCTTAAAAATAATTAAACAATTACGCATTATTTTTTTAAATCCTTTTATTTTTTGAGGTCCCATGGTTTAATTTGTTTCAATTTTGTCCTCAATTGGAATTAATTGTATATTTTATTTTTCGTTTCGGCCCTTACTCTTTTAATATTTTATTTAGAATTAATTCTTTTGGTTTTTTTTGTCTTTCTTGGACAATGTTTATTTTTTAATCAGTATTTATGCATTTATTCTTTTAGCTTATATTTTTATTTTTAGTCATTTTTTTGTTGGGATTTATTTTTATTCTGTTCAGTTCTGAAATTTTAATTTATGTTGGTGATCATTTTAGAATTGATATTTCTTTCTTTTTTCCTTTTTTTTTTAGTGTTTTCTGTTATTTTTATTTGTTCTTCGTATCAGATGATTTTTTCTTATACTCATAATATTTTTTATTTGTTTTTCTTCTTTTTTTTGTGTTTTTGTTAGCTCTTTTGTTAAAGTTTTTTTTTTATTCTTCGAGATAATTTTATGGTTTCATTGTTTGCGCAATAATCATGATAATTTTAGTGATTATTTTTTTTTCTTTTTTGCATAATTGTTTTTTCTTCAGGAATAATTTTATGATTCCAATTGTTTGGGCAATAATTGTGATAACAATTTTAGCTATTATAATCATGATAATGATGGTAACGTAGCAATGGATTTTCAATAATATTTTATTCTTGTTGTAGGTAGAAAATCAATGATTTTTATTGTTGTTTAGTTATCGCAGGTGTTATCACAATTTAAATTTTATTATTATTTTTAATTTAAATTAGATTATGAAATGACCTAATTCTAATACAGTGAATTCAATGATTCAAGAATTCAAATCTTCTTTTTTTTTAATGATGATGATAATTTTATAATGGTGATTTCGTTGAAACATGTTAAACAAATAAATCTATATTGATTAAAATTGTGCTCCTCGGGAATTCTGCATAAATTTATTATTTTGTCCAAATTTATAATATAATAAAAAAATCTTACACTTAATATTTTTTAATTTTAAAAAATATGGTTCCAGCCACGACAAGGCGCATGTAAATGGCTAGTGTGTGTGTGTGGGCATTTGCTTCTTATGAGATAAAAATATAAATTTTTTTATTTCAATCAGATAAAAATTGAATATCACATGTTTATCGAGACAAACTTCAATATAGTTAATTTTCCAATTATATTGAGGTTGAATATCTTTTCAGATCAGTCTCATAAAAATTATTTATGATATATATATATATATATATATATATATATATATATATATATATATATATATATTATTCACAATGAAAATGGATTTTTTGAAAAAAACATAAATTAAATAATAAATAAATATTACAACTTTTTCCATTAAAAAATATATTTTACAATAATTATCTTAATATTTTATATTTGTGAAAATAAAATTATAAAAATATTTTTTTATTTTATTTAAATTAAAAATTATCATAAAATTTTTTTTTTTTTAACTCATGAGAACAATCTTTCTAGTTGATTTATAATAAAACTTAAATTGATAGCACTAACTAAATATAAATAATAACAAAATCAATCTGATAAACTTTGTTATTCACCAAAAGGCGTTTATATTGTGTATTTGTCTCATCTAAGTCATGAAATGATATATTGGTTGGCATGGGAATTGAAGATGTACAGTAGGATTTAGTAACATGAGGTTGAAATTGTTTTTAAAATATTTTTTATTTGAAAATATATTGTTTTAACATTGATGAACAAAAACAATCTAAAAATATAATATAAAGAAAACAAATTCAAAATTTAATGATAAGCTTGTTCAACTATAATCCCACCTCGCAAGGCCTTAGTGGCCGTTTGGTATCGTGGTGCGATCCACGATTGTCAAACGGCGTTTTCTTTTTAATGTTTGGTTCGGGTGTAACTGTGATACAAAGCATGGGACCCATATCAATTATTGTGCTGGAACGCAGTTTGCTGTGAAGCATGTATTACATGTTTTTTTATAACCGATTCCAGCTTATTCAACCACGATACACATTCAAACCCATTTTTTTACCGTTGAAAATCTGCATCTCTCATCCTCTCGTCTTCAATCATCTTCTCGTCTGCAACCTCCCATCTCTACTCCTCTACAACCTCATCCCCACAAAACACCTCCAACTTTTCCTCAAACTTTTCTCCTTCTCTCGCTCTCGCTCTAGCTTCTGTTTGCCATTTCTTCTTGCTGCCTATCGACCGTTGAAAAAGCAGCGCTTTTTGGTGTGGATCGGGACCCCCTCGGTCTCTATTATCTGTTAAAGAGGGTGGTGTTGTGCACCACCAACCGACGAGAGAGATCGGGGTCAATCTTCGGTAGGCTCTTCTAATTTCTAGGTAGAGTTTTTCTGAGTGTATGAATGTGTTCTTGGTTAGGCCGTGATGAACTTTAATTGAGTTTTTTTTCTATATCTGGGAATAATGGTTGTTGATTTAGATATGGATCCTATGTTTGTGCTTTAGTGGAATGCTTGATCTTCGATTCTTTTTTGGTTAAAGTTTTGATTTTGGCTTCTGGGGTGATTTGGTTTTGGTGTTGGTTGAATATATTATTAAATGTTGTTTTTTTGTATTTTTTTTGTTTTGTTTTTAATGAAAAATCTGTTTTCTTTTTTAAGCTTGCAAGTTTGAAAATACTAGTTTATAGGATTTTAGTTTGCTGTGATTTTTTCAAGTAATGATTTGTAAATCATTCAACAAATTTCTAGGTTTAACTTTGTGATCGAGTCAATTTTGAAATATGAGATTCTGTGCATTCTTCCTGCTGATGATCTCAGTTACAATATTTGTGTGTTTCCATCCTCATTTTGCATTATACCAGCATCGAACACTAGAAAAGTTAAAACTGCTGTAGAACTGTTAGCATGAAGGCAAAGGGTTTGGATAACAATCGAAGTCGATTAGCATGAGTTTGTCGCCCATAAGGGCTGCTAATTTCTTAATGGAATAGATCTGGATAGGAAGTTAAAAACACATGTAAAAATGACCACACATATCATAGATTAATGGTTTTGGATCCAAATCTAAGCTACCGTGCTAGAGCAATGCAGGAGCAAAATGACCCCCCGCTCTTGAGAGATTTAGGTGGTGGTCAAGGCACATAGAAAAAGAAACATTGAAAGCCTTTTTATATTGCATCATATAATATTTTGTAACACTATAAATTAGTCCATCAAAATTGTTTAAATTTGAATACTGGATACTAATTGAAAACAAAGATATTTATAAACCAAGTTTGATCACTGCAATTTTTTCAGTATGCTAACTAGCATTTCCTTGAGAGCAATGCAGACTTCTCATTAAAACAAACAGTTAAGTATCAAAAATCTTAACTGCAACCCAGCAATTCATTTATAAGCAATGTCCTAAGAAAATTTTCTTGAATTGTTTTGGGTTGAAGGCTTGATTACATCTTTAAAAGACCATTCAGATTGAGATTATAATTCCTATTAGGATATGTATTTGTGGGAAAAACTAGGAATCTCTCTGTGCGTTGTGTTTTCTTGTGATATTATCAATGCAGGTAAAGCCTGCATAGTTCATTAGCAATGTATCTCTTGATATTTTCGACAGCAGTCTCGTGTTGCATTCGATCAGCTCAAGTGCTCTCATTGATTTTGACTGATTGAAATTACTGGTCTTGTATATATTGGCTTGGCCAATAGATGCTATAATTATCTTGTTCTCTTTCTGTTGAACTTGTAGTGTTAGCACGCCAGACCTCTGTCAAGTTGAAGAATGTCTGTTAGTTTTTGCTTATATACTGCCAGGTCTATCTGAACCACCATGTTTTGACTTGTGGCACATTTTCTGATGTATGCTAGTGCATTGTGCATGCATTTGTCATTTGTTAAATAAACTTCTCTTTGAATGAAATGATACTCTGAGATTTGTAATCTCACCAATGTCAAAAGTTTGCGTCGTCTATTACTTTAATTATGTATGCTATAAAAAACATGTTTTTTTTATACACAATTAGTAATGTTGATTTGTTGTTATTTGCAAAGCTTTATGAGATATTATGGACGATTCTGAGACTGTTGCGAAAGCTAGTTGGAGTAAAGAAACCTTGCATATATTTTGTGATATATGCATTAGGGCAATTGATATGGGTATGCGACCGAGTTCGTATTTTGATAGACAATGATGGAAATATATTGTAACATCATTTAGAGAACAAACGAGTCAACCGTTGGTGAAAGACCAACTTAAAAATAAATGGGATGTTTGTAAAACAGACTGGCGGTTGTGGACAAAATTGATTGGTGAAACTGGTGTGGGGTGGAGTAATGAATTAGGAACAATTGTTGCTAGCGATGTGTGGTGGAAATCATGAATTCAGGTGAATTTTTGTCATGCTATCTATTTCAAAAATGTTATTATGTTTTGTGAAGATAATGACAAGAACAATAATTTTTTTATGTAGGAAAATAGAGGAGTGAAAAAATTTAGACAATCCAGAATCGAGCCTTCATTGAAGTTTAAATTTGATAGAATGTTCTCTAGAGTCACCGTTACCGGACAACATGCATGGGAACCATCGTCGGGCACAGTACCTGGCAGTGACGATGATTTGGACACATAAAATGCCGGTCTACAAGGTGCTGATTTGAAGAAAAGAAGCGGGGACTCAGATGAGAATGTCGATATAAATTTTGAAAATAATAATTCTCGAGGCGTTAGGGGGGAGCATATATCTAGTAGTAGCAACACAAAGAGCAGTGGAAAATGAAAAGAAAGAGCACCTGGAGCCAAGAGCTAGAAAGAAAAAGTCATCTGGAATTGGTGCTCAACTAGTATCAATACAGCAACAACTTCTCGACAGCATGTCTAGTAGGAGTGATTCCACTTTTGCAAATAAAGACTTGACAGGCTGTAGTATTCCTGAAGTTATGGCTGAGCTCCAATCAATACCTGGTTCGACAAATGATGATAATTTTTTGTTACTCGCCACGAAGTTTCTACAAGTGCGAAGAAATAGAGAAATGTGGGCTAGCATCAATGGTATTAAAAAAAAATACCATTGGCTTCAACTAAACATCGCGCCTTGAGACAATTCTTAACTGCAATGCTCGTACTTTGTTTGACTATTTGGTTTTCATATTTGTCTTAGTTTTGGATTGTAACGTCACAATTAATTTGTTGAGCGAAAGTTTTTCTATTACAACTGTGAAATTGTTGTGCTCATTGTTATGAATGTTTGTTTGGACTAGTTTCAAAAAATATTGTAACGAATATTCAGAACATCATATTGTTTAACCATGGTAGTTGTCAATTAAAAAATATCAAAATGTATATCTTGACTCAAAGCTTTTAATGTCGACAGGTTTGCACTTGTTTTCTAGATATGGATGATCCACATTTTAATGCTCTATTTAACGGGGATTTTGAAGGTGACTATGACAATGTTATGGATTGTGTTATTGAGCACATTAACTATGGTGCTGATGAAGGAAACAGTAGCGTATACGTTGGTGATGGAACTGCTGTTGACGACAACGATGACGATGATGACAGTAGCGACGATGATGCAAATTTTATACGGAGGCAATTTGATGAGGAAACACTAATTATATGCACGACTGAAGCATTAAACCTATATTATATTTCTTATATCCATAAAGAACCATGTATGGTTTCATACAATACAGGGATGCGTTGGTTGAATGAGATTTTAAGAGGTCATTGGAAACGCTTTGTTAACATGTTTAGGATAGACAAAGACACTTTGCTGAGTCTGTATAATGATTTGGAAACGTGCTATGGTTTAAAACCTTCACGGAGGATGTGCATACTCGAGAAGGTAGGAATGTTTCTATTTACTCTTGCAGTTGGGGCATCAAATCGACATATGCAAGAAAGATTTCAGTATTCAGGCGAAACTGTAAGTAGATGTATGAAAGAAGTCCTTAAGGCATTATGTCTGTTTGCTATAGATATCATCAAACCAACTGATCCAGACTTTACCAACACACCAATAGAAATTGCGATGGATCCCAGATTTATGCCACATTTCAAGGTAATTTTTGATGTTTACATAAAATATAGTCTGCACTAAAATTGTGTATTTTGTTTGAATATTTTTATACTAATTCTATTTTTTTGTACCTGTAGAACTGTATTGGTGCAATTGATGGGACACATGTTCGTGCCACGATTTCATCCGAAAATCAAATTCCTTTTATTGGTAGGAAAGGTGTCCCAACACAAAACATCATGGCGACCTGTAGTTTTGATATGCAATTCATATTTGTATGGGCAGGATGGGAAGGTAGTGCGCACGATGCACGTATTTTTCTCGATGCTATTGACAGTAGGCGTATCAAATTTCCTAAACCTCATGAAGGTTGTCATTTATTATTTCTTATAGAGATGATAATATCAATAAATTACTATTCATATTTTTTTATTGAATTAATATAAAAGTTGCATTTTGTTTGTATTTTCATGAAAATACTATTTGGTTGATGTCGGTTATCCGAATGAGTATGGATATTTAGGTCCATATAGAGGGGAGCGGTATCATTTACAAGATTTTCAACATCGGGGAGAACCAAGTGGACGACGCGAAGTATTTAATCGTGCACATTCATCACTACGTAATGTGATAGAACGAACATTTGGAGTATGGAAGCAAAGGTGGAGAATTTTGCAGTGCATGCCAGCTTATCCATACAAAACGCAGGTTGCGATTGTTGTTGCATCGATGGCACTACATAACTATAGTAGAAGGAGATCGCAAGATGATGCTGTCTTTGTTAAATATGATCGCAATTCCGATTATATCCCAGATAATTTTTTACCAAATATTGTATCGTGTGAAAATAGTCAGAGTTTGCGGACACGTTCACGTATGGATATTGTTCGCGATGGCATTGCAAATAGTTTGATGGGAGAATAAAATGAAGTGTCCATTTTACTTTAATTATTCCTTGCAACAAATTGTGATTAATTTTAAATTTATTTTCACAAGTTATATATATATATATATATATATATATATATAAATGTGTGTGTATATGTCTATGCCCTTTAAAGTAATTTCACAAGTTAAAAGCAATATGTAAAATTTGGTAACCAAACACCTAAAACTGTTTTTTTTTTCAACCTCCAACTCAACCACAGACACTTCACAACTTATTTTGAACCGCAATAAAAGCGCTTTTTTTGAAACTATTTTTTTTCAACCTCAATTGCAAAAGCAAAAGCAATGTCAAACACACCCTTACTCTTCTTAGCTTCTATGGGAGAAATTAATGATCACATAGAAAATCCGTGCAAGTTAGATAGAATAAGTTAAATTTTGCTAAAAATAAATGGATAAATAATTATAGAATCTGGTATTGAACATCTTTGCAACCAAATTAATTAAATTAAGAGGTTTGAAATGTGATAATATTTTCATATTATTTAATTCTTTAGATAGAGAATTTAAAATTAAAATAATTATAGAATCTGGTATTGAACATCTTTGCAACCAAATTCATTAAATTAAGAGGTTTGAAATGTGATGGTAATATTTTCATATCATTTAATTATTTAGATAGAGAATTTAAAATTAAAATAATTAAAATAATTATAGAATCTGGTATTGAACATCCTTGCGACCAAATTAATTAAATTAAGAGGTTTGAAATGTGATGAAAACAACCGGCTAAAATTTGTTATTTAGATAGAGAATTTTTATAATTAAAATAACATTTTATATTCTCTCAAACCGAGATAGTAAAGACAAGTAAATTAAAATTGAACATGAAATAATTGTATTTGACAAGGATGATTAAAATAGAATGACTATCTCTGTATTTTATTTGGTCAATGATAGATAAGATATATAAAATATAAAAAATATATTGTATTTTTAATATGTATTATTATCAAACTTACAATTGTTTTTTTCGTGTTAAATTAGATTTAATTTTTTTATTTTAACTTACATTGAGTGATGAAATTAATAATTGTATAATAACTCTATATATAAAATCTGGATTCACTCGACAAATTACTCTAGAACCGGGAAAACTAAGGATCTTGACTAACATGATTTAAGGGTGTTCGGGAGTGTGGTTGTGGTTGTGGTTGTGGTTGTGGTTGATTTTCAAAGTGCTTTTCATTCAGAAAAGTATCAGAATGATTTTTTTTTAATTTTTTAAAATCATTTTTGACATCAGCATATCAAAATTATTTAAAAAACTTCATTCAAAGTAAAAAATAAAATTTTCAATTTTTTTTGAAAGCGTCTTTGAAACGCAGTGCTAAACAGACATGTATAAAAAATAGATGGATGGTTGATAAAGCTAATCTAGTAAAAAAAAAAACTAGATCGACCTATGATTTCAAAAATGGAGGAAAAGACTTGTAACTTTGTATTTTGAAAACATTTTTTTTTTAAATAGAGTTGACACTCCCTATTAGTGGTTCTCAAAGAACATGACATGATGACAAAGAGTTTACGATCTACACCATAGGTCTCGAGTTCGAATTAGAACATGCATCCTTTGTAAGAGCATGAACAACCGGGATTTTATTCACTCACCTAAGCCCACAAAATACATTTTTCAGAAGCAAGGTTTCCTCACATCCAAAAAATAAATCTCCCTATTTGTGATCAAATACTTGTTTTGGAACAACTTTCGTTGAATTTTAAAACTCTAACAACAAACTATTTTATCTTTATATGTCTTATTTTTATAAATTTAGACTCATAAGTTTTTGGTATAAAAATATAAATCTTATTAATGAAATATTTTTCTTTGTATCTCATGTTTTGAAATGATATAAATTCATCATATAACTTTCCCCCCTTATGGTGTAATCAAATGAAACGTACCATAATATCCCTTTATCAATGTCAAGCGGAGACAAGCTGACGAGAAATCTTGACTGTCTACATGGACATATTCAACCCCTGCTATTGGCTGTCCTTTAGAGTTGCCTTTCTTAAACGACACCTCATTGTCGGCTATTGCTGATAATTCATAGCCCCGTTTCCATCCACGTGTACCCACCTTCTCCACCCACTGTCCACGTGTCCTGTCCTTTGTCAGCCCCAAATTTACACTTTTGCACTCAAGGAATCCTAAACGCTCCCATACATTTTAGTCCGTTAACAGAAACATCATTTGCTTCATCATCAATATCTTAATTAATCGACGCATAGAAATCCAAGTCTGTTTAAAAAACCCTACTTTCTCAGCCTCTCTCCATTACCCTTTTCCTATATATTTATTCTTTTCTGGGTCTGTGGGTACTGTTTGGTTTTCTATCAACCATGGCCACCGTACCAGTGTCCCTTGCATGCTCCTCTTTAGCCCTCTCCAACCAAGCCATAGCAGCAGATCCTTGGCCATGCTCCCTTGTTCCGTACTGAGTTCATAAGCTCTCTTTGGTCTTCTATCTTCTCTTTTCTTTTCTTTTCTTTTGCAGAGATATAAATATGATTATGGGCGGTGGAGAAAAGAGCCTGAAGAACTTCCACCTGCCGCATCTTCATCATCAGCATCACAGGAAGCAAGCTAGAGATGTTCCGAGAGGGTGCTTGGCAATCAAGGTGGGCCAGGGAGAGGAGCAGCAGAGATTTGTAGTGCCTGTCATATACTTCAATCACCCACTGTTCATACAGTTGTTGAAGGAAGCAGAAGAAGAATATGGTTTTGATCAGAAAGGCACCATCACTATCCCTTGTCATGTGGACGAGTTTAGGTACGTTCAAGGCATGATTGACAGGGAAAAGTCCATCCAACATCACCATGCTGGATGTTTTAGGGTTTGATGCTAGCATACCATGAAAAGATCGTGGTGGGTTGTGGCGCCGAACAGGCCTAACCCCATGATTTAGGTTCAGTCTTTTTATTAGGATGTCTAGATTTAGGAGCTAGCTCCATTTTTAGGTTTGTTTTTCTTTCTTTCTGGTTCTTGATGGCTGGACGATGAGGAAGCTGATGATGATCAGGATGGTGCGATCATGACGACGCAATATGTTGATGCAATTGTATTATTGATTTCGTTTCTTTTCTTTGTTAGGAACCAAAATGTGCGACTGAAAAAGCTGAAGTAAATGCTTTTCTTTTCTTTTCTTTTCTTTTCCTTTCATGAGGATGAGACCCTTTGAAAATTTTAATGGCGATGACATCATTTGGACAGCACCGAGAAGGAGAGAATAGACAAGGCTGGCCAATGGTAGGGCCATTTTAGCAGTTTCTTTTGAAGACTTTAAATTTGCTGGCTTAGTTCAATAATGACCGCTTACAAACATTGAACATGTATTGGATACAACAATAACAATAACAATAATCATGACGCAGCACTTAACAAAGACAGCCCGAGAACTCTATTCACGTATGTGCAATGACTTTTCCTGTGGTCGGTAAACATTACTCTATACCATAATTAACGCCTTAATCACCTTTCTTGATTTTTTTAATATATTACTAGAGGTCTTTTTCCTTTCTGATGAATTATACTAATAATGGATTGTCCCGTCAAGAAAATGAACCGATAATGTCAAGCAGCTCCAAAATATCTATCAGTTTGCTATATGCATTGGAAAAGATAAAAAGGATAAAATAATCGGAATAGTCTTTGAGCTGAAGGATAGGGTTAGTCGATGGAGCCATAACTGCAGCAAAACGTAAGTGAATAGCGGGGGGGAAACGGCAGTTGTTGCCGCTGCTTGGAGACTTGGACGGCATTGAATTGGGTAGGTGAAGAGGGTTATGGAGTCAAGAACTAGCCAGTGGTCGGTGCCCGCCACGTAAGGTAAGTTTTCCGGTCGACGAATACTACATGTAGGACACACACACCCCTGCATGTAAGCCTTGAACATAAGAGCCAATTCTGAACACTTTTTTCTGAACCTTTTACAGTCTAGTACTAGATAAATATCTTATCTTGATGCGAGCCTCTCTTTTTTTTTTCAATATAAAAAAATATTTATATAATTAATATAACTCAGAACATTGTGGGGGCCTGTGGTGGGGTTTGACTGTTTTGGATATGCTTAATGTCATTGATAATTTATGTATAATACATAAAAAAATAATTATTTTCCAAATTGATTGATTAGTAGGGATAAGGACTTCTTTTTAAGTTTCCCATTTTTTTATTTCTCATTTAATATGATTGATGATGATTTCTAGTCACTAAGATAATGACAATGCGAAGCAAATAAATATCCCCGTGGAATCATTTTATCAGATAATATTTAACTTTTCTATCTCACTGCCTTTGTTGTTGTCGGGATTTTTTTTATTATTATTAAAGATTAAAACCACAGTGTTCCAAATATTTTCATGATTTTGAATTCGAGTTTTTCTGCTGTTCGTTTTCTCCATTTGCATTGTGTTTTTTTTGGCTTGGGAATGCTGGCTAGCGATGTTCATACACTATAATTAACAACTTTAAGTGGATTGCAAACCATTTTCAGTTTCTAATTGCTTCCATGTTAAGACTATATTTATTTGCTTAATCTTTGATTTACCTTCATCATCAAACCTTTTATGCTATCATTTAAATCACTTCATGTAAAAAACCAGAGAAAAAATGACCCTTTTAAATGCAAAAAGATTAATCGTCAATAACCAAATTCCTACTCTCTTGACAATATCCATAAATGAATGTGTTTTGATTTAAAAAGAAACTATTTTAATACATACATACATACATACATACATACATACATACATACATATATATATATATATATATATATATATATATATATATATATATATATATATATATATATATGATTCAATTTCTAAATCTAATAATATCTCTGGTAAATATCATTCAGTTTATCTTATGCTTAATTTTGAAAATAAGGAGTTGGACATAGTATGATTTCTTTCTAGTATTAGATTTTGCTGTCAATTAAGATTTACATATCTAAAGTAGGAAGTGATATAAAAAGTAATAATACACACACACACACACACAATAAGAAATTATGGATTAAATTTCAACTTTTAATAAGGAAAACCCTTGAATCCCCCGTCTCTCATAAGAACTATCCTCTTATCATCTTTGTGATCATTGATCGTTGATTATTTTTTTCCATCTAATTGGAGCTAATATGAACAACCTCTAAATAAAAAAAATAGGGTGTTTGACCCTTAAACAATTGCTCCTAATATGATCTGGCTTTCCATTTAATGCACGTTGCACGATAGTTTGATATTGATTATCCAATTATTTTTTAATATATTTTTTGTGGATTTTTATGTTTCATTTGATGATTTATGTACTTTTATATTTTAAATTGTACTTAATAAAAATTATTTTATTTCGATTATTATATTTTTACTTTTTCGTTTGAACCATCTCTTTGCTTTCTATTACGTTGATGGTATCACATCATATTTTCTGTGCTCATGATACTTGCTCGTTGTGCAGCTCAGCTCAATATAGTGTTTATATATATATATATATATATATATATATATATATATATATATAAACTTCCGATGGGTATGAGGCCAAGTTGGTGTAACCAAAGCATCGATTATGAAAGGATTTGACTACAAGATAATAAATATGTGCATGATGATATACAAACAAACTATTAGACAATAATAGCTTAACGGATCTGAATTAATGTCCATGTTTAATATATTTTAATTCATAGGTTAACAAAAAGAATTATAGCATAAGCTTTTATTTAGTTTTAACAAACTCATCATACAGAAAATATACTCATCTAAATTAATTACATATATATATAATGGTAACTTGTTTTAGTTTATATTTACTATTATACTATTATACAATAACTATAATGATTTTTATTTTAGAACTACTTTTTTCGTTCTCTCGGTGGCCATTATTATTTAATAAATATGGTGAAATATGATTATTTTTCATTGTATATGTGGTAATAATGATGTGACAACACCATAAGATTCGATAATTTTAGTTTAGTTTACTATCAAGCTGGTTCTCATTGCATTTTAAAAATATTTAAAAAAAAATATTATTATTTATTTTAAATTAAATATTTTTAGTGTTCTTAAATCATTTTCATGTATTGATATCAATAATATTTAAAAAAAAATATTAAAATGAAACACATTCTTGAAAATAATATCAGCCATATTTCCGAACAATTATTAGGTATATAGTTTATGTACTTTTTTTTTAAGTCATTTCTCATCTTAAAAAAAAAAAATAAGTTTTGTGACAATTGTTTGTATGTAAAGCATTTCCTCTTACTATTCATGATTTGACACCTTTTTTTCTTCTTGTTTGTGTCTCAAATGGATGCGCATGGCTTTAACACGTAGTAGACATATTTATGCGAAGATTCATGAACTGTGTTGTCATTAAATCTGGCATGCATGTTCGATCTGCAAGTGAATCTTTATTTATTGAAAATTGATAGCTGTTTATTTTTGTATTGTTTTAGATTATTTTTTAATATTTTTAACTGATTTTAATGTGATAATATTAAAAACAAAAATTATTATTATTTTAGTGTATTTTTAAAACAACTATTATAATATAAAACTAAGCTATTAGAAGTGTGATGGTAAAACTAATCTTATGAACATATTAAATCTAAAATTAAAATTAGTTTCAAAATAATGGACATGTGATTAATAGGAGAATTGTGCACTCATGATGTAGCATGCCAGACAAAAAATATATATTAAAAAGTTGACAAGAAGATGACCATTTTAATGTTCAACACCTACAAAATACTATTTCCTTTTAATTATACACACACATTTTAATATTTAATTTATTGAAGATTAAATTTTATAATTAATTATGGTTTGTTTTAGCTGTAGTTAACTCAGTTTTATAGCCTGTTTCACGAGTTTGGCAAGTGACTCGATTTTTTTTTAATTTCATTATTTGATATGGAATTGATTGAGAATTAAACGTTATAATTTATTTTGTTTTTTTAAGGTCATCCCGATCTTATAACTTGGATCATGTATTTTACAGGTTAACTTTATCGCAACTCTTGCGCTCCATCATGCAAAAGTATATAATATATAGTGAATGGAATCCAACCAAATCGATAATTATATACTTTTAAAGAAAAGGGATGTGATATTTGAAAGTTCATGTTTATTTTTGCCTTTTAAACCGGCGTATGATTCGATTTCTTGAAGCTAAGAATACAGACAAATATACAGGGCACTTTACTTCCAAGAAATTAACTATCAATATTTGTAAAATGTTAATCGATATTAAATTAATTGTTTGTTCGAATGATATTAAAAACACATTTCTATATATAATGTAAATTAAAAAAATATATATCGATATTGTATTTTTTTTAAATGATAAAATACTGATTTCAAAATATAAAAATCTAAAAAATAAATAATAAAAATGAAATGCTCAACCAATATAAATTCTCCTTGTGGTGTCCTCATAAGATTAGGTAAAATGCATATCATATTAAACTAGTAAAAAATAAATATACTTGCTCCTTAAAAATGTTATTATAGATCAAGTTAATGCTAAAAGTATGGAATAAAGAATTCAATTATTAATTGAAATCAAAATGAATAACGTGTAACCAATGTGTCATTTAATAAATTATACACAGTGATTTTCATTAAATTGTAAGAACTAATTCTTGATTAGAAGTATCTTTTTTGTAAATTTAGAGTTAAGTATAAAACTAACAAATTGATAAGTTTTAGTATTTCACAGTTCAAACTAATCAAAATAAAGAAACAAGTAAATAATAATAATAATTAATGGTTGATCTATAATTCAACAAGATATATATTTTTTTAATATAATCATTCACAAAAACTTGAATTATAGTGATAGTTTCAAAATAAAAGCAACTCTGACTGCAGGTATAGTTATATAGTGTCGATAAGTTTTCATTAACCAAAAGCAAGTGAATATATATAGCAAGAAATATTGTTTTTTCATAAAACTTGGCTGATAAAATGTGACGAACCAAAAACTTTTACAGAAAAGAAGTGTTCATATAGGTTTTTTTAGGGTTTTTTTGAAGGAGAAGCGTGATAGAACATGGTTTGATCACAGAATTGGTTGTATAGAGGAAACAGGTTTCATAAAATCAATTTTAAGTGTTCTTGGTAAACATCAATGTGATGAAGATGATCAGTTAGTAGCCGAAAGGAAGTTTTAAATTGGAGTAAGACCTGTTGATTAATCTGCTGTTTAATCATTTGATAATCTCCAAGCCGCTTGGTTTTAGTTGAACTGCCCACTTGACTGTAGATATGAACTGAATATTTAATCCTACCTTCTCTCTTTCTGGGCAACTTGTAAAACTTCTTATCGCTGCAGTTGCTAGGTCAACCAGTGGACATGCATGCTATTCTCTCTCTGTTCTAATATAATTTTATCAATAATTGAAGCTATTTACTCGTCTTTTTTTTAGCAAGCATTGTAAGATGCATGGACAGTCCCACCTGCATGCCATATATATATATATATTCTACACTAAGAAAATGTGATGGAAACTGAGGTTTTTTTAATTAAAAAAGATCCTGACACCTTCCATCCACAGGGGAGGAAAAAAGAAGAAGATGATAGACTGTTTAGCCATAGTTGTCTGTTTTGTTTCGTTTTGGCTGAAATGACCGAAATATTTCATACCAGTTAAAAAAATAAGACAAAACAAGTTTGTTTTTATCTCGGTTTAAATTCTGTCTCATTCCAGATTTTTTGTCCAAATATCAACCAAAACATTTCGGTTTCATTCCGCCCGTTCCATTTCTTCCAAATAATATTTTTAAAATAAAAAATATTTTATATCAATCATATCTCTTAATTCATCCGTTAGATTGAGATGGAATTTCACTAGGAGTCTCTTGACATATATATATTATGTTAAAATTTCAAACCAATCACAGAATATAATGACCTTGTAAGATTGATGATGACATTCTCATAATATTATATATGTTCATAATTTTATTTAGAAAAATTATTTTACTGTGTATTTTTTAGATTAAATTGCACAATTCTAAATATATATATTTTTTAATATGAACTATTTTTTTAATTAATATATATATATATATATATATATATATATATATATAGTACAACCTCAAAACGATACGCCGAAATACTCTAAACTGAAATATTCTATCCTAATTGAAAAAATAAACATCAACTAAAACAGTATTTACAACCTTGGGTTTAGCTGAAGAGTTTGGATTTTTTTAAACCGCAATTTCATTATTTTTTCACAAAGAATTCTGTCATAAATACTTCTTATGTTTTTAAATTAATTTAATATAGTTTCAAATAAAAAAAGATATAAAATCTAAACTTTCCCTTAATGACTGCTTCGTTTAGTGGGCTACGCACGGTAATCTTAATGTACCTAACCCCCCAGTATAGAAAAGGGAAGCGCTTTCGCATCCTCCTTCCCTCGCAAGGCAACATATAAAAAATCTATGCTTTAATCTAAACATGAGATTTGTTGTGTATATCACAAATCCTTCGCTTTAGATCCCTTCAGAGCTTGTAGACATATATCGTTTTCTGGACAATCTGGAGGCAGGCACCAGAGTCAACTCAATCGATTCGGTCTTCAGAATTCTCCGACCATCTATGGTGGCCAACCACTGCATTTCCATGATCTAGACACCCTCGAATCGCACGTGTCAACTAGCTAGGACGGGAGAATGGCAGGTTTATGTCATGTTCATGTCACATGCATGGCATCTGGCTGACTTTCATCAAAGTTCATGTCACATGCATTGCATTTGATTGATGAAAAGTAGACTCAAGATACCATGCAAGAGTTGTCATTAAAATCTTGAGTTTGAATTCCATATTAAGAAATAATGATTAGCTTGCGTTCAAGTTATGCTCTATCTAATTCCAGTTTTCGTACGAAAATCAAACGTGTTTTTTTCCAGGAAATTATTGTTTTTATCGCAAGTTTCAAAGTAAATTGTGTTTGTCAATTGCGATTACCTAATCTATGGATTATATTGAGAGAAAATAACATTATAAATATAAGATTAAGATGAAAAAATAAAAGAAATATGAAACATTGATAAATACAAAGAAATTAGATGAAAAGATTTAATTGAAAAACAAATGGTACGTAATTAAATTATTAGACTACGTCCACAACAACATATTATTCACGTTTAGATACTGTATTGATTCACTGATATTAAAAAAAAAAAAAAAAAAAAAAAAAAAAAAAAAAAAAACGTCTACATCAACATCTTGGAAGCGTCAATTGTAATTTTGTAATGCGTGGAATGTTGAGGTGGATGGATTTTAATGCCCCCTGGATAATAAAGATTAAATTATGAAGAGATAAACTATGAAATAGAATAATATATATGCGAAAAATATATATTCAAACACCGTAAGCACAAAACACATAATTTTTACTTGGAAAATCTTCCCAATATAAGAAGAAAAAATCATGGGACCGTAGTCCACTCAAACACTTTCACTATCAACAATAATAGGAATACATGTGTCTTCTCTAGTCTCAAGTAGAGGCATACAATCAACAATTATCTTCAAGAAATACAATTTCTTAGCACAAATCAACTTTTACAAGAATTCAAGAAAGATCTCACAAAAAAAAAAAAGATTATTGTTCACAGGTTAAAAATTGGTGCAAAGTGCTCAGAATCAAATTTCCATCGTTTCTCAATGAGGATTAACATATCATGAACATCACTGCAAAATTTCAGCTCAATCGGATCACAAATGTTCGTTAATCAGAGTAGTTGATCACGACTGAATAATAAAAATCCAGAAACTCTATTTTCTTTCTCTCTTTTCTGCGGCAGCTCACTTTTTTTTCTTCTTGTTTTTCTAATTTCTCTAATCTTCTTTGCAGCAGCAAAGGGTGGAGTTATTAAACCCTACTCTCCCAAATGAGTCTCTTCATATAGGCTAGATCCACATATATTTGGGTTATTTTCTACTTAGAAGGGAAACACAACCTAACAAATCTCCCCCTTCCCAACTAGGTGGAGGGATTTACCATCCTGGTGATTGAGCAACATGTCTCAAGCTTCTCTCTTGTTAGAGCCTTCATTAGTATATCAGAGTCATTATCATTGGTGTGAATTTTCTCAAAGTTAAAAACATGTTCAACCATAGAAATTACTTGAATGCAAGTTGTTCAAGAGTCTGGAACCAAAAAATTATAAAGCTCCCAATTCCAACCAGAAGTAGAGTTATGAAAATTATTTAGCGCAACAATGTCGCACGTGAATTATTTACAATCAATAATGAATTTTTTTTATTATATGATTTTTTTAATTAATTTTTATATGCTTGTTTTACTCAAATGAATTTTTAGTTTTTTAATTAACTATTTAAGGATATTTTGAAAGTTGTAAAATATATATAAACAATATACATTAATATTTAAAATTATTTTATAAAAAAAATGTAATAAAAATAATTCTTAATAAAATTGAAAATTTAGTTAAATTTAGATTAATATAAATAAGTCATAATAAAATATAAAAAATACAACCATAGTGCTTGTTATGGAAATGAACTTAAATATTATGGATTGGTGTAAGATGGATCAAGATATGGTAGACCTAGACTAGATAGATATATTGGTGAAGATGTTGGAACCATAAGTGTCATTATATATGGAAGCATCAATAAGGTCATAGGTGTTGGCATATCTTGACCCATGTTTTACGTCTCAATGTGATATCCAAGATTATTTATAAGATATTCTGTTATGGAATTCATCTTTCATTTCATTTCAAAAATAAAATCATTTTTTTCTTTTTCTTACCTTCTCTTACAATGTCCAATAAGATGAAATATGATATGATAACCCCACCAAGTAGGAATATAATGAAGAACTCGTATTAATATACCTTACCTTATGTAATTCCTCCTGAAATCATACACCTAACTGCTCCATGAATAAAATGAATGTTTTTCCTGATCAGTTTTATACTTTGAAATAATCTCATTCTTATAATTTTCCTATAAAAAATCAAATACAATAATAAATTAATTTGAAAGTTAAATAATATTGAAATTATATAAATAAATATACATATAACCATTTTTGTAGACTTAATACCCTAATGCAAAGCTTGGAAGACATCATCTCATAAAGATTTTTTCCACTTGTTTATTCTTATTTTCAACATTAAAGAAATTATAAAAGATAAATATAAAAAGGTCTTAATTCATTATTTTAAACCCAAAAAAAATGAAAATCCTTAACATGCTAGCTTGATACGATGCAAATGACATTGTTCCTCTAGAATTAATGTTTATTTTTCCATCTATTTTAGTTTTTTGATTCCTTCTTGCATATTTCAATCTCCTTTAGAATATCAAGAGGTAGATCAAATATCTTTGATCATTTAATTCTAATAATCATTGTGGTGTTTTTATTTAACATGGATTTATTACGAGTTTGTGACAATTGTTAGTTCAAAACAATCTTAGTCTTATATTTTCAAATATTATGAACAATCAATTCATTTTTCTCGAGAATGTATATTTTTTATACCAAATGAAATACAATAAGTAAAATTGAATAGAGCATTAAGCTAATAATCTTAATGAAGTCATAAAGCTTCTCTAGATAGAGCATTTTTATGTGTTACTAAAACCCATATGAATTCACACAAAAAATAGAAGTCATATATGCACCCATTTTGCATCATCATGAAATTAAATATAGTTCTCACTAAAATTAAACAACACATAATCTATATAATAAGACCAAGAATACTCCATTTCATAATATTAAATCTTGCCTATAATTTAATAATCATTCATACAAATCAATAATTAAGAAAAGATGCAATCAAACGAACAATCATCAATTTTTCATACCTTAAACTCTTTAAGGAGTACATCCCTATACATTAATTAAATCTATATTGTTTTCCTAAAAGTGTCATGCATTTTTGAAATTGGACGTAAAATATCTTTGATTTCATATCCACATGATGAGTTAATAAACCTGGAAAAATATAATAATAAACTCTCATTAAACAAATAATGACATAGTAATGATTTATTTTTTCATTCTTGAAAATATAGCCTTAAGTTGGTTTTAATTTTTTTTGACTTACTTTGTTGTTACATACAAACAAAACTCTTTTTTTCTCGTAATTGGACCAAAGTTGTGTCAAACTCTCTTTTTTTAACCCCTTGATCATAATTGTGTGGAGAAGAGGTCAAAATATGGTTTTATAGGACATTATATTGATCATCCACACCTCTCATGTTATAATCATCTCCCTCATCATATACACCTCTCTCGTTAGTATTGCCTCCCTCATCTTCATCTTTAATATCTTCATCATCATTATTATCATCATCATCATCATCATCATTATCTACTCTTTTACAACCCTCATAAGAATTATATTCTCCATAAATGAGTAGGTCATCTCAAGAGAAACCTTCCCGAGTGTAAAGCAAATCTTGAAAGTGAAAACCCTAAAAATATTGGTATGCATTAACCCTTTTTCCATAATCATATTGATGAAGATGTGTACTCTTCAAAGTAGGTATATAATATCTTTGTAAGTTATGATGTATAGGTTTATGAGAAATGGATACTTTGTTACTCAACCTAGATGAAGTGTGATCTAATCTAGATGAAGTAGACATGTCACTCCTATAATACAATATGGATTCATAATAAGACATTCCAAAAACCAAAAGAATTATATGCAATATCATTAATAATAAATATTATGAAATATTATAAATAATGAATATAAACTAATGAATATGACAAGAACAAACCATCAATGGAGAAATAAATATAAATCACTATTATGTTGCTAAATGATTTATATTTTGACAATATTTTTGAGTTTTGTTTTGTGAAATTAAATCTATTTTTAAGTCTTACTTCAAATATATTTTATACTTCTCATCAATTCTAAAAATAACATATAAAAATGAATACTAAACAATATATTTTATAATTAGTATGTAGTTAGAATCTTTATACTTTTTTTTGTAATATCGATAGCATGTTTATCGTGAGTTATGTTTTTCCATGCTTATAGTGTTAAACTTATATAAACTAGTATTTTCTTGGACAATTTTTTTGTAACATGTTTTTGTAAACAATCATATTTTTTTATAGACTTGCTAAAACCTATATTTTGATGCATTCTAATATTAATATCCTTTTGAACTAAAATAAACAAAAGTTTTTAATTTTTATCTTGTATAGTTTAAATATTTTTGTTTATTAAGTTAATTTATGACAAGCTTCTATTTTATATCTTGCTTTTTAATAGAGACAAAATATTTGTAAATATTATTGGTTATTGTTTGTTTTATATAGTTTTCATTGTGTCTTATACTTCTACTCAAGATTTGGTTGTCATAATCGATATTGTTTCAGCAATTATTAATTGGGCAGTGATGATTCTATCGACACGTGTGTGGTGTATGGTGAGAAAGTTAAACAGTTCAATGAATTAAACTTTAAAGGGTGAAATTAAAAGATGTTATCTCATTATATCATTTTGAACTTAATAAAAAAAAAATAGTGAGAAAGCATAAAATCATTAGAAAGAAAGAAAAATGATCCCACTACCCCCGACAACTATGAATGCATTTAATCATATTGATTTCATATGTAAAAACTACATCTTGAAGATTGGGAAATGTATTAGGTCATGTCTACAGTCCAATCAAAATGCAAAAGTAATATAAAAAGTTGTAGCCAAAACGATAAGGTTGAAGATATTGGTATGAAGAAATTTAGAGTAGGTAAGTTTCTAAATTTTAAGATAATTGACTCAAGACTATAACTAGTAAAGTCCAAGAATTATAAATCATATTGCATCAGATGCATGTCTAACATGGGAAAACTGCCGAATGAATGTCTAAACTAGTGATTCATGAACTTTACTGGTTATAGTCTTGAGTCAATTATCAGCCTGCATGAATCTCTCTAAAGAAGTCTCGGAGGACAACTTGCCTGCGTAGGATTCTGCGCCGGCCAGGCACCTTTTGTCAATATATTATAAATAAATTACAAAAAAGACTGGTGGGCCGAAATTGATTCCCACTCATCGGGTCGCTTTCCTTGGGAATCGAAACAGTGAAGGTCTCAGCAATAGAATCAGGGAAAGAGGCGGTAGCAAATACCTCACAGGCAATCATATGAACAATGTCGGAGTTGAAACTCGGAAGATAATACTCGGCATAACTCATTACATGGATAGAATAAACACCATGGCACATGCGAGCATAAGTGATTCATATACACTTTGTAGCCAATGTAAAGCAAGGAGCCCCCATCCTCTCTTTCAATTTCTATGCACGACTCAGAGGAAATTGCCAGCCCCTATTCTCTTCCGTTGAAGTTTCCTGTCAGAGCCCAAGGAACCCGCAAATTAGACGGTTGTTTTTTTAATTGAAACAAAATATTTTAATTTTGAAGTATTCTAGTATTCTGGGATTAATTCAAAAAAAATAGTTCATATTCAAAAATAAAATTATTTAGAATTGTATAATTTAAATTTCAAACATAAGTAAAAAAAAATAAGAGTTAAACTGATATAACTTGACTGACTTGATGAGTTTAAAGATAACATGAAAAATTTTAAAAAAAATAGTTTAATAAAAAAACCCAGGTTGACATCTTAAAAAAATATTGAAAGAACGATATATTGAATCAACTCGGGTCAACCTAGGTTAACCTTTCAAATATGTGACCTCTATTATAAGACCATGATAACCTTAAATAAAGCAAATTAAATCAAATTATAAAATCCAATATGTAATAAACTTGTTGTTGAATAATAAAATTAAGAAAAAAAATAATCTAAAAAAAACACAATAAAATAATTTTTCTCAATAAAAATATGGACATGTATAATATTACGAGAATATCATCATCAATCTCACAAGGTCATTACACTCTCTGATTGGTCTGAAATTAACATAATCTATATAAAGATATGCCAAGAAACTCGTCATAAAATTTTATCTCAATCTAACGGTCAGATTAAAAATATGATTGATATTGTAAAACTATTCATTATTTAAAAAAAAACTATTTGACTGTAAAAATATTTATTATTTAAAAAAACTATTTGACCAAAACAAAACATCGAAACAAAACCAAAACATTCCGGCAAGAATTTGAGCTAAATTTCCGGAAAGGACCAAAATTTTAAAAGAGATAATAACTACACTATTTTATCTAATTTTTTTAATTGATAAAAATATTTCAGCCAAAACTAAATAAGATCAACAATACTAGTTAAAGCATAGAATATTGTAATTAATCATAAAAGATGAAGGATTGAAGATAAAAAGAGGGGCCGAAAAACACTCTGGCATTTCTGAAAGTAAACTGCTATTCGAAACCTCACAACCAAGCAGACGGCATCCTGCTGCGGGTAATCGGGTTTTCCGGGGGGAAAATACACGAGATCCAGGGAGGTCAGGCTAGTGCTCCTATCACGATAGCTGGATCATGTATAAACAAGGGGGTTGCTAAGAGCACAGGAGTTCCACCTTTGAGCTTAACCAAAAAAAGTGTTCAGCCTATTTTACATGTAATATTCAAAAACAAAATTCCAACGATTATCTTATAAACAGACGAAATCCTTTAAAGAAATAAAAATACAAACATTACACAGATGAATAATGGCAGTTATCTAATTTTAAAAAAAAAATATGTTCGACTTTTCTCTTCTCTTCTTCCTTTTTCTTTTTGCAAAACTAAGAAATGAGCCACGGAAACACTTAAATTAAAAATTGGCCCCGGCAATCTCAGAAATGACTCGGCTACCAATATATTCACTTACGAACACTTTTCTGTAACCCGGCCCAAGAAAAACAAACCCTCCAATGCCACGACTTTTTCGAGGGGGGGGGGGGGGGGGGGGACTATATGTCAAAAGCTATAAAAAACTAACGGTGTCTCGTATTTGAGCTACGCAGTGTCACACCATGTAAATATTTTGTATATCCAAGCACACTAAGCTTGCCATCTGAGCTTCTGATCCAATCTTTGATGAATGTATAGGCAGAAGGACCCACATTTAGTTCCTGCAGTGCGGAGAGATTTAAAATCATATTTCAAATAGCAATGTGGAACGCAAATCAAACAGCACCAGTTGTATATACCCGCGCCAATTCTTCAACAGAGATGACTCGGTTACCCTCCAGTTCAAAATGCTCAAATGCAGTGGAGGCAATCTGCTCCCACCCCTCAAGGGCTTCTAATTGATATGTGCTGATCGCAGCAGCACAAAAATCATCGAAGAACATCCTCCTAAAGGCAAGGGATTGCATCTGAAATAGAGGTAGGTACATTTGAAAAGGGATAGCCTTGAGGTGAGAAAAAGGGGAAGAAATTAAAACAATTCCACAACTAATATGTTTTGGTGGATTGACTATCAAAATAGACCTCAGTTAACATCATCCAAAAGCAAATAGGGGCATGTATCTATTGAAATTCAAGTGGATAGAAGTAAAAATCTCTTTCATGCAGATAGAAAATTTCTAGGTTTATTTAACTTAAAACACACAGATAGTAATTGCTGGTCGTAATACTATTAGCAGAGAGCTAAATATGATTACCGCATTGAGAATTTCAGGAACCCTTGACTCTCTCATGGCATCAGTTGCATTACGAACTAAAGCCTGCAAAAATATGCATTTCTTTTTTTGTTTAGAAGTCTTATAATCTCATTCCTACTCTAATAATAATAGACCTGTAGACTACAGAGATTCATTGAAATAGAAACTGGGACTGACCATTTTGAAATTGTCCAGTGAAACACTTCCATCACCATTTGGCTCTAGCAAATTGAATTGAGCTCTAAGATAGACAAGCTCATCCTCAGTCAAAGCTTTTGAGAGAGCCTGCAATAAGAACAAAATCCAAAGAAATGTCAGCTGATATACAGGAGAGAGCATCAACTGAACTCTTTCATCCATTTTACTTCTAATCTTCAGCTACATTTATATGCCTTTTGCATCAGAAACAGCAATTGAGTCAGATAGATCTTCACTTGTACCTAACAAATAATAGCGACTCTCACTTGAAGCAGCCTTAATCCATATGCATTGGACATGAAAACTGCTGTTATTTAACTTTCAGTAAAACTGTACCAAATTTACTTTTAGTTTCAGGTTCTGTTTCATTAAAGGAAAAAAGATATTCTTAATTGTTTGGATAATATTAGGGGGTTTCAATAAAACAATAAATTGGGTTAGGAACCCCAACAAATGATCATAAATGGATTTTTGGTAATTAGCTGCAAGAATAAAATGCGCACAACTTAAAACTTATCAGCAACAGATTTTTTACGACTAAACCCCCTCCCTCCACCCCCAACCGTCTTACAAAAATAAAAAAGGATGGGGAGATGGACAGAGAGAGCATGTGCACCAGAGACACCAAACGTTTGAAGGTTCTCTGAAGAAGGCCTTGAATCTCCATGGTGAATAATTTTTGCATTATCAGGATGGAGATACAATATAAAATCCTTAAGGTAAGGCACACACGCATTCACTTATTTTGATAAGGGAAAAGAAAAGGTACCTTTAGGGCTGCACGTTTAAAAGGTGTAGCATGCAAGTACTCCTTGACTAGCTTGTAGATCAATATGTCTAAATGTATAGGATGACTATCATCCCTCAACCATGGGTGAGCTGCAATAATAGAGGTTTTTGTTAGCTAAAAGAAATCAAGAAATAAGAAGTGTCAGATTTAAATTTCTAATGATCGTGTTCTGAATTGTCAATAAGCATGATGTAAGATGCAACATGCAGACATAAGATGATAGACTAATTTCATACTCGTGTCAAACATCCAACTATTCCAAGTGATGCATGTTTCAAAAACATTTCAGCCACTTCCACCTCCAGCTGAAACCTTTAAACAACATGGACACAACCAAATAGCCCCGCAATAGTCCTTTGTTCAACTTTTTCTGCATGAGGAACTTCTGAAGGGAACAGTGTATCATATCATCAATTAAAATTAAAAATCATTGATCCTTTCAATCTAACACACTGCAACTCATCCACTGCCAATTCTCCATGGACACTTTCTTATCATAGAAAAGAATGCCATAACCTTAGAATAAACTTGCAAAACCATCTACGCATTTACATTGCTTTGTCAATGTCATGGGAATGTTTAAACAAAGTAATAGAGGAATTACCAACTTACTTAGAGCTTGGACAGCAGTCATTCTTTTCCTGTAGTCCTTGTTCAGAAGTCTCTTCACAAAATCCTTGGCCTCTGGAGTGACAGAAGGCCAGGGTAGATCTTCATAGTTGGGATCAGATCTCAGCACTGCACGAAAAATTCCTGATTCAGTCCGTGCCCAGAAAGGCCTGCTTCCACATAGCAGGATATAGGTAATAACACCAATGCTCCATATATCTGCCTCAAGACAGTAAGATCTATGCAGGACTTCAGGAGCAACATAGTATGCACTTCCAACAATATCATTTAATCTATCATCTGCAAACAACACAGGAGTAAAACACTACAAATTTCAGATATCAACTAATACATACAAAAATCATAAAGATAATTAAGCCATGTATTTTAAACAAGAAAAAAATGTGACAGAAAATAGTTTATCTAGTTTGGTTTAGCTGGCGTTTTTCTTTAGATATTCTTACCGTTGTTTTTGTTGTTGTTAAGTAAAAAATATAGAAGTTTCCAACTTTATTTGGTGCCTATTCAAGCGTACCAATTAGAGAGAGGATTTGAAAGAACTCGGTATAGAAGAACTTCTAACTTGAGCCTGTCTTCGTTCTTCTCCTTTCTATCTGCCATTTTCTACAGTATGAAAAGGCCTAGCCCCTATCGTACGAGCAACCTAGTAAAAAAAGTATCTGCTTTCCTCTCCTTCTAGTCGATGCTTTAGGCTTTTGGAGAGAATCCTTTCTGCTTTGTCCATTTCATTCAAATCGTGCAGGGAGCGAAGTCTTTGGATTGGAAGTATGCCGTGGCTCGCAATTAGTGGTCAATCAAACTATATGGGTTAAGCATGTGTCGAACTCATACCTTCCACTCTAGGAAGCAGTTAAGTTCTCAAGGTAAGCAAGCCGAAAGCATACCTTCCACTCTAGGAGTAAGCAAGCTGAAAGCAGGGGTTCTAGCCACATAAGTGTTATTTTTAGGCAGTACCATTTGATGAATCTAATTTTTCTACCTGGTAGAGCTCTAGGTTTTCTTCAATATTTCCTTGTGGATTGGAGGAGCCCCTATTGGATCTCTATGATTTGTTTACTTCCTCTACAGTCCTATATCATCATTTGCACAAATACCACAGAAATTAAAAATTGGCAGGCATGTTCATGCTCTTGTATTATCAAGGTTACTATTTTTCATAGACCAGCGTCAATTTAGCTTAATAATGTAAACCCCAAATTAGCATAACCAAATATAAAATGGTGTCATAACACGCATGGGAATCCAGCTATCAGGCAAAGAGCAAGGAAATAACCAGAGAAATCCTGTGAAACTTAAAATCTCAGGGCAGATAACAGACCCAGGCCATTCAGTGAGATAACTTGATCAATCTATGAGTACAGCAATGGTGGCAAGGATAGTAATTTATGTAAGCTGACCAAAAACCATGGGAAGCTTGCTTATTACCTGGCTTGATAAAGTCGGAAAGACCAAAATCAATAAGCTTCATGTCAGCATCTTCACTACCAGAAGTGAAAAGGAAATTCTGTAACAAAAGAGGATCAGTTATGAGTATGGAATGAAAAATTCTCCATGAACATTGCCAACCCTGACATCAACAATAACAACAACTTGTGATTGTTTTATGTAAAACAATAACTTATCAAGTTTAAGGGGAAAACCTCTGGTTTTAGGTCACGGTGTACAACACCTTGAAGATGACAAAATGCAACCACGCACAAGATCTGCACAATTATAGCTTTTGCATCTTCCTCTGTGTATCTTCCTCCTCTGCAGCAGAGGAAAATGTTACATTAATATATGAGTACATAACAGTTCAACCATGCAAGAGCCATTTAACATAACATCAAATATTTAGATCAGTTCTACCCAGCATAGATGGATGAAAAGATTCATAGGCGACATTCATCATGGTTTTAATCTGAGGCCAAGGCAAAAAAAAAAAAAAAGTTCATAGACCATGCAAACTTATTGCGTTACCTTGCCAAAATTCTGTCTAGAAGCTCCCCTCCCTCACACAATCTGAAAAGCAAACAGTAATCCCCAAAACATTAGACATCAAAGTTTAAAATGAGTTGACAAAATCATAGAACATAAACAGAAGTTTATACTTCTAACAAAAAAAAATCCATAATTGACATTTATAAATACTGCCTGAGAAAACAATGGCAGATACAAGGCTAAAAATGCTTGTTATGTTCCTTCCATAAATTTAAACAAAAATAACAAAAGACATACTCCATCACTATGTACACGTTATTGGCATCCTCAAATGCATCATAAAATTTGATCAGATGTCTATGTCCCGATAGAGCTCTCAGTATTTTTACCTCCCTGCGAACATCTTCAATTGATATAGCGGTAGTCATCTGCCAAATAAGTCTTGTGAAAATATAGATGTCACACAATACATAACGCAATCAATCCTAATTAAGAAAATAATTCAGAGATTTCATAAATCTGATCACTGCACATAAAAGAAACAAGGCAATAGTCAAAGCTATCAAGGAAAACAACTAAGGATACTTCTTAGGAATTAGAAAATAGAAGTTTAAGCAGAAAACGTCAATCATCAGCATACACAGGACACATTTAATGAAGGAAAAGGTCGCACAATTTCCATTATGCCTTTGTGTCATACGCTGGCACAAACAATGAACACTTCACAGCTCTAGAGATTGTTACACATATTTTAAGTGTGTGAAGGAGGAATGGGAGCTTTGATTCCGATTGCCTTGAGCAGACACGTGCGCCAATGAGCACATATTCATGCATATGTGTGGGTAAATTTGTATTTGTACTGGCACAAATAATGGACACTTCCCAGCTCTAGTGATTGTTACACATATTTTAGGCGTGTGAAGGAGGAGTTGGGGCTTTGATTTCGATTGCCTTGAGCGGACACATGCACCAATGAGCACGCACTCATGCATGTGTGTGTGTGTGTTCATATCTGTACTATGTCAAGTTACTGGCAAATTAGCAATTGAACTTTTTTACAATTTCTACAAAAAAGGGCTCAATAGGGTTTATAAAATATGGCTTGAAAGGATTATGAATAAGTAAAAGAGTAGGGTCAACAAAGTGAAATTATAGTTTTAACTAAACTACAGCAAAAATTTCATTTCAAGGTACAGCATGCATTCATAGAGGGTGAAATGATCACTATGCATAATAAGTGATTGCAGGTTTAATTACCAAATGATTTTCCATGTAGATGAATGTAAGATGTATGAGAAGATTAGAAGAGGACAATGAAAACCGATTGGTATCTCTGACTATGATTTCCCTTTCGACCAGCTTGGACACAAACTTGAATGCTGAATGGCAATCACCACAAATTCTGATATTCTATATGGCATTTGCGCATACTCAAACACATACATGCATATCTTATTACAAATGACAAATAAAAAGAAGCTACTACCAGTATGTATTTGATAGTCCAAAGTATGATGCCTAAAACCTATGAAGCAAAAATACTTGATACATCTCCATGAAAGTATTACAGGTATCTGAATTCTTTCTATGAATACGGATAGTGGATAGTTTACTCAAAAACTTCATAGTCCAATGAGATTCAGTTTTAGCAAGTAAATGGATGATCTCATTGACGGAACCCGAGTGAAGAAAATAATTCCATTCGCATATCAAGTCATTTTTTTCACAGAAGAATCAAAGAGTTCGAGATTTGTTTATTCTATAATGCATAGCAAAATAAGCAGTCACACCATATCAAGTCCTTTTCATCTTTCCAGAGTCATCCTATCTGACACAACTAAAGCTAAGAACACTATTCGCAAGTTGACTATCCTTTGCTTTATACTTGCAGTATTAGCATGCTTACATGCAGCAACAATGCCAGTGAACTCAATATGTAACATAAAATATGAAAACTCTGGCAGGGAAATATTATCATTAATGTTTCTCTCTTCAATGACAAAAATTAGGCTAAGACATGAATTACCATAAGAGCTAAGAAAGTTCTGTTCCCAGTTGCCAGTTGCACAAATGCATATCAGGCACTGAATAACATCATTTCAGCTCATTAGATGCTTTCTTATCAATTTCAGATGCTGACCACCATATCCGTGTATTTCATCCTCTTTGACGTACGATTCATAATTCTCACAAGTAGATAAATTCTGGGACAGATTACTTCGAATGAAAACTGAATGATCTGTAACCCTTTTTTTCTTAAGGTCTAACACATAACACATACATAATTATCTGGTGTGTTTAGTTATTGTGAAGTTTTTTAACCTTTTTTTTTCTCTGCTGACTTTTAGACATGCAAAAGGAACATATCAGCATACCTACAGTCAGATTCCATTTATTGAATTACAGATCTTTAGATCAATATCCTCTCTGATCCTCTAAATAATGCTTATCAAGGCGTCCCTTCTTGTGGTGCCATCAGCTACATTCAAGTTTTTGGACACAAGCTGTCCTAACCAGATACCTCGGATACTGACAAACACTCTCCTTTGTCTCTTACATTTTTCCCAAAATAGTCACATCCATGTCACAAGCTAAGTTTGACTGCTTTTCAAAATTCTGGCCACGCATTGCAGGAATAAGTTGAAGATAAACATACGTCAAAATTATCATTGAATCTTCCACTTCCAAAAAATATAAAGAGAGCGATTCTCCCATCAATGTGTTTCCTTACAAGTCAGCACCAGAACCAAACCACGCCTGAGAGTTGCCGTATATAGCCGATAATATTTTAAACAACTGGCTAAAATTAGCCCCAACACAACAACAACAAGGTTAAACATAACATCTACTACTCTAATTACAAATAAATAAATAAAAAGCCTTCACGAATCAAATTGAAATGAGCATTAAATTAATACCTTTGCTTTTGATATAATCTTTACAGCAACAGCTTCATCTTTAAGTTCACCTTTCTTAACTCTAGCAGAACAAGTATGACCAAAATGCCCTCTTCCTATTTCCTTCCCTAACTCATACTTAGCTCCAAAATTCTTGCTATATCCAAAACTCTTATCAAGCGACTGCTCTTGCTGCTGCTCCGCCTCCACACCGCCGTGCTCCGGGATTGGTCCCTCCTTCGGCTTCCCTCTGCCACCAAGCCTCTTCACCAACGACGCCGCTATATGCTTCGCAGGCGAAGGCGGGGGGAACGGCCTCCTAAGAAATCTCCTTGGCGTAGACGCCCTCGCCGGAGACGGCGACACTCCTCCTGGAAGCGGGCTGGCGGCGACACCCTGTGGATACGGGCTCGGCCAGGGGCTCGGGTGCGTGGAAGAAGACCTGGCCGGCGTGTTCTTCACCGAGCGCACGCCGTTACGCGGGGTGGAGGAAGGCAACGGCGTTTGGTGGTTGTGATCGGTGGAGGAAGCGACGATAGTGACGTTTGTTGCGTCAGTTCTGTTAGTTGAATTAGTTTTTCCATAACACTGCCCCATCAGAAAAAATCTTACAGTCTCAGTCAAAGTCCACACATCGGACGGTTAACAAAATATTCCTCTTCCGGATCTGATCTGATCATCACCGGAGAGAAAATGTTTTTTCTAAACAAAAAAGAAGAAGAAGAAGCAAGAGATCCAAGTCAGGAAAACGATAAGAGAAGAGAATGAAAACAAGAGTTCAAAGTCAGAAAGAGGAGAAGAGAGACAAAAGGGTTTGTCTTATGAGAGGATACAGCACAACACTACACAACACAACACAGGTGAAGTAATAACAGTAACAGCAAAGGAAGGAAATTACATGGAGGACTTAAATCAGCATAAAATCTGCCGTTGAATTTTGTAGACCCAAAAATTAATTATATTATTTATGGAAGGTGAAAATCACGGTACGAGATAGAGAGAGTGGGGTATCAATAGCAGGTGGTGCTGTGTACATTGATAATAATCATAATCAGAAGAAAGAACGAAAGAAATAGGAGACTTATATTTTTTTTTCTTATTTATTCTCTACCAACTAGAGCTGGTTTGTTTTTGTATTATAAGAGATTTTTAATTTTTATATTATTTTGATATGATAATAATAAAAATAAATTTTAAAATATAAAAAAATATTATTTAAAAAAAAACTGCAATTACTAGAGTAGGAAATGAGTTATATATATATATATATATATATATATATATATATAAAAAAAGATTCAAAGTTGATTGTACTTTGGAGTGTAAAGATTCAAACTGCAATTTCTTTCCTTTTTCTTATACTCTCCCATATTCATTTCGAGCTGGGAATTGGGAAACAGATTTTCGATCCTGATTTTATTATTAAATCACAAGAGTTCATCCACTCAAGAACAACAAGCCCATGCTGTGTTTATTACTATTACTATTACTATTACTATTACTATTGTTATTTGCACCCCTTGCTCTCGGTTTTTTTGTCTTTTCATACTTTTCTTTCTACTTTTTTTAATCAGAAAAGAATTTTATCATGTGGATAAAAGAGATTTTTATTATTATTATTATTCAGTGATGTCGAAACTACATATCGAATCATGCTCATGAGTACAACTTCTTTTTCCTAATACTGGCTTACAGATGCCCGGCAACGAAACGTGGCTCTCTGCTGAAGGCGGGGGTGTCATTCCAAATATCAACGAGACTGCATGTCGAATCGAAGAGAGATGATGGCATGGGGTCTCGACGGTACAAAGAAGGATCCGTGCGGAGGATTTTACAAAAACTGAGCTGTGGAGCATGCGACGCCGAAGGTTCCAAATAGACGAGAAATCTTCAATTCGGTGGTGCTCGGGAGGGGAGTTAATTCGAGGTGGCATGATCTTAACCGCTCAAATAAGCATCCCACAAGGTGAGAAGTTACTCTATTTAATTTTAAAATAACCCTAAACTCACAATCTAATTAATTAAGACTCTGTTATTTCAATTAAATATCTTTTCAAAATTAAATATTCTTTTTCGTCATATGGAAACATCAAGCTTTACTTTGACTCATGTTGATACTTAATATCATTTCTATTTCAATTAAATATCTTTTCAAAATTAAATATTCTTTTTCGTCATATGGAAACATCAAGCTTTACTTTGACTCATGTTGATACTTAATATCATTTCCCAGTTTACTTTCTTCATTGGTAATTTCTTTTTAATTTTTCCAAATTATATATATAATGTGTGTGTATTTAATTGATTTAATTGATGATAGAAATAATAAAAAGTAAAGAGATGGATCATTTACGGGGAGAAATTGACCATCGTTATTCAAAAATAAAAAGAACAAGAGTAATTGAATGTTCTCATGTTCACAGATTTCACTATTAATTTTGAGTAAAATGAATTTTTTTATTTTTATGCCTTAAATCATAGCCATTGATTTTGATTCTAGTAATTATAGCCATTGATTTTCATTTTAATAATTTAGATTTAATGAAAAATGAAGAAAAATCATAATATTAAAAAATAAGTAATAGTAATTTGTTCAATAATTTTTGTTTAAATATATTTTTTTATTTTTCATATTTTTAAATAGCTTTTTGACATGATTTATCATATTTGTTATTTTTTAACCTTCAATCACATACAAAATATAAAACACATTATTTTGATATATATTTTCTTAACTCACTTTAACAATCATAAAATGTTTTTTTAATAGTAATCTAGTTTTTTTTTAAAATGCTTTATCTAAAATAATCAAACTAATTAAGAGATACAATAATAAGGGAATTAATTTGGATAAATATGGAATAGTAATGTTTTCAAAAAAAGCACGATAAACAAGTGAGTTTACAATTAAAGTTTTTTCAATTAATTAAAAAAATAAATGATAAATTAACATATACAAATCATCTATCTAGAAATTATCAACCGCTACAATTTACACTTGTACGTTGATAGTACATGACAAGGCAGGAAGAGGTTCCCTTCCCAATCCAGTTGGGAGCCAATTAACTGTCGTTCCCGTGTCTTTTCCTATGATCCGTACTATATTATTATCAACCTCCAGCCGAACTCTATATTTGTTTCCATTCTCAAAAAGTTTATATAATAACACTCGATGAAGTTTTAAAAGATATATTTTTTTGAAAAAAAATGAATTTGAATCTATATATTTGCTCCATGGAAATTTCATTAACATTACCTTTTTTTCTTACAAATTCTATTCTTGTCAAATTTATAAAAAAAAAAAAATTGCCACCTCCCTGATGATCTGTAATAACATTGTTAGAGCAACTCCAATGTTTGTGCCATGAAGAGAGCTAAAGGCAAAAAAATGTTTTTTTAGTAGTTTTGTTCAATTTTTTCAACTTCAATAATGGTGCTATCAAACAAAGCAACCAAAATGACTCTTTTTTTCCTCATATGCTATTTGTAGCATCTTGAACAAAAAACACGGTAACAATGGTGACAAAATACAGTTTGATAATTGCTTAGGAGAGGCTGAAGGGGCAGTCTATGGGAGGAAACTGTTTTGTACTTCTTAATGAATTTAACTCAATTTTTGATCATCTATGGGGCACTGGTTTTTTATTTTAAATTCATTTTTTTATTTAAATATAATTAAAAAATAATTATTATATTGTTGAAGGGATTTTAAAATGAGAGTTTTTTAAAAGCAAATATTTAATTATATAACTTACTCCTATTAGTTGTACAGTTAAATTATATACAAAATAATTGTACTATATTTAAAATAATTTTTTTAAATGACTTTTACTATTGAAATAGACACAAATAAAAAAGTTATATTTACACTGTGCAACAAACTATTTTTAAAATTCATCAGGCCACCGGGCAGAGACAGATTATAAAAGATGAAGGGTTGCTGTTCCGGTTTCTAAAGAGGAAGCTTGCTTGTGATGGGCTTGGCTGAAGTTTGGGTCACTCTTTTCTCGCGGAGGAGGGAAAGGGGAGCGGATAAATAGATTTGGGTTAGTTTGCCCACCTTGGTCTCGGGACCGATTATCCACTCGTTTCAGACATTGCCAGGTACCACCTTCTTCTTCTTTCCCTTTGTGGGTCCAGAAGAAAAACTTTTGATCACCTTAGGCTTAGGGTGCGTTGATCATATAGGTAGCGCGCCATTCAGGTGCCGTTAAGTTATTATAAATGGTGATAATAATAATAATAATAATAATAATAATAATAATAATAGCAATAGAAATAATAATGGTGATAATAATAATAATAATAATAATAATAATAATAATAGCAATAAAAATAATAAGATGATAGAGACAATACTATATTTTAATACCTTCATTATGAATGATCATAAAAGTGATGAAAGAAAAATGATGGGGATAATGAAAATGTGATGGTTATGAAAGAGTAGCGTTTCACTATAAATACTAGTACAAGTAACTTATTTTTTAAAAAGAAAATGTTATCACCATCATTAATAATAATGACATTAATAATAACTATATATTAGGGTCGAAGCAAAAAAGTTTTAAGCACAAAAGATATATATAGATCTATATCTATATATATATTTGTAACAGGTCATCTAAAAAAAAAGAGATAGACTTTAAACATGAATTGAATAATATTTTTATATATATATTGAGATAAGGACACTTTGGATATATCTGAGTTAACTTAGGCTCGCATGCAAAACTCATGAGAATAATCTTTAAAAAACAAGTTGAAAGTTCAATTTTGAATTAACTCATGACTTACTCTTATTTCTTTTTCTATAATTTAGGATTGTAGCTTCATGGCTCTAAAAACCCTACCTTTCTAACTTTTATTATATGTTGTGTCAATTGATATTAGATCATGCTAGCCTATTGGATGGATAAAGATATTGTTGATGATGCTCAAGATGAATAAAAAAAGGGAACAAATAGCCTCTGTTATTAGGTTTGTTGATAGAAATAATTTACACGATAATCTTTTTTTAGAGGTGATGCATATTAAAGATACAACTATTTTAACTCGTGAGGAAGAGATTTCCCTGGTTTTTATCTCATTATAATCTTCATATTCAAAATATGAGATCTTGTATCGAAAGCGGAATGATTTGTAAGCTTTATTTATTAAATATTGCCCAAATACATTTACATGCATCACTTATCTCATCAGTTATAATTGACTCTTATTCTTGTAACTAGATAAGTATTTGATGTTCATATTTTCTTTTAGATCTGATTTTTATCATCAAAATTGTGAATGTTTAATTTGCAAGCGCAATGATGTATTGCAGACTTTTCAATTAGCTACAATCGAACATTTAATTTCTATTAGTGAGATTGAGTCGTGTAAAAGAGTGAATCAAACAGGTGGTTTGCCGAGACTAAGAGATAATAGATAAAATTTGCACTTCAAATTAGTTTTGAAATGTGATAAAAATATACAGGGCAATCATCTTACATGCAATGAAAAATGTTATGGGAATTACTAATATGGTTTACTAAGCCTTCCAACAAAAATCCCAAATTATTTTAAATGTTATGCATTTGGTGTCTAATATAAAGAGTTTGCTATAAAAGTTAAAAGATGGAGGTTGGAAAAATATTTTATAAGAAATGACATCATTTTATAAACATTAAGACAATGGAGTTACTAAATGAATGCTTATTTTTCTCTATGTAATAATTTCTATCTCTAAAATAAAGATTTAAGAGATTTCTCAATGGTGATTCATATGAATAACTGCTAGAGATTAAACAAATAAACAACTTGTGATTTGTGATAATCTAATCCTTAATTAATCATTCAGATCACAAAAAGATCAAATATTTAAGTAATAAATGTTTCAACAACTCTAGTAGATACTAGTTAAATTGTTCTTATTATTATTCCCATTATTGCATGAATAATGGGGAAATAAATTCAATAAAAGAATAAAAAAAATCCCAAAAACTTTAACAAAAAAGAAAACAAAATAATAATAAAATTATTAGCTAAAAAAATATTTGGCTTGAAAAAAAACTAATAAAAAAAACAAAAGAAAGAACAAAGGAAAAAAAATCAATTTTCAAATGATCATAAACACAAACTAAAATTTAAAACCATTTTTTTTGAAAAAATGTTATCTCAACAAAAGAGAAAATAATAAAAATTACAAACCAAAACTAAGAGGGCGCGCGCGTGCACACACACACACACATATATATATATATATACATGGACAAAAATAGAGACTATTTAAGAAATATATAAAAAAAATAAAGGAATTAAAATAAAAAATTAAAATATCAAGGCCGAAACAAAAACCAAATATATTATCAATTTCAATAAAAGGACAAAATTAAAAAAATCAAATCAAATCAAATAAAACATTTATACATGCAAGGTTTGATATAATGAAACACATCAACACACCCTATTATAATAACAGCAATATCGAAGGCTTAACATGTAAAGGGGGGGGAGGGGGGGGGGGATCAACCAAAGAATAAAAAAAGCCCTATAACTTTAATAAAAGAGCAAACAAAAAAATGAAAAAAAAACATTATTAGCTAAAATAATCATTTGAGGTGAAAATAAAATAAAAACTAATAAAAAACAACCAAAAGAAAGAACAATGAAAAAAAAAACAGAAATATCAATTTTCAAATGATCACAAACATAAACTAAAATTTAAGAACATTTTTTTTTCAAAACAATACTACCTCAACAAGAGATAAAATAATAAAAATTAAAAACCAAAGCTAAGAGAACATATATATAAACATGGTCTATTTAAGAAATATAAAAAAATAAAGGAATTAAAATAAAAAATATTAAAAGTATAAGGGCCGAAATAAAAACCAAATATGTTATCAATTTCAATCAAAGGACAAAAATCAAAAAATCAAAACCTTTGTACCAAATATATTAAGGGATTTAAAACCAATCTGGAAATTAAAAGAATGAGGACCGAATTGAAATATAAATATATAATCAATTTCAATCAAAGGACCCAATTGAAATAAATCAAAACTTATATAAAAGAAATAAGGATCATGTAAAACAATTAAAAGATAAGGAACTGAAATAAAAACACCATAAAATCAGGGGTCTGCCCTGTACTTTAGCATACAGGAGAGAGAAAAGGGGAACAGAATGTTCAACCAACCACAGTCATGTATTCGGCCATCATGGGCCATGACGTGCCACACCATGAGGAAGAAGACAAAACGGCACATCCATGAAGACGCCGAATGAATATTTTCCGACACTGGATGACACCTCATGTGCCTCCCGAGGAGGGCATGAGGCTGAATATTGTCGGTCGCATGTGCCTCACGCGCCCACACTATTTGAAGAAAAATATTTTAAAAAATAGCCAATTACCGTGACACTACTACAACCAACTCTTCAATTTTGTCCTATTGGGGGGGGGGGGGGGGGATATCGGTATTTAGCTATTTTCAAAAAATATGAAATTCCCGTGACACCCCTCTCGACAACAATTGATTTTTATCTTTTTCAAGGAATAAAATGATTATTTTATTGTGCAAAAAAATATAAAAAAATCAATAAACCGGTGATTCAACTGAACCGAACAGAAAATATGTAAATACCATGGCACCCCTCCCGACAACACCTGTGTTTTTGTCTTTTCTGAGAAACATAATGTTTATTTTACTGTGAAAAGAAATATAAAAAAATTAGTGAACCGACCGAACCGAGCCGAACCCAAAACCAAACTGACTGAGCAACAATATTATAATTCATAGTGATTTATCTCACAAGTTAAAGTAACTGACTCAGGATCATTTTTAATATATAGTATAATGTGTAGCCGAGATTTATGGACTACCAGATAATTTTACTTTATTTTTTCCGCTACGTGAACTTGGCAAATCCACTGCCATGATAATTAGCTGCCTTAATTCTTAATTTATAATATCTTGAGACTCAAACATGTGTGACTCCGCTAAGATGCTTATATTTGGGTGGTGGTTCGTTACACTGCATGGATGTGGAGGCTTTGCAGATTTTTTGAGTAGCTTAAAAGGAATTCAAATATAGCTTCGTACGGGCCCAGCCCCCTCCGATGTTTCCTTTTAAGGTTTCGCATGAAAGGGTAATGCTTTAAGAGAAAGCCAGTGCAGGAAGGAAGCTCAAGAGCTGGTGGGGCGTTGAGATCAGCCATAACCACCGATCATATCATCATTACTCAATCACATTCTCGAAGATGATGAAAGATTGTTTACCAGAAGGTCTCTGAAAGCAACTACTAAATAATGACGTGGATGCTTGAATTGTGTTTAAAAATATTCTTTGGAAAAAAAAGAAAATATAGATCCAAATATATATATTTATATATATATATATATATAGCTGTACATTCAAATAGAAATAAAAATGGGATTTCTTATTCATGATCTAGCAAGAAATATATATATATAGTTTAGCATAAAAAATAAACATTACCATAAACTAGCTGAAAAGAAGCTGTCTATATGCATTATAGCATTACAGGTGGGTTATTAAAAAATAACAGCATGCAGAGAAGAACAATTAATATCTGTCTTAAATAGTATTAAATAAATCGAGCCACACAGATGAATACAACTCTCTAAATCTAAATCTTGAATCTTGCGTTATCGAATTTAAGATGACCAACATTGCTTCGTCAACGGCAAAATAAAGAAGCAATACAATTGTCTTTTACAGGATGCTTGTGTTGTCTTACATGAACATGATGTTTTGGAATACGTAGACACTAGCCACTTACCGCGTTTCTTTAAGCTGGGGATCATTTTTTTTCAAGATAAAAAATATTAAGAGTACGAGTTTTTTTTATTATATTATAAATTTAGATAAAATAATAAATTTATATATAATTCTTGCAGAGCACAAGTTTTTAGTAAAATATATAAATTTTAAATCAATATAAATTTATTTGTTTATAAAATTATCATCGCTATTAAAAAAATAAAAAAATTTGGATATTTGAATTATCGAATTCACTGTATTACAATTATTTTATTTTATAATCTAATTTAAATTAAACACAAGAATATATAAATTATGGAAATGCTACAATAACTAAATAACAAAAATAAACCATTGATTTTCTATTTAAAAAGAAGAAGAAAACAACGTTACCATCATTATCGAAACTATAATAATTAAATTATTATCATCATTACAATCCAAAGAATTAAAATCATTAAATTGCCCCCAAATAATAATAATAATAAAACAATTTTACAAAAACGAAAGCAAGAATACAATAAAAAAAAATCACCAAAATTATTATTACACAAACAATGAAACCTTAAAATTATCTCGAAAAATAAAATAAAATACTTTAACAAAAGAGCAAACAAAAACAATAGCAAAAAAGATAAAACTAAAATAAATACTAAGAGTATGAAAAAATTATTTGATCCAAAGAACAAATAAAAATAATAGAGAACACCAAAAAAAGAACAATGGAAAAAATAAAATTAAATATTAATTATAAAATGATCACCAACATAAATTTAAATTATAGGACTAAACTGAATAAAATAAAATTCTAGCAAAATATAAAATGACAAAATTAAAAATCAAAACTTAGAACATAGATGCATAAACACAGACAATAAATAAACATTGTCCAAGAAGTACCGAAAAAATCAAAGGAATTATTACTAAATAAAATTAGAAGAATAAGAGCCAAAATGAAAAACAAAATACATAATTAATTTCTATGAAATCAAAACTGTAACAAATCAAAACCTTGAGACTGAAAAAACAAAGGATCTTTTAAAAAAATAACAATGTAATTTTAAAAAAATATTAAAAGAATAAAGATCAAAATGAATAGCAACATATATGACCAATTTCAATTGAAGAACAAAATTGAAACAACTTAAAATCAGCAAACGGAAAAATTAAATGAACAAAAAACAAAGCAAAAATCAAAAGAATAAGGGTTGAAATGAAAAAAATCATATATGATCAATTTCAATTGAAGGTATAATTGAAAACAATCAAAATTTCTATTGAAGAAATTAGGAAGAAATGAAATTAAAAAACCAAGAACTTAAATCAAACACGCACAAACATAGAGGACCAGAATGCACTTTGGCACTACAGCGGAGAGAAAAGGGAGAAAGAAGAAAAACCGACCACCGATGACTCTTCGATCTCCTCCCAATGACACGTGCACCAACATGAGAAAGATGACACAATTGTACACCCTGGAACATTGCGACCTGACGTTTAAACCATCTAGGGACATCACACGCGCCGCATGAAAGGCTCATACGCATGAAAATTGACGACGTGTTCGAAAGACATGTCTGCAGTAAGCTCGAGGAAAAATATTTTTTTAAAAAGCAAATGACCTAAATACCCCTGGGCCAAACTATAACCATGAAAAAAAGGGATGAAAGTAACTCCATGCCCTAACGTCAGACCTTCATTTTTTTCATTGCCGAAGGTATTCAAATAGTTTCATTGTGCACAAAACATGAAACACATAAACTACCTTTGTCTCCAAAGACCAGCTCGTGTCTCACCAGAGGGCAAACTTGTTATTGCACTATTCAAGTTTAGGCAAAAAACTGAAAATACCCGCATCTACCCTTGGCCTCTTGCTAGAGCCCAGTGGTAAATAGATAATTTCATTGTATAAATAAAAATGAAAAAGACTAGCACACCCCAACAATCTGTGAATGCCACGCCGCATATGCCCCTAAAAATATCCAAAATACTCTTGGCATCCAGGGTTAAAATTTATGGACTAAGAGGCAAAAAAATAATTTTATTATTGAAATCCTGAATAATCTACGTCTATGTCTAGAGACAACAAAACACCAACACGTTTTATATTAGTTGTAATTGGAAAAAGCTTAAAAGACCATGTCTAGCATGGTTGCATAATTTAATAGCAACGAGTACACCAAAAGAGTCCCTAGGAAAAAAGGCCACGCAATAGTTGGATTGGATTGCCACGTAGATGCCATCGCTTGCCGTTGACAAGGTAGACAGCAAAATTATCGAATTGTTCATATATATTTGTCCCATTCGACACATCAAAGTAACTCTGTTGGGCATTCACGATTCAAAATATTTACAATGTTTTTGATCACCACGCAATATTTACAGGTGGAGCGAGGAGAGCGAGCCACGGGGAGTAATTGGACGGCATTCGATGCCCTCTCGTGATCTTACGGCCACGACCGAACTGTAGTTGTAGCAGGCAAAACTGTATAGGATCCATCAAAACTCGAGGTATAGAGTAGCATTCCGGGACCTTCCAGAACGAGCGGTAGATCAACAACGATGCATTTACATGACCAACATGCTAATAATATATTCACGAGCCACACCCGCACCTTGAGTATAGGCACACGCTCAAATTTACACTGTTCCTTAGCATGAACAGACTCGAACCTCGATCGCTCGTTTCTTTTCGCAGGAGCTCGAGGATCGTTGTGAAAACATGCAATCCATACAAGTTAGTATTTGGAAAAAGGATGAATTGGGAACTACAGATCCACTTATAAGAATAGATTTAAGCAATTACTTCGTGCTTCCAAATATAAATTAGAAAGAGAGAAGAAAAAGAAATGGGTGTGTGATGATTGGAGAGTACACCTTCAAGAGTAAGATATCATGACAAGAGAGAGGGTTGTGGATAATGAGGGAGGTAAAGGACCAGTATCTCGTACGGGGCAGAAAATTATATAATCTCAGTTTTGAGACTATTGCTAATATGAAAATTATTAAAAAAATTATGATTATTAATTTTAAGATTTATAAAATTAGTTAAGCATACAGGCTAGCCGAACGACAACATTAATCAAACAAATTAAATGTGACATTTGAGAGTACAGAAGAGAGCCCACAAGGAACACCTCCATGTGACCATGTGGCTCGATTGCGGGGATTTTGCCGAGCAGTATACAGAAACAGCGGAGCAGAAGCAAGTTTCAGACGCTAACTATCCACATTCCCAAGGCAAGTTGCCCTGTCCTTTCGTAATTTTAAAAGGTTTTATTGCTAATTGATTAGATTTTTTTAGTTTTGGCAAGTTCTGCCATAGCGAGAAGAGATCCTTTCTTTGAGATAATTATACTAATCAACAATATTTGGAAATTTCAAGGGGATGATAGCCAAGTAAATTATATGAAGAAAACAAATCTATAAACATGCCGGTTTACAAAAATATTTTTTTATATTTTTAAATTGTTTGAATATATTAATACTCAAAATAAATTTTAAAAATAAAAAATATTATTCCAATATATTATATTAATACTCAAAATAAATTTTAAAAATAAAAAATATTATTGCAATATATTTCTAAACAATAAATATTTTAAAACATGGAAGGCCACTATAATAATCAAATTTAAAAATATTATAACCCAATATTTTTTTTAAAAATTCATAAACAATAAATCAAAATTATATAAGTTATTACTTAAAAGTTTAAAATACACACATGGAAGGGATAACGATAGTGATATATATATATATATATATATATAAGCATCAAATCTTTTATGAGGTCTGAAAAAATAAATCTACCCATTACTATCTCGATCCTTATCATCTTCGGAGGACTCCTACTTGAATGACCTGAGCTAAAATCCACTAACTGTCCGGCTGCTTTCCTTTTAACCTTTGGGGTTGTGTTCTGATCACGACAGGCTCAGTTGGTTCGGTGTCAATGGCACATCAATACCCTTTGTCCATGTTCACAAAGAGAGAGAAAAACTATAATACATAAATTAATTTACTCTAAAAATATGTCATATCACATTATTTAAGTTGGAGGAATTTTTTAAAGAAATTATTGTTTTAGTTATTATCACTTTCTATTTAATTTCCTATTTATTTTAGGAAATAAAATAAATATTGAGAATGATAATTTTATTTTTTCCCTTTTCCGTTCAGGAAACCCTACAATAACTACTTGAGTTTTCTTTCTCAAGGTAGATCCAAAACTAATGTAAATAAAACTGTTTAGTTTATATTCTTACAGAATTATGAACTAGGGTTTTATATAACAATTCTATTCGGTTTCAATTTTTTCTTTGAATTTGTTTTTCCTATTATGTCGCACAATAAATAAATAAAATATATTTTTCTTCTAATATTTTATATTCTTATAATTATAAAAGAGGAAGAAAATATAAAGGGAAACAAACTGATAAATAGTCTCCTTTTTCTGGACATGTCCTGAAGCTGGCCATATTTCATTTCCCAATCATCACCCCAAAAAACAAAGCGAAACACACTCACACGCATACATTTGTCTTTCTGGTATTAACTTTCATTTGCTTGCTTCAGTGTCAAGATCCACCATTAATTGTCCCCTCCACTTTTCACTCGTCCATAGAGAAAGGTGGTAAAATAAATAAATGATGTATTCTAATTCTAGTTTTAATGTGATATTTGAATAAAATGCATGGATATGCCCTTAAAGAATATTAATAATTTTTTTTTAACTTCAAATGATTTTAAATAAATTGATTGGAATATATCTTAAACATGGAAGGGAAAAAAATCTACGAAAGGTAATTTATCACACTCCAACCCATGTCATCATCTCTTCCTCCCAGCCTATCCCTTCCTATCCTTCTCAACCACCCCTCTTGGCCGCCCCACCTCTCTCCTCACCAAATCCCTTCTTTATTATTACTCCATAGTAATAATAATAATAGTAACAATAATAACAGCACTCCCCCGTCTTAATAATTAAGCCTCCACCTCCTCCATTGTTTTCATTAATAAAATATTACCCCATTCCTCACAGTTATATCACTCTCTCTACCGAGCTTGCCTGCCAGTTGTTAAATAAATCAAAACACACATTCAGCCAATGACTCGCCTTTTCCGATCCAAATCTTGCGGACTCACCGAGTTCAACTCTTTCCCTCCCCCATCTCCCTTCTTTCACCAGTACGATACTGAAGGTGAGTACGAGGAGGAGGAGGAGGAGGAAGAGGAAGAAGAAGAAGAAGAAGAGCTGTATAGTGATGCTTCTGGAAACCCGATATCGACGCCGTTTATTGGGTCAAGAGAAGGAACGGGAGGGAATGAGAGAGGTCGAAACAGAACTAGAAATAAAGACTTTGCATTTTTTGATATTTTCGTAACGGCGTTAAGGAAGTCTTTGGTGACATGCAGTGTGGAAAGAGACGATGTTTCTTCTTCAATGGACATAAGTTGGCCTACTGAAGTTAAGCACGTGTCTCACGTGACTTTTGATAGGTTTAATGGCTTCCTCGGTTTGCCTACTGAGCTTGAGCCCGAGGTTCCTCGCAAGGTCCCTAGCGCCAGGTTTATTTTTACTCCCCCCCCCCCCCCCCCTCCTCTCTCTCTGGATTAATTATGAGTGGAACTATGAAAGGAAATGATTAGTGGATGATGGTATGATGTGGTTAAGAACGCACAATAAGGAGTATTTTGGTTCAGTTTATGATTTTAAACAAGTTATTTTGACATTTGAATGCAATTGAGTTAATAACGAAGTTGTTTTCTTGTCTATTAACTCTCGCGAATCTTTAATTTCAACGTGAATAGTAATTTGTTCATATAATTTGATCACCTTTTATATATATATATATATATATATATATATATATATATATATATATATATATATATATATATATTTCACTCTAGAAGAGGACAATAAATGGAGAAGAAAAGGGTTTTCCTTTTTCTTGTGATCAAATACAGTGAACGCCAACAAATACCCTCTGGTAGTCTATTTTGTATGCATATAAGAAATGGCAGTTCTTAGTTGCACTTTTTTGTGGGGGTGCAGTATGAATATATGGTGTTGCTTGGATTAGTTGTGATTTCCTTTTTAATCATATGAAGAATGGTTTAACTGAGCCGATCTTGATGATGGATCTGGGGGGATTGTTTAAGAGTTTTATTGAAAATGTATTATCTGCCGGTGCTAGTTCTGCTCATTGAATTGTATATTTCCTTGTATCGTTCTTCGGCCCTGCTTCTTGGATTATTCAACAGTTGTATCATTCCTCTGTTTTCCAGTGCAAATGTCTTTGGAGTTTCTGCCAATTCAATGCAATGTTCCTATGATGACAAAGGGAACAGTGTGCCCACCATTCTTCTTATGATGCAAAAGCGTTTATATGTAGAAGGAGGACTTAAGGTATGCTTGCGTTCCTAATTTCATTCAACCAAATTTAGCTCCAGCCTGCTACTTGTCAGTTCTATAAAAAACTAGTCTGGTTTCTGTACTGCTGCTCACCAGTTCTGTTAAAAAATTGAGGCATTTCTTTGTGTTATTAAAGGCGGAAGGAATATTCCGTATAGATGCCGAGAATAGCCAAGAAGTGTGCGCCAGAAACCAGCTAAACAAAGGAGTGGTACCTCGTGGAATTGATATCCATTGTTTGGCAGGTTTAATAAAGGTATGCATACGACATGCTTACACTGTTTGACAATATGGTTTGGCAAATCCTCTGTAGGAATGTAATTTTATGCTGTCAATTTCTCGCTGTTTCCTTAAGGTTTTACCTGCCTTGATGTTTCTTTTCCTTCCTCATGACATTCACGATCCGACATACATTTCTGAACTGCTTGCTGCATGTTTTTGGTGATCTGCAGGCTTGGTTTAGAGAGCTACCCTCTGGGGTACTCGATTCGCTCACACCAGAACAGGTGATGCACTGCAACACCGAAGATGACTGCACTCAACTTGTGAACCAACTTCCTCCGACAGAAGCTGCACTGCTTGATTGGGCAATCAATCTGATGACAGATGTTGTGGAGCATGAACATTACAACAAGATGAATGCACGCAACATTGCCATGGTCTTTGCACCCAACATGACGCAGGTTTATTGAGTTTGTTTTAGCTGCTGCTGGATTGGTAACCTCGTGTTAAGCAGTATATTAGATTTGTAGTTACTAAATCCCATGGTTTTGAATGCAAAATGGAAGGGGAAACTCCTTCTATTGGATGGTTACTGAAGATGCCATTATTCCATTTGCTGCTAAAATGTTGACATCAGACTCCTGATTAGATTCTATGCGCATTTAAACAGAACTCGCACATGTATGGGGTTTCAAAAGTTGAGATTATGGCTGTAACAACCAATAAGGAAATTCCCTTTTGTTTTTGCAAATGCTTAACATTTTTCAGCTAGTAACTAAGATGTAATCTTCTTATCTTGCAGATGGCTGATCCCTTGACCGCATTGATTCATGCCGTGCAAGTAATGAACTTGCTCAAGACATTGATCTTAAAAACATTCCGGGAAAGAGAGGAATCCAGTGCAAAGTTCAGGTCGCTCTCAGCACGCGCGGCTTCCCCAAGCGACAAGAGCGACTGTCATTCAAACTTGAACAGCAAAGAATCCAGTAAAATATCACTCAATGCTCCTGCGCCTGAGATACCAACCTCTGGCAAGTTCTTGACGTCTGCTACTGTGAATAGAGCAGAATCCAACGCCGAGGAGAAATATTGGAGCTTCCAGAAAAAAAGTGACGGAGAAGAGGAATTCAAGTCTGCTTCAAGTAGCAGCCCTCCTTTCTACGAAATGGACTCCCGAGAATGTGGATGTAAAGGTGAATATGATAGTGGGGATTGGCTAAGTCTTAGCAAAGGGGTGAGGAGGCTATGCAGACACCCTGTGTTTCAGTTGAGCAAACCAGTTAAGAAGACTCGTGGTCTTGGAATTGTAAGTACTAGGGGAGAGGCCGGAGAAGCTTGGACATGATTTATCAGCTGTCTTTCTTGCCTGTAACATATATATATTTGTTGAGTTCATGGTTGCTTATCTAAAGATTGTGATAAATAGATGCCGGCGTTTGTTTAATTCCTCTCTAGTCAAGGAACCCCAAAATCAAAAACAAAAAACTCTAATTTGTTTGAAGGCCCTCACTGCAGCTTTAGCTAGATTGACTATTATCTATCGATCCTGATGCTCAATTTGTTCGCATTTGTTATCTTATTATTAAAAAAGTTACTTAAAAAATAATGTTCTTAAATTTGGATTTCATCTTTTAATTTTCTCTTGAATCCTTCGTGACTTTTTATTTTTAATCAATTTTATTATTTAATATTTAGTTAATTTTAAATTGATATTCATAAGTTATCTCACTTCGTTTTTTATGAGGTTATTGTAGTCTCAATCATACACCCTGGCATATGGTTAATGCTCAATTTTACAAGATTTTATTTCATTATCACATCATTAAATAAAAAATATATATTTTTTGTTAAACCAACACAAGCTTGACACGTCAAGTCATGAAGTTTGTGTTAATATAATATGTCATAGTTTCAATAAAAAAAAAATATTATTTGTATCTTTTTTAAAGTCAAACCCTGTTTTTTGTCGATTATCTTAGTTGTTTTTGAATTCATCAAATCAACCTAATTATATCAAGATAATTTTTATATAATTTAATTTGAAATCCAGCCTCGATAGGAGGTTGAATTTGGAGTTCTTAAAATTGACTTGTTGTGCTAGGTTTAATAACAAACCTAGCAAATTTCGTATTATATTTGTTTTAAATTCAATAAAATATCTATCTGACTTGCAACCATCACGACCAAGAAAGTAGTTGATACTAATATTCAAATAAACTACAAGAATAAAATAGCCCTTTTCTAAGTTTATTATGGATGACACTTTTCAAGAAACAATATCATTATTGTTTTACATTGATTTCGAATTTTATTTCTTTTAATTTTATCCTCTAAAGTTATATTGGTATTATTTTGTGCTAAGATTTGTTTCTCATTGCATGTTATTTATTGCATGTGAAGTGTTTGAGAAAACCTGACATTTAATAAAATATTTTTAAAAAATAAAAAATAAAAAATTATAGATACAAAAACAAATTAAAAAAGCAAGGACTAAAATAAATATAAAAATTGGAGATTTTCATTTTTATTTTCATGCACAAAAAACTTTAGTTTTTTCACTAAAGTTTCGCTTTGCATATTTGAATGTCCTTTTGTTTTTAGAATTTTATGCTTTAAACTTAAACTTTATTTGTTTTCTATTTTAGAAAATTGTCAAAAAATAGGAAGAAAAGAGAGGTTTTGAATCTTTATTCTAGCAAAAAGAAAAAAAAAAGAAAAAAAAAAGAAAAAAAGAAAGAAAAGAAAAGAAGACAATAATGAATTTATATTGTAAAGATGAGTCGGAAGAAGTTGGTTTGGAACTTTAATTTTATTTTAGAAAATAGATCGGAGCTTGATAATTTCTTTTTATAAGGTTTGAATTTGGGTTTTGATATAGATTAAGGACTTTTTTAATTGTAAATGAGTTTACTTATATTTTAAAAAAACTTTCGACTAATTTTTAATCACTATATAGGTGACTGGATTAATGGACATGGTTTCCATTCTAATTTAAAAAAAGAAAAAAAACACTTGATAGAATACAAGTTATTTTTTAAGGAAAAAAAAAACTAGGAATGCATGAGTTTTTTTTAGTTTGGACCAGACACGTGAGCTTAAGTGCCTATTTCAAAGTATGATTGAAGTTATTTTTTAAAGTGTTTTTCGTTTATAAATGCATCAAAATGATGTGTTTTAATTTTTTTCTAAAATCATTTTTGATATTTTTACATTAAAATAATTTAAAAACATTTTTTTATAATTTAAAATAAAAAATTTCAAAAACATTTTTGAAACTCGGTGCCAGACAAGATATAAGTGCCTAACCTATTTTTAAATGAACTTTCATTTTTAATTGTTTTTTGTTTTTCAATAAAATGAACTGTATAAAAATTATTAAATTAATATTTAAAAAACTATTTGATTGTGTCATTGTATTCAAATAAGATTATAGATTAACCATCTAGTATGTGACATTATGGTAAGATTGTGACTAAGGAGTTTGCTCTCCCTGTGGTTTCAGTTTTGAGTCTTATAGTTGCTAATATAATGATCACTAAAAACTTACATGATCATCAGCTTTAAGGCCATGAGATTAGCCGAGGAGAGCGCAAGCTAGCTCGGACACTCGTGTTAATAAAAAAAAGATTATAGATTTTTATGGTGTATCAACAATCACTTCGTTAATTATTATTTCTTAACCTAATATGGAGGTTTTTTTTAATAGTACATGCTTATGAATAATATTGAAAAAGAATAAAAAAATATATTTTGTTATTCTTTTGTTATAAAATCTTTATATAATTTTTTCAAATTATTTATTGTTTTACTTTTTTCTACAATTACGTTTAAATTATCAAGTCATGATATATTCTTTCAAATATATTTTTTTTATCTCTAGAGTTTTAATTGTTCCACTCCTTAAAAATACATTTTCTTATTGTCGGTTAACTTTATATAGCAACATCGGATCAACTATTTCTAGACCAAGATTCTATAAAAATCTCCTGTATGACATGCTTGGATTCCTGCCAATGTTCAGAAAGTTTGAAACTGAATTATTCCATCCAACGAATCGGCAATGCCTTCAATCTTTGACCAAAGACACTAAACGGAAGGCAGCTATGACCTTGCAATAAGAATATTTCTTATCTACTAGGTGGTTATATACTAGGTGTTGAAACCAGGAGTTTGCTTTCTCTGTAATTTTAGATTGAAGTTTTGTGATTACGTTATGATTATCACTACAGGATAACATGGTTCTTGTGATTAGTCGAGTTACGTGCAAGCTGATCCAGATACCATGTTAATAAAAAATAGAATTTTTCTTCCCATTACATTATTCTTAATGAAACAAATTTTAGTTATAAAAAACATAAAATGTTTGCTTCCATAGTTTCTAAAGTCCAGCATAAAAGCCGCATTTTATAATGCGGTTTGATTGCCATGGAGCTTCAACGGCGTGACAATAAAGGGGAAAAAGCAAAATAGGGTCACCAACAGCTACTGAATACTCTGAGAAGGTTGGGTCCACCCAACCCAACACACTGGACGGGTTTTCTTTAAGCTTTTAAAACATGGGCTTTTGTTCTTATATAAAGCATAAACTGTAGATTGCTAGATTTATTTCGAGATTGATTGTTTTTTCTCTTCATATAATATTATTATTTTGAAATAGATTTATTAAAATAATTATTTGATTATATTATAATTTTTTGTAATATTGAAGCTTTTTTCTAATGTTAAAATTATTTTCATAATAATTATATATGAATCTAACATGCATATTATTTTTTTAAAAAAAATCTTTTGAGAATTCAATGAGAATAAAATATCTATTTTATCATTTTATTTATAAATGCTTTATGTAACTTTTCACAAATTTGTTGTTCTTATAGTTTTGACATATTCACATTAAAATTAATAACTCATGCGTATTTTTATTTTAAAATTAAGATAAATGTTTGTTTAAAAAACAATGTTTCTTGTAAGAAAAAGTTATTTTGTAAAAAAAAAATAAACAATAGAATAGGAAAAGATTGTTATTAAAGAGATGCGTTTCTTTCTTCTGGTTTAAAATAATCGATTTGTCTTGCGTATTTATTTTAATTAATTTAAGTTTTTATTCAATAAATCAAATTGTTAATAAAAAAAATATGTTCTATGAAAAACATTAATAAGAAAGAGAAAATAGCCTAATATTTTTTCTACGATATCAAAATCAATATTTTTGTTATAAATACTTACATATAAATAAATAAAAATAATTCAAAGATGCCCCACGACATGTAATCAAATATTCACATATATTTCAAAAATAAGATAAACTTCTATTTTTAATTTTTAATTATTATTAAAAACTCTTTTTATAATGTATCAAATTTTGCTACCATTTAACTTATTTCATCATTCAAAAACATAATCTCTAGAGTTCCGAATTAAAAATTTCCACCATTAAAATAAAAAACTATCCACGACATGAGATTCTTCCTCTATATTAAAAACATAACCTTGAATCGTTAATTCCAATAAAGTAGATGCCCTAGGTATGCCTCTCCCAATGACACATGATATGACGTGTGAATTGAAGATGGAGTTTTTTTTTATTAGTATTATTATTCCAAAGATATTGTTGATTTTTAATTGGTCGTAGGTTTAACTATTTGACAACGAAAGTATCAAAACATAAAAAAAAGATCAGGCGAGTGAGGCTTGTTTATATAATAATATTCATGCATAATCCGACAACATAATAATAATAATAATAATAATAATAATAATAATAATAATAATAATAATAATAATAATAATAATAATAATAATTACAAAACAAATAAAAGCCGTGGGAAGTTGCACTGTGCACACACTCACATTTCACTGTTCTTTTAACAGTGCACGCCCGAAAATGGCCCTCGGGCGCGCGGCGAGAAGGAGCTGGCAGGCGGGGATAAAATCGGTTTTTCCTTTTAATTTTTTATTTTTTTTTAAAAATATTCATTTGTGAACAGTGTATTGACGGTTTCGTCCCTGGTAATAGGACAAAAACAGGCGTCCGGGTGAGGGGCACCGGCGTAATTGCACGCGGTCGGACCGGCCCGGTCCGGTCCGGTCCGCCGCAACTTTCTAATTTTTTATTATTTTCGGAAATGGCTAAATACGGTTTTAGCCCCTAATAAGACAAAAACCATGAATTGGGTGCAGGGGTGGAACGGTAATTGTCCCTATTTTTCAAATTATTTAATCGGCGTTTCTGGGGGCGTGAGGCGCACGCGCCAGACGGTTTCCCGTCTCACGCCCTGTTCAGGCGGCGCGTGCGGCCTCCTCCGGTGGCGGAAAATTGGATCCCGGCAGACAGAACGATGCGCCTCCTCCCGGTCGTCCTCCCGCGGTGGTGCGTGTCACAACCACATGCCCGACGACGCGGCGGGGGCCGGTTCAAGCCGCCGGCAACGTTTCTCTCTCTCCGGAATGGCAAAGTTGCACTTCGGTCCTTCTACTTTCAATTTTCGGGTTGGCTGTATATAACTCAATCAATTTGGTACAAAAGTTCCGATTGTTTCAATTTTGTCCTCTGATTTCAATTTAGAATAAATGTAATTTGCATTTCAGCCCTTTGACTTTTAATTTTTTAATTTCAGCCCATTATATTTGATTTTCATTTAAGTCCTTATACTTTATTTTTTTTATATTTCTAAAATAATTCCTACTTTTGTCCATGTATATATAAAAATGTATTTAACACAATAATAATAATAATGGTAATAATAATAATAATAGTAATGATAATAATAATAATAATAATAATGACTTAATTATTTTTTGTTCTTACGCTTCTCTGTTTTTTTCCTTTCTCCCGATAATTTGATAATAAGTTTTTTTTTCCGGTTATAGCAATAATAATAATTTTTTTTTCCTTTTGTTAATATTTCTTGCATGTTTTTAGTCTTTCATTGTTTTTTTCCTTTCATTATTAACATAATAATAATAATAATAATAATAATAATAATAATAATAATAATTAAATTGTTTTGCGTGCTTGCTATTTCTTTAATGTTCTTTTTCCCTCCGGATAATTTCATATTTTTTTTTTTACAGTAATAGCAATAATTTTTTTTTTCAATCTTTTGTTAAAGTTTATAGGATGTTTTTAGTCTTTCATTTATTTTTGTTTCTTTCATTATTAACATAATAATAATAATAATAGTGATTATTATTAATATTATAATAATAGTTATTATGTATTCTATTATTATAATGATAGTAATTATTTATTCTTTCATAATAATAATAATAATAATAATGATAATAATAATTATTTTTTAATTGGTTTTTCTTGCTTGCTGTTTTTTTCATGCTTTTTATTTTTTTCCCTCGGTATAATTTAATAATTTTTGTTGTTTTTATTCTAGCGGCAATAATAATTTTAAATGTTAAGACTCCGATGTTCCTATTGTTATAATATTTTAAATTAATATTACTTCCTTTTCCCTTTTGTTTTCTCTTTTTTGCTCTTTCTATTAATTGATTTTTATACTTTTATTATCTGCACAATAACGATTTAAGTAAGTTTGTTTTTTTCTTATTCAAATATTTTGCTCTTTTTTCCAATGTTAGTGTGCGCTCTTTTGTGATCGTTTATGACGCAATACCTATATTATAAAAGATGTAATATATGCTTACGTTACAAACTCAACTCAAAATTGTAAATTATATACAAAAAAAAAACCCGCGGCAACGCGCGGGCAATTTGCTAGTAATAATAATAAAGCATGTGGCTGTACAACTTGTTACTTTAACAGATACGAGCTCCAGCATCGCTGTAGAGAATACGGCTGCAATGTTCATCACATTTTATGCGTGCTTAAATTAATTTCAATGTTTGACTACATGGGAGGAGCAATCATGAATTGCAATAATATATATATATATATATATATATATATATATATATATATATATATATATATATAATTTTGAAAGTATATCATCTGCATCCAACAACTTTGCACCCGTGAAGAAGCATTATGAAGCTACGAGAAGGTGCATGCCTTGTTCTTAAAACTCACCCCTCGTTTTTTATATTCCAGCAAATTTGCTTGCATGGTGCGCTGAATTTTTTTTATATAAAAAATTGATTGATTTTATACATGTTGTAATTTATTATTTTAATATTTAATTAGTAAAATTTTAATTGATAAAATCTGTTAGAAATGATTGAATATTGCTACTGTTAAAATTATTTTGATAATTATTTAATCGGTAGATTGTACAACTGAAATAAAAAAAAAAATCTGTGATTGTTGTGTATATTTTATTTTTTCATGAATTCTTTAATTAGCAAATAGTAAAATTATAATCGTTGAATTTTAGCACAGATGAGTGATTTGTTTTATGCATCAAATAATTTTATTGATGATTTTGTTTTAACTACTTTGGTAATTATTTAATTGGTAGATAGCAAAACCGCAATTGATCAAATTGACTAAAGATATATTATTTGTTGCATGCAACATACAAATTGTTTCTTGGGCATGGCTTAACTATATTAAAAAATTTAGAACACAAAGATTAAATTAATGTGAAATTTTTAAAGAAAAGTCAGTACAAATTTTTATATATATTTTAAGACTTTTATATGAAAAAATATATCACAATATATAATTAGTCTCTTCTATTTTTTAAGGAAAAAGTATCAAAAATAATATATATATATATAAATTTAGGACCATTAACAATCGTGTTACACCTTAAAAAATTTGGTGCCGACTATGGCGAAATGCAGGGTAATTTTTTAATTTATTATTGTAGATAATTTGACACAATTTTTCTACTTGTCCTGTGTATGTGTGGTTATATATATATATATTTTTCGTGATAAGAGATTTGAAATATTATACATAAAAAGATGCTGAAGTTATTTTTCATAAAAATAATATTGACCAATGAATTTTTGCCGGAATTATTATACATAATTAATATTCTAATTATTATTGGTCATACTACCGATGACACCATCATTGTTAGTTTATATAAAAGATAAAAAACTCATAGATGGATCTAAATAATGTTTTCAAAAACTAAACACACACAAAACCATAAAAAAATATATTCAAAAAAGTTAAATAAAAAAATACATAGAAGAAACATTAATTGAAACATAAATTTTAAAACTACATAAGAAAAAAACATTCAAAAATATATCAGTTAAAAATAACAACATTAGAAAAAATAGTGAGTATTATAACTTAACTTGTCAAATATACATTCTGAATCATGAACTCTTCTAGGTTTAATATATTTTTAAGAAATTATTTAACCTTAAAAAATCCAAAAAAACAACTCATGATCTCGGGCCTTGGAAAGGAAAGCCTAGGCACGTGGGCGGTTAAAGCCTAGGCTCACGCGTCGGGGTTTGCTCTTATATATATACTAGACAATGCCCCCGCGCTTCGCCGCGGGCGGCACAATTTTTTTTTCAATGTAAAAAATATTAATTATGTGTATTTTTTTTATTATAATATAAATTTAGTTAAAATATATGAATTTAAAATCGATATAAAGTTCAATAAAAAAGTATAAATTTATCATCACCATTAAAAAAGCAAGAAAACTCGGATATCTGAATTATTCAGTTCACTGTATTAAGATTAATTCAATTTAAATAAAACAGAAATAAAATTTAAATTGTGAAAATACCCACAATAATAAAATAAAAACATTTAAATTTTTTATTTTATTTTTTATTTTAAATTAAAAAACATGATGTTTTTAGATTATTTTGATTTGTTCATGTAAAAAATAATTTAAAAAAAAAGAATAAAAATATTATAATACTTTTCTGACCAAAAACATTTTAAAAAACAAATGCAATTGTACTTAAACAAAAGATTTATAAAAGAAAGTAAAAAAAACCAATAACTAAAATTATCATTATTATTGTGCAAATAGTTAAATCATAAAAATCATTCAATCCAAAGAAAAAAAAGAAGCAAAAAACAAAACAAATGAACAAAGAGAAAAAATTAGCAATATTAATAAAAAAGCAATTTCAATAATTAAATTGCCATGGAAAATTATTAAAAAAAAGCAAAATATTTGTATAAAAAACAATAAAAAAATCAATTGATAAAAAATAAAAAATAAACATTAAAAAAAAAGAATTAATAGAATATATTATTTGGAGGATAAAATTAGCAATATTAATAAAAAAAGCAATTAAAAGAATTAAATTTCCATGGAAAATTATTAAAAAGAAGCAAAATATTTGTATAAAAAACAATAAAAAAATCAATTGACAGTAAAGTGATTAAATTAAAGCTTTTGTTATTCTTAGAAAAGTAATTAAAATTAAACATATATTAAATTAATTAAATTCAATTAAACATATATTAAATTAAACATATATTACATTAATTAAAAATAAACATTCAAAAAAAAGAATTAACAGAATATATTCAAAAAAAAAACTAACATATATTAAATTAATTAAAATTGAAGGATAAAATTACAAAAAAAAAATAATTGGAGTACCAAAAATAAATAATGCAAACTGCTGCCATTTGATAAAAAATCAGAAGAAGAGGGACTGAAATCAAACTTTGTATATATTACCAATTTCCATTGGAGGACCAAATCAAAGAAATCAAAACTTCCGGACCGGAATAATTGAAGGAATAAAAAGTAAATACAAAATCAAAAGTATAAGGACTGAAATAAAAACTTCTTATATAATCAGTTTTAATTAAAGGGCACAATTGAAGACAATAAAACTTTAATTTGAATAAATGAGTAATCAAAACGAAATCAAAACCTCAGGGACCAAAATAAATTTCACACAAACATCAGGGACCGGAGCTAACTTTGGGAGCGGCAGGAGAGAGAAAAGGGAAGGCCGAGGAAAAACCGTCCGCCGCCGCCTATCGGGACATCTATGACCGGAACGCGCCGCGACGGAAGAAAGAGGACCTCATGGCGCATTGTCGGTCATGGCGGAAGTTAATTTTTGACGTCGTTACGGCACCGCACGCGCCTCCGTAGAGGCGCGTCAGCGTGGAACGCCGCTGGCGCGCCGGTGCGACGCGCCAACTGTCTTCGGTAAAAAATATTAAAATAATAGGGCAATGACCTATACACCCCTGTCCTCTCCAGTATTTACGAAAATACCTGAGGGGAAAGGACGGCCCTGCCCCCGTATCCTGTTAGCTATTTTGTCGTTTTTCGGGCCCTTTTTCGTCTGCGCACTGTTCCAAAAAAGATGGAAAAATCGAGAGAGCCCCTGACCACTGTTAACTATTTTGTCTTTTTCGGGGGCTATAAACGCCAATACACTGTGCACATGCGGAAAAGACAAAAAAAAAGGTAGACATACACCCGCGAAGCACCGGGACAAATTGCGAGTCCACAGTGCACATGAGTCACGCGCTACAGTGAAATGGTTCTACAGGAAAATCACAACACGTTTTATATATATGTATAATATTGTAAATCGCTGATTTGTTTTTTTAAAAAACACAAATGACAAGTTGCCTTCAAGACTAGATTTTAGCCACCTAATGGTACCCTGAAAATTAGGGTCGGGTCTTTTTTGATTTAAAAACCTAAATTTCAAGTAATTTCAATCTAAAAACAATTCACTAACATCATTGGAACACTAATAAGCGATTCCATCAACTTTAAATACCTAATAGTACTCCAATAACATGAAATCAAATCGATTTAGTTTTGTTTGCTCATATCTATTTTTCAGAAAATATTGAGGCTCTAAATAACCATGATAAAACCTCTCTCATCATATGGAACCCGTGAACACTAAAAAAACTCTTTTTGGTAGCTGAAAATAGAGTGAACAATAACTTATTCCCTTATCGCTAGAATCCATTGACTGCTCTCTATCATCTCTTTGTTTTGTTAAATTTACATTATCAAGAATTTTTTTTTTATAAGAGTAGCTCTTCTTATACTTTATCAACAAAAAAATGTAAGAAGTAACTTTCCTAACAATGATATCGGAGAAAAAAAATAATGTTCTCTTTGTTTTGTTTTGTTTTGTTTTGTTTTTGTTTTGCACGTGACCATTCCTGGAGACGAGTGGAGGTGCTTGGAAAGAGGGTTTCTTATAATTATAAAATTATAATTATAATTTTTAGGAGTCACCACTTAATATTCATGCAATAGGCAACCTAATGGTCTATGAGAGTCTGAGAAAGGGGACTTGTTGTTCAAGGAAAATACGCATCACTCCCAGTATACTCTACCTAATGTAACCTGCATTGTTATCCTTTTTTTTCTTGAGTTAGATTTTTATTCATTGATCTTTTCTAAGGTTTGAAGTATATCTCTCTTCTTGAGAGAGTCTCTATTTTATTGGGTCAAAAATTTAACCGCTCTAACATCCAAATCTTAACACTGTATTTATTGTTAATATCTAAGAGTGTACTTTACAATGTAATTTAACACTTTAATAATTAAAGTTTACAACTAAAAAAAAAGCTAAATGGTTGATGAATATTTTTTGATATTTTGGTCAAACTCTAATGAATAATCGTAAATTAGTTACAATATCCTATTTTTCATTTTAAAATATTAGAAAAGATAAAATATTTTTTGCTTGTGTGAAAAATATGGATAGAAAACTTTTAAAATTCAGTCCTATACATGAAAACAAAAAAAATAGTATTTTTTTGAAATGCAAATGTTTATATTTCTTTTCAATTTATTCAAAGAAAATATATACATCCAGGCTGGATCTAATCCAACTAAATGTGGCAGCCCAGCCATGATAGGCCAAAATTACCTAACAAATCTTTTTTAATCTACATACTGTTCACATGTAAATGAACAGTAGGGAATGAATTAATTCTCCCTTTATTGTTACAAAATTATGGCTTAGTTGAAGTATGTTACATGTTGTTGCCTCCGTATAGAGGAGATGCGGCTGGTGCAGGAGGTACTGGCGGAGAGAAAGGTGGCCAGCGGTGCTTGTAGAAAGAGGAGGAAACAACGACTGTTGCTGTGTGGAGAAGAAAACTGTGGAGCTGCAGACAGTGAAGAGATGGATTACTACTGCTGTAGTTGTCAAAAAAGAAGGATGGTTGTTGTTGCTCCCAGCTACCAAAGGAGGAGAGGGGCTAGTTATGGTTTTGTTGTCCCTAGAGGAGAAGGGGATGATGTGGTTTGCTTACGATTAGGAGAAAGTGATATTTTTTTTTGTTCTTTTCACTATTATTTCTCTCTTTTCGCTCTTTTTTTTGTTTCTTTCATCCTCTTTTTTGTTATTTCTTTTCTTTGTTCTCCCTTTTTTCTTTTTGTTCCTCTCCTTCCCCTCCTTGCTCTCTCATTCTCTTTTTTTTTCCTCAATTGTGGTCTACCGTGCTGCGAAACAGGGGAGTTGCCTTGCAGAAATGGTGCAACAAGGGTGTGTTGTAGGCAAGGTAGTGGCGTGTTGTAGGGAATGGTTATAGGCAAGGAACAAGCATGGCTATCGGTAAGGTATTTATAGAGCAATTTTTAAATATTTTTTTTGAAATAATGTTAAAAATACAAAAGATATAAAAAAATATAAAAAATTAGTCTGTCAAAAATTGGGCTATTACAAAAAAAGAGTTTTTCGGTAGGAAAACTAGGAAGAAAATTGTTTTTTCTTCAATTTTGACTTCTAATTTCTCCCTCCTCACGCCATGTATTTCTCTTCTATTTATAATTTGAGGAAGAGGGTATTCTAGTTTATACTAGAGTAAAATTTTAGTCATTGGATCAAAGCAGAACCATGGCTCAAAGCAGAACCATGACTCAAAGTAAGTATCATGAACTATTGAATTTGACAACCACAATATGCTGCCCGAGGTTTCACTTTTGAGGTTGAACCAATGCATGTATGATGTCAATCAACACAAAAATGACCATAAATACAAGATAATTCCATAATTTTTTTTTAAATAATATTAAAGTTATTAAACCTACAATATGCAGAGAAAGTTATTAAACCTTTGATGCCTAGTAGCAGAGAAAGTGGCTCTATCCATTTGAGGAGAGACCAGGGTTTCAACCAACAATGCCTCAACTAGAACAACATCTTAGATATGGGTGAGTAGGACGACCCGACTCCTCAACATCAACCTTCGAGGAAGAAAGGGGGTTCCATGTGGGAGAATCCCGTGTGAGAGACGGGGACTGTTATGCTGAGCATCGCGAAGCAACGATGATTTCGTTTTAGATTTCACCATAATACAATCAATGGATGCTAGCCCACATAACCTTTGCAATTAGAAGATTTCTCGCTCATCATGGCTAATGAACAGTCGGGAGGTAGTCTCATGCCGTGGGGTTCTGTCGCTAGTCGTGATTGAATAATATGGCTGAGAGGTCATACTGAAATAGTAATTGCAAGAGTGCGGAGTGCAAGAGAAGAAGGTATTGCACAATGAGAGGAGAACACACGTGTAGAATAAAGGGAGAGCTTCTCTTACCACAACCGAGAGCTTCTCTGTCTAGACTATAAGGCCTATATTAGTTAAAATTGAGCTATCAATTTTAGTTAGCATTGTCCAAAATAGTCCTCAAATTTCTCTCTCATGTAATTTGGTCCAAAACTCAATTCCTAGTATTTTTTATACCATCCTACTTATATACTCTTTCAACTCTAGGATATCACTCCATTATTTATTTATTTTAGGGGTGGGGGCTCAAAACAAATAACAATAATGTTGTTCCATTCATGCAGTCAAGATATTTTTTATGGTACCAGTGATGTCGTAATCAAAATTTAAATGTATTTTTATGGTTTGTTTTTTCTCTCACCTTTTTAGACACATTTACGATAAGAAATGACAAAACATTTAAGGCGTTTTAATGGGAGAATAATAAAAAAAGTATTTTTTTAAACAATAAATAAAACATTTCTAGTTACAACATGATTATGATTAAAATATATTTTGTAATATATTTTATAATAAATAAAATAATATTTTTAAATAAAATAATAACAAAAATTCATTGCTATTAATTGACTTTTATAATAAACCAACCCATCATCTCAATCAAACTTAGTTTTCAACGCTATATAGCAAGTGGGTGGGGTAGACAACAAATAGAGATGATGATAACAAACATTTACCACATGCCTATTTTTTAAGGTCTAGAATCTTTAAGAAAACATAGTGGTTTTCAAACGTCAAGTAGAAAAATAACAAAAGAATTAATAAACAAATCCATCCATCTCTCGAATAATTAGTATTAATAAAAATTAATTGTCACTTTCAATTACGTGTCACTGCTTCAGTCTGGCCTTCAAGACATATTTTTACCCCCACTACTTTTTTTCAGCCAAAATATATGCGGTCGACTTTTTTTTGGGTATGTTATTATCATATATTTTATTTTATTAATACGGATATTCTAATTTACATGTAATGTAATCAAACTGAACAGCAGCTTAAAATAGTAATTAGACTTTGGGTAAGCGCTTTATTTTTATTTTTATATTTTTAAATTATTTTAATGTACTGATATAAAGATAAATTTTTTAAAATAAACTATATTATTTTAATATAGTTTTAGATAAGAATTATTCTTAAAAATAACAGCTAACATATTTATTTTCATTGTACTATCACGTATCAACTGTTTTTAGTAACTGAACTTCCCGACCCGCATCTATGGATGATGGCTTAGCTGTTCATTCAATTGAAGAGGCGCTGTTAGGATTATCAAATGGCGTGTCAATAAATCTAACGGAAGCCAATGAGAAGTTGACACATACCCAATCTCTGCATAATATAAAAACTGGAATGCAAAAACAGAAAAAGAGAAATAAAAGAACCATCAAAATAACCGTTAGATAATCTTATCACCAATGAAGTCCAAGGCATAGCAAATCTTATTTACTATTATGCAATTTCGCAGGTCGAAAAGTGGATGCTCTTAAGACACGTGTCGGCTGCAGCAGCAAGAGAATCCGATAACATTTTTAAGCTTCAAAATCAAGAAGCAAGTGCACGATTTTTATATTAAACTGAAATTAAAGCCTGTTTTGGTAGTCCATTTTATAAAGTATTTCTTAAGATTTTTTTCTTTCAATTGATTTTTGTAATGTTTCTAAATTATTTTGATATGTTAATATCGAAAATAAAAAAATATTATTTTAATATATTTCCAAATAAAAAATACTTTTAAAAATAATTTTAATAATAAGTCTTAAAAATAAATAAATTATTGTTAAAATCATCATGAAAACAAACACTGACATTGTCTCTCTCTTTCTAATTCAACATCAGAAAGTGGAAAAGGCACATGAATCCAAAAACAAAAACAAAAACAAAATAAAACTCGAATTCTTAGCTTATTTCTTTGTCTATACCTGTGAAGCGTACTTATTTTAATAATTCAAGAAGTGCAAATAATTGAGTTTCATCTCCTTAATTATATAGAGAAAATCAAGATCACTATTCTTCATAAACCCAATAATCAAATCAGACTTTTTCAAAATTTCAATCACATTCAAAAATAAAATGTGTCTACATTTATCAATCTTCGAAAAACACAGTCTAGTTCTGTTAATGGTTTAAGTTGAAGCTGGTTCCTTGAAAAAATCTCTAAGGGATGATGCTGTAAATGGAAACATTAATTGAAATTCTCAAAGTTTATTTTACATGCTTCAAGAAAAATTATTCATAAAATACCATTTCTGTAATAAAAACATTTTTTCACCACTTATTTTTTTAAAAAATCTATGATTTTTTGGTGCTCTTTAAATAAAATTATCATGGTCTCACAACCTATGTCATGAGTTTGACAAGTTTACTCGGATTGATTTTAATTGTATCATTTAATATTAGATTAATTCAGAATCGTTCAAGCTGTTTTCCAAAACAACCGAGTCAATTAAGTTATATCATGTCATTAAAATAGTTGTGTATCAAGTGTATTAAAATACAACTGGTTTTTTAAATGACTTTTTATAATTGGAATGCATATAAATCCTGTTATAGAAAAATTTATTTTTGTTTAAAAATGCATCAAAATAATATTTTTTTACACTATTTTGGATATCAATATAAAACAAAAAATTGTAGATAGAACTTTAGGGGGGAGAGAGAGAGAGAGAGAGGATTGGGATTGAGAGATAAGATTTTATTAATGATTGAGAATGATAAATAAGATTTTATAAAGAATTGGGATTGTCTTAAGACAAGTTTTCACCACAACATTGGAATACAAGAAGCTAAGGATTAGAGACATAATTGATGGTTATAAACATTATCTCATGTAATACTTTTTTTCTTTTTTCACATCCCAATTTCTTGAAGAAATTTTTTTGGTATAATACTATCATTTTTTATTATTATATTGATGTTTGTTGTTTGTTTTAATTATTGTTAAGTTTAAGTTTAATGCTAGTTAAATTGCCATCGTGCATATTTCATATAAAATCTTATTTCTTTTCTTTTGTACTCAATGGAAGAAAGAAAAGCCAATCTTTTGTATTGTTTTATATTTATCAAGTTCTTTACTTCTAACCATTCTAATTTTTGGATGAGAGGTTCATTGTAAAATATTGTAAGAACAAAATTAATAAAATAAAATACTAAGTTCATTTTTTAAGGACAAAATGCATATTTTTTTTATAAAATAATTAAAAATTTAAGAATCAAACTAGAAATTTTTTAAGAAAGAGTTGCCTTACTTGGATTAACATGTAGTATAACTTGACGTCGTAATGAGAGACAAAATTAATATCTTCCAAGCTAAATTGTACAAGTGTGATATGGAGTCAATCCCATCCTTGGAATATAAGGTGTTGCCCTTAAGCATCATAAGGATAAAATGAAAAACATCATTATTTTGAACAAGTTAATTTATACATAAGAAACTTATGTTTTTATTCATTAAATATGATATATTTTATTTCCTTTTAAGATATAATCAACTTGATGACTTAGTTATATAGTTTCTACTAAAATCATAATCTTAATTTTATAAGTGGGAGAGAGAATAAGGTTTCCTAGTAGATGCCTTTTGATTAGTTATCTTACTTTCCTTTGAATAAATGCCTTAGAGACTTTATAGGTTTTGTAACAACCCAATTTTTTTTCTTATATATATATATACCCACACATGGTACCGGAAATCAGTGAACCTGATTACTTCATATCATCGAGATACTATCCATACAATCAACATCTCAAACCATAACAGGTCTTTAAACAATAACAGGTCCTGAAACAGTAACAGGTCCTAAAACAATAACAGGTCCTCAAACAGTAATAGATCTCAAACAATAACAGGTCCTGAAACAGTAACAGGTCCTGAAACAGTAACAGGTCCTCAAAAAGTAACAAGTCTCAAACAATAACAGGTCTTGAAACAGTAACAGGTCCTAAAGCAGTAACAAATCTCAAACAATAACAGGTCCTGAAACAGTAACAGGTCCTCAAAAAGTAACAGGTCTCAAACAATAACAGGTCCTGAAACAGTAACAAGTCCTCAAACAGTAACAGGTCTTTAAACAATAACATGACCCCAACATATATACACTGTCATCAAATTCCAACAAAACACATACCTTGGAACCATCAATTTCAGCATAAAATCCTTTAACAAATCACAACAAAACACAAACATGCATGCTAGCCCACCCCATAGCTAAAGTCAACTCTCTTTCGTGATTTGGTATTTCCCTTTTTCTTTGTTCTTCTAGAAATTTTCAGTTTTCTTTACAGCTAGCTTTTATCAATTTTCTTAGGGTTTTCTTCCTTATTTTTATTTAGGTCTTAAGGAGAAGAGGAAGGAAGTTTCATGACCCATACCTTTCGAATCTAACTAAGTTTGACTATTCTTTCTCTTCTCTTGCTGGTTCTCCTTCTTCTTCCTCTCACGTTTTCCAGCCCTCTTTTTCCTTTCCTCTGGTAGTTGTCCAATCTTCTCTCAAGGTCTCAACTTTCCCTCACACTTACTCAATGCACTCACTACTGATTTGGTTTAGGGTTTTGTTGTGGAAGAGAAAGGGAAAACGACGTGCAGTTGCCGTTTTGAGAAAAGAATGAATCGTTCTCTCTCTCCTCCTTATATTTATACTCCCCATACAATGAGGTGGGTTGTTTGGGATTTGGTTTGGATATGTTCTTATACTTGTTTTGCTATATCTAAAACCGATTTTACCCCTTCTTTTCTCTGTTTTTTTTTGCTAAAACAGAACTGCATCATCAATTCATATATATATATATTCTCTTGGGTGTTTACAAGTTTTATGTTTTAAACCAATACTCCATTTTCTTTTATATAAACTTTATGGACTTTAAAAGTTTTGATGACATTCGTGAAGTTGACAAACATGTAGCCCTGATTGTTTTATATCACCAAATCTCTATGCAAAAATAAGAGACATTATATTTTGATATGGAGAAATAAAAATATTGTATAACCTTTTGATTCTGTTGCAAATAATACACATCTAGTATTCATGGTGGATCATGTCTACTGTTGGTTTTTTTGATAAAGTAATTGTGCCAGTAGCCGTAGAGATATCTACATCACATCTCTTTTCAAATGTTTCTTGATTATCTTGCATTAATAAAAATAAAATATGTCAAAAACTCATTTAGAAAGAATTATTAATGAATTTTTATTAGTTAACAACACTCTTACAAAGAGTTAGAGGAACTAAATCTCAAGTATTTGTGCTATGCAAAATAGAAAGTTCCTTATACATAGTCTGCTACCAAAGAGTATCAAGAATTGTCTCTTTATAGGAAGAAGAATAAAAAAGATAATGAATGAATACTAAAAAGGAATTTAATGATGAAAAATAACAAGAATAAGCAAAATCAGGCAGTTTTGTGGACTTACAAATGTGTATGGATTGACATCAAGGTGGATCCATATTCTCAAATGGAGGAGGGACCGTAGAGGAGAATGAAGCTTCAGGTGTACTGGAGAGTAAAATGTCAATACTTACAAGATGGTTAGGATGAATTGATCGAACATGAGAGAGACAGTTGAGGTACCGGGAACATGAGATGATAAACTATCAAAATCATACAACAATATACGAATAAGATGAAATCTAGTGAAGCTATGAGGAGTGGATGAAATAGAAAAAAAAGTATATGCTCGAGAAAGACAACATGACAAGACATAAAGTTTTTGAGTTATAAGATCAAAGCAACAATATCTATTTGTACCTTCACCATACCAAGAAATACATAAATAATAGATTAAAAGGATAACTTGTTCCATTCGACATGAGGAACTAGAACAAAACAAGTACAACTAAAAACTCTAAGAGAAGAACAATTAAGAGCATAACCATAAAACTTTTGAAAATGAGATAAACATTAAATATGAGAAGATACAATTGTTTCAATCAAATTACAACTATAAGTACAACTTCTCTGCAAAACTAATTAGGAACCAAGTAGACAACAATAGAGAGTGACTCGTTTTAACAATATGCCTATATTTTTTTTGCAGCAACACTATTTTGCTTAGGAGTATCTATATACGAGGTTTGGTGAACAATTCCATTAAAGGCCAACAACTCACAAAATTTATTAGACATGTATTCCCCGTCCAAATCACACTCAAAACATTTTATAACAGCAAAATGTTGAGCTTTGACAAGAGCTTGAAAGGTTGTATATATCTCAAAAAATTCAGAACGATGTTTATGAAGTAAACCTAACAATACCGAGTATAATCATCAATAAAGCAAAAATATTATGGAGACACTCCATTAGTCAAAATAGGAGAAGGTAGAATGAAAATTTTTGGTAGTTTACATCCACTACAATAAAAAATATCACATGTTTATGAATTTCCTAAAGCTTATGTGGATGCTAAAAATCTCAAATGAGAGATTGAACATGACCTAAACGAGAATACCATAAATAAAAATTATAAGATGGATTACTCAATTGAAAAGAAGACAAATGAACACCAGTAGTGACAGCAACTGGAGGAGACACTGTTAACTCATCTAGAATATATAATTCCTTCTCTATGGCCTACCCCCATTAAGTTTTTGAGATTATAGATCCTACACAACAAGAAGACAATATGACTAAATAATCACAAAAATCATATTTTGACCAATAAAAGCAAGATTCCATGTTACGTTCAGAATGAGACAGACATTAGGAAGGGACAAGTGATAATAACAAAACCAACACCTACTAAAGGCATAGGAGTGTCATTAGATATCATTGCATGAATAAAGTGTGAAAGGGACAAAGACGCAAAAGATGAAGGATTTGAGGACATATAATGCGAAGCACCATAATTCAAACCTATTCGGATTATGAAATACCTGAAGAATTGTGAGGAAACTAACCTACGAAATAAGAGGTAGACATAACATGTGGTTTTAAGGAAAGAAACTTCCCAAATTGCATGGCTAGAGTACTAGGATTGATAGAGGAAGCTGAGGAAACTGTTGTTGTATTAGTGTGTGGTGTTTTATAACACTGAGTTGATTTATGAGCATTAAAAAATATCCCTAACATATCCCTACAGTAAATATTTATCAAAATAGCATAACCCTCATTAGTATTTTGAGGTTTAATAGGAGTTCCACTAACATATCCCTACATCTTTCTACCTTTAAAAAAACTCCCATTCTAGTATGAAAATTTCTTTTTATCTAACCTCACACTCACAAATTGAAGTGAATCATCTCTATCAATAGCCATAATTAACATACGAAGAAAAAGTAGAGCATATAATAATAGAGTTGAAAATCAAAGGGAATGCGAAATACCAGATTATATAAATTGAAGGGAAAATAAAATATCATATTTAGAAAGAAAAAAAAGTACTTGAGGTCAACGCGTAAACTGTGTTTGAGTTAAAACCATGTTCTAATACAATATTAAACAATTTAAAATACATAAAGAGAGGTCTGATACCATGTTAAATATTTCAAAATATATAAAGAGAGAATTAATAAAATAAGGATAAGGTTTCATAATAATAATAAATACAAAGACATGTTTCACTTAATCAAAATACAAAAGACTATATTATTATACATATACTAAAACATATCAGACATTCACTGTGGACTGGCCATTTTTCATCTGTGCGTCGCGCGAGTTCATCCGCCTTTTTTCTTCCTATTATGAACAATGTGTTTAACGGTTTTGCCCCTCTAATAGGACAAAAGTCGATTCCGGGCTCAGAGTCACGGATGTAATTGCACGTGTACGGACTGATTCGGTCCGACCCGGTCCACCGTAACTTCTGTTTTTTTAATATTTTTTGAAAATGGTTAAATACGGATATATCCCCTAATAAGACAAAATTGATGATTTAGGCACAGGGGTAGACTGGTAATTGGTCATTATTTTTTATTTTTTTTAAATTCTGTCGGCGCGTGCGGGTCACGCGACCGACAGTATTTTGCCTCACGCCCTATTCAGGTGGCGCGTGAGGTCTGATAGGGTGGCCGAAAATGGTCTATCGCCATCTCTGTCGGTGCGCCTCCGCTTGGTCTTCCTCCTTGTGCGGCGTGTTCTGTCACACGGTGGACGTGGACGCGGCGGTGGCCGGTGAAAGCCGGTTTCACCCTTTCTCTCTCTCCTGCATGTAAAAGTATAAAAGAGGCCCTTGATTTTGGTTGCTTTTCACTTCGGTCCCTGGACTTTTAATTTTGTATATGGTCCTGATTTTTGTTATATAAGTTTTGATTTAGTTCGATTGGGTCCTTCAATTGCAATTAATTAAATGTTAATGTTTCACTTCGGTCCTCCTGCTTTTAATTTCCGGATTGGGTTTAAAAAGCTTTATTTATTTGGTACAGAAGTTTCAATTTTTGCACCTTTGTCCTTTAATTGAAAATGATAATAAATATGATTTTCATTTCAGCCCTCCCTTGAACTTTTAATTTTTGATTTTAGTCCCTTTATATTTGATTTTCATTTCAGCCCTTATACTTTTATTTTTTTATATTTCTAGAATAATCCCTACTTTTGTCTATGTATATATAAGTGTGTTTAACACAATAATAATAATAATAATAATAATAATAATAATAATAATAATAATAATAATAAGAAGAAGAAGAAGAAGAAGAAGAAGAAGAAGAAGAAGAAGAAGAAGAACAACAAGAACAACAACAATTTAATTGTTTCTCTTGCTTACTCTTTTGTTAATGTTTTTGAGTGTTTTTTTCAGGATAATTTGATAATTTTTATTGTTTTAATAGTTAGAGCAATGGTAATTTTAGATTTTAAGACTACGATTTTGCTATTGTTATAATAGGGTGTGTTATTACATTAGATTTCGCATATATAAATATGATATTTTAATTTTGATCCAGTAAATCCTATAAAAATTATTTGCTCAGCCCGAACGTAGAACATATATTTTTTTCAATTTTCAAATTAAATAATTTTTTCAGCTAATAATTTTTATTTTTGTTTTATCATCTATTATATTTTTATCATTTTCTCTTTCTTTTAGTTTTTTATTGGTTTTTTTATATTTTGAAGTTATATTAATTGTCTTTTGCCTAATAATTTTGATTTGATTTTTTTGTTTGATCTTTTGTTAAAGTAATTAGGATTTTTTTAGTCTTTCATTTATTTCTGGTTTTTTTATTCATTATTAACACAATAATAATAATAATAATAATAATAAATTTAATTATTTTTCTTGCTTACTCTTTTGTTAATTTTTTTGAGCGTTTTTTCTCTTAGGATAATTTGATAATTTTAATTGTTTTGGCAGTAATAACAATGATAATTTTAGATGTTAAAACTTTGATTTTGCTATTTTTATAATAGGGTGTGATAATCTGTTTTATTATATTATATTTCGTATATATAGATATTGTAGTTGAATTTTAGACCAACAAATCCTATTAATTTCTTTAATCCCAACAATAATAAAAATTGTTTGCTCAGCCCGCAACGTAGTGCGGTCAATTTTTTTAATTTTCAAGTGAAATGTTTTTTTTTAGTTAATAATTTTTATTTTTATTTTATCATTTATTTTATTTGTTCTTTTGTTAATGTTTTTAGACTTCTTTTAGTCTTTGATCTACTTTTGTTTTTTTGGTTATTACGCAATAATAATAATAATAATAATAATAATAATAATAATTTGAATTTTTGTTCTTTCTTGTTTTTTTTTTCTTTCTCTCAAGGTATTTTAATAATTGTCATTGTTTTGACAGTTATAGTGATGATAATTTTATAAGTTAACACTTCAATGTTACTGTTGTTATGACAGGATATTTTTATCTGTTTCATTATATCAAACTTTACAGGTAAAAATATTATATTTTAATCTAAACAATTATAAAAATTATTTGCTCCGCTCGCAATGAAGTAGGGCCATCAAACTAGTATAAGCTAAAATAAATAGATATTTACCTTTAATAAATAATAAATGACGTAACTCGTGTAGTTTACAGTCTTGACAACATGTCCTTGAGATCAACACGAAATCTATCCCAGAGATATTGAGCATGGAAACTTGACAAACCTACTTATATTTGAACCTATAGCAGCCTAAGAATGTTAGATGATTGATCTCATTTTTTTAAACATGGATTATAAACAAAAAATAATGTCTTAAACACGTGCAGTGAGACGCGCCCTAATTTTTTTAAACATGGATTATAAACAAAAAATAATGTCTTAAACACGTGCAGTGAGACGCGCCCTAATTTTTTTAAACATGGATTATAAACAAAAAAAATATGTCTTAAACACGTGCAGTGAGACGCGCCCTAATTTTTTTAAACATGGATTATAAACAAAAAAATAATGTCTTAAACACGTGCAGTGAGACGCGCTAGATCTACGCCATGGATACCCTCGTACCCTAATTTCTCCAAGTGAATGAGCAAATTAAATCATGCATTCTGAAACAAAGAATTTATTTTAATTTTTTAAAGCAATGGAAGTCATATATTAGTTTCATTGAGTTCCAACCAAGGTTATTGATCCCGTCCCGGGTACCGTTCCGGTTTTGTGTTTGGAACGGAACGTTCCGGTTTTGGTACCGTTCCGGGTACCGTTCCGGTTTTGTACTGTTCATTTTTATTTAATTATATATATGAAAAAAATAAAATATTAATTTAACAAGTATAATTTAAATTCAAGATAAATGAAATTTAAATTATACAATACAAACATAATCTCAAAATTAGAAACATCTTTAAAATTTCAAAATATTATGAAAGTAAAATGTTCTAAAATAAAAGAAAAATACATCAAACATCTTCCCTATTTTTTAAGCTAACTATTATTATAAGAATTAATAATAATAATAATAATAATAATAATAATAATAATAATAATAATAATAATAATAATAATATAATTAGCATACAACCCGAGACCCACACCCTGTTTAAGAAAAAACCCTACTTTTCTTCTCCCTCTCTTGTTGCTTTGCCCCCTCCAGCCGCACGGCTGCCATCTTCATCTGCAAAATTGACTTTGAATTGCCCATGATATTCCTCGGCAAAATCTTCCAGAGAGAAAGATGGGGTCCAACTTTTCATGCCTGTCTTCTTGCAAGGAGAAGGGGCACCTAGTCCTGTCCATGAGCCAAGATGACTAGCCAACTGCTGGAACCCATTGCTTGCCCTCCATCACCACTTCACCATGTCCCCAACTTTCCTTACAACCTCGCTGCCCTTTCCTATCAGAAACTGAAACAAACCCACCAACCGGTTAACATTTCTCAACAAAAAAACCAGTCCAATTTCTCTCTACTAGACAACAAGCCGTTAAATACAAGCAAGTATGCTTCAGTTCTTGATTCTTGTAAATGCCCAAAATTGGGAAAACAGGTTCATGCTCACACAATCAAAACTGGGTTTGATGCTGATGGATTTGTAGACACCAAGTTGCTTCAAATGTATGCAAGGTGTGGTTTGTTAAAAGATGCAGACTTTTTGTTTTGGGTTTTGGACACCGGAACGGAACCCCCGGTACAAAACCGGGGCGTTCCGGCAGGAATTCCGCCGGAATTTCCGGATCGGTCCGGAATTCTATTTGGGACAAAAACGTCGCCGTTTTGTCCCGGAATTTTCATTGTAACGGAACGGGATCAATAACCCTGGTTCCAACTGCTAAATAATTGCACAGAAAGTAATGGAAGGAGGAGGACCACCGCAATATACACAGGCGATCGTGTGGAGGGGAGTAGGACAACACAACAATGATATATGTGACATGATGGTGAAGGATTAGCCCTTCATTTGTATGTTCCAAGGGGAAGGGCAAATAAATTGTGTGGGGATAATTTTTTAGCTTTTCGTGTATTTCTTTTCATTTCTAAAATCCAATATTAATTTTTTTTCCTTTTGTTAAAGTTTCTTGGATATTTTTAGTCTTTCATTTATTTTTGTTTCTTTCATTATTAACATAATAATAATAATAATAATTATAATAAGAATAATAATAATAGTGATTATTTATTCTTTCACAATAAGAAAAATAATAAGAATAATTTTTAATTGGTTTTTCTTACTTGCTGTTTTGTTCATGCTTTTTATTTTTTTCCCTCGGTATAATTTAATAATTTTTATTGTTTTTATTCTAGCGGTAATAATAATTTTAAATGTTAAGACTCCGATATTGCTATTGTTATAATATTTAAATTAATATTGCTTCCTGTTCCCTTTTTTTTTATTTGCTCTTTCTATTAATTGATTTGTATAATTTTATTATCTGCACAATAATAATTTCAATAAGTTTTTTTTTCTTATTATGTTGCTCTTTTTTCTAATGTTAGTGCGCGCTCTTTTGTGATCGTTTATGACGCAATACCTATATTCTAAAAAATCTAATCTATGCTTACATGAGAAGCTCAACTCAAAATGTTCAGCATTTTATCTTTTAATCTATAATTTTTATTTACTTATATCATATAAATTTACATTGTAGATTTAATTATGTTAAATTATATACAAAAAAATACCCGCGGCAACGCGCGAGCAAGTTGCTAGTATATATATATATATATATATATATATATTGTCTAGCTTTATCGTATCAATCAAATCATTCATTTCAATTGTTGGATCAAACTGAATATATACAAGGAGCCTCATGATATATTTTTTATATATCATGTTGAAAGTTTAGGACAATCAGAGTTTAGAAAGACCTTGTGAGATTGCCACTGATATTTTATAATTTTATCTCAAAATGTTATTTTTGTGTTTTTATTTTTTTTATCATTCAATAATAAATTTATTGAGAATTGAGTTTCATAATTTATTTTAACTCATTTTATTTGGGTTATTATAGTCTCATGACTCATGTAACAAATTTCTAAGGTTAACTTAAATTGAATTGATCAAATATGTTGTCGTTTCAATATTTTTTTTTTAAATATCATTTTGATTTTTTTTAACTCAAAAACAGGATTGATATGGCGGGACGGGGCTTCTAACTCCCTTTTACTGATTTATATTCGTGGGCACTTTTGAAAGGTACGATAGAGAGATATATATACATACAGAGTACAGGGCCTACCCTATGGACTGCATAGCCATTTATCATTTAATTTAATTTAATTTTATTTATGAAACTTCAAAATTATACAATAAACTAAAAAAGATCATTATTTTCCTGTAGCATGTGAGTGTAAACACTATGGACTAAACATTTGTTATTTGTGCTTCGCGCGCATACGTGAGCCTTTTTTTTTTTTTTTTTTGCTTTGATGAACAATGAATTAACGTTTTTGTCCCCCGAAAAGGAAAAAAATGGTTTCACGCTGGAGGGGTGCGGAGGTAATTGATTTTTTTTTGTCTTCTATGAACAGTGGATTCATGTGTTTGTCCTTTGAAAAGGACAAAAAACAGTTCCAAGCTGGAGGGGTGCGAAGGTAATTACGCGTGTCCGGTCCGGTCCGGCCCACCGCACCTTTTGTTTTTTAAATATTTTTTGAAAATGGCTAAATATGAATATAGCCCCTAATAAGATAAAATTGATGAATTACACATAGGGGTAGACCGGTAATTGACCATCGTTTTTTATTGTTTTTTTTTTCAGAATACTGTCGGTGGGTGCGGGATAGGCGACCGACAGTATTCTGCGTCACGGGCTGTTAAGGTGGTTTGATGACTCATAAAGTCACCGGAAGTGGTCTACCGACGTCTTTGTTGATGCTCCTCCGCGTGATCTTCCTCCCGTTGCGACACGTTTCATCACACAGTGTTCGTGTATGCAGCGGTGGCCGATGAAAGCTGTTTGTTCCGTTTCTCTCTCTCCTGCATGCAAAAGTACAGGAGAGGCCCCCATTTGTTCTTACTTTTCACTTCAGTCCTTGGACTTTTAATTTTGTGTATGGTGTTGATTTCTGTTATATAAGTTTTGATTTAGTTCAATTGAGTCCTTCAATTGAAATTAATTAAATGTTAATGTTCCACTTCGGTCCTCCTTCTTCTAATTTCTGGATTGAGTTTAAAAAACTTAATATAGTCGGTACATAAGTTGTGATTTTTTCAATTTTATCCTTTGATTAAAATTGATAATATATTTGATTTGTATTTTGGCCCTTATACTTTTAATTTTTGATTTAATCCCTATATTTTTTTTTATATTTCTAGAATAGTCTCTATTTTTGTCCATGTATATATAAGTGTGCCCTTAGCTTTGGTTTTTAATTTTATTTTGTGTTTATAATCATTTGAAAATTGATATTTCTGTTTTTTTCTACCTTTGCTCTTGAATATTTTCCACCTAATAATTTTTGTTTTTATTTTATTTTTTTGTTTGATCTTTTGTTAAATTGTTAGGATTTTTTTAGTCTTTCATTTATTTTTTTTTTCTTTCATTATTAACATAACAACAACAACAACAACAATAATAATTTAATTATTTTTCTTACTTACTCTTATGTTAATGTTTTTTAGTTAATAATAACAATAACAATAATAATAATTTAATTATTTTTCTTGCTTACTCTAATGTTAATGTTTTTTAGTTAATAATAATATTAATAATAATAATAATAATAATAATTTTTCTTGCTTACTCTTATGTTAATGTTTTTTAGTTAATAATAATAATAATAATAATAATAATAATAATAATAATAATAATTTTTCTTGCTTACTCTTTTGTTAATGTTTTTGAGTGTTTTTTCTCTCATGATAATTTGATAATTTTAATTTTTTGACAGAAATAGCAATGATAATTTTAGATGTTAAAACTTCAATGTTGCTATTTTCATTTGCTCTTTTGTTAATATTTTTAGACTTCTTTTAGTCTTTGATTTAATTTTATTTTTTTTGTTATTAACGCAATAATAATATTAATATTAAGAATAATAATAATAATTTTAGTTTTTGTTCTTGCTTGTTTTTTTTTCTCATTTTTTTTGTGTTTTTTTCTCGAGATAGTTTAATAATTTTTATTGTTTTGACAGTAATAGTGATGATAATTTTAAAAGTTAACACTTTAATGTTACTATTGTTATGATAAAATATTTTGATCTATTTTATTATATCAAACAGTATATATAAAAATATTATATTTTAATCTAAATAATTATAAAAATTATTTATTGGGTCCACAACAAAGTGCGGGCAATCAAATTAGTGTATTCCTAAAATAAGATTAGCGTAGAAGGGCACGTATGACCATAGTCACTGAGCCTATCGCTCTCCGTCCACGTGCTAGTAGTAATGTCCAACGTTGAGACATGTAATAATCTAGTATGAGACACTTTGGCCCTACCAATACTAACCATACTCGCTTATTTTAATATAAATCACATTACCCTTCTTGCTCGCGCAACTCTCTTTCTCTCCCAAGCTCTCTCTCTCTCTCTCTCTCTCTCTCTCTCTCTCTCTCTCTCTCTCGATTTGGATGTAATTTACTGATATTTTAAACTCAACGGTGTAAATTCTATTCGCTTTTTATCTTGCCAAATCGGTTTACTTTCTCTCTCTCTCTCTCTCTTCGTGGTTTTACTTCATTTTTCTCTCCCAACACTATCGTACTGTTTTACATTGAAGAAGATTAAAAAAAAATATTTTTATTTTTATTTTATTATAATTTTAGATTATTTTTATATTCTGATGTTAAAAATAAATTTTAAAAAATAAAAAATATCAATATAATACGGTTCTAAGTAAAAGATATTTTAAAAAATAATCTAAAAAAAACTACATTGATCGCAAGTCCTTTTGTGATGATCACTGATTGATTGTATTGTATCCACTTGCTAGTTAATGTTAACGTGTTTTTTATTTTAATTGTGAATTCAAATGTAATGCGATTTGTTTTTGGATTCTTGTAACATAGTAGTTTTTTTTTTATTTTTATTAAAACCATCATAATCATAAAAACAAGGATTGATTGAAAATAATATTTTGATGATTTTGACACGAACAATACATTTGTGAGAAACTCTATTGAGTTTTTTTTTATCTAATAATAATAATAATAAAATAAAAATAAATAAAACAAACAGGTTCAAGAAAGCTAACAAATAAAATATAAAGAAAAACAACAGCATAAAAAGGCTACATAAAAATAGTACCTTAAGTAAAAATAGAACAATATTTAGTAAAATAATACCCTTATTATTTTTCCAATCAATTAATTATAATGAAATGTAATTAAAATAGAAGAAAAATAACCCATAAAAGCTTAATAAAAAAGAGGCTAGGTGTGTGAGCCAATTAGCCGAAGTGAGCCTAACTGGCCGGAGCAAGTCCTCTTCCACCCAGTGCTTAAAAAGAAAAGTGTCTCCTCTTTTTCAACCTACCTCTTCCATTTCTGATCAATCCTTTTTCATTCTCTGAAACGTTCTCCTCGGCGCAGCTAATAGAATCCACATGGAGGAACTCATAATTTCTCCATCTTCATCATCCCCACTAGTCTCCTTATCCCAGGAAACCCCATCGACTCTCCATCAAAGGCTTCAGTTAGTTGTCCAAAACCAACCAGATTGGTGGTCTTATGCCATATTTTGGCGAACATTAAACGATGATAGTGGCCGACTCTTCCTGGGCTGGGGCGATGGCCATTTTCAAGGCTCGAAAGACACTTCTCCCAAACTAAACACCGTCAGCAATAGCCGCATGACGATATCAAACACCGAGAGGAAAAGAGGCATGATGAAGGGAATCCAATCCCTGATCGGTGAATGCCACGATCTTGATATGTCTTTGATGGATGGTACCGATGCGACCGACTCTGAGTGGTTCTATGTCATGTCCCTTACTCGATCTTTCCCACCTGGAGATGGCATCCTTGGCAAAGCTTATACCACTGGCTCTTTGATTTGGTTAACTGGTGGCCATGAACTTCAGTTCTACAACTGTGAGAGAGCCAAAGAAGCAAAAATGCATGGCATTGAAACCCTGGTTTGCATACCTACATCCTGTGGGGTTCTTGAATTAGGATCCTCTTGCGCGATCCGAGAAAATTGGGGTCTTGTTCAGCAAGCCAAGTCTCTTTTCGGGTCAGATCTTAACGCTTTTTTGGTGCCTAAAGGCCCTAGTAACCCCAGTGAAGAGCCGACCCAGTTTCTTGAAAGGAACATTTCTTTTGCGGATATAGGCATAGTTGCTGGACTTCAAGAGGATGGCGCAGCTGATCGTGGACAGAAGAGCGCTCATGAAACAGAAGCAGCAAAGAAGCATGGCGCTAATAAAGCAGGCCAGTCTTATTTGAGCTCAGAGCATTCAGACTCGGATTTTCCTCTACTTGCTATGCATGTGGAGAAAAGAGTTCCAAAGAAAAGAGGGAGGAAGCCTGTCCTGGGCAGAGACGCCCCGCTGAACCATGTAGAGGCGGAGAGGCAGCGGAGAGAGAAGTTGAACCACCGCTTTTACGCGCTGCGTGCGGTGGTCCCAAACGTGTCAAGAATGGACAAGGCATCACTACTATCTGATGCTGTATCCTATATAAATGAATTGAAGGCGAAGGTTGATGAACTGGAGTCACAGCTAGAAAGGGATTCGGAGTCCAAGAAAGTGAAGTTGGAAGTTGCTGATAATACGGACAATCAGAGCACCACCACTTCCGTCGACCAATCAGCCTGCAGGCCGAATAGTAGTCCGGGTGGTGCTGCACATGAGGTTGAGGTCAAGTTTGTGGGTAGTGATGCAATGATCAGAGTCCAATCTGAGAACGTGAACTACCCAGCTTCCAGGTTAATGTGTGCACTCCGAGAACTGGAATTCCAGGTTCACCATGCCAGTATGTCCTGTGTTAACGAGCTTATGCTCCAAGATGTGGTAGTTAGGGTTCCTGATGGACTCAGAGCCGAAGAGGCCTTGAAATCTGCTCTTCTTGGAAGACTGGAATAGCTGTAAGGATCATGGTTATGGTAGTTCATATTCTATAGCTATATCATGATCAAAAGTGGATTGTTTTGCTTGTTTTCTATTTTTTTGTTTCCATGTCTACCTTCAAATTATGTGTTTATGGAATAAATGAAGCAGCATCTCCTTTTTCAGCAATATTGGAATCTTGACCCTGTACTGGTTTTCTTCACGTTTTATTACTGCTGTCCACAGAGCTGCCTGCATCTGTACATGACTCGGAAGGAAACCTAACTTTGTATTATGGATGGAGCCTGGAGTCAATAGGGCCATGACTTCTATTTATATATACATACATGCATCCATATATGCTGCTGATTATTGCATGTATACATGCTTTCTATTGTTTTTTGCTATTTTGTTTTTATTCTGCTGGGCCTAAAATATATATTTCTGCTGCTCCTTTTTGGTCCCTATTTAAAATAATGGAAAATAGATGTGGATGGGACCTTGGAATCTAGACCCTCCCTTAACCACTCGTACACATCACGTGTTATTTGCAATTAATTTAAGGCCCTACTATTTTAAATTGGGGACGGCAACCCCTGACGACAGAATGAAAACCATTAGATACAAAGCAGGTGTCCGATCTGGGGGTAGCTAAGCTTTGCTTTTTTTGTTCCGTTGTCTGTTGCGAGCAACGCAAGCGAATTGATATTTCTGACCTTCAATCTCAATTAATGTACTCATCAATATAGTTAATAAGCCGATTTTATTTATCATTAAATTACTCATGCACAAGAAAACAAGCCCGCGATAGAATTCGACGATATTGTTTGAGTGATCAGGAATCAGCTGGTCCAGACGTGCAGGCCCTCTGTGGTGATGTTCACTTTTTGAGGTGGACAAGACCCATCCACTTCCTAAAAAAATAAAATTAAATTAAATGCATTGCGTTGCTGTAAATAAAAGCAAAACATTTGTGATTTTTCCACGTGCGTGGTTTACCACTACAATGATGAGGTACAACTGTAGGTCCGCGCTTAAGACAAAGAAAAAGTATTTGCACATTTTTGTTTCATTTAAAATAAAACAAAGCTAGGCATTAGAGTTAAAGAGCATAACATTCTTACAACTTAATTGAGTTAAACATTATATAGGCCTACTTGGTAAGATATTAAAGATATATGTCCTTAATTGAGTTAAACATTATTTAGGCCTACTTGGTAAGATATTAAAGATATATGGGCTAAGCACATGTGATAAACCTAATCATTTTTTTCTCTCTCCCTTTTTTTGTTGTCAAACTAGACACACACTTTTATTTTATTTTTTCTTTAAATACTATTCATGACGTCTCTCTTTGTAAGATTCACACAATTTTTCCTACACCCACAAACTCTATACATGAAGGTAAGAATACCACAAACTCTCTTTGTATAATTTTTTGAACTAGAACGAGATATATCGGTCATTGCAGGAGGAATATAACAAAATTGATAACCTTGGTTAAACCCACTCGCTTTTCCTATAAAGAATGAAATAGGATACATAATATAACAATTATTTATAATAAAGTATGTACACCTATAAACCCATTTTTTTCTATTTTAAATGAAATATAACAAATTAAATCATAAAAAAATAAATATCTTCTTTTTCTTTATAAATAATCATATTTGTGATTATATTTGAAGAAAAAAATAATTTAAAAAAAAATCAAGAGTAAAAATAAATTCTTAATGATGCAAAACACCTGGTTTTAGTAATTATAAATTAATATTCTCTAATGCTTTTAAGAATTAGAAAAATTGCAATTAAATTTAAAACAAATGTAGAAAAAACCACACTTTCCGTATTTGAAATAAAAATTTCGAGTGGCTTAAATTAACATGAGAGAATAAGACACATACCAAGAAAAGAAAGGTTGTAAGTGCAATCATTGAGGTGGTCCTTAAATGTTGCTATACAGATTTAATGAGAAATAAAATGAGATGGGGTTAAGAGAGTGAAGACTAACGGGTTGTTTGGAAAATCTTTTGAAATAAATAAATTATTTTAGGTGTTTTCAAATTATTATAATGAGTTTCTTTTTAAAAATAAAAATATATATTATTACAATATATTTATAAATTAAAAACACTTTAAAAACAATCTCAATTACATTTTCAATTAAACATTAAAACTAGATATCTATCTAAATTTCCGATTTAACTAAATACATCAAGTAGAAAAAACAATTCAAGAACTCAATAATCTTCTTTAAGTTTTTTCGGGTAACAATTCAAGAGCTCATGTCATCATTTGGAAGGGCAATCTAGATTTTTTTTTCAACCTGAAGAACATAGTTATAAAAGCTGATAGGTCAACCTAGAATCTAAACCAGTTTGGTTTGAAGACAAATAAAAAAAGGAATTCATCTAGCCTAACCCCATTATAAATGCAGGATGACTAATGACTTGTTAAAGACTTCAATTTTCTATAAATTGGTCAAAACATTTTTATTTTTTCTTATTTTCTAATGTTAACCTTTTAAATTCGTAACTTGTTTCGGTAAACTATGTATAGAGTTTAAAAACTATGCTAGAAGGCATGTTCTCATGGACGCTTCCAAATAGAGTGGACAAGGGGATCCACCAGAGGCACATATTGATTTTCCGAGGAAATCTACTCTTCTATTGTTGTTTCTGTCCCAACATCATGATCTTTCTAGTAGCTAAGCCAGCTCCACAAGTAGATCAAAGGAGCTTTAGAATTGCCACCAAAATCTCGACAACATTGAAGCGAAAGAAGAGTTCAACTGAGAATGCGAGCGTATAAACAAATTACCAGAAGCATCTTCCCTACCACGAAGTGTCTGCAAAACCTGTTTAGCTTCAGTCATCTTTCCTGTACTCACATGGCTCCTTGGAGATTCAGGCAAGAAGAAATGTTATAATTAATAGTAGTGCCACCGATTGTTGACATGCCTACAATTAGCCCTTCTACTGCAACTGTAATTCCTTCTTTAGACTTTACTTTCAGTGCCATAAATCTAGTCTTTTGAAGTGCCTAAAATTAAGATTTCTACCAAGTGTTTTCTCTGTGCAGACTAGAATATTCTACGTCCATTAATATCTTCATGACCTCAGCGACCCAAGAAAGAGATGAGAGTAAGAAGCACAAGAAACACGAGCTTGCACAGGAACTAAGAATCACAGCATGGATTGCTAACGACCAGAAAGCAACTTTGACAATAAAAATGAAATGACCAAAAAACAAATTGATTTCTATATCAAATGAAAATAATGGTATATATATCGGCATGAGAATACCTGCAGTCGTTGAGTTGACCCTTCCTTGTAACAGATTCCCCACCGTAGCAGCAGGAGCTACAAGAACATCTCCCCTCATCTTTACAACCGATGAACAACAACCCTATAGGTATCCAACACTCAATTCAAACATTTGCGCACATCAACTCACCTATAGACAGACGCCAGCAACACGGATTTCTAATTATATATCAGAAATTCAACTATGCAGGCGAAGCCTCTCATTCTCACAGCCTCTCGTCAATAAAAGTTTTTCCTCCTATACATATAGCGGTTGGCCCATAAAGTGGTGTTATTATCATGTTTTCTCTAGCAGAGTTATTTAGTCTTTTTAAGAGGTAATCTTTTAACAATAGAACCTTGAACTTATCAGAGACTCCAAATCCTAGCCAATATGGATTGATAAACTTCCATCTAAACTTCCCTTCACCATATATATTTAATTCAACACAGAGTAATCAGCAACCAACAACAAACACAAAAAGAAAACAAAATAAACACGGAGCATCAAAGTTCAGAATTGAGGTCAGTCGGGTGGAATATTTCATGAATTCATTAATGTCAGCTTGATAACATAACTTTAATTGAATGGAGAGATGGACATAATGATGCAAAACAATAGGTGCGCTGCCTTACTATGGACCTGTTTCTGTTTGTGGTTGAGGTTGAAAAATAACAGTTTAATGAAAAGCAGTTTTGTGTGTTTGGTTACCATGTTTTTCATATTGCTGTCAACATATGAAATTACTTTAAAATACACACACACACACACTCATATACATACATACATACATACATACATACATACATACATACATACATACATACATACATACATACATACATACATACATATAAATATTTTGTTGGAATAATTTCGTAGATTTATTAATAATTATAATAACAAAATATTTGAAATAATTCAAGTAAATTAGATATATTTTTCTAAAATTACAGATAAAAATTATTAACAAGATCAGAAAAAAAATTTACCGATAAAAAAATAATTTCACTCATGCATTAATACAGCAATACAATCGATTCAACGGTTCCCGAAACACTAACGAAGGAATTAAAATTCAAACTTTGATAACAATTCAATTCAAATTCAAATACAAACTTTGATAACAATTCAAATACAAATCCTTCGGTCAATTGTGTTTAGTACATACGTTCATCCTCTTCAGCCAATCGTATTTTTCTTCACGACTTCCCATAGTAGCCCACATTTCTCTCCTCCTTGCGAAGTCATGGAGATCATGGTCAGCGTGATTTCCAGGAATATAATGGATCTCAACCATCACCTCATGAATGTTACACCCTTGTTTATCCATATGCAAAGAAGTCGAATCACTTCTCGTCGACATACTTTCAACTAAGTGGGTCCCACTTTGACAGTAGTTGAACGCCAATGCTAGCCATCTTCTTCTTCTTCTTCTTCTTCTTCTTCTTCTTCGTGCGACCCTCAGTAGCGTCCATCTCTTTTCTTTTTCCACTGCTCCGTGTGTTGCTGCTACTTGAGATGTTCACTTCTCCAACTAACCAAACAATGTTTGAGTCAGACATAGGATTTCTATCCTCTTTTGAATCACCACTTCCTTCCTCCAGGTCAACCGCGTCATTTGTGTCAGGCTGAGAGCAATTACCACCACCTTGCACTCCTGATGATGGTGCCCACGCATACTCTCCGGTAGCCACAATGTTGGAATACATTTTGTCATATTTGAACTTCAATGCAGGCTCAATTCCAGCATACCTAAATTTTTTGGCTCATTTAACTTCCTACATAAACACAAAATTCATACAAATATTCTATTATAAGATATTCAGAAACATGGAAAATAAATTGAAATATATTACATAATGAAACTTAACCTGAATTTTTGCTTTCCATCATTCATTTGTTGCTGAGATTGTCCCCAATTCACTACTCCAACCCACCCCAGTTTCAGATATGAGTTTCGCCCATATTTTCCAGTCTTTTTTTGCAGCCATCCCACTTGTTTTTTAACTGTGCTTTGGTCAATGATTGACCAGTTCGTTCCTTAAATAACGTGATAAAAAATTTCCATATCGTCTTATCAAAATGCATTATAGGTTGCATTCCCAACTCAATTGTCATAATACATATGTCGCAAAAAACATGCAACATTTCCTTTGTCCAGGCAACCTTATCTATATTGTCACTACCTTCCATTCTATAATTTAAATTATTTCGCAACAATTAACAATTTGTATAACAAAAAAAATGCAGGAATTATACTTACTAGTTAAACAAAATGACCTAAAAAAACCTTAATTAACAAAATTTCACAACAGAAATTAATTAACAACATTACAAAACTTCAACTAAACATACTTTGAACAAAAATTTCGCTGAATAGTTTCTTCTTCTCCATTTTCAACTCAACATAGGCCCAATTTTTTGCCCCTCCATCAATGAATCACTACCATACAAACATACAACTCCATTTTCTTCTTCTCCAAAACCATCCTCTCAATCTCCTTATCGTCTGCCAGCGGAACATGCACAACATGCCCCAACACCAACTCCAACAACTTCCAGACACCAACAACACAGGTAACGACGACAAATCAAATTACTCAAAAACAAGTTTAACCATGGATTGAAACAGAAAATATATCAATATTTAAAGTGTTCTTAATACAATTTCCAAAATCATAACAAACCGAACTCAACAATTTTTGAATCAGTTAAACTTTCACAACAAGACACTAAATATTAGTTAAACTTTCATGCTCTCTCCTCAATTTCAGATTCACAACAAGTTCAATAACACTAAACCATAACGTAGATAGCAAACCAGTAACAAAATTATTGATCAATTGTTCAGAAATATGGAAACAAAATTGGGTTAAATACACTTACCTATCTGCAAAAATCAATGCCTCCTCTTCATGGTCAATGATGATTTGTGGGTGAGAGATGGGTCGGTGGAGCTGAGGGTGAGCTACCTCGTTGATTTGCATTGTTAAGTTGATGGTGAGAGAGACGGGTGTGTGGGCAGTTCTGTAGGTGGAAGCTGCGGGTGAGGAGAGACGGGGTGTCGTGGTTAGAGCTGGGGGTGAGGAGAGACGGACCTGAGGGTGTGTGGGTGGTTTGGCTGGTCTTGGAGATGGCTGAGAGAGAGTTTCATTCAGCTGAGAGTTCGGTGAGGCAGAGAGGGAGGTGAGGGAGAGGGACTGTCGGTGAGGAAGAGAGGGAGGTGAGGGAGGGGAAACGATCGACTTTTTACAGGTGTGGCTATCGGAGATGCTTGAGAGAGAGTTACATGAGGGGGAGAGTTCGGTGAGGCAAGAGAGGGAGGTGAGGGAGGATTGTCGGTGAGGCAAGAGAGGGACAAGAAGGACTATCAAGAGGGAGGTGGGGTGCTCTGTGTTTTGTCACGTCTTGCACGTAGGCCACAAAGGCAAAAACATCTCTCAGATGCTTTTGCGTTTGCGGCCGAATTGATGTAAAAGTGGTGGGACCCACCATCAAAATATGTTTAGCTGTTTGGTATTTGGTGTGATTGGAGTCGCGGTTCAACGCAAATGCAGGTTGAACCGTGGCGCCAAACACCCACTATATGTCTTTTTGAATGTTTTGATAATGCAATATGAATAACATCAATCTTATAAATCCATTCTTATATAATGCATGTCATAACCCATTTTTGGGTTATTCATAGAATTTACTCTAAACAAAACAAAAAATAAAATGAAAAGGGGCTGACATGATGGGAAAAATCAAGTTGTAAATCTTGAATGGATTCGAGAGTCTGATCGCACCTCTATTGTACCAAAAACTAGAGGAAAATACATATTCAAGGCTAAAATAAATTATTGTAAGATAAATCTGCATAAAAAATAGGTCAAATTAATTTATTAAGGGCTTAATTGGTGGAAATTTAAGATTGAGAGTCTAATTCGAGTTAAATTGAGAAGATTGCAATTTCTGGAGATGAAATTTTATTTTTTACCAAGTCAATTGGTTGAAATTATGGTAAAATTGCAATAAAACCAGAGCAATAATAAGTAAATGATCAAATTGAGCTTTGGTAGAAAAAAAGAGTCAGATGATGCGTCATCTGGTCACTATTCTTTTTCTTCCTCAACTTTTCGCCGAAAAATCCTACTTTGGTATTTAATGTCTTTATCCTTCATCAAATTTGACAAAACGAGCATGAAAATGATCCTCTGATTCTTGACTATACCACTGTATGGTCACTTTTAGTTGATTGAGATCACACACGTGTTGATTCAGCCTCAAAGTGACAACTTAGGCAAGCTACTGTAGCTGTGAAATTTGATAGTTCATGACAACTACTTTGAGCCAATAGCTGAAATTTTACTTGAGTATAGAATGAATTACCTCCTCCTCCATCTATAAATGAAGGTAAAATTTATGGCATGAGGGGGGAGAAATCAAAAACCAAAATTGAAGAACAAACAACTTCCTGATTTTTCAGCTGAAAAACTCCTTATTGTCATAACTCTATTTTTGTCGCTCTAATTTTTAATATTTTTGCATCTTTTTTTTTATATAATTTTGACGTCATATCGAAAATTCAATTAAAAAAAAATACTCTGCCAAAGAAACTGCCTTACTATAACCATACTCTGTAATTGCACCATTACATTCCCCGCAACATCATTCCCTGCACTGTAACATTATTTCCTGCACTGCCACTCCCATGTCCTCCAACTTCCAATTTTTTTCCTTATGCAGACTCTCTCTGTATATAGCGAGAACAAGAGGGGAAGAGGGAATGGAATAGAACAAAAGGAGGTGAGAACAAAACGAAAGAAAACAGAAAAGACAAGGGGAAAGAAGGACGATAACGAGAACCACATAACACTCACCATTTTCTCTTACAGTACACAAGCAGCAACTGCACTCTTTTTTTCTCCGATGAAAGCAGCAGCCGCTGCATTTCTCCTTCTCCGACAACCAACAACCCTCATTCTTCTCTTCCGGCAATAGCAGCAATAACAACACCAGCAAATATGACAGATTCGTGAGCCTGATATGATTACTAATATTATGCAAGACAAATCTCCTATCGCCAAGCAAATCCTGTGTGGATGTCCAATAATCATGCTAACATATATTTCTCTCTCTCTCTCTGTCTGTCTGTCTCTCTCTCTCTCTATCTATATAGAAATTGTCAAATATGTGAACATGGGATTTTGATGGAGAAAGTCAGATTTCAATGTTAAAATTAGCAATAATATCAAATAGATACATCATAGAAACGGTCTAGTGAGCTTTAGCCAACAAGCTCGTTTGATATTTTTGTGTTATATTATGCATTGGTTGATTTGATTGATTGTGTTATTTGGTGTTGGCTGGGCGGCAAAGTAATGGTTGAAAATTGATTAGTATGTCTTAATTATAAGTGTTCAAACAAAATAAATAATATTTAGTTAAATTATATTGTTATACTTTTGAGATATAAAATTATCAATATAGTATATTAAAAATGTTTTGATAAATATACTTCATTAACAATAAATGATTATTAACTCTTATTTTTATTAAATTAACTCTTAAATTTGAAAAATTCAAATCGTGTAATAACACAAATTATTGTAATAAAAATAAATTAAATATGATCATTAATATATAAAAAAAGGTTTTGAAATTAAGTCACGAGAAACACGTTCATTTGTGGGGCATGCATAATTTCTTAAAATAATAAATAGAAAAACTGTTACTTTAGTTAAGAAAGTAAATATCATAATAAACATTTGTTTTTTTTTTTAATTTAATGCATAAGGTGTCGTATTTTGCTTTAAAAGCAAAATAATTTCGTTTTAATTATATTAAATAAAGATGTACTTTAAGAGTATAAAAGTACCAAACAGACATAATTCCTTTTTTTTTATATAAGAAACTAGCTAGATAATATATCATTATTCATTGCTATTATATAAGAGTTTTGTTAAAAAAAAATACTTTTATATCATCAATTAAATAATTATTCATAGTGCAATTCAGTCAAAAATAGGTGTTTCAAAACCATAATTTTAAATACAAGGCATGGTTTTAAGAGCACAATCTCGATCAAAACATAGAAAAGCATCCGATTTTGTAACTTCGTTGTGCCAAATGTATGACCAACGTTTTGGACTCCTTTGAAGAGGAAAAAACACATAATTAGACCTAACTCACTCTCGAAAACTGGTAAATTACAATAAATAGAGACGAACACCTTTTTCATTGGTTTTAAAGAGATGAACACTGGCCTTTGCTTGGGTGTCTAACTGGACGTTATTTTTCCATTTTGTTGGCAGTGACACTCTGTCTGTCAACTTTTCCTCAACCAGATTCTCTTCTAATTTACCGGCACACTGCATTTTGTTTTTTACCATTTCTGGCGAACATCTATTTTGCCCTTTGTAATGTATTTCTATTTTTTCCGATTTTCAATTTGAGGATTTGATTATGTGGTAATGTTCAATGTTTCATGAATCACAACATCATATAGCAAATGTATTTTAGAAGTGAGATATTGTATGACCAAACATGATTTCTAACCTTGAGAACGAATTAGTCGAGCCATTAATTTGAAATTTGGTTGAGTATTTAAATCAGATGATTGGGATTACCATTTCAAAGATTATTTAAACTTGCTCTTTTTACTTTTTTTTTTTTTATGTTTTAAAATAGATCACTTCTTACATATTTTATTTTTTTCAATAATAATACAGAATGATATAAATCTCAATTATTTAAAGATAAAAACACGTGTTTATGAAATTTATAGATCAAGATATGCATTTATACCAATACTAATGATTATACTATGATAAAAACATTTTGTCATACTCTAAAACAACTTCTTTCGTTGTAGATCAATAAAAAAACAAACATATGTTATTATAAAATACAACATGTGTATCATTTTAAGTTCCTTATCTAATATGGTTGTTTTATATAAAATAATTTTATGTTTTTCTAAATTGTTGAAAGTAGTCTATAAAAAGCCTAACCATCTTCATCTTTAAGCAGATTTATTAAGAGATAATAAAAGTCTGGCATTTCAAAATTTCTTCAACTAGCCAGAGCATCAAAATATATCAAGCTCGTTATCTATGTGATAGTAGACGCCAGCCACACTATTGCTTCACATGATAAAACACAAGGTTATACCATCTAGAGGTGCTACAGAGTTTAGAGGTGCTACAGAGTGTGGAACTTAGAGATTAGTTTTTTTATAATTTTATATTTTAGTTATATATTTATTAATATGATAGTCATTAAAAGCTAACATGACTATTAGCTTAAGAACTCGTAAGATTACTCGAAATGTGCAAAGTTAATAAAAAAGAATACAAGGTTATTGTGGTCACTTTCACACGTCAACTCATGATCTCTGAAGGGAAAAACAAAATTTGAATCAAACAAAATCTCTCAACAGAGCCACCATAAAAAGTCATTTTGGCAACCTTCCACTGCTTCCTTTACTATATAAGAACATAGTGCTTTGATGGTGAGAGCATCATCCTACCCAGAAACTAAGAAATTCTGGATCATTTTTCCTCTTTCTTTTATCCACTTCTCCCAACCCCAAACCTCCTCTCATTTTCCATTTTTTGTATTTAGCAATGGAAAACCAATTAGGAGCTTCCAAATCTCCTCTTTCACCGCCCAAACCTAAACACAAACGTATCAGACTCGGTCCTCCTCCTCCTCCTCCATCCAAGATAAGCATCGAAGGACCACACCTGCCAATGATAGCTGATAATATTCCTTGCCCGCGAGGAACAATCAAGCCTATGAGAAGACCTAATGGGAATGGTAAGGATAAAAATACAGATCTTGACATGCGACGTGAAATGGAAAATGATGAGAAGATAATCAGACAAGGGGTCAAAGAGTTAGTGCAAGAGTACTACAAGAAGAATCCTGGCGAAGCTTGGACTGATCAAGAACATGAGTACAGTTCCTCAACTTCATTTAATTACTCCGTTCACATAAAAATTAGTTGATTGGCCATTTATTTTTCAACAAATAATTATTACGTTTCTATGCTTTTATTTTTGTTTGTAATACACATCTAAAATCGTGTGTGTTTTTGCATGTGCCATCTCATGTATATTTTTCCAATTTTTTTTTTCAAAGCTTTTATATTATTAAAACTTTCGTTTTTCAAGTGATGTAAATCGTCACATGTATATGTTGATTTTTTATTTTTATTTCCTTTTTTATACTAATTACTTTGCTATGGACAGGTTACAAGGATGCATGCATGATAGGTCGCTCTCGGAATATATATTAACCATTCGAGTATAAAGAAAAATATATGCACTCAAAAAACTAAAGGAATAAAATGGGATTTTGAGTTTAGAATAATGATATGCAAAATGAAAAATCTCGAACAGGACTTATCGAAAGGTAGCTGGAATACTATTTACCTTTTCAACGTCCCGTAAAAATAACAAATGAAAAGCCATTTTATTAATCTTTTAAGGAATGTTTGTTAATGTTTCTTGAAGAAGAGGAAAAAAACGAACGGATCAGAATTACTGTGGAACTCACTTGCCAAACAGTGAAATTCAATAAACTCTTCACTTTCATTAATTCAAAATTACTTTGACGTCATAATTTCATCTAATATGCTGAGTTAATTATCAGATATAACAATATTTTGTCCATTATCTTATTGTCTGCAGGCAACTCCTAATGGGGCTGAGGAAGTATGGAGCAGGAAATTATGGGAAAATATCCAGGAAATTTGTCAAGACTAAAAATCTTCAGCAAGTCAAAAACCATGCTAACTTGGTGTTCCAAATAAGTGGCCAATTGTTGAGATTCTCTACAAGAAAGGGACCAAACACCAAAGTTGGCATTGCGAAGCCCAATCCTGCTGCTGCAGCCAATGTGGTTCATGCGGTGCCTTGTGTTGCTGATGCGGCCTCAGGAACCAACGGGGTGGTAGAGCCAGAAACAAATGCCAATGTGGTTGATCAGATCATAGGCACAACTAGTCGCACCAGACCATTTGACCTGTTTCCAGCATCCCCGCCTAAGCCAACCATAACCACGTTCCCTGTGACAGCACCAACCTTTCCTGCTCGGTCAGAAACTGGAAGCTCAAATGTTCCACCTGGTTATACCTATGACAGAAACCTTCAGGATATGCTCACTCATGGCAGTGCAATTGATGGGGATCTTTCCCCTTCATCTGGTGAACTTGATTTGGATCTCAATTTAGGGTCATGGTGGAACTGATGAGGTGAAGGTGTTGAAAGTGGTCTTATTCTGTCTTTTCATGGAGTCAAGTTCAAAGCCTTGTGTGATCTGTCTTGGTCTGTTTTTTTTTTTCTTCTTTCTAAGCTTAATTAATGTTATCCTGGGGGGGGGGGGGGGGGGGGGGGGGGGGGGGGGGGGGGGTTGTTAATTATGGATTATGTATGCATTATACTGCTGCCTTGTAGACCATTTGTGTCATATGGTTCTACTAAGTATATATAATAAAATGCATAAAGCATTCTCGGTCCTCATCCTAACTATTTTTTATCACGTAGTTCTCCTTCCATTTAATCATTGTAATAAATCTGGAAATAAGAACGACAAAAAATAAGTATATTGTCAATAACCTATCCTACCTTGGATTGACTGAGACCAGGGTTTTTTTTTTTATACGAGTAAATTCTATTTTTTAGAAAATATATTTTGTATTCTAGATAAATAAATAAAACTCTAATTGTTTTAAGATTTTATAAAAAATATATACCTTGATTTGAACTCAAAACCTGCTTTATAAATTATAAATTTTTTATCATTATGTCAGGCACATCTATTAAGATGAGCCAAGTTCCAAAAAGATTGAGGTCCAAGTTGTTTAAAAAGATAGTAAAGTACATTGCCGACCATAAAAGATTAATTCTCCGGAAAAAAATAATAATTATAAAGTAATGTTATGATAATCTTTAACGTCTCTGGCCGATGAAGTGCATTGCTTCAATTACTTTTACAGCTAAATAGTATTTTTAAACCAACTTTTATATATGAAGATGAAATATATCTCTTCGATTCATTTAAGAATAAATTATATATTTATTAAATAATATTTATAAAAAATTACTTCCGAGGAATCTTAATGCATGGTGGGATGGATCTTAATAAATAATATTATTTTAGTCATAATTGAATTATATACCATCACAAATTGCCACCTATAAATAGTCAAAACTCCTTTATATCTACTAAAAAGGGATTTGTAGATAGGCTAACGACATAGCTAGCAGAGAGCATTGTGTCTTTCACACCCACACATATCGAGAGGATGCCAACCACATTTATATTAAAGCCAAAACTAGGGATGTCTTCATAAATGAGACTAATTGAACATAAATGTCACCTCTCAAACATCCTATGTCGAGGGTAACAATCTATAACCCCATGTGTTATATCAACCCTAAATTGCTCTATCTTAATAGTAAAATGGATTGTCTGAGTTTTAACTTATTATTTTAAAATTATCTTGAATATTAAAATTAAAATACCTAAAACCAATTGTGAACATCCAATTGTTGAAACATTTTGAGTCGTCTATAAATCCTAAATCATAGTGTTTGGGATACTATAAATCCAGTTTTTATCCTTCCTCCAACCACAAATTCAAATCAAGTTATAGATGGGTTGAAGGATCATCCTTGTATCTTTTCTATAGCTCGGTGTTAAATTTTATCTAGAAAAAATAGCAGATTCAAAAAATAATAAATTTATAAAATAAATTGTTGAAATCTAACATATTATAAAATACTAAGTTTTGCTATTCACGAGTTGTTGCACTCTTTTTTGACAAACATCATTTTGCACATATGTTTCTACAAAAAACTTCACAATCTTAGTTCAGGCGTTCATTTCTAAAAAACAAAATTGTTGTTAGCTAAACAAGTTCATAAGAAACAACAGTTTTTAAATAATGGATTTAATAAAAAAAATAATAATTTTATCATTGGTTTTGCATGTGAATAAACGAAATGGATCTACTAGTGTTCCTGATAATGTAACCATGAATCTATATGTTTTGGTCCTCCACGCCACATAATGATTATTGCATGAAACGCTTGAACACCAAGTGTCGAATATATTTTACTCATGTAGCCTCTGAAATGTATAAAAATCTGAAATCTTTCTAAATTATCATGTATTTCCTGCATTAAGCTCTCTCTTTAAAATAGTTTTTTGGTTATTTTCTATATCTCTTACCAAAAGGAATGCAAATTATATAGTATAAACGAGCAATTTGCCCTGCCTTCGCTGCAGGGAGAATCAAATTTTTAAAATGTAAAAAACAAATAGCAAGAGTTTTTTAATAATGTTGTACATTTGGCAAAAATAAATAGTTTGGACAGAATTTTTGTGAAGTAATATTGAAAAAAATTATTTATCAGACAATTCTTTATGTTTAATAATAATGTGAAGAATTTTTTTTTATAGAAATAAGATAAAAAAAATTCATTAATAGTAAAAATATAACTGAATTAATACAATAAAACATTATTTAAATTAACATTAACCTGAACTTTTTGAACTAATATTAAAATTAAAATTTAATATTAATCTCATGTTTCTGCAGCTGGAATTGGTCTGGGAACTGCAACGCCAACCATGTTGATGCAATTTAGTTCACCTGCATCAACCCCTTTTGCTTTGAATGGGAGTACAACCTTTTTCCTTTGACAATCCCATAATTGATTCTTCTTCCACATCAAACACAATTTCCTCCCTATTTGGCACAACTACTTCATCATCAGCATTCGCTCCTTCGCCTCTGTTTGGAACATATAATTTGGAAGATGAGAAAGATATTGATGAGGGGCTTCATAGTCGCTAGCTTGCTGTTTATGGAAGAGAGACGATGCGAAGGCTTTTCGATTCCAATGTTTTTTTGTTTCCGAGATGCATGGTCTTGTTGTTAAGATTGCTAAAAATCTCATTCTTGTTGGTGTCAAGTCTGGGACATTGCATGATGAAGGAATATTGGAGTTGTGGGATTTATCCAGCAACTTTGTTCTTTCCGAGAATGATTTGGTAAGAACAGGGCCATAACATCATTTTAGAAGTTTTAGAATCTCAACAATGCAATCACCATCTCTTTTATCAAGGTTGAAGTTAGAGGTCTTTTTGGTTGTGTTTTATAACTTTGGACCGGAATTCACAGTGTTTGATGTTGATGGAGAGAAACCACACACTGGTATAGTTTCATCTATCAGCAATGATAACCTTGCACTGGTGCTATGCGTTGGTGATGAAAGGCTAGAGTTTCTATATTGGGATCTTGTTGTTTTCTCTAGAGTAAAGGGAATCACAGAAGTGAAAGATGGAAAAACAAGAAAGATTAAAAATGCCAAGCAATATCCATTTAATCTCAAGGACACCACAAGCTTTGCTACCTATGAGATAGGTGGGATTGTCACACAGGTGAAACATCCCAAAGTGTTGAATTGTAAGCCATTAAGAGAAGCAACTGAAGATCCCAGTGCATTTATTTGGAGTGATTTCTCCAAGTTTAATTGTCAACCTCTCCTGCACTTGGCATTTCAAGCATTGGACAAGTTCGTGTCCGGGATAGGTCGTTTCCCTGTTGTTGGGTCAGAAGAAGATGCTCAGAGGACCAAAACTATTAAGGCACTTTGCCTTTGGTCCCAGGGTTGTATTGAATCCTATGGCAGCTATGTTTGGTGATCTAGTGGGACAAGAGGTTGTTAAAGCATATTCTGGAAAGTTTCATCCTCTTTTCCAGTTCTACATTGACTCTGTGGAATCACTTCCAACAGCGAATCTGGATCCCAGTGACTTCGAGCCACTAAATAGCCATTATGATGCACATATCTCAGTTTTTAGGTCTAAGCTTCAGAAGAAGCTAGAGGATGTTGATTTGTATGTTGTGGGATCTGGTGCGCTTGGCTATGCATCCTTGAAAACTTCAGCACTGATGGGTGTTTCATGTGGTGAACAAGGAAGGCTGACATCTTGAAGACCATTTCAAATTAATTGTTGATTTAATTCTGCTGTAATAAAGGGATTGAACAAGTCCTTAGGAGTTTGTTAGTTGTTGCTATTTGTTAGCTGAACGTGGCATTCTGTGTTGCTAAAAATCAGTGTTTCTGTTTGTTTCCATTCTATAAATAAATGCAATAGATTGCAGTAAAGTTATGCAATCAAGTTCTTCAAATTCCAGTTTTACGTAATAAACAGCTACTGTTCACATTCAAAATTCTGGTGATTATCTACAGTGACAAACAGTTACTGTTGAGATCAAATTCTGTCATCTCTTTATTTCAATTTTCACCTATTCTGCACAAATACTTTCAATTGGTATCAGAGCTGATTTTCTTGAAGGGTCTGTGATGGATTCTGAAACAAATTTCTCTCATATCTCAACTCCAATCTTCAATGGAGAAAATTACCAACTTTGGGCAGTGCGAATGGAAACTTATTTGGAAGCTATGGATTTATGGGAAGCTGTCGAAGAAGATTACGAAATCCCACCACTACTAAATAATCCAACCATGACTCAAATCAAAAGTCATAGGGAGAGAAAAACCAAGAAATCAAAAGCAAAAACAACTCTATTTGTTGTTGTTTCAACAACAATTTTCACCAGAATTATGTCCCTAACGTCAGCCAAAGATGTATGGGATTACTTGAAGGAAGAATATGCAGGGGACGAGAAAATTTGTGGAATGCAAAGCCTCAATTTGATACGTGAATTTGAGCTGCAAAGGATGAAGGATTCTGAGACTATCAAAGAGTACTCAGACAGATTGCTTGGAATTGCCAATAGAGTCAAATTGATGGGAACTACATTTACAGACTCAAGAATTGTTGAGAAAATTCGGGTCACAGCACCAGAAAAATATGAAGCTTTGATCACCACATTGGAGAACACAAAAGATTTGTCAAGTATAACTTTGACAGAACTTTTGAATGCCTTACAAGCTCAAGAACAAAGAAGGCTTATGAGGCAAGATCATGTCATTGAAGGTGCCCTGCAAGCAAAAGTTCCAGAAGCTAAAAAAAGGAAATTCGTTAGAAAACACCAAGTTGTAGCCAACAATAAACCCACTGCCAGTCAAAGTCACAACAAATGAAAAATTATTAAAAGAAATTTTCCACCATGTCAACACTGCAATAAGATGGGTCATCCACCATTCAAATGCTGGAAGAGGCCAGATGCCAGGTGCAACAGATGTCATCAAACTTGACATGAAGCAATCATCTGTAGAACAAGAATTCAAAAACAAGAAAAGGAAGCTCAAATTGTCAGTCAAGACGATGAAGACCAAATATTTGTGGCCACATGTTTTGCATTCCAAACCTCATTAGATCATTGGTTGATAGACAGTGGATGCACAAACCACATGACTTTTGATAAAAATCTGTTTCAAAATCTGCAGCCTACTGAAATTATTAAAGTTAGAATTGGAAATGGTGATTGCATAGAAGCCAAGGGAAGAGGAACCATTGCTATCACAACAGATTCAGGTACAAAAATATTTGGTTGATAGATAGTGGATGTCCAAACCTCATCAGATCATTGGTTGATAGACAGTGGATGCACAAACCACATGACTTTTGATAAAAGTCTGTTTCGAAATCAGCAGCTTACTGAAATTACTAAAGTTAGAATTGGAAATGGTGATTGCATAGAAGCCAAGGGAAGAGGAACCATTGCTATCACAACAAATTCAGGTACAAAAACCATTGTTGATGTTCTTTATGTACCTGACATAGACCAAAATTTGTTGAGTGTTGGGCAATTGATAGAAAAAGGCATGAAGGTTATCTTTGAAAATCAAACTTACTGTATTTTTGATGCCACTAGACACAAAATACTACAAGCTAGAATGAGAGGCAAAAGCTTCTCATTTCTATCATTTGAGGAGGAGCACACTGCCTTCCCAGTCAAGCTTAGTGACACTGAGCTATGACATAAACGATTGGGACACTGCCATCAACGAAGAATGCTCACCATGAAGATTCACGAGGCTGCCAGAGGTATACCTTCATTCACTGAACTCTTATTAAATTGTAATGCTTGTCAGTTTGGTAAGCAGAATAGAATACCATTTCCAAGATCAATTGGCGATCAACATAAAAGCTTCAATTGATCCATATTGATGTTGTTGGTCCTTTAAGCACACCTTCACTAAATAGCAATAAATATTATCTGTTATTTATTGATGATTTCTCCCAAATGTTCTGGATTTATTTCATGAAGTTCAAGCTAGAGGTGGCTGGATTTTCTAGAAATTCAAGAAAAGTGTGGAAAATCAGAGCAAATGCAGTATTCAAGCCATACGTTCTGACAATGACAAAGAATACACCTCATTTGAGTTCAATCTCTATTGTGAAGATGCTGGTATTGAACACCAACTGACATCCCCTTATACCCTAGAATAGAATGGAGTCAGTGAAAGATGAAATTGATACATCATGGAGATGGTGAGAAGCATGATGCATGAGAAGAGTTTACCCAAGATGTTTTGGGCAAAAGCTGCAAACACAACAATATTTCTTCATAATCAACTTCCAACTAGTGTGTTGGCAGAGAAGACTCCCTTCGAGATGTGGTATAATTATAAACCCTCTCTGAGTTTTCTTAAAATTTTTGACTGTGTATGCTTCGTTCATATTCCACAGATTAAGAGGGACAAGTTGGACAAGAAAGCAATGCAAGGAATCTTTGTTGGCTATAGTACAATTTCTAAAGCCTACAAAGTGTATCATCCTCAAACCCAGAAAATTGCAATTACCAAGGATGTCAAATTTCATGAAGATGAACAGTGGGACTGGACTGATTCACGAGAGATTATGCTAATTAATGATCCAATTACTAATTCCTTGCGAGATGAATTGATTGATTCTGAATCAATTGATGACTTGTCAGTCAGAGGTACTCGATCAATTGAAGACATTTATCAAAGGAGCAATGTGGTTGTTTGCAAACCAGAAAGCTATGAAGAAGCTCAACAAAACCCATCATGGCAAAAGGCAATGGAGGATTAAATATCCATGATCGAAAAGAACAATACGTGGGAACTTGTTGACAGACCTACAAACAAGAATATTATTAGCGTAAAGTGGATTCTTAGGACCAAATTGAATGTTGATAGCTCCATCAACAAATTCAAAGCCAGGATGGTTGTCAAAGGGTATGCTCAAGTGTACGGGGTTGATTATTCAGACATATTTGCTCCAGTAGCAAGAATGGACACCATCAGGTTGCTGCTTGCTGTTGTTGCACATAGAAACTAGAAAGTGTTCCAATTGGATGTTGAATCTACCTTCTTAAATGGCATCCTACAAGAAGAAATCTATGTTGAACAACCAACTGGATTTGTTGTTAAAGGAAAAGAAGACAAGGTGTAGATGCTGAAGAAGGCACTTTATGGATTAAAACAGGCACCAAGGGCCTGGTATGGCAGAATTGATGACTACTTGACAGGGTTTGGATTTCAGAAAAGTCCTTCTGAATCAACCCTCTATGTGAAGAAAATTGAAGATGATGTTCTTATTGTGTCACTCTATGTTGATGATCTTCTTATGACTGGAAGTAATATGCAGCAAATTGAGAAGTTCAAGCAGGATATGATGCAAGCTTTCGAGATAAGTGATCTTGGGCTCATGAGTTTTTTTTCTGTGCATGGAGATCAAGCAAACAGATGAGTGATCTTCATTGGACAAGAAAAATATGCAAAGGAGATTTTGAAGAAATTCCAAATGGAGAATTGCAAACCAACTGCAACTCCAATGAATCAGAAGGACAAGTTCAGCAAAGAAGATGGGACTGCCAAGGTAGATGAAGAGAAGTTCATAAGTTTGATTGGTTGCTTGTTGTATTTAACAACAACCAGACTTGATATACTATATGCAACGAAACTCATAGCACGTTTTATGCATTGTCCAAGTGAGTTACACATGAGAGTAGCCAAACAAATTTTGAGATACAAAGGAACATGCAATTTTGGGGTTAAATTTACACAGTGCCAAGAATTGAAATTGCATGGTTTCTCTGACAGTGATTGGGGTGGATTCGTTGACGACATGAGAAGCACTTCGGGGTTCTGTTTCAATTAGGATCAATTGTGTTTTCATGCTCATCTAAGAAGCAAAGCATTGTTGCTTAATCAACTGCCGAGGCAAAGTTCATCGTTGCCACTACAGCAGTCAATCAGGCACTATGGATTCAAAAGTTGTTATGTGATTTGTAGATGGAGGAGCAAGAAGCAACTGAAATCTCAGTTGATAATCAAGCAGCCATAGCAATTTCCCACAATCCAGTGTTTCATGGGAAAACCAAGCATTTTAACATCAAACTATACTTTGTTCGTGATGTGCAGAAAATTGGTGATGTTAAATTGATTTATTGCAGAATTGAAGATCAATTGGCAAATTTGTTTACCAAAGCACTTCCTGCAAATAGATTTGAATTTCTAACCAGGATGATTGGAGTTTGCAGCCCTTAATGCAAGGAGGAGTGTTGAAGATGTTGCCTTAAGCTACTTACGTGACTTGAAGACCATTTCAAATTAATTGTTGATTTAATTTTGTTGTAATAAAGGGATTGAACAAGTCCTTAGGAGTTTGTTAGTTGTTGCTATTTGTTAGCTGAACGTGGCACTCTATGTTGCTAAAAATCAGTGTTTCCGTTTGTTTCCATTCTATAAATAAATGTAATAGATGCAGTAAAGTTATGCAATCAAGTTCTTCAAATTCCAGTTTTACGTAATAAACAGCTACTGTTCACATTCAAAATTCTGGTGATTATCTACAGTAACAAACAGTTACTGTTGAGATCAAATTTTGTCATCTCTCTTTTTCAATTTTCACCTATTCTGCACAAATACTTTCAGATTTGTTTGTTGTGGGATCTGGTGCGCTTGGCTGTGTATCCTTGAAAACTTCAGCTCTGATGGGTGTTTCATATGGTGAACAAGGAAGGCTGACATTAACCGATGATGATGTGATTGAGAAGAGTAACTTGAGCAGGCAGTTTCTCTTCCGTGATTGGAAGATGGGGCAGGTCAAATCCACTGTTGCTGCTTCTGCTGCTGCATTAATAAATCCTCATCTCATGATTGAAGCATGGCAAAATCGTGTGAGCCCTGAAACTGAGAATGTATTTGATGAAACCTTCTGGGAGCACTTAACTGCTATTGTCATTGCTTTAAACTGAGAAGTATCCAGAGGTGCCTGTACTTATAAAGGCCTATTTTTGAGTCAGGAACCTTGAGTGCCAAATGCAACACTCGGATGGTCATTCATAACCTAACTGAAAATTATGGCACTTCAAGGGACCCATCAGAAAAACAAACGCATATGTGCACTGAGCATTCGTTCCCACATGGCATTGATAATTGCCTGACAATCCGAGTTCGAGGGTTTGGTTGATAAAACTCCCAACAGAAGTTTATGCCTATCTATCAAATCCAGTTGATTATACTAATTCAATGGCCAAGCTGGTGATGCTCAGTTAAGGGCTTGGAAAGCGTTCTTGAGTGCTTTGAGAAGGAAAAATACGAGACATTCCAGGATTGCATCACATGGGCACGTTTAAGGTTTGAAGATTATTACACTGATCGGGTGGAGCAGCTGATCTTCACTTTCCCTGAAGATGCATCTACTAGTACTGGTGCTCTATTCTGATCAGCATCAAAGCGATTCCCTCATCCACTTCAGTTCTTAACTACAAATCCAAGTCACCTCATTCTGTCATGGCAGCATCAATATTGCGAGTGGAGACTTTTGGGATCTCAGATCTTAAGTGGGTGAAACATTCTAGGACATTGGCCAAGGTTGTATAGCAGGTGACTGTGCCAGAATTTCACCAGAGAGAAGGTGTAAAAATTGAGACAGGTAAAAAGGCTACCACTTTGTCTACTGCCTCTGTAGATGGTGCAGCGGTAAGCAATGAAATTATCAGGAAACTAGAGCAATGCAGGCATCAGCTGCCACCTGCGTAGACGAATTAAATTTGAGAAGGATGACGATACAAACCACCACATGGATTTGATAGCTGGTATTGCCAACATGAGAGCAAGAAACTACAGCATTCCTGAGTTTGACAAGCTGAAAGGCAAGTTTATTCCTGGAAGGATCATCCCTATTATAGCAACCTCCACAGCTATGGCAACTGGTCTTGTGTGCTTGGAGCTGTATAAGGTTCTGAATGATGGGCACAAGGTGGAGGACTTCCACAATACATTTGTCAACCTTGCACTCCGTCTATTATCCCACTTGGTGCACTTAAGCCTTCCCTCGAGGACAAGGGAATGGAATATGGTCACAAGCACTCAGGAACTAGGCAATTATGTTGTATGCACCGTTTCACCTTTATTCTTATATAGGGTTGTAGCGGGTTTTGGCAGGAGGTAACAAATTATGAATGTTGAACCCTACCGTCCATTGCTGGACTTAACAGTGACTTTCCAAAACTCACCAAAATACTTGGACGAAATACCAGTAGGACAATTCAAAACTCCTCGAGCAACAAGACCCTTCAAACAAATAGATCTCAAGGTGGAGTTTTTCCTGCTCCAGCAACGATATGCTTTCCAGGTTCCTCGATGGAACAGACAACCATGGAATGAACAGGTCCAAACCGACGAATCCTCAACGGTTTCTTGCCTCTTTCCCATCCAAATGACGGTTCTCTGCACACTCTTCACACACAGGTCCTTCTTCACCAGGGACATAGTTTGGTCCCATGATCCTAACCTACAGACCAGTGGATACCTTACCAGTAGAGATCAAACAACGTACTTTTGTCAGAAGCAGGGGCCTTCGTGGTCACAATTCTTGATATCATTGGCGTAGGCATCATCAAGAGGAGCCTATCTCGTGCATTTTATGTTAGGAGTATCAAAACTCCAAAAAGATATTACTGACTCAACTAATTGACTAAAATTGAAAATCAAAACCAATAAATTGTAGGGTATCTTATCCGTAATATGATGAGTCACTATTTTTTTAATCTTTAATTAGTTCTTTAATCACCCTTTTGATTGTCTTTTCGTCTAGATTCTGAAACTTGCAGTAGCAATGGAGAAGTATTTTTTTTAAGTCATTTTTTCACACTATTACTTGTGAATATTACTTCTCTATCAAAAAAATTTTTGTAAAGGGTCATTGACATTTGATAGCCACCTTCCACTTTTGCATAAATTATAGTAAAAATCAAGATTCTAGCATGGGCAATCATCCAGCATCTCACACACACATCTTTTTTCTTTTTAAAAAAATTATGTTTTCTTTGCATTCTAGTTTTTAAATTATGTATTCTTCTTGATAACTTCCATCTCATTTTCTCACTATGTCGACCTGGGTAGAAATAGTGAGTTGGTACGCGGAAAAAATCAGGAGAAAAGGAGAGAAAGCAGAAAGTAGATGCCTTGGCCCTTATCTTGTGCATTTTATCCAATCTAATGAATCCAAGATTGGAAAGTGGTGATATTCCAAAAGAGGTTAAGGAAGGGTGATTGTTCTTTGTCCTATAGAAAGCACTCCATCTTCACATCATAGTCGATCACAAATCCAAGGTTAGCTTCAAGAAAAGATTGTAAATATCTCATACAACAAAGATTGAAAGGGTAAAGAAATGCCTTTTTTCTCCCAAGCATAATTGCAAAACACTTAAGGGCCAAGCAACAACTGCCTAGGCAAATAAACAAGCATGCAAGGATATAGAGAACTCACTTGCTTACGCGACATGCCTTCAACATCTGTATTGTTCACTTTATGACCCAATTTAATGACCACGCCAACTTTCCACAACTTTCCTAAAACTTAAATTAATTCATGCATCTTCTCACTTGTGTGCCATCCTTTGACTGCGAAGAAGCTTCCAAATTTTAAATGTCTCTGCACTAAACCCAACCTTACATGGATTGACATGTAAAAGAAATTTGAGTGGTGGTGAATTTGTTGCAAATCCCTATATTGAATATAGAAACTAATTTCATCTGGTTAGCTACTTGTTACAACAAAACCATTAGGCAAGTGTTGGAATATCAATCCACGCAATAAAGGGTTCAATTCCTAGAATAACAAGACAAGACTCCTTGGACTCGTATCTTCAACAAACATGGGGCGATCATCTAGCGCCAATATCTAAACATGATTGGGCACAAAATATGGGATATCTCGGCAACCACCTTATGAAGCTGGAAAGTAAATCCAAGAATGAAATTGAGTGGTCAACACAAATTTCAAGTACATTTGTCTTATCTTGTAGTTTTACCTTGTAGATGGTCGGACCGAGCATTACCATCCCAAAATCACCACGAACTAGATTTCACAAGGATACAAATTAAACCACTTGGTTCTTGCAAATCCATCTGATCACTCAACTTCCACATCATCATCACTGCCACCTCCAAACATGGCAGCCATTTTCATGGCCAGATTTGCGGCCATTTCCCTCCTTTGAAAATCAGGCATCAACCTTAAGTTATCACGCACATTCCCTATCTCAGACATCAACTGTTCCAAATCCTCAAATTCAAAAGGTGTAACTTCATCTGAATCTCCATTTTCACAAGGTTCTTGTACATCAGGCACCACTTTCTTATCACCTTGTAATTCTGATGCCGATGATGAGGGCCACATCTCTTCTCTATCAAGCTTTTCTCTATTTTCATTCTCACATTCTTTGACATAATTATTTTCAGTAACTGATCCCCCTTCATCTGGAATGACAGTTCTACCATTTGCAGAAACCCATCCTCCATATGTGTCGTCCCATGGTTCAGCCGAGCCACCAGATAGTACTTCGTACTCTAATTCATAATCAGATTCTTCATCCGAGATTTCTGGACAGGGTGCATGAGCACATTTCATTTAGCATTTGAATTAACAATAAAGAATATGGATTTAATGATAGTGTCATGCCAAACCTTCTTTATCTGGTAATGTTGGTAGGGTTATCCTATTGTCAGATTTCAAGATCATTCCTGGCCACATATGAGCAGAAAGAGCACCATATAGACGTTCTACTCCTTGTGAGTCCCCATCAACCAATAAACCTGCAAGAACAATACTGTAACTTCCTAGATAAACAAAAATGAGATGCATTGAGATTTAAATAAGTTATAACTTCACAACTATTGTTTATTCTCTGGTTAATCTTTCATCACCTACATCTATGACTAAATTCAATGATAATCACCATAAATACACTGACATGTTCTATTTCTACTTATCTTTCACTTCAAAATCTCAATTTCAATCCAGAATGCAGAGTGAATATCCTAATCCAAATTCTACAAATTTATTGACCGCATGCATAAACCACCAAACCACTATCTTCCTAAAGGTAGATAGATATATCAAAATCTAGGTAGAATGATAAGCATTAACATCGTGATTTTGACTTGTAAAAAGTACATATTGCCTAATGTCATCTATTTGGGCACTTCTATCCATCAAGTGTTCACAAAAGTAGCGAAATAGATCCCTTTTGATATCACCATAACTATTTGTCAAGCAGAATATAGATGGTACTCACATTTGTCAAAATCAACATTGGAAGCACAAGCTTCAATGTATTCAATTCCATGCTTAGTGCACCATTCAATATGTGACCTCTTGATCTCCCGTGATGGCTCTTCTTCATCACCCAGTAAACTACTTCCTTCAATCTCAGAAATACCAAACTCATCAAACTCTATATTCAGATCATCAAAAGATTCTGACTGTCTGATTTTCCTTAGCTGTCTTCTATATTCAGCATGAACAGGGTGACCAGGAATCCGATCAACTTTGTTTCCAATACACAACAATATCTCAAACTTGCTAATATCATTTCTAGCTACCCAATCCTTAAGCGCAACAAAAGATGACAACTGCACATAATTCAATGGGAAAATTGCTTAACATCAAACATTGTAACTTTATAGTTTTCCCCAGATTGAAGCATTTGGAGTTTAAGCACTTGAAGTCAACAAAAAGAAGCATATTTTAAATCAAAGATTGAACCTTGCTTTTCCATGTGAAATATTTTCAAATTAAATAATAAAAACAACAAAAGAAGATACTCTGCATCAAAGATTGAAACCTTAAACCTTTCTCCGACTTGGTTTTCAAGCATTCGCAACTTTAACAGTTTAAAAATAACAACAAAAGAAACCTACTTTGCATCAAAGTTTGAAACTCTAAGTCTTTCTGAAAATGGGTTTTTGAAGCATTTGAAATTTAAGCATTTAAATCTAACAAAAACAAGCATGACTTCCATCAAAATTCAAAGTTTTAGGGCTTTCTCAAATTGGGTACTGCAGCATCATCGCTTCCAATTTAAGCACTATAAAATTGTGTTAAAAACTATCACAAGTATAGGATAAAGAAACTAAAGTACTAACATCACTCAGGTCAAACACCATAACCAAAGCAGCAAGCTTGTTATAAATTGGAAGTGATCCGATTGAAAATCCTTCATGAAGATGAGCCATCCATAGAGAAACATCAGCTGTGTAATACTTTGTATCAATACTCCATCTATTCACAACACCAAAACGAACCCATTAAGTATCATTACGACATAATTGAAAAAAGAAATCATAAAAAAATGAAGAAAAAAAGGAGATAAATTAACCCGTGTGAGAAAACTTGATTTGATGAGTCGAATGCGTCTTCAAAATCAATTGACAGTAACCCTGCAATTAATTTTCATTAATCAATAATCAAAGAACTGATCAGAAAGAGAGAGATAGGGAGAGCAAGGGAGTTACTTGAGAGGAGAGTGCGTTTGCCAACGTTAGAGGATCCGATAAACAAGATGCCTGGTCGGGTCTCAAGTGATGTAGAATCTGATGATTTAGTTTCTTCACTCATTTTTCGTTGATAGTAGAAAGTTTCTTGAAAACCTATAAAATCAGCCAGAACACAAGTTCTGCTGCAGAATTCCTGGTTTATTCCCGATACAGTTGAGATCTCCCTGGCCAGTTTTACCCCTTTGAAAGTTAAGACGATTCTTGCATCAATCACATTTTCCCATGTCATCCACAGTTTTTTAATAGTGAAAATATATTCTCATAACAATACTATTAATAAAAACAAAAAACAACTCTTTCAATGTTATTTTTTTAAAAAAATATAGGTTGGAATTGAATTAAATTTTGTAATTTAATTTCATTTATTTTTATAAGACTATTATCATCTTATAATTTGAGTTATGATTTTAATGAGTTAACCTCGATTGAGTAAAGTTTATTGCGGATTTGACAAGTTAATATAAATTAACTTGAGTTATTTTTTTTAGTTGTTTTTTTTTCAATTTTATTCTTTAAAATTGAATTGATTGAAAATTAAATATTTTATTTTATTTTATTTTATTTTATTTCTACGTATTTATAGGTTAATCCAGGTTGACCAAAATCATTTTAATATGTTAATTTCAATATTTATTAAAACAATATCATCTTAAATATTTATTTTAAATCAAACAATATTTTTATCTGCTATTTAGGTTGTAGTTGAACCATCTAAAATGACTAAGAGAGTGTTTGGTATTGCGTTTTAAAAACGCTATTGGAAGAAAAAAATATTTTAAATTAAAAAATAATGTTTTTAAATCATTTTCATGTGCTGATGAAAAACATAATTTTTTAAAAATAAAAAATATTATTTTGATACATTTCTGAACGAAAAGCACTTTAAAAAACAATTATAACCACACTCTCAAAATGTCACTAGGCTTTATTGAATAAATTCTTGCACAATTTTAATTTCTTTCTACTGAAAAACTTTTCATTAGAAAACATATAGTTATAAAGTAAATGTGATGCTTTTTTCTAATGAAAAGTTGTTTTTCATTTTTTGACATATGACCACAATATCCCATTAAAAAAATAGAAAATAAAGAAGTAATACGCAAATTGAGATGGTGTTCGTTTCAAACTCTGCCCACTTCTTTTCTTGACAAGCAATGAAATAATTAGTGAGATGGTTGATAGGTTAAACTCTTGAAAAATAATCATAAGAAAATGGAGGTGGTGGAGTTAAAATAGCATAAAAATGATGGGTAATACAAAACTATAAACTAATTTAAATTATCTTACCCAAAGGAATACAAGTAAAGAAATAAAAGGTTAAAACATGATTAATTTGTGGGTATAAAATTATCGGAATCAATTTTAAAATCTTCCAAGGTCGATCGTGCTTCCTTTTTCTCGAGCTGAAAAGCGCAAGCGACAATGAGCTACAGAAATCCGTTTTCTTCGGAACGAGCCCTCCGGATCTGGATTCGATTGTTATTTCACCGCAGGATTCGATGTACAAGGAAAGGAACCCACTCTTCTACCTATCAAATTCGAAGCATTTTCCTTTCAAGAATCATCGGAATCAACTCCCTCGTGAATTTACCAGCAAATCACTCCGACTCGGCGGCAGTTGAGGAGCAATAAACCTTATAAATAAATTAGAAAAAAGATTGAAGGTGCACCGTTGTCGATATGCATGGCGACAATGGAAATGGAAATGGAAATGGAAACAACCATGTAAAACAAGAAAAGAGTATCGATGTTATTCGTTTTCAATAATCCTTCACTCATGGCTCCAAAATGGCTACCACTGGTTGTACACTAGCAAACGACAAAAAGAACTGATCCACCTTATACGTGGCTTATGAAAGATTTCCATGCATGGCCCGTCATAGCTGAAAAAAGCTATCTTTGACTTTCGTCGCACGACACACGTGTCCTTCAAGGAATTAACAAAATTTAAGCTCACAGATTTATCAGTGGTAACTTTTCGACAGAGAAGTAACGAGCCTGAATTCAGGCGGAGTCGATGACCCAATGTTGCCCATCAGTTTGGATTTTACGCCCGATCATTTGAGCAAATAAATTGACTGCTCTTCTCACGCCTCTATTGTCCGCTGCGGTAAAATAATCGTGCCCAAAAATTATCCCACCGGGTCTCAAGATCTGGTAAGCCCGGTTTATATCAGCCCACGCCGAGTTAAAATCATGGCCCGCGTCGATTTCTATCAAATCACCAAACACGCCCCACTCACATAATTTCTCCAAAGCTGACCCGCTCGAAAATGGCATTGGCAAAACTGACCCCGTAGCATTTTTGTGAATAACGTTCTGCAGGAACTGGTACAGCAACAGAACGTCACTGTTTACCATCTTAACATAACCAAACCGGTCACGAAACCCGGGCCACCCGCGAAAATCGTCTATGCAAAGAATCTGTGAATCCAGCCCGAGTTTGCGGGTCAACTCGGCCATGTGGAGAGCCGAAGCGCCCAGGAAAGTACCCACTTCGATAATCACTTTAGGCTTCGCTTTTTGGATAAGGTGTTCAAAAACCTCACCGTAAGAGCCCCATCCCTTGAGCTTTTTCTCTCTAAGGAGGCCGCTAACATGCGCAGGAGGAAAATTGTCGTATGGTGACGTGGAGTTGAAAACCCGGTCAAGAATTGTTTGGTGGACGAGTTGGGGTGGAAGGGGCTCGGCACAGCGAGTCTTGACTCGGAAGTTGTCGAGGTGGGTGTTGAGGCTGTCACCCACTTTCAAGATTTCTGGAGATGATAAAGGCTGCGGTGGAGAGCGGGAGCTCGGAGCTGATAAGTAACCTAGCGCGTAGGATAGCAGTAAGAGGATAACGTACACAGCTGGAGAATTCAACAGTCTGAATACCAATCTTGTTTTCTTGTTATTGATGGTTTGGCGGTGGTTGAAACAAGGTAACTGCTCTTCCTTCATGTTCCTTGAAAGCTTCAAATATCGGTGGTATCAGATATGTATTTTCGGTGCTGTACTTGCTCAGAACTGTAAGGTTTTTCGAAAGAAAGACGAAGGGAAACGAAGTTTTTGGCTGTGTGGCTCGAGTCGGTTGCGTCTTTAGCACACAGATGGGGATGGCGTGTTAGAAAAGTCCATGGAAAATGTGATGGGGCTTCAATGGAATTGCCGGAGGTTTGGAAGGGATAAGGTCGTAGACCATCTTCTAATCTGTCGAGTCGATGGGCTTATTATAGAAGTGAATGATTCAATTCCACTCATAGATGGAATTCTCTCTCCCCTTGAAATTTAGCTACCCAGAATTCGACCGACTGCAAACGTCGCTTTCTTTAATTGTATTCTTTTTAATGGCTCCGAGAGTGGTTCGAGTTTGCGGTAGGATTACTTTTTAATTTGTTTTTTTCAAGGATTTATTAAAATAATTTATTTTTTAAAATAATTACATCCAAATAATTTAAAAATACAAAACATAATAATTATAGCAGCTAACGCCTGACACACAAGTTTAGTTTGCAGCAATACATGTTACATCATAAGGGTTTGGTCAGAAGTATTGTTATTTAAAGTGAACTGAATGAAAATAATATTTTTCAGAAAATAGTTTTTGATATAAAAATACTAAAAACATAATTTAAAATTAAAAAAAAATTCAAAGTTTTCAAAAATACTTATCATTTCAATAACAAACACCAAGTTATTTTATCAAATTATTTCAAGTTCAAAGCTCTTATGACAATTAAGTTTGAATTGATGGAGCAGATGGCACATCATGGAGAATTTTTCCTGGTAAAAGATAGGGTTTCTTACGCAGCAATTTATCATGCTCAAGTAAGCCGATCCCATATAGATGCTCACATTTTCTTGTTTAACTCAACCTCAAAATGTTTTTTTAGTTCAAATCTGACTACGAAGCTGGCTTCTGGGTTACGATGAAGGTCCTTTCACGGACTACAAGTGATTGTCAATACGTGTTTTTTCTTTTAAATATTTTTATTTTATTTTAAATTAATTATTTTTTATATTTAAAAATGATTTTTTTTAAATATATTATTTTGATACATTTTTTAATATATAAAAAAAATGTTAAAAAGTAACTTTAACAACACTCTAAAATAGACACTCAGAAACACACAATGATGTATTTGTTTACATTACCCCTCTGTTTTTTATATAAAAAAATATATTAAGTTATTTTTTTTTTAAAATAAGATTATTATTTTAATATAATGATGGTAAGAATAAATTTTAATATATATTAATATATTTTTAAATAAAAAATATTTTAGAAAAATATATTATTCTTCAAATACTGTGTAATACTTCTACTAATGAAACTTCCTTATCTTCTGATTTGGAAAAGGTTCCTCGGAGGTCATTATCTTTGTTTCTTTTTGCCTGGATTCTTTCTTTCATTCCCTCACGAGCCAGTTCCCTCATTTCTTACCCTGTTCCGTTTATATTTTATCCCTTTAACAGCTTTTATAACTATAATTTTAAAATATCAAATAATTTGTAAATTGTGATAACTACTTTTCAAAATACTTTTCTATTAAGAATATATTACATTAATATTTTTATTTTTTAAAAAATAATTTTTACATCACCACGTCAAAGTGATATAATTTTTTTTTCCAATCAAAAAATAAAAACTAATAATCATCAAAATAAAGTTGATGGACCAATACTGAAGAGCAAAAAAATGCCTATGAACTCTATGGCCCAGTTACTAATTCTGTAAAATTGTGCCAAACAAAACTATCTGAAAACGATGACTCCGTGAGACCAAAATTCTAAAACACCAAGCATCATCTTCAAGTTGTTACAAAATGACGTACAGTTAGAGACAGACATCAATGAGAGAGCACAAGCTTCCATCTCTTCCTTCTGCACAAACCACAACAGCCTCTGTCTCACCCCTGGTTTGATTTTGATTCATTGGCATACCATAAAATGTCAACTCTTCAACAGTTCTGCAGAAAGGGGTGCCTAGTATCAGCAGCCAAAGGGATTTAAACAGAATCCATCAGGAGGCCACATCAATTTGCATCCTCAGAGCCATCGCATTCCCATTTGCCCTTGCTGGTGCAACAGCTGAGGATCCTGCATTTGATGTACAGCATTGAACTGTAATGGCATCTTAGGGGGGGAAATACCTGGTTGCTGAGCCATTGCTGCTGCCTGAAGATGCTGCATGTGATATGCTCCTTGCTGCAATGCAGGATGGGGCCATCTGAAAGCAATACTAATAAGCAAATGCCCAGTCTCATTAATTACTATACACCTGAGGAGGCATTGCTAGTGTCTGGTAAATTCAGATCCAGTCCAAGTTTTTATCCTATGGCTCTCCTCCATTTCACCTGGACTGCCATCTAACTGTAAGCACAGACTTTATTACACATGATGCTGCATTCTCAAGTGATGTTTATTGTTGCTGAGAACATTGGTGAAAAAACAGCACAATAATAGTCAAGCACTCCCATTATATGATATAGAATATATGTAGTAGCATGAGGTTTGAGCCAAAAGAATAAGTGAATACCTCAACCAGGGATGCAGTGGCACCATTAACATCTGGAATGCATAAACTGGTGACGGACAAGGTCCACAAGTTCAGTCCCATTTCCAACAGGACAAGATATAATTGACCCCAAATTAAAACAGGCAATATTGAATAAATTTAAGATACGCCACTCCATGTTTTCATCACCAATAGTGATGCCAGCTACCAACTGAATGTGTTGGATTTGATTGCTTGGATGATATTAAAATGCTAGTGGGTAATTAGGAACTCAGAGAACTAAATCCAGTCTTGTCTGAATAGGTACCAGAACACAAACTTTGAGATTTCTGTCTGTTTCTGCCCTAACCATGATGGAGATTCTTATATATTTGTTAGAGAAAAGTTACCAAGATTGGATTTCAAAACCAGCCTCATCAGTCGTGAGACCCTTTTTCTCAACTTTCCTAAATAGCCCCACTTACTTCTAGTATACTAGATCTTGCATTATACTTAACATGAGCACTGAAAACACATATACACAAGAAACAAGAGGATAGCATGGGCATGCACTCGCACGCATGAGAACAAATCACTTACCGGGCACATTCAGCAGCAAGTTTTCCAAGGTTTTGGTTGTCCCATATCGCCAAAATCAACCTTTTGTTTTCATCAAGGTACTGCAGAAAGAATTAAAAGAGATAAATCAGCCATCATAAGAAAGATAGTAGCAAATAATACATCCTGGAGTTGCACATGAAGGGGCAACCAAAAATGGAAGCTAAGATCAGATATTGCTCAGCATGGCAGTAAGGGGAAGGCCAAACTTGAATAGGTGTGGAAGCCTATAAATAAAAACAGCTATTAGCACACAGTACAGCCATGTTTTTGTATTCACGCATCACATGGTAAATTCTCCACCATTTTTTTCATGCATTGCTATACAGTATGCAATTTTGTCATGTTTCATAAACAGGAAAACACGTCTACTAGCTGCAAGAATGAATTTACACAGGAGGGCTTGGCCCAGCGGCAAAGGACTTTGTCTCTTTGTCTGCGTCAAGGGTTCGAGTCCTCCAAGTGTACCAGCCCCCAAGGTGTGTGAGTAGCGGGAGGGACCTGTGCGGGGCCATCCCGGGTTTGAGCCCCTGCAAAGCCCCTTATAAGAGTATTGGGGCAGCCGGAGGTTTTAACCACTCCCTGGGCTCATAAAGTGCGTTTTCCAGGAAATGGGGTTTCCTTCGTAAGAATCGATTCAAAAAAAAAAAAAAAAAAAGGATTTCATGAAGACGGAATGGGTTTGCGATACAAAAAATTTCATCATAAATATGGGAATTTGCAGAAGTAGAAGGTTCAAAAGGAATTCTTCGGCAAAGACAAATTTTCCAATCAATTAACTCCAAAACGAGCTTGAATAGCTGAGTTTTCCAACTTCTGGGTTCAATTTAATCTACAACTTAATAGCTTATGAACAGTCTCCTTATTTCCTCATATTCTAACTATTATGTTTGTTTAGCACGAAGCTCACTAATAAACCTTGATATTAATGGCATTAGGCTGACATCTATGGAAAAACCTGTCACGATAGCCACTAATCTGCATAATCAACTATTTTAAGCATCATGGATTTTCGGAAAGCACATTTGCAACAATATAAAGATAAACATAGAGGAGCCTTAATTATACTATCATCGGTCTAACTTCAACAGTTGCTCATTACCTGTGCTACTTATCAGCTTCGAATATTGTTTGCACAAAAGTGCCTTTTATGTTCATCTTTTATATTCATTATATTATTTAATAAGTTATTTCTTGTTCTTATAAATAAACAAATATCAAATCTGACCAAACTTGAATTTATCATTCTTGGTATCTTTAGAAATAATTATTTGTCATGGAACATTGATGTCGAGATTCATTTGAAAGCTATCAATCTTGGAGAGACCATTAAAAAAAGAAATAGCATGTGGCGAAATTTAAATGAAAGATATGACCACCAAAAGTTTACCATACTTTTCAAGCTCGTTATGAATGGTTGCACCCAGGGTTACAAGATTTTAAATCGATTAGTGAATATTATTATGTTATTTTAAAATCACCTCTTAACTGAAATTATGTGGTGAAGATATTGTTAATGTATAAGCTGCTATGCCCACGTGGACTTGAAGTGTTGAAGAAAGAAGAAGAAGAAGACTTGTGCAAATTGACTGAAGACTTTGTAGCTAAGTACAATGTATGATAATTCAGTTGTAATCAGTTGTAACAAGCACGTGTAGAAGAGATGTAACTAACTGATTCTTTAGTAGTTATGAATCAGTTAGAAGTAGTTACAACAGTGTGTAAAGCATGGGAATTGCTCAGTATATAAACTGGCAATTCATCGAACAACATATATGCAATAAGAGGAAATACGAAGTTAGTAGAAGTTGTGACTTATCTTTTCCTTTCTACTCCTGACCTTCTTCTTCCTCTCATCTCCCACAAATTACCCAACCAAATAACCTGCAACAATCAATTAAACTGAAATTAATTGAAAAGCACAGAGACAAACATGGTATCAGAGCTATAGTCTGATTCAAGAAGGGGCGTAAAAACTGTGGAAGATAATCAATCAAAGCAGAGTTTCAATAGCAAAGACATGACTGGATCATCAGACCTTCGAACACCACAATTCAATGGTGAGAACTATGATTTTTGGTCAGTTAAAATGAGAACAATCCTCAGAGCTTATGATCTATGGGATGTGGTTGGAAGTGTTGATACATCAACAACAGTTTCCAATTAAAGTAGCAGTGGAGAAGCTTCTGGTTTGAAAGACAAGAAAACTGAATCAGGAGAGGCTGCACTTGAGACTAAAGAAAAAAAATCAAAGATGCCAAGGCTCTAAGTATTATCCAAGGAGCCTTGACTGATGATATTTTCCCTAGAATAAGAAATGAAGAGACAGCAAGAGGAGCTTGGGATCTGTTGAGGAGAGAATTCAGAGGAGATGATAAAGTTACAGAGGTGAAGTTGCAGGCTGTAAGGACAGAATTCGAGTATATGAGAATGGCTGAATGAGAAAGCCTAGATCATTACTTGACTAAGTTCTTTGGAGTGATAAATGACATGAAGTCTCTAGGAGAAGAGATAACTGAAGCAAGGATAGTGCAAAAGACTTTGATGAGTCTTAGCAGAAAATATAAATCCATAGTCTCGATTATTGAAGAAACAAGAGACTTGAAAACATTTAGAAGTGAAGAAGTTATTGCTTCAATTAAAGTGTTTGATAGAAGGGAAGATATGTATGATGAAAGGGAAAGATTTGTGAATACTGAAAGAGCATCCAGTAGCCTAAGAATTGGGGGCAATAACTACTCTCACAACAACAAGGGCTCACCTGGCAGATCACATCCAAAGTGGCAGAATCAACAAAGGAAGCCTGCAAATTGGAGTCAAAGTGGAAGTCTGCCAAATCTGCAAAATGCAAACTGGAATCAGAAGTCTGGAGTGAATTATAACAATTCATCAAATTCACAGTATAGAAGTGGAAGTAATTTCCAGTCAAGCACAAAGCCGAAGTGTAGCACCTGTCAGAAATTTCACTTTGGCACCTGCAGATTCAAAGGGAAACAAAAATGTGAAAAGTGTAGCAGATTTGGTCATGGGCAAAATGATTACAGTTTCAACAAACAATTAGCTAATTCAGCAAAAGAAGAAGAAACAACCACGGGCATAATGTTTTATGCATGTCATGCAGCAAGCATTGTAGATGAAGATGTGTGGTTTGTGGATAGTGCATTTAGTAACCACATGATTTCACAAGAGTCAAAACTGATTAATATTGATAGATCAGTAACTTGCAAGGTAAAGATGGGTTCTGGTTACCTTGTGCAAGCAGCAGGGAAGGGGACTCTTGTAGTGGACACAAAACATGGGGTAAGACACATACAAGAGGTACTGTTGGTGCCTGGTTTGGATGAAAACCTGCTGAGTGTGGGGCAAATGATGGAGCATGGCTATTATATCTTGTTTGGAGGAAACAAGGCTATGATCTTTGATGATGAAACACTCACTAATATGGTTGCTAAAGTGATTATGAAAGGCAATAGATGCTTCCCTTTAACACTAGAATCAGTGGTGTCTGCAGCAAGAAAGGCCTCTATTTCAGAAGGTGTGTGGATGTGGCATAGAAGGTATGGGCATTTGAACTTTGAGAGCATGAAGAAGATGCAGCAGATGGATATGGTGACAGGGCTGTCTAAGGTGATGAATGTGGATGCTGTGTGTGAAGGGTGTGTGTTGGGCAAGCACAAGAGACAACCATTTGATAAAGATGTTGCATGGAGGGCAAGTCAGCCACTAGAATTGGTCCACACAGATTTGTGTGGACCTATGCAAAGTGAATCAAATGAAGGTAACAAGTACTTTATCACATTCATTAATGACTTTACAAGGATGTGTTGGGTATATTTCATTATAAATAAATCAAATGCTCCAAATATGCTTAAGAAATTCAAAGCTCTAGTTGAATTGCAAAGTAGCTATAAGGTGAAGAGACTGAGAAGTGACAGAGGTGGAGAGTATACCTCCTCTGAATTTCAGGAATTTTGTTCTGATCATGGAATTGAAAGGCAGCTGACAGTTGGGTATTCCCCTCAGCAAAATGGTGTTGCTGAGAGGAAAAACAGAACCATTTGTGAAATGGCTCGATCTATGATGAATGATAAGAACATACCTGTGGAATTTTGGGCTGAAGTTGTTAACACGGCTGTGTATTTGTTGAATAGAAGTTATACAACTTCAGTGGCAGCCAAGACCCCAATTGAGAAGTTCACGGGGAGAAAACCTGGCATTAAGCACTTAAAGGTGTTTGGGTGTATCTGCTACACCCATATTCCAGATGCTCTTAGGCAGAAATGGGATAACAAGGCTGAAAAGGGAGTTTTCATGGGGTATGGTGGCTGTGAGAAGGGTTATAGGGTTTATATCCCAAAGACAAAAAGAATAGTATTTTCTCGCAGTGTGATATTTGATGAAGATAGCATTTATGCATAGGAGACATGCAATGGGAAGTTAACCCCTGCACAATTTGTGTTTGAAGGCATAAATGAAGACATACAAACTGAATTGACTCAGCTAGAAAATGGTGAACAATCTCAGGAATGTGCAGAAGGTAGAAGTGATGATGAAGACAGTAGCACAGATTCAGAAATTGATTCACAAACACCAGTAAAAATCAGAACCTTGGAAGATATATATGCTAGGTGCAGTGCAAGCATGATTGAACCTGAAAACTACTCAGAAGCAGCTGGGGATGCAGCTTGGAAGGATGCCATGAAGGCTAAGTTGAACATGATTGAGAAAAACAATACATGGGAGCTAGTTGAAAGACCCATTAACCAGCCTGTTATAGGGGTCAAGTGGGTATATAAGGTCAAGCTAAATTTGGATGGTACGGTGAACAAATATAAGGCTAGACTTGTGGCAAAAGGGTATGCACAAAAGCCTGGAATTGATTATAATGAAACCTTTGCACCAGTTGCAAGGTTGGATACTATCCAAACACTTATTGCTCTAGCAAGCAAGAAAAATTGGAAACTATTTCAGTTGGATGTTAAATCAGCATTCCTAAATGGAATGCTTGATGAGAAGGTGTTTGTTGAGCAACCCGAGGGGTTTAGTGTTCAAAGGGCAGAAAACAAAGTGTACAAGTTGAATAAGGCTCTATATGGACTTAAACAAGCACCTAGGGCTTGGTATAGTGAGATTAACACCTATCTCATTATGAGTAAGTTCAAAAGAAGTGCAAGTGAACCTACTTTATATACAAGGGCTGATAGTGAGGGAAATCAGCTTATTGTGTCCATCTATGTAGATGATATTGTGTACACTGGTAGTAGTGACAGATTGATGGATGAATTTAAAAAGGAAATGATGTTGAGATATGAGATGACTGACCTTGGTCTTCTCCATCATTTTCTGGGCAGGGGTGTGATACAATCTGATCAAGGCATTGTTATCCATCAAAGCAAGTATGCAAGATCCTTGCTTGTGAATTTCGGGCTGGCTGATTGTAAACCAGTCTCCATTCCTCTAGCAACTGGTGAAAGGCTGAGAAAGGAAGATGGAAGTGAGTTAGCAGATGCAAATGTCTACAGGAAAATAGTGGGAAGCTTGTTGTATTTGACAGCAACAAGGCCTGACCTAATGTACATTGCAAGTCTGTTATCAAGATTTATGAACCAGCCAACAAAGAAGCACATGGGAGTGGCTAGAAGGGTTCTTAGATATGTCCAAGGCACACTGGATTATGGAATTGAATATGCAAGGCAGAAATCAGCAACACTAATGGGGTTTTGTGATGCAGACTAGGGTGGAAGTGAAGATGACAGTAGAAGCACTTCTGGATATGCATTTGGGTTTGGAAGTGGTGTGTTTTCATGGGCTTCAGTGAAGCAAAACACAGTGGCATTATCAACTGCAGAAGCTGAATATGTTTCAGCTTCTGAAGCAACTGTCCAAGTAATATGGCTGAGGGCTATACTTGATGATCTTGGAGAAAAACAAGTAAAAGCTACAAACCTATATTGTGATAACATGTCAGCTATAGCAATGGCAAAGAACCCAGTATTCCATCAGAAGACAAGGTATATTAACAGGAAAGTTCATTTCATAAGGGAGGCAGTACAAGGAGATGTTATTGACATTAAATTCTGCAGCAGTGAAGAACAATTAGCAGATATATTCACCAAAGGGTTGCCTAAGGACAGGTTCTTTGAACTCAAATCAAAGCTTGGTGTGAAAATCGTAAGCAGCTTAGGAGGGGTTGTTAATGTATAAGCTGCTATGCCCACGTGGACTTGAAGTGTTGAAGAAAGAAGAAGAAGAAGACTTGTGCAGATTGACTGAAGACTTTGTAGCTAAGTACAATGTATGATAATTCAGTTGTAATCAGTTGTAACAAGCACGTGTAAAAGAGATGTAACTAATTGATTCTTTAGTAGTTATGAATCAGTTAGAAGTAGTTACAACAGTGTGTAAAGCATGAGAATTGCTCAGTATATAAACTGGCAATTCATTGAATAACATATATGCAATAAGAGGAAATACGAAGTTAGTACAAGCTGTGACTTATCTTTTCCTCTCTACTCCTGACCTTCTTCTTCCTCTCATCTCCCACAAATTACCCAACCAAATAACCTGCAACAATCAATTAAACTGAAATTAATTGAAAAGCACAGAAACAAACAGATATCATAGAAGACCAAATATTAGAAGAAAAAAAAACATTCTCTACTTTTCATGCCTCAAACATTGTCTTGCAACAATAATATAAAAGACTGTATAATTTCAAAGGTACTCAGAACTAATTTCATGTCTTCTTGTGACTGAACAAAATAATGAGCTTTTGATGAAAAATCATCAATCTCATCCCACAAGTTCTATATCAATCCCTAAAATGAATGACACCTTTGTCCAAAGGACAAGAAAGAATCAAGGATATAGGTATGAAAAAAAGTGAAAAGGAAGAAGAAATAATCCTTCTAAAAAACAACTCACCATACCACCAGAAGTGAAGAAACAATGAACCCAGACAAGAAAAGGCAAGAATTTGCATAAACTAGAAAACAAATGTCATAGGTGTGATATGCATGGTCATTGGTCATGTATCTACCATACACCAAAATATCTTACAGATTTACTTCAAGGTTCTTTAAAACAAAATACAGTTGAGACTAATTGTATTCATAAAGATGATTCTGAAAATCACACTGCTTATATTGATGTTAATACTTATCTTGATATTTCTGATTTCTTTGAAAACTTAGATAAGACAAAAAGCATGCCTACTAGTAAAATAATTAGAGATGATTAATAGTTTTATTTGTATTAACATATTTATGTTATTATATTTTCAATAAAAAAATATTAGTTTCATTTAATTTAAATAATGAGCTTTAATTATATTTTGAATAGCGACATGATTTTTCATGATAAAGATTTATGTCTGGCAGATAATGCAACAACACAGACAATTCTTAAGAAAAATAAATATTATAAGTTTTTGACATTAACCAAAGTTAATGTCACTATAATATCACGTCCAACAAACATCATTAAAGGCTCTATTAAAGCTAATATTGTGTTACCACATAACAAAGATCCATTATATTCACTTAAGTCCATAAGAAATTTACTTTTACTTTGTTTTAAGGATATACATGCTAATAGTTATCATATTAAAATAACAGATAAAGATAGAAAAAAATATCTTTATATTACTACACATATTTTCGGTCAAAAGCTTGTACTTGAAAGCCTAACTGCTTTCTCCTCTGAAATTTATTATACGATCATAAAATATATTGAATCAAAGGTTGTAATACACCAAAAGTGTTCCGACCCAAAATAATTTATGCTTTGGCATGATCGACTCGGACATCCAAGATCAATAATGATGAGATGAATTATTGAGAATTTATATGGGCATCCTTTAAAGAACTTGATGATTTTTTATCAAGTGAAAATCCATATACTGCATATTCTTAAGGTAAATTAATTACCAAATCATCTCCATCAAAGGCTCTTATAGAATTACCATATTATCTCAAAAGAATTCAATGAGATATATGTGGGCCTATTCATCCACCACGCAGATCTTTTAGATATTTTATAGTATTGATTGATGCATCAAGTAATTGGTCACATGTTTGTTTACTTTCTAGTCGAAATATTGAATTTGCAAGATTAATAGCACAAATTATCAGGCTACAAGCACAATTTCCTAATTATCCTATAAAAAAAGTTCGATTGGACAATGCTAGTGAGTTTCCTTCTCAATCATTTGATAGTTTTTGCACTTCTATTGGAATTGATGTTGAACATCTTATTGCTCATGTACATACTCAAAATGGTCTAGCAAAATCATTTACAAAGCAACTTCAATTAATTGCAAGACCATTACTTATGAAATTAAAATTGTCTATATTTGTCTAGGAACATGTTATATTACATGATACATCATTAATTAGAATTATATCAAGTGTTTACCATAATTATTCTCTTTTATAACTTGTGAATGATATACCACCAAAAATATTTTATCTATGAACTTTTGGTTGTGCGGTATATGTGCTTTGTAGCACCCCACAAAGGACTAAAATGGATTCACAATGAAGAATAGAAATTTATGTTAGATTTATTTCTCCATCTATTATTATATTTCTTGAACCTTTGACTAGTGATATTTTGAAGGCACATTTTGATGAGAATATTTTTCCATCATTAGGGAAATAAAAATCAGTGTATGGAGCACGACAAAAAATTACTTGGAATAACCCAATGTTATTTTATTTTGATCCAAGGACAAATCAATATGAACTTGAAGTTCAAAAGGTAATTCATTTATAAAATATTGCAAATTAATTACCGGATGTTTTCACTAGTAGTGAAAAGGTAGTTAAATCCCATATTCTTACTACAAATGCTCCATCTAGAATTGAAATTCCTAAAGGAAAAAAAGTTAATATAGCAACAAATGAATCTATACCACGCCTGAAGCGTGGAATACTTATTGGCGCTAAAAACAAAAATCCTATAAAACAAAAAAAATCCAAGAAATGGATGATGATACTATTGGAGAGTCCTTAGCCACAAAACAAACATAAAATCTTGTGTTCATATCATCTTCCAATGCTGATCCTCCTGAAGAGGGACCTTCTGAAGAGAACCAGGTATATGGAAATAATGAAGTCTCCATAAACTATATTCATATAAGAAAAAATTTGGAACAAGATAAAATTATCATAAATGATGTATTTGCATTTAAAGTTGCTTTTAGCATCACTAAATTGATGATGAATTTGAACCATAAATTATTGAAGAATGTCGAAATAAAAATGATTGAACAATGTGGAAAGAAGCAATCCAAATAAAGTTAAACTCACTTGAAACATGAAGTATTTGGACATGTAGTCCATACACCTAAAGGTGTTATACTCGTTAGATATAAGTAGATATTTGTTAGAAAACAAAATGAGAACAATAAAATTGTGTGATATAAGGCACGACTTGTTGCACAAAGTTTCTCGTGAAGACCCGACATTGATTATAAGGAAACTTATTCTCTAATTATGGATACAATTACTTTTAGATTTTTAATTGGTTTAACAATCTCAGAAACTCTAGATATACGTTTAATGGATGTAGTTGCAATATATCTATATGGATCATTAGATAAAGACATCCATATAAAAATCCATGAAAGATTTACAATGTTTAAAGCCTTTTATAATGAACCCGTAAGTGTTTATTCCAATAAACTACAAAAATCTTTATATGGGTTGAAGCAATATAGGAGGATATGGTATAATCGTCTTAATGAATACCTCTTAAAAAGAGGGTTTGATAATGATGAGATTTGTCCATGTATTTTTTAAGAAAAAATATCTGGATTTGCTATTATTGCAGTATATATTAATGATTTAAATATTATTGGTATTTCTATATTAATGATTTAAATATTATTGGTATTTCTAAAGAGCTCACAAAAACTACAATCTATTTTAAAAATAAATTTGAGATGAAAGATCTCATAAAGAGAAAATTTTATCTTGGTTTACAAATCAAACATCTTTCAAAGAAATATTTGTATATCGATTGTTGTATGTAGAAAAACTCCTAAAGTGTTTTTATATGGACAATGCTTATCCTTTGAGTACACTGATGGTTGTTCAATCACTTGATGTGAAACGGACTATTTTCGACTTTTAGGAGAGGATGAAGAAATTATTAGTCATGAAGTACCATATCTTAGTGTTATTAGAGCATTTATGTATCTTGCAAATTGTACAAGTTCAGATATAGATTTTGCAATAAATATTTTGGCAAGATATAGTTCCACTCTCATAAAAAGACATTGGAATGGAGTCAAATATGTATTTTGCTATCTTTGCAGAACAACCATAATGAGGTTATTTTATTGCGGATCAAATTCATAATTGATTGAATATGTAGATGCAATTTATCTCTCTGATCCTCACAAAAAGAGATCATAAACAGATTATCTATTTATCTATAGTGGTACTATAATTTCTTGGATATCTGCCAAACAAATATTAGTGGCTACGTTATCAAATCATTCAGAGCTTATCGTGATATATGAACCAAGTCAAGAAGAGAACATAAAAAGAGATGCAAGTTATCTCTCTGATCCTCACAAAAAGAGATCATAAACATGTTATCTATTTATCTATAGTGGTACTATAATTTCTTGGATATCTGCCAAACAAACATTAGTGGCTACTTTATCAGATCATTCAGAGCTTATCACGATATATGAAGCAAGTCAAGAATATATATGTCTAAGATCAATTATCGAGTACATATAGAAAAAATATGGATTGTCAACCATTGAAAATAGTGTCACAATATTATTTGAAGATAATGTTGTCTGTATCACTTAACTTAGAGGAGACTATATTAAAGGAGACAAAACAAAACATATCTCATCAAAGTTCTTTTATACTCACGAGCTCCAACAAAAGAGATAAATGATATAAAACAAATCAGGTCAAGTGATAATTTAACAAACTTATTTACAAAGTCTTTACCAGTCTCAACTTACAAGAATCTTGTCCATAATATTGGAATATGTCATCTTAAATATTTATCATAAGACATGTATACACTTTAATTTTTTCAACATGATTATATTTTTTATCAATTCCTCACTAAATTTTTCTTACTTGCGGAGCGCAAACAAATCCAATAAAATTAGCATATATCTTAAGCATTTTGGTTGTGTTTTTCTTTCTCTTTTAAAGGAACAATCTACATAAAAAATTATTAATTGAAATCTAAATGAATCCAATATCATATTTAATGATTTTATTAGTTTTTTTTTTAAAAAAAATATTAAATGAATTCTCATATTAATCAGCTCTCGTGTTAGTTATATTTCTTGTACTTTTTTTAATTATTAAAGCGAAAGCATAGTTTTCTAGTCAATTTGGTTTGAAACTCATTTTTTATGTCTTTAAAATGAATTATTTTAGAACCTTTTCCAGGGGACTAAATGATAGACAACGCTTTTAGAGGGAAATTGAAGGGATTTCTTTAAGCGGAATTGAAGTTTACATGTCACAAAAGATTGGAAAGATTTTATTAATAGATGGATGGACCTTCAAAAGGTAATTGATAAAAAAAAAAAAAAAAAAAAAAAAAGTGGCATAGCAGCATGAGCTGCCGACGAGCATTTAGTCCCATGTCACGGTTGAATCAAATCGTAATATTTAAATTCTTAAAAACTGAAAAATAACGTAAGCATAAATTTTGCTTGGAAGTTTATAGTGTAATCATATAAGCAAATGCTGCGCAAGCACTTAAACCTCCATGTTTCTAACAAGTAGCCAACTAAAATACTGACAAATCAAACCACCCTTCCATATTTTTTTTATAGTTTCTTTCAGCATCGACTGAGTCACCTACCTAAACAACAAGGTCATTCGTTTTTGACTCATCGTCTTCTACTTCACAGGTACAGGTTCCAGAGCCGACGAGGGCGACCCAGGCAATTAGAGGAGTAAGAAACAGAATGAGACCAAAGGGCACCATCCACAGCTGAGTATTTGTTGGGTGATGTTCATAGCCCCACCAGAGCAGGAGTAAACCTCCAGCCATGCTCACCAGAATTGACCACAAACAATTTTCGTATGTCTTCTCGGAATAATACTCTTCATCTGCCTCATGCTTGTCTTCCTCCAGCGTTCCCATCGACCAATTCCAATTCTCTGGCTGAAATTCAAGAAAGAAGAGAACTATCATTTACCATATATATCTTAATTAGCATGACAAGCCATATATAAATACAGTGCATGCCAAGAGTAACAACTTCATAGAGAAACATACCTTCGTTTTGAAGGAGAATCGGAGGGTTTTTTTTTTTTTTTTTTTTTAAAGACAAGTTAAAGATGCAGTGGTATGTGGGAACTGATAATAAAGCAAGAGAAAGAAGAGCTCATGACGGCTTAAAAATATTGAATTTTATTTTTTTTATTTTAAATTGATTTAAAAAAAAAATCATGCTTTCAATTACCATCACGTGATCTCTTGTTTTTATTTTTTTCCCGAAGCAATCTCACCAACCTCTGAGCTTACAATCATAAGTGACTTCTTGTTTTCTTTCCTCTTTCTTTTAAAGAAAAAAATGATTACGTCTTTGGCTTTAACTCTCCGCCTAGTTTATTTTTATATTTTAAAAATGATTTTTTGGGGAAAGTATTCTTTTTGAACGAATTCTATTATTTTGATATATTAATATAATTTTTTTTTGTAAAAAAAAAATCATTATTTTAATATAAAAAAGAGAAACAGGCTCTTTGCGATCGATGGAGCTATCTGGGGTAGATTCTTCTGTCTTTTTAATTCAGGTGACCTTGCCTGCTTTGACAGCTGGACCGTGAGCTCCAGTGGACAGCGGGTTCACTCAAATAAATTTTCAAAATCATATCTTCATTTCCTCTCTGATTATGATTATTTGGCTTTCAATTCTCAAGGTTTTTCTTTTAAATAGTGCAAGGTGCTTTCCATGTTCTTGAACCACGCGCATATCTTCTTACTCGGTGCTTCTCTCTGTTTATACTATTTATTTATTTATTTATTTAAAACAAAAAACAGAACACGAGCTCTCGAAGCAAATAAGCAGTTCCTCGGCCGCGGTGCTGGATGGCCTAATCCCTTTGAAGAGGAGAAGTCTATGGACCCAAGATAGTGTCCACTATGGACTCTAATTCCATTCCAAAAAATCCAGTTTAAAACAGCCCATTATATAAGCCAGGTTTGGACCGAGCTAGTCCATCTACTTCCTTTATGAATCAATGGGCCCGGCCCACGGAGATAATATTTTCTTACATGACTGAGCCCATCCAAAACCAGCAGATCCAACACGGTCGTTTTGGGTCTAGGTTCCATCATCCCTCGAGGAGCCTCGTATGGTCAGAAATGGAAATGTGTTTTCATTATTATTATTATTATTATTATAATTTCTTTTTTCAGGTTCACACATTTTATCTTCGCAGTCATGTGAATGTGATCCATGAGAGAAGTCTCTGCGCGGAAGAATGCGTGGACAAAGTTACACCATGAGATAACCGAGCATTGAAATCAATAAAAGAAAAAAACAAAACGACGAGTAGCCAAAATCTAGCTCACCACTTTCCCACGTGAGAGTGACTTCAAACCCTATGGAAGATGACTTCATTGTTAGCAACCACATATAGTGTTGTAAGAACTATTTACGATAATTAAATTATGCTTTTGTAATTCGACGAACAAATTTGAGGATAATTAAATTAACGAGTTCTTTTTTCTTTCTAATGTTTATATAACAATAAAATAATTGATTTACCATTACAATAAAAAAATTGATCTATTGACCAAACATATTTTTTGCCTTTTAAAATATATATTTATTACTTTAGAAATAAAAATAAATAAAAGCTTGTGTTCAGGAGCCTTTTTCTTTTTTTATCCTTTTCACATTTCGTTAATTTCATAATCATGGATGGTATATTGGATCTTTTACTATTAATATTTATATTTTTAATAAAAAAATCTTTATTTTTGTTTTCCTCAGGATCTAAGATCGGAAGGGCACCCGTGTTTTTTGAACGATGCGGGCAACACCTACAAATTTATTTTTTTTTCTTGGAACTTTTCTAAAATAATTTAGTTTGTTTTCAATTTGATACTTTTTAAGGTTTCTAATGTTTTCTTAGTTTTTCTTATAAAGTTTTATTGAATTTGAATTTCATCATTCAATCAATATTTATGGTGTATTGTTTTTTTCCCTTTTAATTTGACTCTTATTCTTTTGATTTGTTTATGTTTTTTTAGTTATTTGTTTTGTCAATTTGCATGCAGTTAATAAATTTGGTGACATTTCTGATTGACTGTCTGACTTACAAGGGATTGAACTTTAAAACTTTTCTCATTTGTTATACTTCTATTTTATTTTCATTTGATTTAATAAAATATCAATTTTAATAAATATATTCAATGAACACATCCTAATAAATATCACATGTTGAAATATCTTAGTGTATAATTATCTCTAACTTTTTGTAGCTATGGTTGAAGTTATTGTTAATGATTTTCTCTCTCGTTTATACGCATGTATGATTATCCATTTATTTAATTAAGTGCTTGCACGTATTAAATATCTTGGTATATAGTCATCTTGCATTTTTCTTGTTTTGCTTTTAATTATTATATACTTTTTTTATTTATACAAATAATTATCAATTTATTTTATTAATTATTTGAATGAATTTTTTTGATTTAAATTTATATTTCTTTTATAGAAAAATATTGTTTTTTCAAAAAAAATATGTGACTTGCTGGAAATGAAGTAGCAATTTGTAACAAGACAATGTTGCATGATAAGGACTTTGCATGCAGTCATCTGCTTTCCAGTGACATTAATGACCACTCAGGACAGGACCACGCAAGTTCTTACCTTATGTTTTTTGTGTGTGATGGTATGTGTTTTTAAGAAATAAATTTTGTTGTCTTAAGAACTTTGTATCCTGTAAACGCGTGACGAACTCCGAAGAGATATCTGCTTCTTTCTTAAGAAAATTTGATCTTATTTGATTTAGTTTTTGAATTTGATTTATTTCACTCAATTCAATTTAAACTGTGGGAATATGAGATTTTGATAATAAAATGATATCACTCTTTAATACCTTTTCAAATTAAAAGTTTTGAATTTAAAAGTTATAAAGCCCATTATTATTATTATTATTTTGTTTTTTTTTTAAACTATTTGAAAAATAATATGATGATGATAAGATTCACATCGGTAATCCGCTTGATCATCACAATTTTGATGGCATATTAAAAAATATCTTAGTTTAAAGTGAGATTTTTGGATGAGTAACTAGTAATGGTTTTATATTTCTAAATGAAAAAATAAATAAAAATAAATATGCAACAAAATAAATAAAAACTAGTAATGGTCAATTTTTTTCAAAAGAAAACAATCTGATTGGAGAGATTATATTGTTGATCTGTTTTAAAATCATTGATTGATATTCTATAATGGTCTGTTTTTAAGTGCAATAACTATTGTTTTTGAAAAAGATTATTATTCAAAAATATATATTTTTTTATTTTTAAAAAATATTTTTGATATCAACATATTAAAAATGACTTAATACACCTTGCATCATTGATCTAAAAACATAAAAAAATATTTTTTTTAAAAAATATGAATATTTTTTTCTTTTCAAAAACACTTAACAAATACATTTCCAAACACGATATACATCATACCTATATAATATATTAGATAAACAATTGAATTCAAATTAACAATTAGATTTGATTTTAAAAATCAAATTAATACAGACTCATATATTTGAATATTTATCCACAATATTAATTGATAAAATGTTCTATTTTTCACAAACATGATCTCAGGAACATGTAAGAAAACTACACTGCTAATTTAGACGAGACTGGCAACATATTGCAAACATTTCCCATAAGGATTTTTCCCATTTTAAAATTTAATTTCGAAAAGAGTTGAGTTTATGCAAGGGATGAGGACGTGAATTCCCGGGTTCTACGGAAGCCTCTGACTTATTTCAAAAGTGTTTTTTTTTTTTTAAATTTAAAAATATATATATATATTTTTATTTTAAATTATATATTTTAGTTTTACATCATTGATATTACAGATAATTTTTTTTTTAAAATAAAAAAAATATTATTTTAATATATTTTTAAATAAAAAATACTTTATGTTACAATGAGTTTCAAAATTCATCCAAGGTCATTTATGAATTCCCGCAGTCAGCTAACCAGGGAATTCAAGACTTCAGTAAGCCTGCTGTTCCTTAGCTTTCGAATAAGCTGTCCAATATTCCAATCCGGTTAGGTTAGCATTCCAACTCAATTCAACTCGGGTGAGATGTAGACTAAGAAAATATTTGGTACTCCGTTTCAATTTTTTTATTTTAAATTAATTTTGATATTTTTAGATATTATGATATCAAAAATAATTTTTTAAAAATAAAAAATATTATTTTAATATATTTTTAAATAAAAAACATTTTTAAAAACAACTTAAGATAAGAAAAGAGGACTCGGACATTGAATTTGCCCTTGCTTTCTCACTCGATCGGAAGGGGTTGCATCTTTTCTTCTTTCTTCCTGGGACTCAATAGCCTTCTATTACTATCTGCTTAGTATATAAGACTAGAAATTGAACTTTTAAAAGCCATTTAAAAAAGAAATGTAATTTTTTAATATTTTTATGTATTAATATAAAAAATGATTTTTAAATATAAAAATAATATTATTTTAATATATTTTTAGATAAAAAATATATTTAAAAATACTATCAAAACGAATAAAAAAAACAACAATTACCAAAAAGAAATGTCAGACACGGGAACCGGGAGTGCATTGATTGACCTGTAGTACTTACGTTAGGACCCGCCCTGCATCATCGCACCATCCTCGAAATTTCCCTCCTCCCTTCTTCTTCCTCTAATCCAAAAACCATTCCATTTATACGATACAACAGCGACAACAGCAAAAACAAAATCCATTGATCTGACAACTTGAATTATTATCAACACAGAAAAATAATTATCATGAGTGTCAAGGTACCGGCAGCGAGAACACGAGTAGGAAACTACGAGTTAGGCAAGACCATTGGTGAAGGTAGCTTCGCCAAGGTCAAGGTCGCTAAAAATGTTCAAACCGGTGATGTCGTGGCCATTAAAATTCTCGACCGGGATCAAGTCCTCCGTCACAAGATGGTCGAACAGGTTCTGATAATTAATGTTAATCTTCTATCAACTTCTTTTCTTTCACTTTCTGTATCGTGGGAATAAAAGTATTCTAATTATGATGATTTATTAATTTTGAATCAATGATTAAGAGAATTGCTAGTGTTGTTGTTGTTGTTGTGCTTTTTTTTTTTTAATAATTATTGTTGGCAGTTAAAAAGAGAAATATCAACGATGAAGCTGATTAAACATCCAAATGTGGTCAAGATTTTTGAGGTACTTGCAATTTTTAATAAAAGAAAAAAATTCTTGAGATTTTTATATGTATGCGACTAGTTTTACTAATGCTACTTGCACATGTATTTAGGTCATGGCAAGTAAAACCAAGATTTACGTTGTCATTGAGTTTGTTGACGGGGGAGAGCTCTTTGACAAAATTGTAAGAAGTTTTTTTTTTTTCCTCGAGTTAATTAGATCCTCTGATTTACTATTACTTTTCGCATATCCCATTTTCTTGTGCATTGATGTTTTTAATTTGTCTGCACTGAACACGTAATTAAAAAAGTTATTTGGTGGTTTTTTTGCTCCTAGGCCAGGCACGGGAGACTTAAAGAGGACGAAGCCAGAAGATATTTCCAGCAGCTTATAAAAGCCGTGGATTACTGCCACAGTAGAGGCGTCTTCCATAGAGATTTGAAGGTTTGCCTCCATGCCTTGCATGATTTCCTATATTCATTTTCCTAATGACAGGCGGGCGTGTTCAGAAATATGTGTGCCCACACGCTCACACACTTGGTTCTGGCCTCGTTCAACCAGGAGTTACTTGTTTATCATTAATGGCTACTCTGCATTCGTGCAGCCTGAGAACCTTCTTCTTGATTCACAAGGTGTTCTTAAGGTTTCGGATTTCGGATTGAGTGCGCTGTCACAGCAATTGCAGGTAAGCATTGTGATCCTTGCCTACATCCTATGCTGTACATTTATGTCGAAAGGAGCAGCTTTCTCCAGGTGGATTGAGTTTTTTAAGAAGTGTGTTATTCTATACTTGGATTTATTGCGTATTTCCCAACATTTTTATGATGAAAATTAATCTGTATGTGTAGACACTGGCCCCTTTAACTTGAATTATAGAAACGTTTCTGCAAATATAAAACAATGAAGGCAAACCTTTTCCTCTGGTTTTCTAATTTTAGGGTGATGGGCTGCTTCACACTGCCTGTGGAACACCAAATTATGTCGCACCTGAGGTATTTTGCCTTAAATTTGGTGGGATTACAGTTATCAGATAATACAATTATTTATCTGTACTATATCGATTGCATGTGTTATTTTTCTTTCCAGGTTCTCAAAAACCAAGGTTATGATGGCACAGCATCCGATGTATGGTCTTGTGGGGTCATTCTCTTTGTTCTTATGGCTGGATTCTTACCTTTTTCCGACCGAAGTCTTGTGGCTTTGTACCGAAAAGTAAGTCCTTTTTTCCCACCTTTTTAAGTCAAGAGACCTTCCATATTATGCATGCTGATGCATGTCCGAAAGTAATTTCAGATTTGCGGAGCTGATTTCACATTTCCATCGTGGTTTTCATCTGGTGCAAGGAAACTGATAAAACGCATTCTTGACCCAAAACCTCTTACAGTGAGATCTAGATTCCTCTCTTTGTTGGATGTACATTAAATTTGCTCATTCGTTTTGCGTTTTCTTCTGGACCTGTTATTAGTGTGGTTAGAGAATCAGCGTATAAAATACCTAATGCAGCGCTTGATGGCTTTGTTCTTGTCTTAATTGTATGCCCATAATCACTAATATTATGATTGCATCTTCCACAGAGGATAACAGTTTCTGAAATTTTAGAAGATGAATGGTTCAAGAAAGGATACAAGCCGCCGCAATTCGAGCAGGAAGAGGATGTAAATATAGATGATGTTGATGCTGTTTTTAATGACTCAAAGGTAAGAAATTTGATCACAAAAGCTAGCTAATTTACCTTAGTCAAGGCGCCAAAACAATGTCTTAGCACCGAACTTTCTGCGGATCCTTGCCAGGACTAGAATTTCATAGCATAAAGAAATTATTCATGTCGAATATCAAGAATGTATTAATGATAAAATAAAAGTATACCTGAATCTATATCTGAAAGTCGCTCTGTATAAATAACCTTCCAGATTAACACGTTCTGTTTTAAGAGCTCTTTGATTCTCTCTATCTTAACCTTATTTTCTCTCTGATAATAGGATGTTAGAATGAGAATGAAGTAGCACATGTAATCTAGAGACCATGACCATATATATAGGTAACCAAGTACCTTTAGGTATTCATGCCTTCTGGCAATCTCACCCTTTGGTATTCTCATTTTAGTCCATCACTAAAATAAAAATAGCCTTTTAATCTCTACACATTAAAAGTTCCCACGCTATTAGATATACCAAAACCCAATTATCTAAAAATACTTAGCAGATCATTTTTTAATTAGACTATATTTTATTTAACAGTTCACAGACAAATAATTATTCTCGTATAAACATCCAACAAATTTACCTTAGACAAGGCGCCAAAACAATGTCTTAGTACCGAACTTTCTGCGGATCCTTTAAGAAAGGGCATTCAGAATGTTTAATCCATATGTTCAAATCCCGGCTCTGGACTTTGCTGGGCTTTAGTTTTTGTCCATGACATTGTAAGCCAACGATGAATTCAACCAGAAATGACAATACATTTCTAATTTTAGTTACTTAATTTGCAGGAACATCTTGTGACAGAAAGGAAGGTGAAACCAGTGTCAATGAATGCTTTCGAGCTTATTTCTAAAACACAGGGATTTAGCCTTGATAATCTGTTCGGGAAGCAGGCAGTACGTACAGTTAGATTTCTTTCATCACTTTGGTCATTGCATTTGAAATTTGCAATTCGTTGTGCCGATATGTGAAAGTGAGATATTATGGTGGCAAAATTCTGTAAATTGGAAAAGCAATGGTTTGCCAAGGCAATGTCTATGCACAGACCATTTCTATTTTCTGTCCCTTTTTTATTTTGGTTGAAGAGTCTGCAGCCTTTTGGCCCTTAGTTTGAATTGTTTCTGACCCCACCCCTCTCCATAATCATATTGTTAATAATTACTGATTACTTTATGCTGCCCGCCCTGTGATCTTTCTTTCTAGCGAAGTGAAAACTCGCAATGGCTACCTAAATGCTTCTCGTTTGCCTCTCTATGTTTGTTCTAGGGTGTTGTGAAGCGAGAAACCCGTATTGCTTCTCATAGCCCTGCAAATGAAATCATGTCTAGAATTGAGGAAGCTGCAAAGCCTCTGGGCTTTAATGTCGATAAACGAAACTACAAGGTGATGGTTTCTACCTCGAATTTATATCTATGCGTTATAATTTCCTTTTTCTTTCATTTGCCTGAACTTCCATGTTTTATATTTATAATTCTGTTTTAGAAATTGAATGGTTTTATTTCCAAACTAATTCCAGATGAAGTTGAAAGGTGACAAAAGTGGGAGGAAGGGCCAACTCTCCGTAGCTACTGAGGTAACATTGAGTTGATCCATGGTGATACCTCTGAATTATCCCTTCAGAATTAATGAAGTCGACAATCATTCTAAACGTGTGGAGTAATATTTTTCCTTGCTCTTATACTCTATTATTAATATTCTACTCTCCAAACTCCCAACATTTGTAATTCGGCAATCACTGTTCGAGTAATAATTACCACTGCACCATTGTCTTTAAAAAAAGAGAAGGTTGACTACTTTTTATTCAAGGTAATTGCATGGCAACTTTCTGAGTTACTAAAATGCATGTCCCGCATCTTACATGGAAATTAGTTGGAATCTAATAATTTTTATCATTTGTTTTATGTAGTAAGGATTTCATTGCTTAAAATGTTATTGTTTCAAGAATCTATTGGATATGATCCCTGTTTTACGCTCGCATTAATGTTGGCCGCATGTTTTCTCGCGTTCCAAGCCATTCTCTAGTGTGAATCAAAGGGTTTTCAGTTGATAAATAAACAATAAAACCCTTTGTGTTTTTTGCAAGCACTCAGTTGTCTACTGTAATTTGGATGGTCAGCATTTTCAGGTTATGGACTGGTATTATTCTTGTCTGCACTATATTGCTTTACTAACAATCCAGGTTCAGGACTTCACTTAAAAACCCCTGACAGTTAGAAAGCTAGATAAATCCTCTTTATCGACACAAACTCTACCACTGTATCGATTCATCTATTCAATGCTTCTGCAGCTCCCTATCACAAACTCTTTAATGGCTGTGCATTAATTCAAATATTTGATACTGCATATGGAAGTTGACAGCTTGTTTCTTTTGGACTTTCAGGTGTTTGAGGTAGCTCCCTCTTTGCACATGGTGGAGCTGCGGAAAATTGGTGGCGATACGCTCGAGTTTCACAAGGTACGTCAACATTCTAATCTGAATAAAAAAGAAAGCATTCTTCATCGTTTTGGAAGGATGAAAGAGTTTTAATGTGCTAAGTTTGTGGGTGGCTAACGTCGACGTATCTCATCATGTGGCAGTTCTACAAGAGCTTCTCGTCAGGTTTAAAGGATGTAGTCTGGAAATCTGATCAAACTATAGAAGGATTAAGGTAAACTCTCCGTTTCTCTACTCTGCAAGTGTGCAGGAGTCTCTTACGAAGTGCACATTTTTAACTCACGATTCTCTTGTGCAGGTCGTAGCAGAAATTTTCTTACTGGGTCCATTCCTTTACCCGATCTTGATATTTGTTTTAGATTATTAATTGCACATCAAATTTGAGGGTATATATGTGCAATGTGAAAGCTTTGATCGGTTGGCGTGGTGGTTTCAACTAATATGTAGTACATTGGAAGAAATGAAATTAGATTGTGTTTGTTATGTTGGTAGAGAATGTCTATGCTTGCAAAATCTAAGATACCGTATTTGAAACTATGTTTAGATGCATTTTAAAAAAAAATCAAAATGAATCTAAAGCATTATTCAGAACGGAATATTCTCATAATTTATGCATGAAAAGAATTGATATTTGTCTGCTCAACAAAATTCTTTTTTCCCGTCATGGTGGAACAAATTTGTCTAATACGAGGCGAGTTGAAAATCATTATTTCTCATTTTTTAATAATATATATTAGTTATTAATCAACTCTATTTAAAAAAAAAAAAACAATTGATAGATTATATTTGATCAGTTGGCACCGATTTAGGCCACCAAAATGAATAACAATTATGTCGATGAGAGAAGTTCATATTATATTTTTCTTTAGAGTTCATAAGAAAATAGATATGAGCTTAGATTGATTTTTGGTTCCAGGTTGATTTATTTTTTGGAGCTATATTGTAACACAATTGATAGGTTTGCCATGATTTATAAAGTGTTTTTTTTGGATGTTTTGGGTAAAAATTATGTTGAAAATAGGTTTTGAAGTTAAAAATTCTTAACCCCTGATTTTCTATTGTGACCAAAATCTATGTTAGATTAGACAACATGTCATGTAATAATTATTTTTTTCTTTAAAAAATGTGTCAAACAACACCTTATAAATAGTGAAAAAAAGAGTCCAATAGTGCAGGCTACCTGACAGCCTGCGTGTGGGCGCAATATAAATGGGTCAAACCTGTCAACGCTTGACCCCTTTTCCTTTCTTTTTTTTCATGGTATTGTTTTTATGTAAGAGATTATATTTAAATTAATACTCCTTTGATTCTTTTTATTATGTTTTAAGTAGATAAACTATATTTTTGACAATAAAGATTCTTTACTTTCATATAATGTTTCTAATATATGTAGTCATGTATTATATTTTTCTTTTCTTTTTATTTTATTTAGTTAATTGGATGTGTTTGTCTTTTTTATTATCGTTTGATTGAGTAAAACAAAATAATAAATAAAAATGTAGCAAATTGCCTATAATATAAACAACATGATTCTTTTATTTTAAATTTATTCACCTTCTAACAATTAACTGTGTATTATAATAGTGCATTTTGACAAATTTTTATTTTGAGTCTCAAGCTTTTTCTTTGTGCAATCAAGCCTTTTTAAGCACCATATTCCATGTTTTTTTTAAGGGATGGCTGAATTGAAAGATAGAGGATTCAAGTACCCATATGCATTGCGGGTTACAATAGTAATCCAGACTTCTTGTTTTTTTTTTCATTTTAACCCTTTTTTTTTCTTTGCTTACTTTTTTTTGTTTTTAATTTGGTCCTTATATTATGTATTTATTGGTATATAAAATTGATAATTTATTTTAATTTTCCTTTTATAATGGTTGAGAAATAAACTGCATAATTTTATTTTTTAATTTTGATTTTCCTTTTATATGATTTTTTTAATAGTTAATAATCTTTTTTTATTATTGTTTAATTAAATAAACAATAGTTTAGAAGAGAAACACGTTATTAATCTTATTAGAGTTCATTATCTAGTTTATAAGTTTGAAGTTTTGACTTGGATTACTTGATTCACAAGTTTGACGAGTTTACTCATCAAACATGATAAGTTTTTTTTTTTTTTAAAAAAAAAGACATGTCATGTTTTTATTGGTCATTCAAGTTGTTTTTGAACCTATTAAATTGATTAATTAGCTTTGTGTCAACTTTCACATGAGATTTAATTAAAAATTCGAGTTAGACATGAAATCGGGCTAGATAGAACTATTTAATTGAATGTAATGATAATGTAAGAGATTTATACTCTTGATAATTTTTTTAAAATACTATAAAAAATCTAGTTTTTTCCGCAGAAAACAAGCTAGGGGAATTGACTAGTATATCACATGTAGTGTAATATGGATCACTTTAAAGAGTGATAGCCACACCTATCTACTATCTGATTTCCAGCTCTCCCTATTAAATAATCAACGCTGTCCTCTGTTTTATTTTTTATATATATATTAAAGATTTTTCTTTCACATACTCTTGATATCTCACTCATCATTAGCGGGCAAGAAGGTTTGCCTGGATGTCTGATTGTATTCTCTGCTTCTTTCAGTATAGTTTCCGGGAATCGGCAGCGTAACTGTGAAGCCTGAGATAGTGGGTCGACGATGCAAATGAATGTATGCGGATCACAGAGGCAAGTATTCAAATGAAAAGAATTTAATAAAGATGGAGCAATACCACGCTGAGAAGAATGATATGTTACGGATAATAATGATGAAGCCATCACCCTCCCTCTCTCAACTGCATTGATAGATTTGTGGCTGCCTCACTTGTTGTGACTTTTCCGATTAACATCTCAACTCATAGAAGACTATCGTGTGTTGATTAGCCGAAAAAACTTTTTTAGATATCGTCCAACATGCACATAGGGTGTGGCCTTGTATTAAGCCAAATTTCAAGGATTCAACCACTTCCACCATCATATCTTTTCACTCCATTGCTTTCGTAGGGAACGAATATTGAAGGAGACACTTCACCGCTCAGATCTTCTCCTGTTTCGAGAAAGAGATCGAGGATTTAAAGCATTCAGATCATATGGGCTCTACTCTATCTACTGACCTCACCCATGTCATTAATATCAGAAAACACCTAACTGTAAGAACTCTGGTTGGTTTTGTGATTTTAATTTAAAGCTACGTTATTGTTAATACAATGATTATTAGTTGAGATACGTGTAAGTTAATTTCAATACTCATGTTTGAAACATGATTTAATGTTAAACAAACATGGTCATGGATGACATGGTTATGTGCGAAATAAACGGCATCTTATGAATATTCATGAGGACATTTTATGGGAATCTCTTTAAAGAGTGATAGCAGCACCCAATCTAACAACTCCCACCTCTCCCAATTAAATAATCCATTTTCTTTTTCTTTTTCTTTTTCTTTTTTTGAAGCTCTTTCCAATATTTCCTGATTAGCGGGCAAGAAGGTTTATTGGATGTAAGATTGTGTTCTCTGCTTCTTTCAATATAATTCCCGGAAATTGGTAACATCAATGTAATTGTGAAGCCTCAGATACGGGGTCGTCGATGCAAAAAGTCAAAACGTATGCAGAGTATTCAAAGGGATTCAATCTTTATTTTTCACTTAAAACTTTTTCCGTTACAAGCAGAATATATATAGCTACTCTACACAAGAATCCCTACGTTGCAGATCCTATAATTTAGGAACTTCAACATGTTTAGTGCGATCATGTTGAACAGGATTATGAGCAATATCACATGTTGTCTTGTTGTCACAATACAACTTCATAGGATTGACTGGCTTAATATGTAAATCTATCATCAGATTTCTAATCCACAACAATTCGCATATAGCTTTAGCCATCCCTCTATATTCAGCCTCGACACTTGATCTAGCAACTACCTCCTGTTTTTTACTTCGCCATGTAACCAAGTTTCCTCCTACAAACGTGAAATAACCAGATGTAGAGCGTCGATCTTGAATAGAACCAGCCCAATCAGCATCTGTATAGCCATTAACATCCAAATTGTGTCCTTTTGTGAACAAAATTCCTTTTTCCTGGAGACGACTTCAAGTAGCGTAAGATATGGGTGACAACATTCATGTGTTTTTCGCTTGGGGAGTGCATAAATTGACTGACCACACTCAATGAATAAGCTAAATCAGGTCGAGTATGTGCAAGATACATTAACCTTCCAACCAACCTCTGATAGCGTTCTTTGTTAGTCGGAACTTGATTTGAATCACCATGTATTTTCAAGTTCTCTTCCATAGGAGTGCTAGCTGGACTGCATGCTGTCATACCTGTTTCACTTAGTAAGTCTAAGGCATATTTTTTTTGTGATAGAAAAATACCTTTATCTGACCGTGACACTTCAATGCCCAAGAAATACTTCAATTCTCCAAGGTCTTTCATCTCAAACTCACGGGCAAGGTGCTCGTGTAATCTCTTCCTTTCCGCTGGATCATTTCCGGTTACTATTATATCATCAACATACACAATGAGAATTGTAATGTGTTTTTCATTATGCTTCAAGAATAAAGTGTGATCCGAGTTACTTTGTGTGTAACCAACTATCTTCATAAAAGTTGTGAACCTTCCGAACCACACTCTGGGAGACTGCTTTAAACCATATAGGGATTTTCTCAACCTGCAGACTTGTTTATTACCTTCCGTTTGCTGTTTACAGCTAGGAGGTAATTCCATATACACTTCTTCTTGGAGAGTTCCATGTAGAAATGCATTTTTTACATCAAATTGATGTAGAGGTCAGTCAAGATTAACTGCTAGAGATAGTATAATACGAACAATATTAAGTTTGGCCACCAGTGAAAATGTCTCCATATAATCAATTCCATATGTTTGAGTATATCCCTTGGCTACAAGCCTTGCTTTGCACCGTTCAATAGTTCCATAAGCTTTGTATTTAATGGTGAAGACCCACCTACACCCAACAGGTTTCTTTCCTTTCAGCAAGTCAATAACGTCCCATGTTGAGTTCTTTTGAAGAGCTTTCATTTCTTCATTCATTGCCTCCCTCCATCTAGAATCATCCAAGGCTTCCTGCACATTGTTAGGAATAGATACAACGGATAATTGATGTACAAATGCCATTTTTTCGTTTGACAATCTATGATAGGATACATAGTTATTCATAGGATATTGAGTTTTGAGTGAAGGGTTGGTTCATAGTTCACCTTGGGTTTACCTCTTGTGACTCGATTAGGTAGTTCTTTTAGAGATTTAAATGGATGAATATCATGAGACTCAAGTCTGGAATCAACTGGGGAAGACAATTGGTTAACTGGTACACTGTGGGAAGTTGTCGGCACCTCCAAGGTATCCTGGTTACCATCAATGATTTCTGGACCATTATTGCCATAACCTGAATCATTGGTATACTCTTCATTGATGGTAACCAGGATATCCATTGAATGATTATGATTCAGTGAACCAAAGGCTTAATCTGGTTTCAGGTTCAGTGGTCGTTGATACTTACTTCGGCGAGCTATCATAGCAGATGGCTCTGAGTGTCCAGGTTCCCCATTTAGTGTGTTTCGACGGATAGAGTCACGACAAACATAAGCATATGTTTCTTCAAGATCTAGTGCAGAATCTTTCATAAGGATCTCACCACGAATTTGTTCAAATTCTTCATCAAGGCCATTCAGAAAAATATGCACCCGCAGTCTCTCAACTAATTTTTTGTAGGCAATGACATCATCGGGATCTTTCATGACAATCTTATCACGATGATCTAGTTCTTGAAATATTTCTACCAAATCACCATAATAGGTAGAGATAGGACGACCAACCTGCTTGGTGGAGAATACACGTTGGTTCAATGTAAATAGTTGTGATTCATCTGCCCCATCATAGAATGCTTTGGCTAGAGCATTCCAGATTTCATGTGCAGTAGGCAGTCTAAGATAGCGTTTTATAATTTCTGGTGACATGGAGGTCAACAACCATCCTTTAATCTTTTGATTCTCAGCATACCATTTAGCATAGGATGGATCAGTTTTTTCTGGGATTGTGTTACTTACAAGATATTCAAGTTTCTCTCGCCCTGCAATTTGCATCTCCATGATTTGAGACCAGACATCATAGTTGCTTTCAGTAAGGGTGACATTGGTTGAGAAATTTGGAATTTTTTGATTGAACCTGGATAACTGGAACAAAGGATGATTCGGTTTTGTATGATTCGGTTTTGTCACTGGCCATGGTATGAGAAGGAGGATTTGTAAGATTTATAAGGTTTGTGTGGTGATATATAGAGCAGATAATAAACCAGCTCTGATACCAAGTCAAAACATATGCAGAGTATTCAAAGGGATTCAATCTTTATTTTTCACTTAAAACTTTCTCTGTTACAAGCAGAATATATATAGCTACTCTAAACAAGAATCCCTACGTTGCAGATCCTATAGTTTAGGACTGATTTGCTAATTACATGGAAACCTATTTCTACTAAGATACAATCATGTATTTACCGGGATGCTGGAATATATCTTTCCAGCTAATATCAGAGACAATGTAAGACTTCAATACTGCAAATCCAACTTGGAGATAATTACTACACTTGTTAACACAAAATCTTTAGCACCACCATTGTCACAAATTTTAATTATATTTGTGGAGACTAATTCTAAGTTTAATGGATAGCCTTTCTTCGATTCATTTTCACGAAAAATCCAATTCTTTACCCTGTTAAGACCTTGAAAAAAACCTTATGAATCTCATCTATTAAATCTCATTTCCTCTATAAATCTTATATTCAGGGATTTTAATTATATTCATAACCAATAACATTTCGAAGAAAGGCGAGAGAATATCGACTCCCTTTATTTCGCGGGAGCATCCAGATTAAAACTTTTCAATCCATTGATTCAGTAGAGATAAGAGATTAATAAATATCGTCATAATATTGGAGAAATTATCAATAATGTTCAAGCAATCCATCAAGAGCCTAATGATGGTCCACTCTCTTAGTTGAATTGGCATATTTCTGGTTGCCTCACCCGCAACATGAAGGTATTCTTAATCTGTGATGTCCATCGTTTTTCGTGTGTATTTGACTTTGTGATAGTTTTTTCTTATAAAAGTTAAGTTCAATTTTTTTATATAAATTATAAATATTTTTTTATGATTAAAATCTCAAGATAAAGCTTGTTTTAAAGAAGATTTGAATAAAATGAATAAATAATGAAATGACGAACAATAGATTATTTAATAAATTAAGATGATGAATTATTGAATATAAACTATCTAGGAGTGATAAATGAACACATGATATGAAAAATATATGTTATGGAAATTAGTGAAAATTCATTATAAAAATATACCAGGAGCCTTCTTTCTCTTTGTAAAACTTGTAGCGGCCATTAAAAAAGATAGAGGGAGTTTTCTTGTTCTTTTGCACCAAAACATGTAAGAAACTCAAGAGTTAAATACATGAATAATTTTAAAATTTATGGGATTAGATGAGTTATGTACAAGCTGGTTTGGACACCCATGTTAATAAAAAAAAAATGCATGTAATCATGTAATGTTGTATGTATTTTAAAACTTACCTAGATTAAAGATGTAAAGGTTTATGGTGTTTTACGGGTAAATGAAATAATGTTGGATCAATTGGCAAGGTCAAGGGTGTTTCCCACCGATGATCTCAAAGGTGGCTACGATCAAGCTAGGATATTAATGAAAAATATCTCTTAAAACATAATTATACTCTGGAATTTTATTTGAGGATTTACAAAACTCGGATTGTATTTCCCACGTCCAACTAATATAACCCATGACAATAATGAAATTTATCATATAATTTACAGAAAAACTTTATGTTTTATGGAAGTGGGTGAATTGCTATGATCTGAGGGGTTAGACGACGCACATGATAAAATCTCAAAAAAAAAGAAAAAAAAAAGAAGAAGAAGAAGAAGAAGAGAACTAAGTTGACTAGGTGTGGGCTTCATATTGAGCAGTAAATTTCATACGACCAGGGAACTAGAAAATCACAATTGACTTCGTTCATCATATGGTTTACTTTTCATGGAAATGTAGTGTTGCATGTGCCTAAAAAAGAGCAGCCGAAGTGCGTCACCTGTTTTGAATTCATAGTGGAGACGGGGGATGTAACAGGTTAGCGGCCACGTTGTCTGGCACCGCTCCATTTATTGTTCCCTGACGTGCCAGTCACCTACACCCACCGACCATTTATTTATGGCTTTCCATCCCTTCCCTTGACGCTTTTTTCCCCTTGAATTCCCTTCACAGCCCCTCTTTTCTCACACTTCCATTTTTCCTACTATTATTTTTTATGTATAAAATGTTTGATACAAATGGATACTCAAGATACTGTTTTTACTGTATTTATATTTTATTTATTATTTATTAGATAAAAAAATTAAATTTTATTTATTGAGTTTCGGTATTCATTGACCAAGTACTATTATTTAAAATAAAAATAAAAAGTAATATGTGTGTGTATTAAATTATTAATGTTATCTATATAAGTATTATGTCAGTTGTATCATTTATATATTATATTGGATTATACACCCACACTAAAATATAAATCTTGGATTGAGTTGTGGGTTGGATTTGAAAATATACATAATATGAAAAAAAAAATATATAAAAAAGTTCTGGATCTAAGGGCTTTATCATTTTTTTTATAAATAGTAAAAAAACTCAAATAATAAAATTTTAAATTAATAATAGCCTAGTTCTAAGGCTTGAAAAGCATATATCACAATTTTGAGTAATCTTACACCAGTGAGCTCGAGGCTGACCAGTTAGTTTTTTAGAATGTGGAGAATATATTGAAATACTTGAAAATATTTGTAAAGAGAATAAATAGGCCCTGGTCTCTTTTCTCTTATATGGTAAAAAAAATTGGTTTATTGAAATCATTTCTTTTTTCTTAGTAAAAAAAATCAACAGCACTTTTATCTTCACTAATTTATGTGTTTTAACCCATAAAGTTCCTGCTTTTTTGCTCATAAATAATTAATCAATCGGTAATCCTAATACTGATGATATCATAATGATTGACCATTTTTTAAATTAATCTTATTTTTAGCTTCTGTATTGTTTCTCTCACCAAAAAACAAAAATTAAGCCAAAACATATTTTGACAAGGTTTGTGGCCACTACATAATCAATATTAGGCTTACTTGTATATTTAGTCAATACTTTTCCTTCTTTATGTCATGGCTTATCACTTTATTTCCAAGTCTAAGAGATCATTCGCCAATTCATCATCTCATCACTAAGTCTTTAATGAGCTATATTGTTGTTAATACTTAAACCATTCTCTATTATAGGTCTATAAGGCTTGGCTTTTGATTTGACATTCTATTTAGCTTTTTTCCCCTTGATTTTTTTTTTTATCTTAAATAGATTTGTATGTAAAATGGAATATTTTTATACTTTGTAGAGAGGTTTGTCATGTTTTTCTTATGCTAATACTTTAACTTTATCATGATTGATATTTTTTTATGTATAATAGCATCAGTGACCAACTATAATCTTTTTTATTGTAGTCAAGAATGCTTAACAAACTAAAATCAATTGATTCCTCTTTTACAATATTTATTTTTGAATTAAGGAGCATCTACTATTATAACTATTATAACGTACTCAAACCAAAGGTTTATGTATATTTTATTTTCACTAATAATTTTAAATTATATGATTAGTATCAAATGTTGTTGATCTGGTTTAAACTTTTGATCAGAATCTAAACAGGCCATTGAAACAACTATTACAACCTTGTTTAAATAGGGAACCAAACATGTTTCACTTACTTGTTGTTTAATAATAGAGATTGCCTTACTGGAAGAGAACCTTTAGGTCATTGACATTCCTAATTAGAGGTTGAGTTGGTAATAAATAAGGTGGTTGAACCATGCAGTTGGCTTCGTATTGCTTATACACTCACGAGGTAAGTGATATCTTGTAAGTGATATCTTATAAGTAATCATACCTAAATTGAGTTGGGTTTGTTGCATTACCTTTTAAATATGCATGCATATGATATCTAAAGTGAGGTTGATTACTTCTAGACATTTTTATTAAAGTGCTTATCACTACAAAATATCTTAAGAATCACCTCCCAAGTGTATAGGTATTTAGAGTTTTAAATCTACTTCTCCATAAGTTGTGGATTTAATTGAATTGATCACAATAATCTGCACAATCTAAAGATTCATCACTAGTTTACTAGAGTGTGGCCAACATGGTTTTGAGAATTTGATCATGTAATGGGGTCTCATAAAAAGATAGCCTTGAGGATATATTGGAGGCATGAAAACACCAATGTAGGTACCAATAATATGGTATTGTGGTTTTAACCACGTTTGAAAAAAAACCACTGAATTTCCATTTGGTTACCAATTAAAACAGTTGCACAACCCCATGGGCCCAACAACAAAACCGTTCAAACCGTCGTTTCATGAGAAGCAGCTAATAGCTGCTTCTCATGGCTTTTCTCATCGACAAATATTAATTTTCCACCACAACAACCACAGAAACCACACAAAATTACAACTGAAAATTATTATTCCAAATCAAATCCTCTCCCTTAACATCTCTACTCCCCTCTTCTCCTTCGCATTTGCGCATCACATCCATCACTTCTCGTCCTCACCCTCTGCTCTCCTTCTCCTTCACAATCGGCCGACTCAAAAGTCCTTGAACAAGCAAAACAGCAAGACCCTTGGTTAAAACTGAATCAGAATCAACTTCAAACACAACATTCTTCTCAAAATCCAAATAAGCCCTAACCCAAACTTGAGAATCACGACCTTCAACTTTATTCTCCCTAGTTTTAAACTCACTATCAAGTGGTTTCAAATTCTTTCCATAAAAAAGTAACTGCTCATACTTTGCTTTGGGTTCTTGAACCGATTGAAAAAGCTTGATGATCTCTTGAAGCTTTGGAAGGAGTTCGTCAATTGGTTGCAAAGACATGGAGTTTGATGATGATGCAAATAAAGGTTGAGTCTTCATTGGGATTTTTTGGAAAGAAATAGTTTTTGAGAAAATAACGAAGGAAAGATTTGTGGGTTCTAAGGAGAGAATTGAGCGAAGAGACTTTGGGATTTTTGTGGTCAATATGCGAAGAGAAGTGGAAGACATCGTTTATATTTTGTTTATATTATATATACTTATCACTATAATTTGATAATTTTGTCTCAAATAATTAAGTAAAAAATAGGCTTTTATTATTAAATCTGACCCGAGTATTGATGAGAGGTAAAGCTCAAGTGGACGGATTAAAATATTTTTTAAAAAGAATAAATTAAAAAAAAAAACATAAATAGATTTTTAATGAGGTTTTATCTAAATTAACTTGGTTTTTTTAACCATCTTAATTTCTTTCTCTATTTTTTTAATTGAGAAATATCCATTTTACTTGAATTATTCCTTACATTATGAAATTATATTATTAATACAATATATATATACCCTTTAAAGTAATTTCACAAGTTAAAAGCAGTTTGAAAAGCTTGGTAACCAAACACTTGAAACTGCTTTTTTTCAACCTCAAACTCAACCACAACTTTAACCAAACACTTCACTACTTATTTTGAACCGCAATAAAAGTGCTTTTCATGAAACTGCTTTTTTAAAACCTCAACTACAAAATCAAAAGCAATACCAAACACACTCTTTGTAGGGCCACTCGTAATAACTATTTTTATTCGATTACACGCACATATATATTTCGATAAGCAGTGCACTCGGTTCCAATGGATGTGGCCACATAAGAATAGATGAGAGGCCCGGACTCCTTTTCAAGTTATTACTTGGAAGAAACCTCCCATCTCACATGGGCAAGGCACAATTAGTCAATTGTCCCCCACCTCCGTCAACAAAACAGTAACCAACATCTCCTAATCCAGGTATGAAAATCTTGGACTCAATTGGCGGAATATATTATTAATTACATTTTCACTGTTTTTTCTCTGTCCCCATTAATGGTGGTTGAGCTGTCCATCCTTTCTTGGTAACTACTCACAATAAATTCAAGAATATCATTCCAGCGCTCATATGCTAGAGCTTAAGAGGTCTAATTTCCCCAAACATTTAGCATCCCTCCCTGGCTAGCTCGTACCACCCAACCATTCTTAGACGTGTAGCGCTTTTCTTTCAATTTAGATTTTTTTTTTAGTTTGAGGGTGATGCAGGTCAGCTTCTTTTAGACTTTTGTTTATAAATTAACAATCTCTCTCGTCCATTTTATCTGAAAAATCTAACAAGCAAAACAAAGAAGAGAGAAACGCTTGCACACACAGACTGGAGAGCATAGAGATGGACAAGGAGAGGCTCACGGCTGAGATGGCCTTCAGGGACTCCTCCTCCATCGTTATCAAAATTCGTCAACATTTGCCGGACTTTCTACAGTCCGTTAAGCTCAAATACGTCAGGTTAGGTTATGGCTATTCATGTAACCCTGCTACCATTCTCATGTTTCTCATATTTGTACCTTTACTTATAGCCACACTTGTTCAATTCACTGGTCTAGAACTAGACCGGGTTTATGAATTATGGAGGACTCAGTCCCTTCATGAATTCGACGTGGCCACGAGACTAGCCGGTTCGGCCATTTTACTTTTTCTTCTTGCGGTCATTTGGGCTAAACGGTCCAGGCCAGTCTACCTAGTCGACTTTGCATGTTACAAACCGGAAGACGAGCGTAAAATATCTGTGGACTCATTTTTAAAGATGACAGAAGATCTCGGGGTTTTCGAGGACGAGACTCTTCGATTCCAGACACGGATATCAACCCGGTCTGGTCTTGGCGATGAAACATATCTTCCGAGAGGAATAACATCGACACCACCGAATTTGTCCCTGAAAGAAGCCCGGGTCGAGGCCGAGTCGGTCATGTTTGGTGCAGTAGACGATCTTTTTAGCAAAACCGGAGTCAAACCAAGAGATATCGATATCCTTATTGTGAATTGTAGCTTATTTAATCCCACACCGTCTCTCTCTTCCATGATAGTGAATCACTACAAGCTTAGAACGGATATCAAGAGTTACAATCTTGGCGGCATGGGTTGCAGCGCCGGGCTTATCTCTATTGACCTTGCGAAAGACCTACTCAGGGCGAACCCCAATACATGTGCCGTTGTGGTAAGCACTGAAAACATCACTCTGAACTGGTATTTTGGTAATGATAGGTCTATGTTATTATGCAACTGCATATTTCGCATGGGCGGTGCTGCTGTTCTTCTCTCAAACAAAGCACGAGACCGGGTCCGGTCCAAGTATCAGCTGGTCCACACCGTTCGAACCCACAAAGGATCAGATGATAAAAACTACCAATGTGTTTATCAGAGAGAGGATGATAAAGGAAATATCGGGGTGTCCTTAGCTCGAGAATTAATGGCAGTAGCTGGCGATGCATTAAAAACGAATATCACCACAATGGGTCCTTTGGTTCTGCCTTTAAGTGAACAATTCATGTTTTTTGTCACTCTTCTTAGAAGGAAGCTATTGAAATCCAGAGTCAAGCCTTATATACCTGATTTCAAGCTTGCATTCGAACATTTTTGCATCCATGCTGGAGGTAGAGCTGTCTTGGACGAGTTACAAAAGAATCTGCAGCTCAGTGACTGGCATATGGAGCCATCAAGAATGAGTTTGCACCGGTTTGGTAACACATCAAGTAGTTCATTGTGGTACGAATTGGCTTACACTGAGGCAAAGGGTCGGGTTGTAGGAGGGGACCGGGTATGGCAGATTGCATTCGGGTCGGGTTTCAAGTGCAACAGTGCTGTTTGGAAAGCACTGAGGGAGATTCCGACGGGTGAGTCAAAGGGTAACCCGTGGAATGACTCGATTGACCGGTACCCGGTCAAGGTTCCCGTGGCCTAATTGCTTTTGTGGCATTGTATTACTGGATGTGACAGTTTATTTGAATGCTGGTGTTTGGATGTTAGTGTGGGCATTGGGGGTCTTAGATTTTACTCTCTCTTTTCTTTTTCTTTTTTGTGAAAACCTTTTTTGTCTTCTATGTATCAGAACACTGCGACATCGCTGTCATATGTCATGTTATATGCTGATAATATGTAATTTAATCAACGCCAAGATAATTGATTTTTCTGTTCCAAAAATATTGGAAATTATAATTAGTCGGAACCTTTTCCAGTATATATAATGTATGACTACTTGGCTCTCCCTCCGATTTAAATTAGCTGTAGGACAAAAATCATACATTTTTTAGCCTTATAAAATTTTGCATATTAAAAATTGGTATTAAAATTTGATTACAAAAAAAAAAAAAAAACTATTTTGAGATGTTCTTTCTGATTAAAAATTTAATATCTGAATCCTGTTTTGGATAAAAAAAAATATACACACTAGCCTAAGAATTTTAGCCGTTTAATATCTTAGTTTGATTTGATTTAAAAAGATTATGATTATTCAAGCGAGTCCAAAACTTTAACCATGTAAAGTTTTAAACTAAACTTGATTTGATGAATACGGAGAGTATTCATATGAATTTGAAAGCTTTAACCATGTGAGGTTTCTAACTTGACTTGATTTGATAAAAAAAAAAAACTTTGATTTTTTTTTTCTTGATATGATTTGCTTCCTTCATTTAATTTGATAAAAAAAATATCTTTGATCATTTGCTTTCTTGAATTTCTTTGAGAAGACTTCAAAGTAATTGCATTTGGTCTTTAATCTCTATATTTTATCATTGTGTTTAATTAAATGGCTTAGTTGTTTATTTATTGACAATCCATGTACAATTTACCTCAAATATCTTTTTTCTAAATGATGTTTTACTTTTGCAATTATGATGCAATAAATAAATTTATCTTGAAACTATCTCTTTAGACTTGGAATTGTGATGAGATTAGATGTCTAGTTAAAATAAATACTTTAAAAGAGAAGTAAACTACTAGTACAACAAGACACTTTATATATACCTCATCCATATTCTCATGGAGTTCCCTCAATTGAAAGACGTGTCTATTTAATTATAATTCATCTTATTACCCCCAAGGTTTATCAATGTTTGTATTTTTTTTACCCTTGAAATATGTAGTCGCCGAACTATAGGATTGATTGGTAGCCTCCTTGGTAGTTGTAAGAACCAACCAAATATTGATTAGTATAGCAAAGTCTTATCATAACAGCCATGTGTCCTTAATTCTTAGTCTTCCTAACATTGTTTGTTTTTATTTTGTTCAAGTTCATCAACACCTATTAGCTTCCCCCGCCAAAACTTTGTAATTTTTTTTTTGTAATTAAAGCATTAATAGAATTTAGAGTTGATTATACGATATTTAGATTTTTAACTAAATGCTTCCTTCAAGAAAATCAGATTAGCTTGGTTGGTTGACACAAGTAAGGTCACTAGACAAAGTCAAGACTAAAAAGGTTGAACAAGAAGAACAAGTTGTGCATTGAAGGAAAGTTATATTTGTTTCGTGATATTCTTGTTATTTTCCAATAAATTAGGCACTTGGATTAGTATGATTGTAAATATGATAAAGATAAAATGTAATATGCCAAAATTATAGGAGTAAAATTTGATATGCAAAGATTATAGGACTAAAGAACGTTAGTATCCTACTCATTTAAAACTTTTATTCTGCACATGTACCTATTACAATTGTAATAGAAAAATGAAATGATTATATTATTTTATTTCTTCATGGTATCATTGGAGGTTACCATTAAATATTTTTTAATATTCTTATGGAAGGCACCTCTAAATTTGATGATATTGATGGCATTAACATACCTTTTAACATGTTGGAAGGAGACTAAAAATCCTAAGTAATGTGTAGCCTTGATGTTATTGAATCAACCTTGTAAAACCACAAAATAAATTCAGAATAATAAAATATAAATTATAGTGTAATAAAATAAGGTAATAAAAGAGAAGAAATAGGAAGGGGAGAAGGGAAAAGATTATCGCTGAAAATGAGTATTTTCCAAGAGCAAAAAAAAGATATAGCCATTTTTCAAGATGACTAGACCAATTTAATAAAATGGTCAAACTGACAATAAAACCTAATGGTGCAATCAAGAGAGAGAAAATAATTTCTTTTTTTTCCCTACCATTTTGAGGTGTTAGAGAATGATGTTTAGGACATAGGGGGGGGGGGGGGGGGGGGAACACATTCACAATAAAATTTAAGAAATATCAATTTAAAGTTTTGGAGGGAATTGAAGGAGAAGAAGAAAAATGAAGGGGGCTTGTATTATTCTTGTATTTTTACATTTGAATTATCATCTGATTAAGGTCACAAACTTGTCTCAAGTGATCAATTTGATTGACTATAGGTTTAAGTGAAATATTGGGAATGATAGTGAGCTGAAAAATTAAATCATTATTTTTATGATTATTTATGTTTGCTAACCTGAAAAATGTATAGTTATCAACCCAATTGAAAGGTTTAATGCTTAATTCATGAATTTTGTTTTAGGTTTTGACATTTAATTAGGGCAAAAACAATGGAGGGTGAATTGAACTAAATGGGTTAGGTTAGCTTGTGAAGGGTGTTAAATCATAAAGGAATAATAATGAAAAATATATATCTCTAAGGGTAGTTAGGGGCGACCAAGAGAGAGCAAGTAACATACACTATAATTTTATTAGCTTAAGAATCATTATAAAAGAGGAAATGCATAATATTGTATGGGAAATGAGTTTTTAAATGAATATGATTATATAATATAGAGAGCGTAAAACTTTCATATGGTAATAAATTGGAATATTAAGAACAAGTAAAATTCATGATGAATTAAGAATTTAATGCTAAATGATGTTGTGTGCGAATGATACAGGTGAGGTTGTGAGTTCAGCACAACAACAAAGGATTTTCTTTGTCTCGAAAATACCCACTTACATAAATGGTCTATTATATGGTTTTGCTTTAAGATGCAAGTTAATATTCATGAAGAGTCCAAGACTCAATAATATTGTTTTTCACTTCAGGTTTTAACACTAAAAGAAAAGTCTAAATTTATTCTACAACCTTGAAATTGTCCAGTGTTAAACCCATATCTGGAGTTATAGTATTGCAAATAATCCTATTGTCTTTCATTGAAAGCAAAGATAAATATTTACAACTTTCATAAAGACTATATGATTAGATTGTGATGTTATCAATGATATTTTATCCAACCACCAAATTAATATTCAACAACCAAATTAAGTAGTCTTCATCAATAGTTCTAAGTTTTAACATATAAAAGAAGGCATTTTTCATTTAATTAAACATATTGTTTGTTAGATACCCATGCTTTTTTTTTGTTTATTTTTATTTTTTAATATTCAAGTTTTATTTCATGTTATATTAACATAAATATATTGTTTATGCTTATTATTTTCTTTATTATAATTATTTACTTTATATCTTAGTTGTGTTACTATCTTGTTTATTTATGTTTTTATTATTATATTTAGTTATGTTTTTTTTTTCAAGATAAAAAGGTTACACTAATGGTGCAAGAATGAGTATAACACAAACTCAACATGGACTTTAATGTTTAAATTCAAGAGAGTTTTTTTTTTTTTTTTTAACATATGTTGTAATTGTTATTTTAAACAATCTTAAAACCCTCCTTGCTAAGTGGTAAGTCTTAATTCAAGGTGTATAATCATTAACATAACAAATACTTGATTCTTACATTAACGGTGTAAGAATAAGTATAATCAACATGAAATTTAATGTTTAAATTCAAGAAAAAATGTTATTAACATGTGTTGTTATTATTATTTTATTCAATTTTAATACCTTCCTTGTTAAATGACGAGTTTTGATTCGTGCTGTACAATCCTTAACACAAAAAATACTTGAATCTCTTATAGTTTATAACAGGGAGAATTGACACCAGTGTTATGAAATGATCTTGATTTGTTGTTGATATAAGTTAGCACCATGAAAATTTAACAATATTTTCAAGTGTTGATGTTACTTAAACAAGTTAATTAAAGATAATTAATATGATCATGTTAACAACTTAAAATGAGCCATTTTGATAAACTATCTTATTAGAATCTATTTTGTGTATGGTTTCCTTTGAATAATATAAAGAGTTTAGACTATACTTGGTTTAAATATCATCGGTGAATCCTCTAACCTTGACAATTGTTTTATCTTTGTTAAATATTTTCATTAATATAATATATTTTAGAGTCTTTAACTTTGTTTATTTTTTTTATTTATAGTTTTATATCCTTAAAATCCTCAAGATCTACCTTAATCTCGCCAATTTATGTAATACTTAGCGCTTGAAAAAAACATCAATTATATGGGCATGTCAAGTTTTTAGAGTTGTTGATACGGAAGTAAATTTTAGTATAGCTAAACAAAAGTCTTTGACGTTTCTAATTAGAATAGTATGTTCAATCATATATATAAAAACATGAAAATATTAAATATTGTTGTAGTAAAAATATGTGATACCTCGGAAGAGGGTATGCGAACTTCGAATTTGCGTGGAAAATTTTGCACTATTTTTTAGATAAGTTTGATTTGTGCACTAGTTTTTAGGAAAAGCTGATTTTTATGGGCCGTGAATTTTCAAAAACACTAATTAGCACTCGAATCTGATTATTCCAGGAAGGAGAAAATACAGGACGAACCGAAAATTAATTTTGTGGGACTCATGAAACTTTGTAGTGTTTTGTCTGCAACTCCATTGTCGATCTTGCTTTTTCCCTGCAACACTCTTGTAGATCAAGTCCACATCACCGCACGTATGTATGTCTCTCGAGATCCATACTCCACCTACGTTTCAAAATTGTTTATGAAAAAAATGATTTTTTTATTATTTTAAATTAGTTTTTTTAATATATTAATGTCAAAAAATACTTTTTGAATAAAAAAATATTGTTTTAATATATTTATAAATAAAAATTATTTTTAAAAACAATTCCGAACAATAAGTTTTATTTATAAAACCAGTTCTGGACTTGTTAGGATCATTATTTCAAGAGGTCCAAAAGACGTCGGAAACTCTAGCCACTATAAATACGCCTCGAGTGTTGGAATTTTAAAGACTCACAAAAACCTATCAACACGTGATCTATAGATAACGCCCAAAATCATCATGTGGTGGGCTACGTCCCCAGTTCTCCCAAGACCATTCTTCCCTCTCCTCCCAAGACCCACCAAATCGGTGAAAACCCTCCCCATCTCAGCCAAAGTTCAGCCTCCCAGTCACCAGCCTTCCCCAAAATCGAAACACCAACAAGAAGGGGAAGGAGGAAGAACAAAGCAATTTAGTGGGTTAGATGTGCTTTGGGCTATGCAAAGAGCAACTGCCGAGAAAAACAAAGTGAGTGGTGGTGGAGGTGGTGGTGGTGGCGGTTATAAAAAGAATAATAAGACGAAAAAGGGTCTTGTATCTGGGGGGATCCAGAGAGAAGAGGATAGCGTGGACTATAGTAATGTGAAGCCTCTGTGCATAAAGAATGATTGGGATGTTAAATTGGATGGGTTTGAAAAGCGTCTTCAGGAACTCTCTGACACTAACTAATGAAGATTGAGGCTTGCGTTTCTGTGCCTTGTAAATATTTGCTTTGTGATTGATCATCCTTTTTTTAACCCTTGCTGTGGATTTTTCCCCTCTTGATATTACACAAACATATAAATATTTGGACTTAAATTCACAGACCGTGTCAGAGATTTAAAAGGGGAAAAAAAGAGTATTTTTTTGGTTGCCGAGAAATTTTCTTAATTTATACTTCATGTTAGACTTTTCATTTACAATTTACTTGTATAATCAGCGTTGCTGTATTTGCTGGAATTACAGGCTTTTGTTGGGATTGGGATGCTGCTTTGTTATATTGTCATAAACTAACGTTTTAGCATTTGCTAAGATGAGGGAAGAATAGTCGGAGGTTTGATTCATAGTTGCCATATAGGCGAATTGCCCTCAATCTAATGCTTAGGAATGCTAGAGGTTTTCTGTTTTGATGTCTCTGTCCTATCGGGCGTTTGTACAGCCATGATTCTTGTTGATGCAGAGTCTGTCGAGTTCCACAATTGTGTTTTTATAACATTGAAGTCATCGTGTTCATCCTCTTTCCCTCCAATCTTGGTTCATTTCAAGTTTGGCTTATGAGGCACAAAAAAAACAGCACTTAAGACCGTGTTTAAAAGAGAAATATGCAGACAGAAAAGGCACTTCTGCTGGTGTTTCCGTTCTCAAATTCTTTCCTTCATGTTGCTATTCATATCCTTATATTGCATTATTTGACTAGATTTGGTTTGGGAGTAGTTAATGAATTCTATTTCGTGAAACTACTTGATTCTGAATAAGTTAAGAGTACTTGAAAATTTCTTGCCTGGCCAGATTATCTGTACAACAAGCTTTTCCTGTTATTCTCACTTGAGAAATGATATACTATTTAATAGGATTTTAGTTTGCTGTGATTTTCTCAAGTAATGATTTGTAAATCATTCAATAAATTTCTAGGTTTAACTTTGTGATCGAGTCAGTTTTGAAATATGAGATTTTGTGCATTCTTCCTGTGATGATCTCAGTTACAATATTTGTGTGTTTCCATCCTCATGTTGCATTATACCAGCATCGGACACCAGAAAAGTTAAAACTGCTGTAGAACTGCTCAATATAGTGGGTGTTTGGCGCTGCAGTGTGACTTGCGTCGCGGTTCACCGCAGCGCCAAACCACCATTTAACCAACACATGAACTGAATTTTAAGTAATGGGTCCCACCATAAAAACAGGGTTTGCGGCGCAATTTGAGAAGCATCTGTGATATGCTTCTCATAACGTGTTTTGCGTTATAAAACGAAATAATGCCAAAATATAATAAACGAGTGGACAGACAGAGAGCAAAGATTAGCCACCCATCGTCTTCCCCAACTCTGGTGACAGCAACACCGACCACTAAGGTTGACAGCGCCAGCTCATCCTTATCTCTCCCCCAACAGCAGCCTCTCTCTCTCTTTTCCTTCGCCATTGCAGCACAACAAGCTTTCTCTCTCCTCCAGCTCTCTCTCCTCGGCAACTCATGCAACAACTCCCAGCCAAAAGCAGCACCAGCTCCACCGTGAGCTCCAGCAGCATCCAGCCACCACCAAAGCCTTCTTCTCCAGCTCCGGGAAGCAGCAACGAACAACAGAGGCGAACAACAATTGTGCAGCCCGACAACTTCCAACGCCCCGTCCGGCCACCACACAGCTCCATTTTCGACGCCACCACGACAGGAACAACCACCTCGGCCTCCGCTACCCGTAGGTATCGGCCGTTGACCCTCTCGTCACAGTCGATGAACAGTAAAAATGCACAATAAAATGCATGCAAAACGAAAGGCAAAACAGTGCGTTTTGTGTTTTTTTTCTTTAAAACCAAATGCACCGTTTTGCATTTAGTCTTATGACTTGGGATGGGCTGCTCTCGGCCTAGCCCAAGTCAGGCAGGTTGGGCCTTTTAGCCCAACTTGGTTGGGCCGGCCCATATATTTGGGTTAGGCCCAGTCCAATTTTTAAAAAAATATAAAAATCATATTTTAAAAAAATTAAAAATTGTGTAATTTACTTGAATTATTAATTATATTTTATTATTATGATAATTAAATCTACAATATTTATAAAATTATGTGTCCTTTAAAGTAATTTCACAAGTTGACATCAATATGAAAAGCATGGTAACCAAACACTCGAAACTGTTTTTCATTAGCCTCAAACTCAACCACAATTTTAAACAAACACCAATTTCAGTTTTAAAATGCAGGTAAAAGAGCTTTTCATGAAACTGTTTTAGTTCAACCTTAACCATAACAGCAACAGCTGTGCCAAACAGACCCATAATATCTTACGAATTGTTTGCCTAACTGGACGCAGATTGAGATCTTTAAAAGAACTTGTGGGTTTTGGGTTGAAGGCTTGGTTACATCTTTATAAGACCATTCTGATTGAGATTATAGTTCCTATTAGGATATGTATTTGTGGGAAAAACTAGGAATCTCTTTGTGCGTTTTGTTTTCTTATGATATTATCAATGCAGGTAAAGCCTGCAGAGTTCATTTAGCAATGTACCTCTTGATATTTTCGACAGCAGTCTCGTGTTGCATTCGATCAGCTCCAGTGCTCTCATTGATTTTGACTCTTTTTACTGGTCTTGTATAGATTGGCTTGGCCAATAGATGCTATAATTATCTTGTTCTCTTTCTGTTGAACCTGTAGTGTTAGCACGTCAGACCTCTGTCAAGTTGAAGAATGCCTGTAAGTTTTTGCTTATATAATGCGAGGTCTATCTGAACCACCATGTTTTGACCTGGTGCGCACATCACCAGCAGTATCCTTGGTACGTTCAGCTTCGGTGTATGACACATCGACTAAGCGTGCTGCGTCTCCTCGCACTTCCAGTGGAAGATTAAATGTTCAGAGAGACTACGACACATAAGCCATTCTGCAGCAGTACGATTCTCTTTTCTAGGGGTAGTGCATATGTTTGCCAGGGCCAAATTGAGACCACAATCGCCATGTCACTGTAATTGCAGCAGTTGACTCGATAACCTCTGGCAGGTCTGGATAGGTAAATTTAGAAACATGTCTTATGGCGATAAGTTTTTTTTTTTTTTTTTAATTCAAGAAACCCAATTCCTTTTAGACACTTTTTACAAATTCAGATTAAACAAGTAAAATCATAAATATCCTGGATTTACAAGGTGAGCATATCCCGACTCAAATCCAAGATAGAGCATATCCCGACTCGGATTCAATACCTGCAATACAAATCACACCCCTTGAAGACTGCGATCACCACAAGGCTCCATTCTTCAACTCCTTATACATTGTCAAACCAGGTGCGATTTGTGAAATGGGATGCCTATTATGCCACGCTTCAATGTTGTCCATAGAAACCATCCCCAACAAAATTTCATATCATATTGGCATAAGCAACTGCAGCTCTCATATTACAGCCCCCTGTCACACCAATGCACCTTGCTGGCAATCAGCCATGCGCTTATGCAGCAACTTCATTCAATTTCGGAGTCTGCATTTGATAATCACAGGACAGACAACAAAAGGCCAAAGTGAAAAAAACCCAGTAAACCCCACATCATCTTTGCGACGTTTCTTGAGCATTCTGAGCTCATTTATCCAAGCATTTTGAGCTCACGGGCATAAACTTTTGATACAGACTCGACTTAACAGCAGTCAAGAGCTTCAAGAAACAAAATACTACAGAAACCAGGCCATTCATCGCTAGTGTAGTTCTGAAACAAAACAGATGCTGTTTTTTATGCTTGCTGGGTACCATAAAACAATGCCAATAGATCAAACAACAATTACTCAACTGTCAACTGTCTCCTACAACATCAAAGTCACAGTACTTCACAGTCCTATTCTAACATCCTTCTAGTTCATACTTTGTTTTTTCTTCTTCTAGATTCTGGGTAGTTGTGAGGTTGAGGGAATGGGTGACAGCTCTGTTATTTGTTCAGTGGAACAAGTCATCCAACTAAAATGATTCTCAATTCCCTGAAAAACTACAACACATCTCTAAAACTCTACCACTAATAAGGTCGGTACCTTCTTCCTCGATTGCCATCATCACCACTACTACCAGCTCGCCCAGGCCCACTTGGACCATTGCTCCGATCAACTCTTCGAGGCCGAGGCTGTGGCATCTGTACTCCAGGCTGCTGACTGCAGAGAACCAAAACACCAAACCAGAAGTTGGAAACCCATCTAAAATCTATCTCACTTGCAATTAAAAGAGCAGGAATAAAGCGACTCACAGAACATAGCCAATTCGCCCATCTGGCAAGACCATCGGTACCATATGCATTCCTGCTGGCATTGGACCCCTACCGTATATAACCGGCTGTTTGCAATGGAAGTTGTTCATGAGATTAAATTTGATACTACAGGAACTGAATTATGTCAGAATGACCAAGATACCTGCTGAAAACCAGCAGCAACACCAAATCCAGTGCCCAAAGAGCCATATGGATTCCCAGCAAATCCACTATATGCAGGAAGGGGGACCGGGTTTGGATTAACTCCAGCATTGTAAGGATAAGCTCCGTCAGGTTTTTTATCAGCCTGAGGCTTAGCAAGGACAACCTCCAACAACTGACCTGCAGTTAAATTCATTAAACATGTTATTTGTGGAATCACTCTTATTTAACTATAGTATTGTTTTGTGGACCATATCATGAGATAATAAATTCAGTATCATGCCCGTGTGGAACATATCATGAGATAATAAATTCCAATTTAAACATTTTCCATTGAAATTACTGACTATCCAAGGTTCCAAGTGTCACACCCCCCCAATCAGTGTTACCAATCCATATGCAAAAAGAAAAGGAATAAGGATTTAAATAGGGATGAAAACTGCCAGGAAATGCTAGACATGCATGACTGAAGAAGAACAGCCTTCCTTCGAGAGAGAGGGAGAGAAGGCACAATCTTGTTCATCAAACCAATTAGGATCTTGGACAGGTAGGATTTCCAGCAAGAGGGACTATAAAATATTTCAAATGCAATCCAGATGACACGTGCCCAATTCTAGGTAAATCTCTAAGCAACACTTTAAATCCTATTAATCTACATGGAAAGTCTAATTCACCTGATTTTGACCTGTTTAAAGCCACTCTAAATCCCACCCTCTTCCACGTCCCCTAAATCCTTCACCACATGACCAAATAGCAACACAAAATCTGCTAACCACCAACACATGGAGTGGGAATATAAGATTGTGCTCCCTGACACTATGAGGAACCTCTAAACAAAAATCTTAGGCAAAATTATACATGCTAATCACCAAACTGAAAAAAGGCAAATGGCACTTTTTTTCTTGTGATCAGACCACATTTTACTCAACCACCTTATGGTTTGGAAACTGACATTTTGAATCCCCACCAAAGTAGATTTATGGAATCACTTTTACTTGGAACTCAAACTGCCAGAAAGAATTTATTATGCTATTTTCCAGCATGACTGAAGATTTCTTCGAGAAAATATGTTCAAGTAATGTGATAAAAAAGCTAAGAAAACATTTCAAGGGACCAGGTGCCATGATGCAAGATGCGAGGTGAAATTGTTGAAATGGTCTAACCCAGGGGTAGGTTATGATTTCCATTGAAAAGAATCAACCCTAATTCTTCATTTTTTTAAGGTAAAAAAAGCATGACAGCTGTGCTTTATTGCAAACTAAGATGAAAATTGTAATGCTCAAAAAGGCTAAGGGCAAAACCCTCTGCAACAATATAATTGGCACATATGCACCCGGCATATGACACTCAATGAACTTTTTTAGCAGAACCATAATTAATTCACTAAGGATTGACCCCTCATCCATACATGTTCAAATAGAATGGCGTAAAAATTACCATTGATTTCATATTTCTCTGTATCTCTGACTGCCTTCAATGCACTTGACCTTTCAGCATAGTGAATGAATCCAAAATCTCGTTTTCCAGCTTTTCCAGGTGGCGTAACAACTTTTGTCACATCCCCGTGGCGCTGGAATAGTTCCTTGAGTTTCTCAGTGGAGGTGTTCTCAGGTATGTTTTTCACATAAAGAGCCTTAACCTGTGAATTCAAAACAGATACATATTGTAACAGGTCAAACTATTGTATACAAAGGAAAGCCAGCAATTGAGAAACAAAAAGGAAACCCCTCCTTCCAGAGATAAAGAGCAGCAACAAATAACTTTATATATCTCTTAGTTCTTCTGATTTAAAGTGGTTCTACTTCGGCAAAAAAAAAAATCATTGAACAGGGACTCTTACAAATGAGTAGCGTTTCAGCATGGAAAAATCCACTTTTTTGGAACACTGGCATTACAAAACATTGTTAAGTATTCAACATCATTGTAGCCGCAATGAATTTTAAAAACCAAAGCATTATGTTAATAGTTTACAAAAATCAGCACCCACATGTTGACCTATCCAGAATAGAAACTCTCCAACTAGTTGCCACATTTCAGGCAAGCTACTCAGAAGCACAGACTGGGCACCAAGAGCATCCATTAATTCATGCCTCAATATTGTATTTCTTGCAGATTCAATTATAAAACCCAAATAGAATAAGATCAATTGTTATTATTGACATAAAATGTTAACATATCTAATTTCTCTTTTAACTTTTTTTCCCTAGACTAGTGATCAATCTTGTAGATCCAATGTCAATAATTTCCATAGAGTTAGCAAAGAGATCCCTTACCTTCCTTCAGCAAGTTTGACACAAAAAGATACAGATAATGCAGGACAGGAGTATAAAGCATCCATCAAATGTATAAGGCAAGGTAAGCATAAGTGGACTCTTGCATACATGTTTTATGAGTTCCTATTGTCCTCATTTGTATTGCACCTTTGAGAGATAGATGCATAAACTAGACAAGGACTCCAATAAATTACTTAGCTATAGACATTTTAATAAACAAAAGATAAAATATTGAACATCTCAGGACTCAGCTTCTGGCATTTACCTGGCCAGCAGCAGCAGGAGAATGATCAGGAGGCGTGCCCTTTGGATCAGCCCAGCTAACAGTGGGGGTGTGACCATCAAGCTTAAAATTAGCATTTAACATTTTCTGCCTTGAGTAATCAGCACAAGCATTATTGTAATACAATATAAAAGCAAAACCACGGTTGCGAGTTGGAGTTTGAGGATCCTGAAATCAAGAGGAAAATAGCATTAGCAAGACAAGCAGTTATTTCTACGTGAGAGATGAGAGAACTGTTCGGTTCCAATTCCACCTTTATGAGCTCAATAACTTCTACCCCAGGACCAACCTCTTCAATGATTTTTCTAAACTCATCCTCTGTCAAGTTCTTTGGAACATTACCAATAAACAATCTATTTTTTGTTTCAGATATTGAGCACCTTAAGGTTTTTCCCTGCAGGCAATGCTACAAAGTTAGTTTAAAATTAACAAAAAACGAAAACAAAGATTAAATACATCATGCAAGCGAATTACTGCACCAAATTATGACTACCTTGTAGTCCTTACTACGAAGCTCTTCAGTGGCTTTTCGAGCAACCTCCTTTGATTTGAATGCTACAAAAGCAAAACCCTTGCTTTCACCTGTGTCTCTATCTTTCATTAACCTTAACTGATACATGTTAAGATAAATCCACATTAAAAATGCCAAAATATTGGGGGGGGGGGGGGGACACTATCTTATGTACAAATAAAAAAATTATGACCTCAAAAATTTCGCCTATCGTTTCACAGAGATCCCTCAATTCATCTTCCATTACATCCTTCGGAAGTCCACCAATGAAAACTTCAGAACCGTGAGGAGGAAGAGAAAGAAGTTGGGCATGCTTCTCCTTTTCCTCTTCATTAACCGAAGCAGTGGGCTTTTGTTCATCCTCCGCAGGATTAGAGTTGGCAAGGCTTCTATCTGCTTCTGGAGATTGATCTTTCTGACTGCCCTCAGGCTTTGAGTCCTCAAACTCCTCTTCAACATTTTCTTCAGCATGTGCATCTCCAGCATCATCTTCTCCATCCTCATCTAGTTGTTCTTCAACATCATCATCTATCTCTTCCATATAATTATCTTCTTCAAGATCCACTCGTTCCTCAATTTCTCTTCCCTCTGCCATGACTTTTTCACTCACCAGTTCTTATCATCCAACAACTGCAGTTAAATTGCCCCTAAATTAACTGCAAGTTTAAGTAATCATCATGGAAAACGTGTGGAACCTGCAAGAATGTGCATGATGCACAAAAACTGATATGGGCTGGTTCCAAATGGGAATGTGAGAGTGACATGCAGAGTTGGAAAAACCCTCCATGTCCAGAATAGAGCTGGGAAGCTACAGAAATGTAGGGCCAAAACGACTAGCAATAAAAATTTGTTATAGTATTTGTGGTCGCTGGAGCATGTTTTAACATTTGTGGAGTGGTTATAGCACTTTTGGCGTATGTTATAGCACCCATGGAGTAGTTAAGTATTTGCTGAGCATGTTATAGTGTTTGTGGAGTGTGTTGTATAGTGTTTGTGGAGTATGATGGACAGCACAACAATAGTTGTCTTGCTCCAAGTTCAACTAGGAACCAAGAAGAAAGGAAAAATGAAATTAAAAAAAAAAAAAAAAAAACTAATTGTCCTTTGCAATTGATCCTGACAAAGACAAAAAAAAAAAGGAACAGAAAAACCACTCAGATTCCATAGGTAGCATAGCCATTACTTGGCTGAATTTAAGTTAAAATCTGCACTTTTCTTTTATCAGAAACTGTACAAGATCTTGAATCCAAACACAAATTAAACAAGCAAGCTTTCGAATCAATAAGCAAATAAACTAAGTCTTATTCCATCTCTAATTGGTCAACATTTCAAGGGTGGTTCAAAAAATTTCACACGCCAAAACATAAACCCTGTTCAAGAATCTTACTGTAGTTACGAAAAAAGATATCCCAAAAACAGCCAGAAATCAAAGAGAAATATAGCGAGACTTTAGAGCGACGGTGAGGGTAACAATCAAACCCTAAACCCTACTTAGTACAAATCCACACATAGACTTGGACTAAATCAGCCAAACCCTAAATTGAAACTAAAGATAAACCTAGCAGATTCCAAATCAACGAGCAGAAAATAAAAACCCTTAAAAAAATAAAATCGTCGAATTTGAGCTAAGCTTTAAACAAAAGAAACATGATTTGCGGCAGAGGGAGGGAGGGAGTAGTGAGGGAAAACATTACACAAGGAATAAACATTAGCAACGTACCAGTGACTCTATTTTTTTTTCTCTTTTTTTCCTTTTTGTTTATCTCTGTTTATATCCTTCTCCGCGGTTGATATCCGAGGAAATCAATGAGAGTGGGTGACTCTCTCTCTCCCATAAGGACACAGCGTTTTATCTGCTGTGACGGAGTACTGTAATAACAGTGAAGATGCATTCCAATCCATGACACGTCTCTTGAGAATACTATAATACCCTCCCAGCAATTATTTCGGGTCTCTTGGTAATTATGGTGAAGTTATTTCTTAAAGTTTTTTTAAAAAAATATATTAAAATAATATTTTTTTTATTTTAAAAAAATTAGTTTTTATATCAATATATTAAAATAATTTTAAAATATCAAAAACATCAATTTAAAATAAAAATAAATTTATTTAAAAAAAATATTTCTAAATAATATTATCAAATAGACACTTCACATGACTAGATCAGGGAGAGTGGGGATGGTAATGTATATTCACAGGTCATATTTCTTGATATTTATTTATTATTTATTGGGTAAAAAGTTTTAACATTTGGGAATTAAAAAGCAATATATATACACACACACACATACACACACAAAGTAAGTACATGTATTATCCTCTTAGCATTATTATTGAAGTAAGTATATACATGAGGTAAGTACATGTATTACCATATTAGCATTATTATTGAAGTAAGTATACTTTAAAGTTTGTTCTCCTCCATCAATTTTTGAAGCTGGGACCTTAAGATTTGTTTTTGTTTTCTTTCTAACAATTTGAGGTATGATTGTTAAGATTTTCTTGGTTTTGTTAACTAGGAGTTATTATTTTTGGATTTAGAGTCAAAAAAGTATTTTTTAGGAACTTTCATATTGGCATACAAAATTTGATTCATCACAATCTCAATGTCATGTGTATTGAGAAGATTACTTAGAAAATATTTATTATACAGTAATAGATTGTCTTGATAGAAGCAAAGATAATATAAAGGCCTTGGATATTCAATTGTATTGTAAGAAGTCAAACTTATATTTGCAACAAGATATAAGTGGTAGGGTTTATAAACCTAAAGGCACTTATTATCTCTTGAAGAAAAAACAACAACGACAATTGTTGTCATGGGCAAAAGTTGGTGGACCCGTTCAATATCGATGGATGCATCCATTTGAATGGTATGTTTTTATACCATGTAATTTGTATTCACTTTGTTTTTTTGTTGTATTCAAACTAATTAACATAAATAATGTAGGTATATGTTTTATATTAAGAAGAAAGTGACCAATAGAGATAAACTAGAGGGTTCCAAATGTGAAGCATACTTGATTGATGAAATTACCAATTTTGCATCTCATTATTTTGGTGATGACGTGCAAATAATATGGAATCGAGTTCCAAGAAATGAAGATGGTGAACCTAAAGGGCTATATGGACAACTTTCTATTTTCTCCTATCCAAGAAAAAAATTGTCCTAAAGATTTTATAGAAGATAAATATCACTTGTTGAATGAAAATTGCACACAATTATGTGATGTTCAACTGTCAAGAATTAAAGTCTTATTTAAAGTAAGTGTGAAATATTTTGTTTTCATACTTAATTCATAATAATTTAATTTTAACTAAAATTTTAGGCAATGTCGTCAAGAACTAAAGCCAAGAACTAAAGCCACAACCACCACCATTGAGCGATGTTGAAATTGACAAATTATGTGAGAAGATATTTCCAAATTGGTTGAAAAATAATGTAAGTATTTTCATCAAACATTTTTGTTTGAACTCAATTATTTGTTTTGAAATAATAATTCTTATATCACTTATTATTATTCTAGGTTGAATAAAAATCAAATGGAATTAAGAATCAAGTATTTGCACATGATATGGGCCCTTCAAATTCAGTAAAATGTTATAATGGGTATTATATGAATAATTTCAAATTTCATACTCCATGTTATGGTCAATTTAAAAAGACAATGAATAGTGGGGCTTGTGTGAAAGGAAGTTGCCACGATAATAATGAACATGATTATTATGGAATGCTTGAAGAAGTCATTCAACTTAAATATTTAGGGAGTAAGTGCAATGTTAAGTGTCATTGGTACGATACAAAACGAGGACATACGTGCATCGTTCAAATGGTTTGGTTGAAATCAAACATACTTCTAGCCTAGATGGAAATGAAAATTTTGTGTTGGTGCTACAATGTCAACAAGTCTACTATACATGTCCACTTTATAATAAATTCTCAGAATGGTGGACAATTATCAAGGCAACTGCTAGAAATCATTATAATATTGATATGAGTGAATTTATTGAAGACACTAACAATGTGAAATCATTTGATGTTGATCAATCAAATAAGATTTCTCAACCATGTTATGTCCATCCTAATCTATCACTTGATGATCCAAATATACTTGTTGAAGTATCTTATTATGAAGAAATCAATCAACATGAGTTACTTCAATTAGAGGCAAATTGGGCAGAAAAAGTTGGAAGGGTCTCGAAAGAAGAAATTGATGATGGTGATAATGGCGATGGTGATAATGATAATGATGTGATTAGGAGTGATGATAATACGACCAACATGATGATATTTTAGTATATGTAATAAAATATTTTTTATTTTTAGTGATGATATTAATTTCGTTTTATTCATATTTATTTTCTTGTCATATTCATTAGTTCATATAAATCATATTCATTCTTCATAACATTTTGATTTGTGTTTTTCATAATAGTTATTATTGATGACATTTTTTTATTATTATTACAATATCTTGACGTGGATCCATATTAGATTTCAGGAGTGATGTGTCCACATCAACTAGATTGCACTCTATCCAGGCTAAATAACAAAGCCTCCACTTTTCATTAACCAGTGCATCGTAAGTTACAGGAGTATTGTATACCCATTTCCGGGGGTACATGTCCTCATCAACATGCTTATGGGAGGGTTAATGCATAAGAGGGTTCTTACTTTTAAAACTTGTTTCAAACTCAAGAAGGTTTTCCTCGAGATGACCCACTCATTTTTAGAGAACATAATTTACATGAGGGTTATGAGAGAGTATATGGTGATGATAGTGATGATGAGGAGGAGGGGGACATTAGAGATAAAAATGGGAGAGGTTTATATAATGAGAATGATGATAGTAATAGGAGAGGTTTATGTGATGAGGGAGATGGTAGTAATGTGAAAGATTCAAAGGATCAAGATGGTATCCCATCAAACCATGGTTTAACTTCTTCTCCACACAATTTTGATCAAAAGGTTAAATGGAAGTGTTCTGACACAAAAATAGATCCAATTACAAAAAAAAGAAGCTTTTTTTGTATGGAACAAAAAAGCAAGTTAAGATTTTAATTTTAAAAAACTTATTATTTGTGATTGTTTGTTTAATGAAAGTTTATTATTATAATTTTGTAAGGTTCATTAACTCATAATATGAACGTGAAATCGGAGACATATTGAGAGCTAATTTCAAAGAGCATGACACTCTTGGGAAAAAATAGAATCAATGTATAAGGACAAACTATTGAAAAAGTTACGAAAAATTTATGATTGCATATTTTTTTTACACATTTTAAAAGAATGCATATTACTTAGTACCCAATGATTAAAACCTTTAAGCTAGCATTTGTTGATTTCTTGATTTGTGTCTGTTGTTATTGTTTGCGGGTTTGGGTTTGTTGAATTTGAGAAGAAAGAATTAAGCACACAGAAGGTTCGAAGAGAAGAAATGTTTTTACAAAAAAGATAAGCAACTTCTCTCTGTTGCATATCTTGTGTTTGATTTATTGCTTGTTTATATACCAAGCAGCACATGCTTTACACGTTTGTTTACAACTGATTGTCTAACTGTCTAACAGACTTCTAGTTACAAAATATCAGTTGAACTTTGTGTTAGTTACAACTGATTTACACATCATCAACACACAAGACTTAACTGCACACTTCTTCTTCACTATTCTTCTTCATCTTCAATCCATGTGAGCAGCTTATGCATCAACATCCCCTCCTAACCTGCTTATGGGTTTGACTCCAAGTTTTGATCTGAGTTGCACAAATCTGTTTTTAGGCAATGCCTTAGTGAATATGTCAGCTAGTTGTTCTTCACTTCTACAAAACTTTAATTCAATTATCCCTTCTTGAACTGCTTCCCGAATAAAATGAATTCTTCTGTTAATATGCCTAGTTTTCTGATGAAAAACAGGATTCTTTGCCATAGCAATTGCTGACATATTATCACAATATAGAGAAGTAGCTTTGTCTTGTTTTTCACCCAAGAATCGATCTCAACCACATCACTTGAGTAATTGCTTCAAAAGCTGAGACATGCTCAGCTTCTGCAGTTGATAAAGCTACTGTCCCTTACTTTATTGAAGCCCATGAAAACACACCACTTCCAAGCCCAAATGCATACCCTGAGGTACTTCTACTGTCCTCTCCACTACCTCCCCAGTCTGCATCATAAAAACCCTTAAGTGTTTCTGATTTGTGTTTGGAGTATTCTATCCCATAATCAAGAGTGTCTTGAACATATAGAAGGACCCTTTTTGCAACCCCCATATGTTTTGTTGTTGGCTGATTCATATACTTGGATAATAGACTAGCAGCATACATTATATCTGGTCTTGTTGCAGTCAGATATAATAAGCTCCCCATAATTTTTCTATACAAGTTATCATCAGCTAGTTCACTTCCATCATCCTTTACCATTTTCTCACCAATGGCTAATGGTATTGAAACAGGTTTGCACTCAGCAAGCCCAAATTTCTCCAACAATGACTTTGCATACTTGCTTTGATGGATAAAGATGCTCTCATCATTTTGCAGCACACCCATCCCCAGAAAATGATGGAGAAGACCAAGGTTAGTCATCTCATACCTCTACATCATTTCCTTTTTAAATGCATTCATCATACTTTCACTATTTCCTATATATACAATGTCATCCACATAAATGGATGCAATGAGCTGATTTCCCTTAGTATCAGATCTTGTATATAAAGTAGGTTCACTTGCACTTCTACTGAACTTGCTCATAGTAAGATAGGTGTCAATCTCACTATACCAAGCTCTAGGGGCTTGTTTAAGCCCATACAAAACTTTATTCAACTTGTACACTTTGTAGCATGATCTTTGAACCATAAACCCCTCGGGTTGTTCAACAAAAACCTCCTCATCAAGCATTCCATTGAGAAATGCTGATTTGACATCCAACTGAAATAATTTCCAGTTTTTCTTACTTACAAGTGCAATAAGAGTTCGAATGGTATCTAACCTTGCAACTGGTGCAAAGGTCTCATTATAGTCAATTCCAGGCTTTTGTGCATAACCTTTTGCAGCAAGCCTTGCCTTGTATTTATTGATTGTACCATCCAAATTCATTTTGGTCTTGTAAACCCACTTAACCCCTATGACTGGCTTGTTAAAGGGTCTGTCCGCAAGCTCCTAAATGTCATTCTTTTCAATCATCTCTAACTCAGCCTTCATTGCATCTTGTTAAGCCACATTTTCTGTTGCTTCTATGTAAGTTTCTGGTTCTGTAAAACTCATGTGACATCTAGCATATATATCTGCTAGAGTTCTAATCTTCACTGGGGTTACCTTTGCTTCTGGATCAAAACTAACTTCTTCATTTGTTTCTATTTCTCCTTGGCTGATTAGGTTCTCCTGTGAAGATTCACCAGTATCCACCTGGACACTTTCATTGTGTATCTTCTTCTCTGTCTTCAAACATCAACAGTGGAGAGGTAAGCTTCTCATTCCCTATCTCCCACGTGTAGGTACTGTCCTCATCAAACACTACACTTCTAGATAGCACAACTTTGTTTGAGTGTGGGATATACACTCTATAACCCTTCTCACATCCACCATATCCCATGAACACCCCTTTTTCTGCTTTGTCATCCAGTTTTTGTCTTAAACAAGATGGAATGTAAGTATAATAAATACATCCAAAGGTGTCTTGTTTGACAGTGATGATTTATAGCTTCTGTTTTGTAGATAAACAACTGTATTCACAGCTTCGGCCCAGAATTGATTTGGCACATGCTTCTCCTTCATCATAGACCTAGCCATCTCAACTATGGTCCTATTTCTCCTCTCAGCCACCCCATTTTGTTGGGGGAGTATCCCACTGTCAACTGCCTCTCAATCCCATAATCAGAACAAAATATCTGAACTTCCCGAGAGGTATACTCACCTCCTCTGTCACTTCTCAATCTTTTCAGCTTAAAGTTACTTTGCAATTCAACTAGAAGTTTGAACTTTTTGAACACATTTAGAGCATTTGACTTATTTCTAACAAAGTATATCCAACACATCCTTGTAAAATCATCTATGAAAGTAATGAAGTATTTATTACCTCCATTTGAGTCAGCTTGCATAGGTCCACATATGTCAGTGTGGACTAATTCAAGGGGCTGACATGCTCTCCATGCACCTTCTTTGTCAAATGTCTCTTGTGCTTGCCTAGTATACACCCTTCACACATTGCATTCACATTGATTAGTTTAGGCAGGCCTGCAACCAGCTCCAACTGTTGCATTTTCTTCAAACTTTCAAAGTTCAAGTGTCCAAATCTTCTATGCCAAATCCAGGAATTTTCAGTCACAGTAGCTTTTTTTGCTGCAGGTACCATTGATTCCAGTGTTAAAGGGAAGCATCGATTACCCCTCATAATCACCTTTGCTATAATATTTGTGAGTGTTTCATCATCAAATATTATGGCTTTGTTTTCCCCAAACAAAATATAGTAACCATGCTCCATCATCTGCCCTACACTTAGCAGATTTTCATCTAAACCAGGCACCAACAGTACCTCTTTGATGTGCCTTACACCTTGACTTATCTCCACTACAAGTGTCCCCTTCCCTACAGCTTGAACAAGATCCCAGACCCCATTTTTACCTTGCAGGTCACTGATCTGTCTATATCAATCAGTTTAGTTTCTTGTGAAGTCATGTGATTACTACATGCACTATCCACAAACCAAACATCTTCTTCTTGAACACTTGTTGCATGGCAAGCATAGAACATGGTTCCTATAGTTGTATCTTCTTCCTTTGCACAATTAGCCAATTGTCTATTAAGTTCACAATCATTTTGATTATGACCAAACCTGCTGCATTTTCCACATCTCGGCTTGCCTTTGAATCTGCAGATTCCAAAATGCAATTTCTGACAAGTATTACATTTTGGCTTCATGCTTGTTTGAATGCTACTAGCACTTCTATGTTAAGGATTGAATGAACTGTTGTAACTCATTCCTGGTTTCTGATTCCAGTTATGATTTTGTAGATTTGCAGAATTTCCACCTTGACTCCAAGTTGTAAACCTTCTGTTTTGATTCTGCAATTTTGGATAAACTTTGTGTAAACACCCAAGAAAATATATATATATATATATATATATATTAAGGTTGACTTAGTTTGTCGTTGTCGATTTCGTGACGGGGCAGAAAATCATAATGGCATACGACCAACGTCAATATTCCATAATTAATTTGCAACGAGTTGAGCTTACAAAAACTCAAGAAATAATTTAAAAGATGAATAAACAAGTTGGGAGAGGGGTGAAATTGAATAAATGAAATGTTCATGATTTAAATTATAAGAAGAGAAGTGGTGGGGTAAAAAAAAAACATTTAAAGATTTTAGGGGGGCCTTAGTGCAATATGAGAAATTGAGGAGTATAAATACCCCTCTTTTTCTCATTTCCAGCAATGGTGAGGGAGAAAGTGAAGGAGATTGTGGGATTTTCTTGCTAAATTAAGGAAGAATTTCAAAATAAAGTGAGATTGAGAGTTACTAAAACCTTCAAACATAAAAAAACCCAAGGATTAGGAGCATTATTGGAAAAAGAAAGTGGAAGAAAAGAAGGAGTGTTTTGGCCGACACTTGAAGGAAGAAAGAGAGGAGAGGAGAAGATTTTGATTCCACAAGCTATTAGGATCTTGAACCCCTCTTGGTATGATGTTTCTTTTATGCATTTAATAGATTCTTTACTTTATTACCTTATGGCTAAGTTGCATGACTTTTCTTTATGAATTTTGGGTTAGGGTTCTTGAATAAAATTTGGGGGAAATGTGAAATTGTGTATAATTGATTGATGTGGCATGAAATAGGATGTGAATGTTGTGTAATGAATGGTTGAGCATGAAAAGAATGAGGGAAGTCTTGTTTCCCAAGGCCAATTTTCGGCCAAAAGCATGAGTAGCAGAAATTAACAACTGGACAGATTCATGTTGTGACTTTGGAAGAGAATTTGAGTGGTAAAACAAAGGAATTAGGGTCGGGTACCTCATAGGAATTGTAGTTCTGGATGTCTACTATCCAAGGAAACTTTTTTCACTTGATTTGGAATTTTATAACTCTAGTTAAGGTCCACCAAAACGTGACTGTGCAGGATGAATTCTGCAGAATCAGCAGGTCTGTTACTTTTGAGATGCATTTAGTAAATCTTGGGGATAGAACTGGGTTCTATTCCCTTCATAAGAGTTGTAGCCCTATATGTTATCCTTCTAACAAGATAAATTTTGTACAAAACGGAGTTCTATAACTCCAGTTATGGGGAAAAATCTGGGCAGAGGTTGAAATCCAACCTCTGCTGACAGTTTGAAAAAAAAAAGGGGGAAAAGAGGTGGGAGGTCGCAAAACGATGTAGTGAGATGCATTAAAGGAAAAAGAAACAAGTTATGTTAGAAAATGGGTGTTTATAATGATATTTTTTTTAATGTCAAAGTTATAAAAGAATAGCAAATGTAAAGGCATATTAAATTGTTTCGGTGGGGTTGTTGCAACGTGTATGGTGTGTGTTTGCTGCCAAATTGATGTGTATTTTGCTAAGAATTGCATGAGTGTTTCAGCTGAAATTATTGAAGGATTTTGTATGCCGAAATAAATGATTTCAGCTGTGAGTTTTTGGATGGAAATTCATGTATTTATAGGCTGAAAATTCATGTGTTTAGGTGCTAGAAAATATGTGTGTGTTGGCTGGAAATTCATGTATTTATAGACTGAAAATTCATGTGTCTAGGTGCTGGAAAATATGTGTGTGTTGGCTGGAAATTCATGTGTTGATAGGCTGAAAATTCATGTGTTTAGGTGCTGGAAAATATGTGTGTGTTGGCTGGAAATTCATGTGTTTATAGGCTGAAAATTTATGTGATATGTGCTGGAAATTCATGTATATATAGGCTGAAATGCATGCTGTTTTTATGCTGGAATTGATGTATATTTGGCTGAAACTTGTTGAAAGATTTTGAGTAAAAAAATGTATGGGTTCAACTTGTGAATTATGATGGAAGATTTTGTGTGTTGCACTGAAAATCTATGCTGAAATTCATGGGTATTTTTTTGAAGATTTGCATGTGTGTTTGGACTGGAATACGGTTAAAGAATTGTGTGCTGAATTGTGTATTTTGCGGCATATGAAAATATGAACTTTTGAAATGAGTACAGTAACGGATGTAGGCCGAAAATGCAAGAGTACTGATTATGACCCTTGATGTCGCAGGTGGTGCGGCTGGGATAGGATCATTGTCATGACAAGCACAACCCACTAGCGGAACAAGTAAGCGAACCTTACATTCTTTTTCTTTCGCTGTATAAGAAATAACTGTGATATAAATATTGCCCTATCGTGATGGAATAAATCATAAATGGGAAAATATTGAATGTCAATAAAAGAATGATTAGGTTTGGCTAATGGCATCCGAAGGGATGGCCGGGATAAAAGATTGATTAGCTTCGGCTAATGGCATCCGAAGGATGGCCGGGTCAAACTAATGATTAGCTTCGGCTAATGGCATCCGAAGGGATGGCCGGGATAAAAGATTGATTAGCTTCGGCTAATGGCATCCAAAGGATGGCCGGGTCAAACTAATGATTAGCTTCGGCTAATGGCATCCGAAGGGATGGCCGGGATATAAGAATGATTAGCTTCGGCTAATGGCATCCGAAGGGATGGCCGGGATAAAAGATTGATTAGCTTCGGCTAATGGCATCCGAAGGATGGCCGGGTCAAACTAAGGATTTGCTTCGGCAGATGGCAACCGAAGGGATGGCCGAGTCTAAAATTATAGTTGTTAGGAAAGAATGATATAATTACAAACAAATTAAGTTTCAAGTGTTAGACTGAACGATCAATAATAATATTATTAGCTCTAGGTAATTTCTCTCTTTTAAGTATTTATACTGCTGCAGGAATGTCACACCCACGAGACGTCTAAGGAGCCCGTTACATGGGAGCTTGCTTTTGCAAAGAATCGTGTAGATGAAATTTTGATCACAATATATTTTGTATGAAGTAATGTAATGAATGTTTAACTTTCTTTAGACCCTTTTGTGTAAATGTTATGATGGCTTATTGTAGGATGGGAATATAAACCATGTTTATGTTATATATTTTAAGTATGATATTGTAAATCATGAAATCATAAAACTATGCCTTATGTTGTGTCACTTTTAAATTAAAATATTACTCGTGTAAATGGTGTTAAAATGTTAAGGGGTGATCGGGCCCGTTGATTCTAGGAACCCTGCGTGTATATATATATATATATATAAATTTACCGGGTTGTTACACTTTGCCTTGTGAGCCCTTCTTATTCTGAGCATAACTATTCCCTCCAATTCTGAGACTACTAAAAGCTCTCTCAGTATGCATTTCTCTATCTCTTTCATCATGCATATCTTCCCTTCTATCATACACTTTAATTGAAGCAATAACTTCTTCACTTCTAAGTGTTTTCAAGTCTCTTGTTTCTTCAATAATTGAGACTATGAGCTTGTATTTTCTGTTAAGACTCATCAAAGTCTTTTGCACTTTCCTTGCTTCAGTTATCTCTTCTCCGAGAGGCTTCAAGTCATTTATCACTCCAAAAAACTTAGTTAGATAATGATCTAAGCTTTCTCCTTCTGACATTCTCATATACTCAAATTATGCCCTTACTGCCTGCAACTTCACTTCCCTAACTTTTTCATCTCCTCTGTATTCTCTTCTCAACAGATTCCATGCTCCTCTTGCTGTCTCTTCATTTCTCATTCTGGGAAAATATCATCAGTCAAGGCTCCTTGGATAATACTTAAAGCCTTGGCATCTTTGATCCTTTTTTCCTTAGTCTCTGCAGTAGTTTCTCCTGATACAATTTTCTTGTCTTTTGAACCAGAAGCTTCTCCACTATCATTTTCATTGGATATTTTTGTTAATGTATCACAACATTCAACCACATCCCATAGATCATAAGTTATAAGGATTGTTTTCATTTTAACTGCCCAATACTCATAATTCTCACCATTAAACTGTGGTGCTCTAAGATCTCCACTTGACACCATTTTTTTCTTCTTTACTCGCTGCTCGTAAGTTCACAGATTGATTACGCCCCTTCCTTGTTGATCAAGTCAGCTCTGATACCATGTTGATTTCTTGATTTGTGTTTGTTGTTATTGTTTGTAGGTTTAGGTTTGTTGAATTTGAGAAGAAAGAATTAAGCACACAGAAGGTTGGAAGAGAAGAAATGTTTTTACAGAAAAGATAAGCAACTTCTCTCTGTTGCATATCTTGTGTTTGATTTATTGCATGTTTATATACCAAGCAGCACATGCTTTACACGTTTGTTTACAACTGATTGTCTAACTATCTAACAGACTTCTAGTTACAAAATATCAGCTGAACTTTGAGTTAGTTACAACTGATTTACACATCATCAAACACAAGACTTGACTGCACACTTATTCTTCACTCTTCTTCATCTTCAGTCCACGTGAGCAGCTTATGCATCAACAACATTGACTTTAAGATATGTATAAAAACATCATCAACTATTATATGGATTGTTTTGGCATAGTTGACACTTGAATATTAATAACATAGTTGACACTTCAATTTTAAGTTGCATATATTTTTATTTTTTTTAAAAAATAATGAGAATATGCTCACTACTAATGAATAAAGTATACATTGTTAAACCATGGTCAATGAATTAATTTTTTTAATCATTGAGTTGTATAGATTAGTTTCTTGAAATATGTGTACTTTTCGTTGAGTAAATTCTTTGATGAATTATGTAAATTGTGCAGATGTTGTATGCAATTTTCTATTTACTTATCATATTTTATTTGTAGAAAAATACACATTCCCTGGGGAAGATGAACAAATTGTTCGTAATATTTAAAAAAATAAAGCTAGGATTGCCTTGAACCAACAAATGATACGAGCTCGTAAGAAAGCCATGTCAAATATAAACACCACAAGTATTATAGATTGCCTTGATATATGTTTTATTTGGATAAACAATAATGATTGGAATAACATGATCAAAGATATTTGGTCCACCCCTGAAATACAAAGGAGATCAAATTCTTCAAAGAGGAATCAATTAACTAAAACAAATGTAAAATTAAGTACTCATTTTGGTGGTACAGTGTCATTTACATCATATCAAGCTAGCATGATAATGATTTTTTTGTTCAACATAAATAATTTTAATTTTTTAATATTTATCTTTTCTATTTTTTTTAATGTTGATAACAAAAACAAGCGGGTGGGAAAGAACCTCTATGGAATGATGTCTTTTCAATTTTGCATTAGAGTGCTAATGAGTCTAGCATATATTCAGAAACAAGTCTAAAAAATATTGGTTGCATGTACTTTTATTATTTTAATATAATTTAATATCACTTGATATTCAAATGAATTTATTATTACATGTTTTTGTTTTTTGTAGGAAAATTATAAAAAGGAGATGATTTCAAAGTATGGAACTAATCAGGAAATTCAATTTGATAGAGCAACTTGATGTGTTGCTTTAGAGGGGTTATAAAGGGCATAGTATATGGTGCACCTCGTATGCCAAAATCTATAGTTAGTATGAGTTCTTCTTCATCACATTCCTACTTAGTGAAGTCATCATATCCTAGTTCATCTTATTAGAAGTTGAAGAAAAAAGATGATCTTATTTTAGAAATGAAATAGGAGATAAATTTCATAAAAGAATATCTTATGAAAAATCATGGATGCTATGATAGGACATCAAATATAAGCCAAGATATTCCAACACATGTGGCCCTATCAATGCCACCACATACAATTGAATCTATAGGTTCCACATCCTCACCAATATATCAACCTTGACTACCATATATTGGTCCATCTTACTCTAATTCACGATATCCTTGTTTGTTTCCACCATAAGCACCATAATTGTATCTTTTATTGTATGTTGATGTATTTGCACGTGTAAGTTTAATTGAATTGTATTGTGAATTGTATTTTTTATTTACACCATATTTAGTTTTAAATATTAATTATATTTAAAAATGTTCTACTGCTTTCAAAATATCCATAAATAATTAATAAAAAAATCAAAAAAATTAATATTGATAAAAAACAACAATGATGCTCAACAACAAATTTTTTTTGTTGATTATAACTCAAGAATAAAATTAGCAACGGATTTTCCATTGAGTTACAAAGCTCATCAACAGAAATTTCGTTGTTGACTATAACTTAGCAATGAAATTTCCGTTGCTAATTTATTTGCTCTACAACGGATTTTCTATTGTTAAATTAGCAATGACAAATTTGTATCGTATAGTTTCTAATGCAAATTTTGTTATTAAATTTTTAGCAACAAATTTCCATGTTATTTGCAATGGATTGCGTGGTTGCTAATGATCCTATTTTTTAATAATTTTTTTATTTTTTAATGTTTATGGCTATATTGAGTTGAGAGAATATAGGCGTTTATATCCATGAATCACGTGAACTTCCTTTTTTTTTTGTATCATATAAGGTATATATGGATGCAAATTAATTATGTACCTTATCTTTAGAAACAATCATGCAAAAAAAATAAATTAATTATGTAGTTTATCTTTAAAAATAATCAAGCAGGAAAATACTATGGTATAAACCTATTTTAAAGCCATGTGAACCTGAGAAGGTAAGAAAGTTAAGTAAGCATTAAAAGCTTAACCCTATAGAATATTGATAAATATAAGTTTACAATGCGGTCAGATTTAGAACAATCATTCCAAAGCCGAGCTAAGAAATAAAGAGTGCATAAAGTTTGATAGTATGATTAATGTTATTTTTTAAATTGTATTTTTGTTTAGAAATATATCAAAATATTTTTTTTTGTTTTTTAAAAATTATTTTGACATGAACATATTAAAATGACTAAAAACACCAAAAACTCTAATTTAATATAACAAATAAAAATTATTTTTTATTTTTTTCAAAATGTTTTTAAAACTTAGTGCTAAAAGGACACCTAATCCAAACTTGTGCGAGCTTGAGGGTGTAGTCCGAGTCCAAATAAAAAAGATTTTGTATATAAATATCCTAATTCTTATATGCTATATATCATGCACACCAATATCGAGACAGACGAGCAATAGATATGCACTTCACCGACAAAACAATTACACTTCTTATTTCCTTTACTTTTGAGAATTTCCAATAAAACAATACAAAGAGGATTTTTATTATTATCTGTACAGCTAAATCAACTCGTGGATTTACTGTTCATTTGCTCATTGTTCATCTAGACTCATAAGAATTGTAGACTGAAATAGTGAAATTACTTAATAATATAAGTACTATTTCTATACTACAACAGCATAACGAAGTCGTTTGGCCAAGTGGTTTAGACGTGTGCCTAATGTTTCCGTGGAGCGAGAGTTCGAATCTTTCAGGCTACAAAATGATTTTGGATTTTGCTTTTAAAAAACTTAATAGTATAAGTATTATTTAAATACTACAACATCATAACGAAATCGTTTGGCCGAGTGGTTAAGGTGTGTGTCGTTTCCCCGCAGCTAGAGTTCAAATCTATCAGGCCACAAAATGATTTTGGAACAGTAGTGAACAGTGTTTCCATTGTTTCACTATTCAAAAAAGGCTGTTTTTTTACCAGTTCTTTTTTTATAACCTGGTGTCCGAGCCAGCTTACGCGCACAATGATTAAAGACCCACTTTTTTTAAAACATTTTTTCCACCTATACATTTGTTTTTGTTTCTTTATAACCGGAATGTCCCGGTCAGTTTACACGCACCGTGAATTTTTTCCCCACATATACATTTTTTTTTATCTCGAAATCCATTTTTTTACATTTTTTTCCAATTTTCCCCACTTATATATTTTTTTTGTTTTTTTATAATCGGGGTATTCGGGCCAGCTTACGTCAACCACGATTTTTTTCCCCACGTATACATTTTTTGGTTTTTGATAACATGGGTGTCCGAGGCAACTTACGCGTGCCATGAATAATTCCCGGACCCACTTTTTTGACATAGACAAAACTAAACTGGTGAATTGTTTTTGTCAAATTATCTACATATATAAAATATATGAGTCACTTGTCTGCGCTTCACCGCAAACAAAACCGAATTTTATAATATGTCAAAAAACGTTAATGATTATTGCTTTTTTTAATAATGCTACAAGACTTTCATTTTTTTTAATATATTTATTTTATTATAAATAATGCATATAAAATAATGAGAAAATTTATTTTAAAGGTTTTTTCTCTTAAAAATAATTATATATTTTAATATTTATTTAATATTAACGCCTTAAAAAATATAATAAATAACTAACAACTAAAGATTAACTATACATGCATAAGAGAGCGTTTTACTTTCATTTCACACCACCAAAGATGAACGTACTCTGTTTTTTAACCAAAGCTACATTTAATACAAAGATAAATTTTAATAAAAAATAAAAGTCAAAAATAAGAATATAGATACATAAATACAAACAAATTATTTAAATTTATACCAAAATTACTAAAAAATAAATGGATCGAAACTAAATAAAAAAATAAAAGAATTATTATTTTTTCATTACAACACTTTTATTTTTATTTTTAATTTAATCCTTCCATTTAAATTATTTACCTATTTTATTTTCATTTTGGCCCATATACTTTAATTCTTTATTTATTTTTTATTTTTTAGATATATTTCTAAATAGTCTCTATTTTTTTATGTTTATATATACACAAGCTCTTCATTTTGGTTTTTGATTGTTCATTTTAGGTAGAAAAAAAACATTTGTAACATATTTAATCTATTATAATTTTATTAATTAAATATCAAAATAACTAATTATAATATATACAAAATCAATCAATTTGTTATATAAAAAACACGGTATATAAATCTTAAAGTTGCTCAATAGCACGTTGGGTATCTTTCGTGTGTTCTCTTTGAGTCTTGCCGCATTTATTGGTCTTAATATAACAAGTAAAGGCGAATTTATATATAAAAAAAAAAAACAAATTTGCACTAACGGATGTTAGAAAAAACATATATGTTTTAAGGATTAATTAATGAGTATACTTTGCTGAATTAAATTATGGTGTTAAAATTTAGCTCACAAAACGTCAAAAGAAACGTCCTATGCTACATGTGATTTACATTTAAGGTGGTGTTTGATACAGTGTTTCAAAAATCTTTTTGAAAAAAAATATTTTTTATATAATTTAAATTAATTTATTTTGGTGTTTTAAGATCATTTTCATGTGTTGGTGTCAATTTTTCTAAAAAATATTATTTTAATATATTTCTGAACGAAAAATATATTCAAAACTCAATCATACTTTCAAAAAGACACTAGGTCACACACGATTGCCCATTTGTTTCTTTATTAAAATAATTATTTTGTAACGCTTCATAAACAGTACTTGTTTATATTCAATTTCTTGTATTTAATTAACAAATATTTTTAAAAGCATCTTTATATGTGTTTATTTACATCCTAGTAAAATAAACTTATTTCGTTGTAAGTTTAAGGCTTTACACTACTTTATTAAATTTACATGTAATTATTTTTAAACTTGTATGCAACATAAACTGTGCAGATATAAAATTAAACCACACCATTTTATTGCAATCAATCCCACCACTGATAGTGCATGTTCACTGGTTGTTTAGCAGCTCTTGATTTTGAGTTTGCAGAACCACCAATCAATCCGCCGTGACAGACCTTTCGTCTCTCGCCGTCACTGCTCCGGAGTAGAAACGAGGGTACATACCCTTGCGTCTTGATAAATTTTTCCTGGTCTACAAAGATAGCCCTTGCTCGGTGCGCAATGAATGTCCTGCGAGCATATACACAATCCTTCCAGTGCGCAGCCCTCTTTTATTATGTTCACCTCACCTTTCAATCCAAGGACTTGGTCTGTCCACTCATTGGAAAAGAGCCCCAATGGATCATACTTCTCCTTCACCCTCAAAAAGGCTCCAGCTTTTTTGTATTTCTCGAGTGCACCACTGAACACTAGGTTTCTGTTCTTTCCCCAGTGCGGCAAACCTCCGTACTTAAACACTGCGAGTTGCTCAATTTCTTCGAGAATGTCTTCATAAAGTCTAGGTTTCGCGGGGTCTTTGTTTCGATAGAATGTAATATCAAAATCCAAAGCATCGTCTTCCTTGCCCAAGTAGGCACTCGATGCCTTAACATAGCGCATGAGGATGCCATTGTACTGTTCGAGGCCACATAATGCTCTCGGTTCCATCTTGACGAGCTTTTGCACATCTTGAATGAAGTTCTTCACCACCGAGAGGCTGATACTGAATGTGGCTTGGAAAAAATACTCACCCTTAATTCTTGAATCCCATGGACATGCTGTGATCAATGCATCTTCAGGGCTATCAAGGCAAGTTCCTGACGACTGGAGGCGATTGTGGTACCCAATTATAGGATAACCCGTGAAAACCAGTCCTGAAAATTAGTCGAAGTCAACAATTTAGTCGCAGAAAAATATGATATGCGAATCGACATTGAAAGAAATGTATGTCGTGGTTTGGAGCAAAAGGAAAATCAACTATATAACTAGCTGGAAACAAAGTTACCATTGTTAGTTAATCCATAAGCCATTTGTATGAGGGTGGAAGTGATTAGTTTTGCGCTGGCGCACTTCCCATCAGGGTCTTTCATGGATTCTTGAGTGTCCTCTAATAATCAAATCAAAAGGGAAAAGATATTACTCATATGGCAATGCAGCTGCTTGACATAAGAAAAAGTACTCTGAGGTATCGAATTGCGTATAGGCAACACACACACACACACACACAGATATATATATATAGTAGCGAACCTGTGGCTCTAATGACGGCCAATCCGAGAGAAAGAGTAGAGCGGAATGGGATGGAGTCGTAGAGGCCATTGCCAGAGGTATTAGAAGAAACTCGATCATCAACTCGATAGACTGCCTTGCCTTGACTAGGATACCACGATATGTCTGCAAACTCATGCTGTCTACCAAAGCTAGCCACTTGATCTCCCAAGTCAGTATCACTCTTCACCACGTAGGAAATGGATCTTTTGAACAGGGGTTGCAGTTGCAGAGTAACCTGACAAAGCCGACACCTTTTTAAAAAAAAAAAAATATTCTTACGAATCCTAGATTCTTCACAATCTGTGGTGAGATTTGCATTCAGATTGACATGGTACAATAATTTAGTCTAAGCAAAAACTATGTTTCTACACATCAAAGCATGCGGGCAGTAGTGACTGTGCATAGTGCCAAGCTTACAAGTAGTTAATCCATTAATTATTAGTGACTGTGCATAGTGCCAAGCTTACAAGTAGTTAATCCATTAATTATTCCATACTCTTTCTATTTTGTTTTCTTTTCATAGATTAAGAGGCCGGCAAGTCGTTTTTTAATTTTCGGGTCACAGCCGGCAAATTGTTGCTTGAGTTTTATTATAAATTTATTGGCGGATAAAACTAATGTTTTGGCATCACTTCCAATATTTCATTATTTAATTGGTTATATAGGCAAGCTCTATCATATGGCAGTGTGCTTGTATAGTATGTAAAGAAAAACCTAAATTCTTTCTTTATTATACAGCATGACCAACCATAGTTTAAAAAAAAGACCATATCACATGGCAGTGCACTTGTTGAAAGTATTTAGAAAGATAATACCAACTTGTCTTCCAGTGATATCTATTACTTTATTTATATAGATTACAATGAGTTGATTTTGCATTTTGAATTATAAACATTTCTGTATTAGAAGGGATAACATATAAAATGGTTGTTGGGAGTGATCATTAAAGTTGGTTGGGATAATAGTAGAGTTTGTACTTACCGAGAGTGATCATCAAAGGTGGTTGGAAAAACAAATAGAGTTTGTGGTTGTTGGGAGTGATCATCAGAGATGGTTAAGCTGCTTTAACATATCTGTCTAATATTCCCCCACAAGTTAGGCTGAAACCATTGATAAAACATGATATCCAACTTCGGAATTAGATTTGAAAACTACTTATTTTTTCTTTGTAGACTAGGAAACAAGTGAGGAACGAATAAAGATAACATGAATTGTAGTGAAGCCTCAACCATCAGGATCTCCAGCTCATTCTGAGTCACAAAATATTTGAAGATGACAGTCACCTTTGGTGTACTGTATATAAATACCAATAGCTCCCTTTAAATACCAAAGGACATGTTCGGTGTAAATCCAATAAGAGGAGTTAAGATTATTCATGTGTTGATTCACAAAAAATGCAATGTTATGTCTGGTCATCAGACCTCTCATTCTTTTTCCCATCATAACAAACCATCTTCCAACCTAACTTCATCTAAGTAAATAACAATTTATCTCTCTATTCTCCTTCCCAAATTCATAGGTGATCTAATCATTATGCACTTGATTGTTTTCATCATCGTGCTTATCAAGACTATATCTTTCTACTCAACTAGCATCAATGGTGGCTCACTCCAACGTCGCACATGATATAAACACATGGTTTGCAAATAATAGGGAAAATCAATATATCACGTAAAATTTTGAACAACTCACTCTTTCACAATCATACACTAATTCATGAACATGTAGCAGTTGGTAATAGTTGGAGTTTAAATATTACACGTATTGGTAATGTGAAGTTTCATACACTTATTAATCAATCTCACTCCTATATTGTCGTATTGCCTCTCCTAATCTCATTTTCATTAATAAATTTTGCATAGATAATAATTGCTTCTTTATTCTAATTGCCTCTTTTTTATATATATAAACAACACACTGATAAGGAAGACATTACTCTATGTAGGAGTGAATGTGGTCTCTATCCATTTTCTAGACAATCTATGCCTCTTCATAAATCACATGCATTACTTGATTTCGTAGGAGTGAAAACACCCATTTTTATTTGGCACTCTAGACTAGGTTATACATCCATTTCTATTATTTCATCTTTTAAATAAATATAAGTTACCTATTCAAGGTTCGACTAGCATAATGTCATTTTATGATTCATGTCAAACTCGATAAGGGGAAACAACTTTCTTTCCCTACATCAAGTCGTGTCTCTCATTTTTTCTTAGAATTAATTCACGTTGATGTTTGGTCCTGCTCAACTAAATATAGTAGTGGTTGTAACTGCTATGTATTGTTCATTGATGATTAAGCACGATTCACTTGGCTTTATCCTTTCAAACATAAATTTGATGTGTATCTATGTTTTATCAAATTCAAAACTTTAGTTGAAAATCAATTATCTTGTAAAATAAGACAATTTCAATCTGGTGGGTGAGGGCAATATACCTCACACCACTTTAAGTCTTATCTCACAAATAATGGTATTCTACATCGTATAAGTTGTCCCCAAACACCTTAATAAAATGGAATGTGTAAACGTAAACATCGTTATATCGTAGAAATATTGTTATTTCTATTAGTTGAATCTCACTTGCCAACCATTTTTGGGTCAATGTTTTTCTCACGTCTATTTATCTCATCAATCACCTTTCTACTCCAATTCTATATCATCAAAGTCCATACATTACATTTATGGGAAAATACTATATCACACTTTTGGTTGTGTATGTTTTCCTCCACTTTGCCCTTATACCTCTCACAAATCAATGTTCCATTAGACATTGCATAATTTTAGGTTATAATGGCAATCACCTAGATTACAGATACATGGATCTTGTCAATCAAAAAGTATTTATTTGCAAGCATGTTGTGTTTAATGAAAGCTTATTCCCTGCTAAAGATGGATTGTAAGCACCCACGCCTCTGACAATAGTTTCTTTTCAAGTATACTCTTACCCCTCTTTTGTTTCCTATCACTACATCCTTTCCTCAAGACCCATAATTCCATACATCATCATCTTATCAAGTACTACCCTCCTCTGAAACATCATGACCTCTATCCAATAAAAGCCAAACTCCTTTCACACCAGTAGCTCATTCTAGCTTGAATTTATCCTTTAATCATTATTCCATTTCCCCACATGTTCCTTCCTCAATAAATCTTACCATCTCATTATATGATCACCCACTCTGAAATAGGGTCTTTACAACCTATAATTTCTTTGACTATCATCTCTACTCTATCAAATACCCTTTACATGAGTTATATAATATTGCACTTCCCAAATGTTTTGGCATATTTGTCTAACACTTGTATAATATGTAAAAATACTTTATTTCTCTATAATAAAGCATGACCAAATATATATTTTTTTAAAAGTATTGAACATAAAGGTGATGTATTTCTAAATTAGCATTTTTCTTAGAATTATTTAACTCCCGTATTAAGTGACAAAACTCTCATAAACTATTGCCAAATGACTTTTGGCTTAAATTTTTTTAATGACTTCAGAGTATTCTATAATCCTTATTTATATTTTTTATTAAAATTAAACTCAAATAAAATAGTTTGAGTTTATATAAATTTTAAACTATTTATATTTAGATTATATAAACACCTTCTATTTTTTTCATTAAAATGGTTTTATTGAAAAAAATAGAGATCATTATCATTGGGTGTGTTTTGCTTAGCTTGTTTTTGTTTGTTTGGAGTCATAACTATGTTTGTCTTAACTAGTATTGATCGATTATTGTCCTATTGGCTATCATACTCTATGTTTTTTTTATACATAGAATCTCCTCTCTTTTTAGAAGAGAAATTATTTTTATATAGAATATAACTAGATCGATGATTGGTGTATACTATTTTTAGTATATCAACTTTTGTTTTAACATGACAAACATTCAGACATCATTATTATGTTTCTAATGGAGACAAAATTTTAAACCGTGTGGGTTTAATTTGATATATTTTGGATAATTTGATTAGTTCGGAGACAACACATATGACTAATAAAAATATAATTTGACTCAAATAAGATAATATTTTTTTAATACAAAGACAACAACATATAAATTGACCAAGTCAATCCAGTTAACTTGTCAGATTCATTATTCAAGCTATAAGATCATGATAACACTACAGAAAATAAATTAAAATAAATTATGAAGCTTAATTTCCAATCAACCTAGTGATGAAGGATAAAGCTAAAAAATAATTCAAATAAAAAGGATAAACAAACTCGAGTCATCCCGGGCTAAACTTTTAAACTCACATCTTAGATAACGAGACCAAAAGAATCCTATAAAAATAAATCAAAATAAATTATAAAGCTAAATTTTCAATCAATTAAATATTAAAGGATAAAAAAAAATGACGAGTTTGTACGAGTTTCATTAAATGTTTTCATTGATAAATCAAACGCAGTCCGCGTAAACCAAATAATTCATATTATAGAATTTTATTATTACATTAACTAATTAACAAAATGAAATTCACTTTTCAATATCAAATCATTTTCCAAAAAAAAAAAACATATTTACTCTGTTAAATTCCGAGAACTCTATTCAACGACTTTAAAAGACTTGCTGGATACAAGGAAAGGGTTACCAATGCTCTAAACGTCAAGTAAACATACATTCATTATCTGATTGCATTTATTATAGGTAACTATTTTTCTTTCTAGAATAATTCAAGAAAATATACTTCTTTTCGTTGAACAATAAGTTTTTAAAAAAAGTAGGTTAAGAAAATCAAGTAATATTCTTAATAGTTAAGTTTTTATTTTATGGAATAACCATTCTATGCTCTATTCCCACCAACAAAGGCGTGTCCTTTCCATGGTCGATTTCCACCAAAAATACAGAAGGCTCTTCGTCGACGCTATGAGTTAACGATGGATTCTACCACTAGGCGTGCTTCTTTGAAATAAATTCCATCGGTGTCCTTTTCTTAGGGAACCGAATAATATCACTCCAAGCAATTCACTTGAATGCAATCCGACAATTATGTTAATTGAAATGCAATCTAACGGTGGAAAGAAAGGGACGGTTGTAATTATCATACTGTACATGCGTGCTTATACGGCCTTGCAGGTGGCTTCTCCCTGTCTCAAGAAATATCCTAGCCAGGGAAGACTCCAAAATCTCACTGGGTTTTTATCTTGAGGTACTTTTTAATCTCATTTGTCTTTTGTGATATACATCTCATCGATTTCTTTATTTTATAATCAAGTAATGTCATTGATTTTCTGACCTAAAGGTTATATATAGTGTAGCTCTTGTCTTAATCACTGTATCATAAGATTTACATAATATATATATTTTTTAGTATTAATTTTGATATTTAGACAGCTTTATTGGAATCATACAAATTAGTTTATTAGATAATTAGTAATAATCTTAGGGTTTATATATATATATTCGGTATGATTAACTATACTAACTTATACATTTTAATGATATATATATATATATAGTTTCTATATCACAACTTTCTAACTGTAGAGAGGCCACCCAAAAAAGGGCGAGAGTAAGGGAAAAAAGAAGAAGAAGAAGACGCGTACCTTCGAAATAACTCCAAGAACTCCAAGAGAGACCCTGGCAGCATCAAGCTGATCACTACTGTTAGTCTCGTTGAGCCTCCGGACCTTAGCATAACCATCTTTAGATCCTCCCGGGCTAACAATGGTTAATGCCACCACGTAATCATGAATTGCACTCCCTTTCCCCCACAATGTGCTTCCATGCGCACCCGTGCTCAATAGGCCACCAATCGTCAAGCCCCACCAGTATGGCGAGTAAGGCAATGCAAGGCCAGCCTTGGCAGCCTCGTTGATAAGCTGTCTCAGACTGACTCCACTTTCTACGCTCATTGTCATCGATTGAGCGTCAATTTCCAGCGTACGATTGAGGTAATTGGTGCTTATAAGCAATCCATTCTGGCCATCTGGGCAAACTAACTTAGGGATGCTATGGGAATAACGAGTTGCCACTTTCACTTTTCTTCTGGCCCTGGTCGCTTCTGCTACTATTGAAATCAGCTCCTCTTCTGTCGTCGGGTATGCCACGTTTGCTGCTTGACATATGCTGCGATCGGGGAAAGTGCCATACGAGTTTGTGATGGTGCAGTTTGTGTTTGCTGATGAGCATTTGATGTGGTTCTCCGGGGGGCTGCAATCCACCATAAAGACCACCAATAGGAGACAACTGGTTGATAGGAGTATTCGCTGGAATATTTTCATTCTCTTGAGTATTGACATTAATAGCATGATCTAGAGGAATTTTCTGATAATAATTTAACATTCACAGACATACATATATACAGCTGCCACACTTTGCTTGTAATGATGATCTGTGGACACCTATGTATATATATATATATAGCATAAAGGGTTTGTGCCAAAGAAAAGAAAGATGCGGATCAGGATGCTTTCTAGTTAAGGGAACTAATTTAATTTTTAACCCACTAGGTTTTAATTTCTGTGGACACCTATGTATATATATATATATATATATATATATATATATATATATATATATATATATATATATATATATGCGCGTGAACAAATGGAAATGGGATCATTATGTTTTGTTGGGATAGAAGATGGACAAGATTTGTTCTATTATCATTGAAGGAAAGACAAGAAAATAAAATTGGAAGGCACGACTAAATCAATCTGTGATAAGTGAATGTATCCTCGTGACTAGTGGGTCGAAATTGTTTTAACAGGAAATCTAAAGTGTATACGGGGTTTTGAACTTACTTCACTTTTATCATTTCTCCAACCTGTCACTCATCTTGACGGAGAGGTGTTCCATCTCTTCACTCTTGGAGGCTGCAGCCTTTGAAGTGAAGTTGTCGATGCACGGGCCACGAAAAATGGTGCGGGAGTAGGTATTTTTTTTAGACGTGTTGCACTATAGCTAGCTAGTGCTTACCGAGTGTGAAGCCAACACGTTTTCACACAACATTTCCCGTCCTGCCACATCAAAAGAATTTTCAGAGCGGTGGGTGCATTATGCGCTTTGCACAGTTGCTTTAATAATGTGGCGCCAAGTCTCAAACCAGAATTGTCTTTCGTGGCTTCATCTTCCTTTTCTTATCCTGCACTGAGTCCACTAGCCTAAGGCCCAGTTCGTGCCACCGTCTTCGTGGCTGTGCGCTCCATTATTCTAATCAGTTCACAGGATATTGAGTTGTGACGAAGTTGGAAAAACTTCAAAATGAAATACGAGGAGAGAAATGTTTTTAGCTGGACTAGTGGCTCATAAACTCTTGGCAAAACTATCAGACTGGTTGGTTTTTGAGCTCTGATTGGTACGTCCTCCATATAGGTTAGGTTTGGTCTAAGAGAGGTGTGAAACAATTGTAATTGCTATAGAATGTAATTACTTTTTTCAATATATTCATAAATACATCAACTTGTAATTGCTATAGGTTAGGTTTGGTCTAAGAGAGGTATAAAACAATTGTAATTGCTATAGGAAGTAATTACTTTTTTTCAATATATTTATCAATACATCAACTTGATAAAGATAATCTTTTAATTCTCTTCTAAATCCAATTTCGTTGAATTAATTTAACAAGAGTATAAAAACTTTTAGTTTCTCTGGTGGCCATATGCACTGAATGAATAAATTGTTTTATATAGGTTAGGTTTGGTCTAAGAGAGGTGTAAAACAGTTGTAATTGCTATAGGAAGTAATTACTTTTTTTCAATATATTCATAAATACATCAACTTGATAAAGATAATCTTTTAATTCTCTTCTAAATCCAATTTCATTGAATTAATTTAACAAGAGTATAAAAACGTTTAGTTTCTCTGGTGGCCATATGCACTGAATGAATAAATTGTTCTATATAGGTTAGGTTTGGTCTAAGAGAGGTGTAAAACAATTGTAATTGCTATAGGAAGTAATTACTTTTTTTCAATATATTCATAAATACATCAACTTGATAAAGATAATCTTTTAATTCTCTTCTACATCCAATTTCGTTGAATTAATTTAACAAGACTATAAAAACATTTAGTTTCTCTGGTGGCTATATGCACTGAAAGAATAAATTGTTTTATATAAGTTAGGTTTGGTCTAAGAGAGGTGTAAAACAATTGTAATTGCTATAGGAAGTAATTACTTTTTTCAATATATTCATAAATACATCAACTTGATAAAGATAATCTCTTAATTCTCTTCTAAATCCAATTTCGTTGAATTAATTTAACAAGAATATAAAAACTATAGTTTCTCTGGTGGCCATATGCACTGAATGAATAAATTATTTTATATAGGTTAGGTTTGATCTAAGAGAGGTGTAAAATAATTGTAATTACTATAGGAAGTAATTACTTTTTTTCAATATATTCATAAATACATCAACTTGATAAAGATAATCTTTTAATTCTCTTTTAAATCCAATTTTGTTGAATTAATTTAACAAGACTATAAAAACGTTTAGTTTCTCTTGTGGCCATATGCACTGAATGAATAAATTTTTTGTATATAGGTTAGGTTTGGTCTAAGAGAGGTATAACACAATTGTAATTGCTATAGGAAGTAATTACTTTTTTTCAATATATTCATAAATACATCAACTTGATAAATATAATCTTTTAATTCTCTTCTAAATCCAATTTCATTGAATTAATTTAACAAGACTATAAAAAACATTTAGTTTCTCTGGTGGCCATATGCACTGAATGAATAAATTGTTTTTTATAGGTTAGGTTTGGTCTAAGAGAGGTGTAACACAATTGTAATTGCTATAGGAAGTAATTACTTTTTTCAATATATTCATAAATACATCAACTTGATAAAGATAATCTTTTAATTCTCTTCTAAATCCAGTTTCGTTGAATTAATTTAACAAGACTATAAAAAAGCATTTAGTTGCTCTGGTGGCCATATGCACTGAATGAATAAATTGTTTTATGATGACAGTTATGTAACTGCCTAATAATAATAATAATAATAATAATAATAATAATAATAATAATAATAATAAACTGCTTTATGTGGGCAGTGATGTAACTACCAATTTTTATTTATGGCCACCAAATATATATGTAATTTAAATATTAAATATTATTATTTATATGCTTTTTGGAATATTTTGTTGTTGTGGATAGACAATAACAAAATGATTATTTATCGGGTTATATCATGAATCTTGATCACAAAATTCTAGACCACATTGATTATATATATAAAATTAGATGAGTGGACTAATTATAAGTGATGTTTACGAGTGCTACATGAATCATCAAATGTTAATTGTTCTCAATTCTCTACACAAGAAATGGATGTTTGTTCAACTATCATTGAAATATAGACTGGAATCTTTAGATTTCAACAATCTCACTAATGAAATATTGTTTGAGAGGAAACATCAGTATGTCGTAAAGAATATACTATGTACTATAAGAAGCGCAGGTTGTTTGGATGTTGCTACTAAATTCATTCTATTGTGTTGAGCAGAATGAACTTGGAGAAGATGATTTTTTGATTAAGCAGATGACATAATCAAGAACCCTAATTATGTACCTACATACAAACTAATTTTGATTTATTATTTCTAATTTTAAATTTTTTTATGACAATTTTATTTAAGATAATTGGTTGATTTTTTTTAACTGCATATTTTTTTTTTGTATTGCAATTTTAATTATATGCATGTATATGAAAAATCAACAATTTGATCGCTATAATTTTTGCACTTATTTAAATTTCCAATAATAATTAAATCATACAAATGGAAATTTATTAAGTGTTTGACTTTATTTTCATTTTTATGGTATGTGTTAGATTATTATTTGTTTAATTTATAAGGAAGTGACCATAAATTTCATTTACATGTACAAGATACTAATATTTGTAATTGATGTCAATAACACTTGATATGATTGTATCTCTGAGTATTATTTTTTATTTGAGCCATGAAGACAAACTAAATGAAAAGAATTATGATGTTTGGCATTGTAAGACTATGTATCTCTTGGAAGAGTAAGAAATGTTGAAATCAATCACACAATCAATTATTGAACCTGAACAAGGAAAAACTACTAAAAACAGGCACAAAGATCATGTAGCTCATATTTTTATGTTATGTTACATTAGAAATTATATAAATTTTAAATTTTAAAAGGCATTGCTCATCCCAAGCAATTTGGGGTGCAATAAAGGTTTAATATGAGGGAACTTCCATCACTAGACTTTGTTAGTTAACCCTGAAATTTGTTGGTAACAAGAAGCTCTAAAATGAGATAATAAGGCAACATTTTACTATTACGTCTAACATGATTAGCAAATTAAGGGGTGTTGGGTATAAGATGACTGATAAACAACAAGTCCAAGTTGTAATCTATTTTTTGCCAACTAAATAAGAACACATGTGTGTTACCTTTACCTATAATAACAACATTAAGATATTTGATGATGTTACTCGTCTTGTTAAACATAAAGAATATCAACTTCTCACCAAGAAGCCTGCAAATAAGGCTTTGATATCTAAGATGCAAGGAACACATGACTCTAAACATAAAAAGACAAAGGTAAGGTCCTAAATATGACAAGAGAGGAATATAAGAAAATAATAGTGGGTATAATCACAAGCATAGCAAACACGATGATAAGAAAAGCATAATATGAATTGTTACAATTATGGTAAACATGGTCACTTTGTTGTTGGTTGCATTAAGCCATAAATAATGTTTAACAATCACCCTTTAACTTATATGTTAATAGTTATTCAATGCTTGTTGAATCTATCTTTTTTGGACTGTATTTCTGGAATGGTCATACATTTTATCTTCATGATGCACTCTACGCTCTAGAATTCGATAAATCTTCTCTCCATTCTTGATTCACTATAATTAAGCCTTTATATTGTGTTTATTGGTCATTGTGTGAAAAGATATATAGATAATATTTTTTTATGGTTCTGGTTTTGTATTAAATAGTTTTATGGTATTATACATTGTTAATATATCTATAAGGATAATGTTTTTATTTATATTATTCAAACTTCCGTCAATACTAATGATAATTATATCATGATTTGGTATGCTAGATTAGAATACATTGGGAAAGACCGATTGCAATAGATGGTTTTTTAAGATCACATACCAAAGTAACATTACCTGTTTATGAGTATTGTCTTGCTCGAAAGACAACTAGACTATAATTTAACAAAGCTAAAAGAGCTAGTAATCTATTACAGCGTATTCATTAAGACATATATGGCCTAATGAATATATGAGAAAGATATAATTCAAATTATTTCATCATATTTATAAACGATTTTACATGATTTGGTCATGTTTATTTGATCTCACATAATTATGAGAATTGAATTGCTTCATTTGATACACTAATTTGGTGGAAAATAAACAAAACACAAAAATCAAAACTTTAAAACCAATCGAGGACGTGAATATCTATATGAAAAATTTAAAACATTTGTTATGAAAAAAATATATCTAGACAGCTAATTATTCCTTACACTCCATAACATAATGGTTTAGCAAAAAGGAGGAGTGAGACTCTATTAGACATGATTAGGTTTATCATGATGTATGTTAACTTCCCAATTTCCTTTTAGGGTGATGCGTTGTAAACTGTTGTTTATATACTAAATTGTGTGCCTTCTAAATCTTTCTTCTACTGCATATGAATTATAGAATAATAAGAAACCTAATCTAGGTTATTTGCATCCATTGTGTCGCGACGACGATTTTTTCTACGCGCTTCGTGCCCCGCCATCACCCCTTGATTCGGGGGAGACAACGACGCGCGCTGAAATGGGGGGTTGTTTTATATTCGTAAAAATTACGACTATAATTATTAGGAGTCACCACCTAATATTAAGGTTATTAGGAAACCTATTGGTCTGCGAGAGTCTAGGTAAGGGGACTTGTTGTGCAAGGGGAAGACGCATCACCCCCAGTGCACCCTACCTAAGGTAAGCTGCATTGTTGTTTGATTGTTTTTTCTAAGTTTATTTTTTTTACACTGCATTAAAAAAACATTTTCTTGTGTCTGCGGGTGTACTTTACGATGTAATTTTACACCGCAATTACGAGTCTTTTTTTTTATCTACGAATGTACTTTACAATGTAATTTTACACCGTAGTAAAAATCTTTTTTATCTGCGGACGTAGTATACAATGTAATTTTACATCGTAGTAAAAATCTTTTTTTTTATTTGCGAGTGTACTTTACAATGTAATTTTACACCGCAATAGATAAAACAAAATAATTGTAAAATTATTTTTGATATTTTGGCCAAATTCCAATAGATAATCGTAAACCGGTTTTCGGTTTAAAACATGAGAAACATGCAATATATTTTTTTATGAAAAATGTACATGGAAAAATCTTGGAATTCGGCTGTATGCACAAAAAAATTACATTTTTTGTATTTTTGAATTTTTTTTGTAATAATATTTTTGCCATTTTTTAAGATAAAATAAATAAAAAAAACAAAACATTTGGGCTGACTGTCCAGCCTTATGGGTCGAGAGGCCCATCAGGGCTGGACTGCAAGCCCCTGGTGGGCCTTACAGCCCGCCCATTTTCCTGGCTGGGCGTCATCCCCAGCCCAGCCAACCCACTTAACTGCATAATACAGAATAGTGAACGAACGACATGGCTGTTAATACCATTGTGTAGAGGATGTCGAGGTGGTTCTCCCTGTCATGGTGGTGTCAAAAATGGTGGTCCGTGGTGGCCGGAGGAATCTTCTAAAGTGCTGGTCTGTTGCTGGTTCGAGTTTGTCGCTGCTGCTTGTGCTCTCGTTGGAGCTGGAGAAGAAGCTGGACCTGATGGTGGTCACGGTGAGCTTCAGATGGTGGGTAGCTGGCCGAATGAGTGAGAGAGCCGACGATGCAACTGACTTTTGAGAGAGCATGTTGTTGTTGGGGAGAGAGAAAGAGCTGCAACGGGCTGGGGAAGGAGAGAGAGAGAGGGTTGCTGCTGCGGGAGGAGAAAGAGAAGGTGTTGCTGTTGGAGTTAGGGAAGATGACGATGGAGCTGTTGTTGCCAAGGAGGAAGGAGGTGTGGTTGTTTTACATTGGTTTTTTAGAGAGAGAGATGGCCGTCGGAGATGAGGAAGATGAAGAAATTTCACGTTCTGTTGTCTCCCTCTCTTCGCGTAAATTTATAGGCAAAGCCCATGCAATTTGCATGCAGTGCTGTGGCCTCTGCATTTTTGCAGAGGGCTGAGGACTGCCACTGCTACGTCCTTCGTCCCTTGCTGCAGAGAGCTATTGCAGCGTCATATTACTGCACTGTTCAGATGTCGGAAAAGTGTAGGGACATGCAAAATTGGTGTGAGAAAAATACAATTTGGTCCCTCAATGTTTAATTGGTTCAATCGCACCCCTGAATAGCTTTAAACTTTTAATTTTATGCAATAGTATCCCCTTCAAAATTTCAACAGCAACCTTAAATGTGCGTGCCTTTTTCATTTTGGTCTTTGGTTTCCAATTTGCACGATTTAACCCTCAATTGACCATTAAATTCTCAATTCATTCAATTTGGCCCCTGATTTCGTATTATTAACTTAATAATTCAAATTGGTCTCTGACAATTCCATTCTCATCAATTGAACCCGAATTAAATTCAAGAAATTGATTTCTCATTGACTAAGCCCTTAATAAAATTATTTTGACCAATTTAAAGTATAATTAAGTCCTTGCACTTAATTAAATCCTTCAATTGGACTTTAAATTAATTCTCAATCATAATTAAACTTTAAATTTGTCGATGATTAAATCGAATCAACCCATAAAAAATATAATTATGTCGTTTAACTTAGTTTTTACATAGATTCATCCAAAGATAAATTATTTTTGCCTTAAATATGTATTTTTCTCTATTTTTGAAACCAAAGAGATACGATTGGACTCGCGAAAACAACTAAAATTTCCACATTGATTTTTTCTACCCACGTCGGCTCCTTTTATTTTTTTTTGTCATTTTATTTTATTTTGGGGAGTAACCCAAAAATTGGGTTACGACACATTGGATACCTAACTTTATTCACAATAATCCTAGTCATTATGAAAACTAGGTCTTAAAGGAAAAAAAATGATGTCTTTATAAGAATATCTGAACATTCCAAGGAATTTGTATTTATTAGTGAAAAAGCTAATGAAAGAATAAATATTGAATTGCGTAAAGTTGAATTCTTAGAAAAGGATTTTCCAATGATAGGTGAGGTTAATAAAGATCTTCACTTGTATGAAATGGAGAATCTGGACTATAGTGAAGCAAACCATTTAGTAAAGGACTTAAATGAAACTCTTAATCCTTTTGGAAAAAGTTAAGAGTGATGTTTTGTCTATTTATACACTCATTGAGCAAGATTATGAGCAATCTCAACCTCGACGAAGCATTTGTGAACCAATTCCTTCTCATCAATTTCAAATCAAGGGGAAAATATTCATGATTTCACCATAAGATGGTGAAGAGCCCAAAACATTCAATCATGCTATATCTGTTCCTAAAGCAAGAGAATGAATTAAGGATATAAAATAAGAAATGAAATTGATGAAATCTAATTAAGTCTAGAGCTTGGTCAATTTACCATCATGGAGAAAATCTATTGAAAATAAATGGGTGTTTAAAATTTAGTGTAAAGTGGATGAGTCAACAAAATGGTATAAGGCTCGACTAGGAGTGAAAGGATACATTTAAGAAAAGGTAACTAGTTATGAAGATACATTCTCACTAGTTATGAGAAATATTTCAACTCATCTTATTTTAGCTATAGTTACACATATAAACCTCGAGTTATACCAAATAGATGTTAGAACTGCATTTCTCAATATAGAACTAAATGAGGAGATCTATATTGATCAACCTTGATGATTCGAGACTAATGGACAAGAGTGCAAAGTTTGCAACATAAAAAGATCCATATATGGTCTTAAACAAGCTTCTAGACAATGGAACACCAAGTTTCATTAAGTCATGTTTAAGGATGATTTTACCATGATTGAAGAAAGTCGTTGTGTATTTAAAGACTTCTAGTAATAGTTTCATAGTATTGTCTTTAGATGTTAACAATATCTTAATAACTAGAAATAGCAAATAGATGATAAATACTAGAAACTAGTGGTTATCATCTAACTTTAAAATGAAAGACATAGGTGAGGTAACTATATTTGTGGTGTAAATATTATAAGAGATGGTGTTAAAAGGATTTTAGGTTTAACTCAAGAGACTTACATAAAAAATATGTTAGACCATTATCACATGCAAGATAACAAACTAACAGACACTTTTATTAATAAGAGTTTAAACCTCAGTCATGATTTGTGTCCCAATACTTTAGAAGAAAAGGAGAAAATATTCAGAGTACCATATATTAGTGTTTACAGTAGTTTAATGTATGAAATGATATGCACATATTCAGATATATGTTATATTGTTGGATTGGTTAGCTGATATCAATCAAACCCTGATTTGAAACACTAGATAACAGTTAAAATGATTCTGCAATATCTGAAAGGAACATCAAATTATATGTTATGTTATCAAGGAAATAAAGATTTTTGATTAATTCATTACTCTGATGTTGATAAGGGAGGAGATATTGATTAGTTCAAATCAACTTCGAGATATGTTTTTTTGTTTGATGATAGTACAATACTATGGAGCAGCAAAAAACAATCATGTATAGTCTTCTCTATAATGGAGGTTGAGTATGTAGCTTGTTGTGCAACGAAACAAAATGTTTATTGGTTAAAAAGTTTCTTATATCACTTGAAAATTATCAAATCAACATCAGACCTACTGACAATTTACTATGATAATATTTTTGTATTAATTGTGGCCAAAGATCTAAAATACCATGAAAAGACCAAACACATCAAGATGAGATATCACTATATAAGAAATGCTATTACTAAACATAATGTGATCCTAAAACATATTTTTATAAATTCTATGTTTGTAGATCCACCCATAAAACCAATAATAAGAAATATATTTGTTAGCTATATGAGATCTATTGGCCTATGTAAAATTTAATTATATAACTGGTTTTAACAATCATATGAAGGTTAATAGTGATTGAATAATGAGCAAATCTATCATTATTTACTTTAAAGAATATATTGAGAGTATCATGTAGTATAACTTGTTAAAATATGTCGATAGATTTAAATTGGCTCTCTCACATGAGCTTTTCCCTTTAGCGTTTGTAAGGTGAATAAAGATGATACTATTTCAGTTTAATACTCAATAAGTGACTTAGACACAATGAGATCAATTTTTTTTAACTAAAAGTAATTATTAAGAAATCACCTTGGTTGAGACCAACATGAAGTTCATAAATAAAAGAATTGACATGAATAATTTCACATCATTCATGTGTCTATTATGATTGAAGTCGAGTATGAAATTATTCATAGCCACTAATAAAAGTTAGAAAATAATAATTTCTAATTAAAATTCTATATTATTTTTAATAACAAGACTAAGACTTGTATAATGTATTTTATATAATAAAGAGAGCAACGACGTACTCTTTATCTTAGGATAAGAAAAAAGGATGCTCCATTATAGCATGTATTTCATACTATATATGTTAACGACCATTATATGAATAAAGAATGGATCCTTACTTCTTTATCATGCAAGTCCTGAAGATAATGTATAAGATCTTATTAACTTACCCTTTGTGACTTTGGATTGTATCATAAAGTGATGAGTAAATGATCATTACTTTAGGAGTATATCCTATGAAATCGAAGGAATACTCTTAAGGAGATAATTCAATCCTTTTAGAGATGTTCGACTTCGAGGAATAATCTTAAGAAAATGAGTTAATTCAAATCTGATTAATATGAGAGCAAAAAAAAAAGTGTTTTTTAGTTCTACATTTATTATTTGTATTCATCGACCGAGATCATGTCACTCGAATGAACTTGATATGATTTAGAATACATGTAAAAGTAAGGATGAATTGAGTATGAAATTCTTAAAGGATTGACTTGTATGGAATTATGCATAACTAAAAATGCTTGGGGTATAACAATACAACTTTAAGAGTAACTAATTTTAGGATTGATGTCTTCAATATGACCTATATCACAATCCATTCACCTCTTTGAAATTCTTGTGCAAGTTTAAAATGTTATATAGATCCAACCTTTTATTGGCTAGTGAGAAATATTGGTTTTTGGACTAGGCTTAATCCACTCATTAGGGTTGGGCCTAATCGAAGAAATATGAAGAGGTGTGAAATAGTTATAACAATTTTTCATAGTTATTATAAGGAAAGTAATTCCTTCCTCTTCAATATAAATATAAAGGTAAGAACTTGATAAAGATAATCTTTGAATTCTATTTCAAATTCAACTTCACTGAATTAATTTGACAAGAATATGAAGACATCTATACTGTAAAATACTTTCCTTGGTTCAAATAATCAAAGTTGCACCGAAACAATTGATTTTGGGACAAAAAAATAAATTATCAAATCATAAGTATGTTCTCTTTTTGTTTAATGAAATCTACAAGAATAAAAAACCATCTAATATTTAAGTTAATAAAGACATAATGAAAGAGTATAGGACAATTTATGTTATGATTTTTAAGTGATGAATTGTAATATATCTTGTTATGTGTTACTATTATTTTACTGACCAAAGATATTTATATATCATGATCACATAAAACCATTTCATGGAAAATGGAGATGCAAACATACTTTGCATGAGGAATTATGGAAATTAAAAAAAAATATATATATATAATACATGTTCCTCTTTCATTGTGACCGTAGACATAAATTACTGTAGATTTTAATAGTGTGATTAACCTTGTGCTCTTCAACCCATAAAAATAATTGTTAGCCTCGAGGATATTTTCAATCTTTTTACTACACCGGTTTTCATTAATTGATTGTTTGAGGGTGTTTTTTTATTGGAACAGACAAACTACGATTTGACCCCTAGCAGCAGACAAAAAAATGATGGTTGGGTAAGGGTATTTCAGATATTTTTGTTCGATAATAAACAGTGAAATAACTATTTTATTCTGGGAGGAGAAAAAAAAGTTGTCGGTTAGGATATTACTGGTTTTTCATGTTTGGTAAACTGAAAAAACAATTGTACGCCCTCGGAAAAGACAAAAACGGATGGTTGGTGTTGGGGGCTTATTGGTATATTCGTGTTTTTTTATGTTACTGTTGTATTCTCTGGATGGTGTTTAAGTGTTGCATATTTGTTTTTATTTTTTTTGGAATAATTGTAGACGCATTTGCGTGATGTGCCGACAGTTTTCTTATGTCCGTGTCATATAGGTGGCGTGTGCGGAGTCATGCAGCACTTGAAAATGTTCAGCCTTCATCTCACCGAATGCGCTGCCTTGTTCTCTTCCAAATGGTAGCGCATGTCGGTTCAGGGAGGTCAGAGGCTTGCCGATGGACATTGTTCTTTTTTTACTTGTTTTCTCTTTCCTACAATCGAAAATGTATACATGGCCTTTTTGTTTATGAGTGTTTCATTTCAATCTGTGGTCTTTTGATTTCTTTTTTGTCATGATTTCTTCTATACAAGTTTTTTTTTCTTTTTTCAATTTTGTCCTTCAATTGAAATTGATCATATATGTTATTTTTCATTTTAGTCCTTTTTTTTTGGTATGTTTTTAATTCCTTTAATTTTTTTGGTCTTGAGATTTTGATTTGTTTCAATTTTTTCTTTCAATTGAATTCATCATATATGTTATTTTCATTTGAGCCTTTATTATTTTGATTTTTGGTTTGTTTTAAATTCCTTTCATTTTTTTGGTCTTAAGGTTTTGATTTGTTTCAGTTTTGTCTTCCAATTGAAATTAATTATATATTTTGTTTTCTTCGGGCCTTATTTTTAATTCTTGATTTGGTTTTGATTCCTTTAATTTTTTCGGTCCCTATAGGGTAGTTCTTATTTTTTATACGTATTTATGTATCTATGCTCTTACTTTTTGTTTTTATTTATTTTTTATCATTTTCTATTTTGTTGGGGCTTTATTTTTATTCAATTGATTCTGAAATTTTAATTATGTTGATCATTTTAAAATTGATATTTCTTCTTCTTTCCCTTTGGTTTAATTTTTTAATTGTTTTTGTTATTTTTACTTGTTCTTCAAATCAAATGATTTTTTTATTCTGATAAAATTTATCTTAGTTGTCTTTTTTATTGTTTTTGTTTGCTCTTTAGTTAAAGATTTTGGATTTTTTGTTTTATTTTTTGAGATAATTTCATGGCTTTCATTGTTTACGCAATAATTATGATAATTTTAGTGATTGTTTTTTTTAATTGTTTTCTAGCTTTCTCTTTTGTTAAAATGGTTTGTTTGTTTTTTTTTAGGATAATTTAACTACTCTCATTGTTTGTACAGGAATAGTGATGATGATTTTAGTTGTTATAGTCATGGTAATAATAGTTACGTAGCAATGAATTTTCAATAATTTGCTTTTATCTTTTTATAGATATAAAATGAACTAGTTATTTTTGTTGTTTAATTATCGAAAGTGTTTACATAATTTTTTAATTTAAATTAAATTATTAAATAAACTGATTTTAATACATTAAATTTAATTATTCAATTAATGAGTGGTTGTAGTTCCTCAATGTTATCGATTGATTAGATAGGATAGTACCGTATGCTATCGGTGAGATATATAGGCGTCCGCATTGACAATTGATGCCCCTGCACTGATAGCCATTACATAGATGTGTACCTGTAATCAATGCTTTGAAAAACTAGATGTATATCTCGTAACACTTATAGCATGGGGTTGTGCGACACTATACTGATAATTTCTGTAAAGAAGAGTTAGCGTGTGTTTGGTATTGCTTTTGCTTTTGTGGTTGAGGTTTTTAAAAAAAAAACCAGTTTTATGAAAAACACTTTAGCTACGATTCAAAATAATTTTTAAAGTGTTTGGTTAAAACTGTAGTTGAATTTGAAGTTAATGAAAAATAGTTTCAAGTATTTGAGTACCAAACTTTTCATATTGCTTTCAACTTGTGAAATTACTTTAATTAATTTATATTGTGATCTCTTTCTAATATATTTATTTATTTTAATTAATTTTTAGATTGTTTTAATATTAAAAATATATTTTTTTATAAGAAAATATAATAAATAATAAACTAAAAACACCCTAGCCCCCCCTTCAGACGAAACGCATGCCCCGCAACTCCCCCTCCTCATGAAATATACGGAAAGCAGCAATTTGTTGTTTTCCCTGAAACATAAGTTTTATAATTTTTGAGATGAGACCCACATGGTTTTTTCAACTTATCTACATTAATTAAATACCCAAAACAACAACTTTTTTCTATATCACCGGTCACACCTTACTCTCAAACACCCTCTTTGATATGAGCGAGGAGTTTGTGTAGCCAGAACATATATGTGACAATATTTTTTTTATCTTTCCTTTTCATGCAAGGTGTCCGTTCAAGCAAATGCAGGGATTGAATTGGGTATTTCTTGAAGACCTAGGGACTGATTTGGATAAGTTTGATAATTAGTCAGTATAATTGTTGCCATTAAAAAAACTAGTTAAAGTCAAGAACAACAAAGCTGGAGAATTGATGCTGGAACTGCTAACTTCCAAAAAAAAAAAACTTATTTGTTCTTATTTGATATTGCGTTGTAGTTTTAAAATCTGTTTACTTTTTTTTATTAAAATGAGTGTCTGAATTAACTTGTATATATCGACTAATTTCACGGGTCATGAAGTTAATGATTTATAATGACTATTATATTAGTAATTATATCTAAAATCATTTAGAAGTTAACTTTTTAATCTTAAATTATTATCATTGAATCTTTTAATAAATAATTAAAATTGATTTTTTTTTTAAATATCTCTAGGTAGCATATGCGGGCCATTTTGGCATGAGATTTCAGATTTGTTTTGACTTTGGTCTCATATTTTCACTTGTAATCCAATTACTTTCCTTGCCTAGCAGTCTCCATACATTTCTTTCTCCTTTTTATATTTTTATTAGTTGCGTTTCAGTTAGTGCTGATTGGTTTCGCTGATCACTTAGAACTTGGTTTGATTAATTGGGCTCAGATGAAATAAAGCTTCTAAACAGTAAAGACAAGCTAATCCAACTGCCTACAGCTCCTCGGTCTACCTAACAATAAAGCTCCTCCAATCTATATCGATAGGATTTGATGGTATAATAATAATTGTTTTATAAAATAATTTTATTAAAAATAATTTTTTTTAAAAAAGATTAAGATTTGAAAATAATTTTGGTAATATTAAACTAGTATAACAATCTTACAAATCCAAATGATAAATCTTATTGGGAAGAGGAGTCAAAAATGGGATTCTATTTCAGGTGGGCAGTCTCAGTTTCAAAACCAAACATGACCTTGTGGTTTTGATCAGTACCTCTTAATGGCATGTAGGGGCATCCCTGTCGACCTAGAAAACGCGTTTTCTAACCGAGAACACGCCTCCCTTCTCTCCTTCTGGTCACTCATTCCTCCTGGGCTATGAAGAAATCACAAGCAAACTTCTCAAAAAAATCAGCTTGTCTTTATTGATAAGTTTGGAGCATGCGGTTATCAGCTATGGTGCTTACGTAAATATTTGAGTTTATTAAAACCAACAGGATAAAATATATGTATTTTATGTGTAGAGAAAAGATGCCACGTGCAGTGTTATTCATGTATAGCCTTGAAAGATATCCGGTAAATATTTAGAGAATATCTTGTGTAATTCACCCGAAAAGATAAATAGAAGAGAGGGAAGGGGAGGACAATAGTAGCTTCATTGAGTCATAGCTTAACCATATTAATTTCCATTGAGTATCTAAATCCGAAATCATAATAATAATAATAATAATAATAATACAAAAGAGAAGGGTAGCTTGGCTGGGCGTGGCCCACCCAAGCTTGACCTGAAGCGAGGTTGGGCTGGAAAAACCAAGCTTCATATGCCAAGACAAAAGGGTGCTCCCTACTCTCTTCCCATTTAAAAAATATATATATTATATTTTAAAAAAATATATATATTTTTAAAAATAACCTCAATTATATTTCTAAAGAGATACTAATCTAATCCCAATTGAATTAGTAGCCAATCCATTGTCTCCACTCGCATTATTTGTTACAGTGAGAGGATGGTGATTAAAAAAAAAAAAAAAGAGAGGAAGAATTTGAGATTGATCGCCAAACACATAAGATACATTTGCAAAACTATGATGTAAGAGATAGCAGCTTCATTGTTGATGGAATTTGAGAAGTACTTTTCCAAGCAAAGTCTTGTGTAACTATACTCGAGAGATCTTTGAATTCAAAAGGTAGTTTAAATTTAGAGGATATTTTTTTAGGTGTCCTAATGATTTGAATCTTTCTCGATTTAATTTTTGGTTTTTGACATGTCTTTTAGGTTTGAGATTGGTTTGATCCGGTTTTTAGCTTGATTTCATGGATGTTTAGTGTTTGTTTATAAGTGTGGTTAAGATTATTTTTGAAAATATTTTTTATTAATAAATACATTAAAATAATATATATTTTTTATTTTTTAACAATTATTTTTTATATCAGAAAAATTATCTTAAAATATCAGAAAAAATAATTGAAAATAAAAAAAAAATGTTTTTCAAAAATACTTTTAAAATGTAATTTCAAACTAGACGTAAGATAAAGTTAGAAAAATAGATTTTGAGTTCCCAAAACTCAGAACTGACTCTTTAAGTCATCGAAGTTGGCTGGAATCTTTACAAAATAAATTATGCTTTGTCTCTTTGTTTATGGAATTTTTTTTTATCATCCACCCGATTAGACATACTTGGGGGAAGAACATCAAATTATAGCATTAGAGACCAACGCATGCCTCGGCTTCTTCGTATTTGATAGCCCATCCAAATCCAAGTGCATGAACTTTTTTTATACAACCTTCAAGGTTCTTAAGTTTTAATTGAAATTCATTATAATTAAAATAATTAAAGTTATAGTGAAAACACTATGCCATCAAAATACAATTAATTTTTTAATTTTCAAATAAATTATAACATTTTTTAATATTACCAATTATTTTGTTGATTAATATGTATGACCTAGTATGCAAAAGAGATGCTATGGTTCTATAAAAATGATCTAATGTTATTACAAAGCCTGAAAAAAAGTTAAACTTCTCGATTTCCAAAATTGATTTTTCTTTTCACACACATACATACGTAAACAATAAACAACACAATTTTATTAAATTAATCTAATTTTATTGCAAAGCCATTAAAAATAAAACAAAATCCAAACATAAAAAAAATGTAAGAGTGAAAAGTTGTTGATTTTAAAAATTATTTTCTTACATGCTCCTAAGTTTGTAAAAATGCAAAAGTATAGTTTTACAAAATGAAATTGACATGGTTCTAAATTAAGTGTCTGCCTGTTTGATAGTGTGGTTGATGTTGTTTTTTAAGGTGTTTTTTGTTCGAAAATATATTAAAATGATGTTTTTTTTTAAATTATTTTTGATATCAACACATGAAAATGATATAAAAACACCAAAAAATTAATTTAGAATAAAAACTACAAAAAAATTATTTTTGAAACGCGATGTCAAACATGAAATAAAAAAAAAATGGATAGTGTTATGCGTGAAAAATCAGAAGAAATAAGGAAAAGAGCTAGATTCTTACCTTGAGGTTAGTTCTAGATGAACAAGAATATATCATGGTTGTTGATGGTGGCAACAAATGAAAAAGATAGTGGTTAGGGTTTGAGTTAATTTAGTTTTGGTCAATTTTTTTTCTCTCTCTCTCTCTTCAAGTTTTCTTTTTTCATCTCTAGTCTTCTTTTTTTATTGCTTACCCCTTTACTCATAAGCAATGATGATGGTCCTGGATTTTTTTGGTGAAATTATTTCTTAAGATCTTACATTTATGATCTTGTATATATTTTGATGAAAATAATAATATAAAAATTAGACTAATAATATGTTTGATTGGAAATATATTTTAAACAAGTTTGATATAAAAAACACATCAACAAGCATGAACAAAGTCCAAGAAGGAAACAAAATGAAGACTTAGTTTAAGTATAAATTTGTATATCCTACTTGATAGCACTAAGTAAAATGAATGCACACATTTTATTTTATATACATTTTAAAAGGATTAATAAAAAAGTTATAAGAATTCACTAGGTTTATAAAAAATATAATTCTATATGAACCTATCAATTGCTTAGTGATAACAAATGAATTGGTCAACCACTTGTTCATTAGGGATGAATAGTTGGGAATTTATAGGAACTAGTTGACCTATTAACTTTACCAATATTAATCGATTAATCATGTGGGTTGTCAATGGGTTCTGATAGTTATAAACATTTAGTTTCTTTTAAAGCTTATAAATAATTCTCATTCTTGAAAAAATACAAGAGGATTCCAAACATATAATGTATAAAGACTATTTTAAAATAAAAACTAGCTAGAAGTCATCAATTCTAACATATTATGAGGTTGTGTTACATTGGACCTTTATATTGTAGCACAATAGTATAAATTCTTACACTCATTTCACTTAAACACTTTCAAAGTGTTATTGAGTAAGATATAGAAATAATATTCCCCAGTTATGTTACATATTTTTTGAGAGAATATTGTTACATTTTAAACAATTGTAAACCAATAAGAGTTTAGGTGAAAAACTTTGTCATTGGTGAGGTACATCACCAACGTGGAAAATCTTAAAGAGGGTGTTAAAAAAAAATAGAAAAAGGCTTGGTGAGGATTCATAAAGGACATTGTGATCTTAGACTTGGATTGGTAAAGAATACAATACTTAACATCAATTTGTTGCTTGAGGTGTGGATATAGACTTATCAAACCATATTAAAACTAATTTTGTAATTTCTATCTCTTTATGCTTTACTTTATGCATTTTTTTTATTATTGGTTAATTGTGTGTAATTGTATTTAATTAAATTAATTGAAATGTTTTTATTATTATTTGTTAAACACCTAATGCATCCCCTTACCCCTCTTATAGGTGTGTTGTTGTCTTAAACATAAAACAACATTATTGTGTCCTTTGGTTTCTTTAAATCAATTTATGTCATCAACCATGATTGTACCCATTCTTCAAACAAACTTGAGGTGGCCATTTCACACAACTTTTTTTTGGATGAATATGGAATACATACAGAGGGGGAGGAGAATGGTGTGATGTTTGTCATTTTTAGAAGACATAAAAGAGAGAGAAAATATCTAATTCGGGCTTAAAACATGAAAGAAAAAGGTAGCATTGTTGTCAACTTGTCAACATAGGAGAATAATTATTATTAATGTATGCCTAAAATGACATTATTTTAGGCAACTTTTTTTTTTAAATTGTTATGTGAAACAATTTATTTTTGCAAAAGAATTATATTTCATTCAATTTTTAAAAAAGAACAGTGTTATTTATTTGAATGTGAATATATCCATTAAATTATGATTTGAATGTGTTGATTATTTGCTAGATATATATATATGAGTTAGTATGAAGTGTTATTTATTTGAATGTGAATATATCCATTAAATTATGATTTGAATGTGTTGATTATTTGCTATATATATATATATGAGTTAGTATGATATTTTTTTGTATTTTTTATGTAGATATGTTAAAGCATATAAATTGTATCAATTTGGCAATTAATTATTCATAAACCTTATGAGAGATATGTCCCTTTATATTTTCTTACTCTTATGCATAATTTTGACATCATTTCCACTTATAGACGAAGATTTGCTGCATTAGCTTGCCTAAATAGATATCTATGTCTTGCATACTTGAAGAGAGCTAAATAGGTTAGAGAATGTTTGTTACTTCTACGATTATGAATCAAATAAATTAAAATAGCAATTGACATTTCAATGTTTGTTACAATGGATTTAATACCTTTGAATAGAGGTTAATTCTTGATAGCATTATGACATGGGACGAAACCAATCAAGCAAGAGCAGGATGCAATCATGTTATTGATGAACCCAAATCATCCAGTAAATAACGTAGATGTAGATATATAAATGAGTTACCTTGATATTTTTTGAAATTTAAATTATTGTATTATTAAGTATTTGAACACACACACACACACACACACACATACATATATAGATATATTTACTTATTTGAAATAAGTAATTATAAATATATATAAAAAAAATTGTGTTTGGTTATTGTGGTTTTTTGCATTTATTTTTAAGGAAATAAAATTTGGAGTATTGTATTTAAATAAAAAAAAATCCAAATTTGTTAATTTTCTTTTTAAAAAATAATCTTTAAAATTATTAACTAAATTAAATAACAAAGTAAATAAATAACCCTTATTTCTTTGTTTTTCTAACATTATAAGTGGGTAGCTCATACGGATTTCAAAGCTAGCGGTCACACTTACAAGTCACAAGATATCATCACTTTCGGTGCTACCTACATTTTCTTTCACCATAAGAAGTAGAAGAAAAAAAGCTTCGGGTCATGAATTCCACAATTCATTATGATTCCATTATGGAAAAGACTTGAAAATATTTGCAATAGCCAAAAAAAAAAAAGAGTTAAAAATCAGAGCGCATGGTTTCGTTCCAGCCTTATGTGTTTATCATATGCATCATGAAGGCGGACCCCTTTCTTTTATTTTCATGGGGAACAACAAAAAGCTACTTTTTATGTCAGAAAAAGCTTGCTTCATGCCTGGATCCATTGTATTTCTCTTGTCTCTTGCCCTACGAACATTTGCAATTTGGCATAAATAATATCTAATGAGAATCTAGCATATTCTTTATTATAAATTATAAATTATAAATTATAAATTATAGATATCAACCAAAACTAATTCCCTTTCAAAAAAACACTATCCACACATACTTAAAGGCGTTATTATTCATTCAAACAATAAATGATTGTTTTGCTCCTTCCATAAGCACTTATTATTGAGGTAATTAATTTTTTTATACTATTCATCATTAAAGTAATTAGGGAATAAACCTTTATGTATTTTAAAAATACATTAAAATAACTATAACCTCTTAGAACAATTAATTTGAAACTAGCATAGTGAGTTTTTTTTGTGTTTTTTTCATTATAATTAACATGGCTAAGGGGCAATTTAATATATGTATTTTGAATTAAAGATCCAATTATAAATTAATAACAAACAACCAAATTCAAGGGTTCAAGTAATATACTCAAGAATGAGATTGAAGAAGGGATTTATAAAAAACCTTAACCAACAATACATGATTTTAGAAATCAAGAATTAAACAAAACAAAAGTGGCAAAATTAAAGGTTTCAATTTATTCATTTAGGGTGAGATTAAAAATAAAATTCAATATTAAAACTCTAATTGAAATGAAAACTGGAAAATAAAAAGGAAAGGACCGCAAGTAATAGTAAAATAGAAAAATCTTAGGATATTACCAATTTATACTACATGTTTTTTGCATTGTAATGGATTATAATATGAGGAAGAAATTGGATTTTGTTACTGAGATCTTACTCTTAGAAACCTATGTTGAAGTTTTTTATTAAATTTTTTTGACATGCTCTTCTAATTGTAAAGACCGACATATATTTAATAAAAGTTTTTTTTATAAAAAATAAAAAATAAATTTCAAAATACATTGATGAGTTCTAAAACCAATAATATTTTACTTTAATAGATCAATAAGTCTCTTATTTCTAAGAATAGATGTTTGATAACCCATAAGAGGACTAAATAAATAAGACTAAGACTTCTACTTCTAGACACCGATATTGAATTATTCGCTAAATAATAATAATAAAATAATAAATAAAATTAGAAAATAATTAGAATATTTCATGAAAATTCAAAAAGATAGATTTATATATATATATATATATATGTGTGTGTGTGTGTGTGTGTGTGTGTGTGTGTGTTTGTAAACACATGATAAAACTAACTTTACATTTGAAAAGATATGATAAAATTGGCATCATTCTTTCCTCAAACATAACTACCCATTACCCATTACCTAAATCTCTAGAACTAGTGTTAATATTTAGAACTTTTAATTTCCAGGTATGAATCTAGTTTTTTATATATCTTTTTGTATTTTATTTTGGAGACTTATATTTATATTCAATTGTGATTACATGGCATGACATCAAGCATGCCAAACAACTACACAAAACATAAAGTATGTAATTTATTTCAAACACTAGTTTGCTTTTCAGGAAAAAGTCCAAGGACTCAAGCTCAAATCATTGGCCTATGCAGATAGTCCATTTTTTTTAAAGTTTATTTTATAGATTTTCATTGAAATGCATTGTGAATAATAATAATAATAATAATAATAATAAACTTAACATGATATTGATACTACTTTTCAAGTCGTCAGGGTTCTTAAATAATTTTATAGGGGTGTATATAATTTTGTTTTTCATAAAAGATGTCTCATGGATATTTAATTGGAAAAAAAACACTTTTCTTGAACTTTTTTGAGATATCTTTTACATTATTATGTTATATATATATATATATATATATATATATATATATATATATATATATATATATATATTCCTTCAATAACATGTTGCATTGAGACGTTGTTTTAATTTTATTTTTAAACTTGCTTTTAATATCATGATTGGTTTTTAATAAAAAAAAACATGTTTTTATTACAAAATCAAAAGATGCATCAATAAATAAATGAAGTTTAGGTTAAAAAAATATATTTTCCCTCAATGTTATTCATTATTGCTATAAAATTTTATTTTTATAATTGGCATGTTAAATAGAAAAGTAGATCTCAAGAAACAAAGTTATTAAACATGGTTAGGGGCATGATGGAAATCATAAGTTAGATGAGTTAACCTTATTTGTCTTGAGTCAGTATAATGCACCATCAATTTAATACTGAGACATTCTCGTAATTTTATTTTTAAACTTGCTTTTGAGTTGATGATCTAATTAAAAAGCATTTCTTATAATAAAAAAATATGATCATGGTGTAAGTATAAATTAAGCTTGTTTGTCTCGAATCAATTCAGTCCAATTACTAAAGTAGAGACATAAAGCCTAGTAAGACTGTTAGAAGGTCCAAGCAGTGCTGGTCCATTTCAAGAAGATACGCCCCAGGTCCAAGTTTCACAGAACATGGCCACATGATTTTGGTGTTTTTGTATAGATATTTTTTAATTAAAATAATATATGTATATTTAGAAAATAAATTTAGCAGTGGACTCATATGCTATTATTCAGTATTATTTAGTGCTACCTAGCTTGATATATATATGTATTTATTTATTTCGAGTTAAGCATACCAACATGCATACCCTTTTCAAAACCTATTTTTCTTACCTTCAGGTCTTGCCCATACTTTAAAATAGTGTTCGATGTGGAAGCACCACCGTAGAGCAAAGGCACCTAAGAACTCATCTTCTTTTAACCATAGCAGAATGTGGAGCTGCAGATGGTTTGGCAACCTGATGTAATGATTTCACTTTGGTCGGAGCCCCACAGACAGTTAAAGGAGAGATAATTGACACTTAAAATATTGCCACCAATGTTCTCCCACACGCCACACCCCCTCTCCGGTGAGGCGGAGGAAATACAACAGCCACTTTTTAGGAGAGAAGGAAATGGCAAAGCATGGATCGATCGCTCGAATGAGTTCAGCTAGAGAGACACAAGAAAATCAGTTTACTGCAGTCAAATGAGTGGCTAAAACGGTCAGGAATTATCTCGAGCTAGGAGGGCTCGACAAATCACCTCACAAATAGAAGAAACAGCTTCAGACAAGTAATAATATCAAACAAAGATTAAGAGAGAGAAGAGAGAGAGAGAGAGAGAAGAGGCCCACAGAACAATGACTGTCCAAGTTCCAGCCACCTATCCAAAACTCAGCTTATCTTCACTCTTCTGGTGACCCACTCCGTTATATCCCGACCACTTCTGATCACAAAAAACTTGAACATGCTCACAGTAAGCTGGTCCACCATCTGCATTATTAAATCATCTCAGCCACCTCCTAAGGTCGCTGGTTGAAGAAGGGGAAAGCTCACCACCAAAGCTATCCGTACAGCAAGAAGAATAGTTAGACTGCTGTTCTAACCCACCCAAATGTGAACCACTCACACTCTTAAAGCTTGGACTCTTTAAGCAGTTGCCGTAGCCAGCACCACCATAAACCATACCGCCACCATAAGGGTCGGGGGCTGGATATGAAAGCCGTTTTCTTGCAGACCCAACCCGGTCTCGTTCTGGTGTTGATGGCCTTTGCCTTGGAGCGCTCTGTGATCTCAGTCTAGCCTTGGCAGACTCCGTTGCAGCCATGTAATTTGGCAATGCAGCATTACCATTACTACTAGCACTAGCACCACCCCTGATTCCATGCTGAGTCAAATTGCAATTATAAAAATAACTGGACCTTAAACTTGGTGTTTGGGAGGAATTACAACTTCTATCTTCTCTTGCACATCGTGGACTAGCTGAACGAGCCTGAAGGGGCCTAGTTTTTGATGGGGAGGGTGTGATAGGAGAGTGGTGGGGTGGAGCGGTTTGATGAGCTCTATGGAGTGGAGAAGGAGCAGAGTGTGTAACACCATTGTTTGAAGAAATGGATCTCTGGTGTTGGTGATATTGGTTTTGGTTAGTTCTTCTAAAATTAGGAACTAAATATGAATAAGGTTGGGAGGTGTCAATTTCTACAGTTTTGATGGGGTCTCTTTGATCAGTTGAAGCTCTTGCTCTGCTGCTATTATCCCATGGCTTTGCAGGCATCCATTGATCAAGCCATTGTGGTCTTTGTTGGAGCTCATCTTCATTGCCCATTGATGGGCTCCTACCATTTCTCCATATCTTTGACATGGGTTTTTAAGAAATTGAACCAATTAGCCATAAGCTAAACTCCTAACAATTTAGAAAAAAAGGGGCAGAGAAATGAACCTGCTGGGAGAAAGCCTGAGATAAGGTCTTTTCACTCTTGAACGCACCTTCTTTCCTGCGTTGCAACATGGCCTTGACTTCCTCAATGGAGTGCGGCCGATCACCCCAATCATCTGCAATGCTACTGCTGTCTCTTGACTGTCAAAATTGATTCAACACTGAGATACATTAGACTCATATAGCTCTAAAGTACAAAATCATAAGGTCATTAATTAATAAAAAACCCCGCTGTTATTACAACGCTGAGAAAGAACAGAACAATTACCATGGATTTTCTATCTGAAATGTCTTGAAGATATCTCGATTCAAGCACGCTATTGGTGTCACTAAATGCAGATTTCCTTCTGCCTTCATGTGAAAGTCTCATGCGTTGATCAAGCACTCGAGCCTGCACTCGAACCAGAGCTTGCATGCATCGCAGGGTCATCTTGGCCTGTTTTCTCACATTGTGTCCCCTTATTAAAGCTTGCAACTTCACTAGCCCTTTAAGTGCACGAAGAGCCCGCCTTGCCTACAAACACCACAAATTAACACATAATCTGTTCTAATGATTACAAATTTTGATAATTCATGAATGGCTTTTCACTATTTGCAATGCAAGAGGAGAAGAAAAAAAGCATTTATTCCTATAAATGTGCAATATTCGGTCGTTTACCAAGTATCCTCTAAAAGCTGTTTGAATGAAAGTGGCAGCATAATGTTCTCTAGGATGATATGAAGGCCTAGTGAGCCGAGCCACCTCCACCGCCGCGTGGGCTGTGGCTGCAGTAGCAACTGCTACTGCAATTGCATGCCTTTGCTCAGCTGTTTCAGCTTTCGACACATGGTCTATTGGAGCAACTCCACCACCACCTGGGGATGCCTTAACATTTCCTGCCTTTGACAGGTTCTGTTGTGTCACTGTTTCTTGATTCGTTGGTTTCCTAAATAACCATCTCCTCTTCTCTCTCTTCTGCAAGAGGAAAAGCCCACAAGAGTCAGCCGTTGTAACTCAAAAACAGATCGAGAAACAACGAGACATTAAGTTTTCAATATATAAAATTAAAAGAGAGGCGAAAAAAAAGAACCTTTTCTTCATCTTCATCTTGTTCATGACCAGTCCCAGTAGCCCTCTTGTCACTTTCTTTAGTTGGAGATCTAAACGCCCTTTTCACAGCAGTCAACCACGAGCTACCTCCCTTCTTCCCCATCAACTTAAAGATAAGAAGGTTAAGTGATACCAAGCTGCTGCATTTACACCAACCCCTTCTAAAAAAACACTATATCATAAAGAGCCAGAAATTTGAGTTAAGGATGATGGGGTCTTACTTGCCTGATGTTAGCTAACGTGTGTGTCCCCACTTCATAATTTTATTTTGAACTGTGAGTCGTCTTTCTCAGGGGAGTTGCTGGGCTGTGAGAATAGTAAATTAACATCAATATTGAATGTAGCCTGTGTACGCATTTATTAATTCGAACGCTTATTTATATATATATATATATATATATATATATATTTTATGTATGGTTAAAATTAAGTTATGTATTTCTGTAGCATGGAAATGGAGGAGAAAATAATGGTATTGTCAGTGAGTCAGTCAGTGTTAAATTGTTCTATCTATGGATTAATTCATACGCAAACACAAATATAATTAAGTATTGAAGAGAACGTGATGATCAGAAACAGAGTATTATCGAGTAGAACGTTGAAAGTACAGTGAGGGAGGGAGCGCCAGTTGAGTTGAGAGGTTGGATAGGCACCAAAACAGAACAAAGGTCCTTTTCATTTTAAGCTTTATGAGTTTCACACACTTTCTATTTAAAAAAGAAAGGATAAAGTGAGCTCGCATGGCATCACGTGAAAGCAGCAGCTGGTGAAAGATTATCCGAGAGTCGATGGACCACAGTTCAGCCAATAGGCATGTGTTTTGGTTAGTTCACGATTTGGACAACCTTTCACTAAAACCAATGGTGATGACGCCCACCCTGGCTCCCTATACTGTGCATTTCATTTCATTTCATTTCCCTATACTCGATGAATTGGAACGTAAGAATGGCTTTCGATCATATCATGACTGGTCAACACTAGATTTGATTCCTCGGCCTCCTAATTTCAAGATTTTGATGTCCTTGGTATTGGATGAATCAATTACTTGCACCATACTAATAAGAGTACGTGGGATTTTCTATAAACAAACTATACACATTCGCAGAGAGAGGGAGAGCACGCGAGCGCGATGCACTAACCCCACGGAATGTTGCTCGTTTACATTGACCACAGATGTGGATGCCAGCCTTCTCGAGCCCAGTTGGTAGTTTGGTACTCTAAATCATGAGCGTGGTTTTGTTGTGCTGATCAATCTTCACTTGTTTCGACTCCCTGCAAACGAATCATTTCAAGAAAAAACATCATGCTTGCGACTTCCCATCTACGTTTCGGACATAAAAAATTCTCTCACCGAAACCTCAACGTTTTGAGGATACCCCACAGGGTGGCATTCCACGAGGAGACGAGCAGCAGATACGAATCTCATATCTAAATCTACAAGAACTCCTATATATCCAATTGAATCTTTTGATGGCGTTCAAGTGCTGGAGAAGCTGGAAGCCACAAAACAGGAGATTCATTCTTGATCAAAATCTACGATTACCTTGCTTATTGCTCAACTTTAAAATACATTATATTGTCATTCCCTAAAAGCATAACATGTAGCCGGAACGCCATCAAAAGATTAACCAAAGGGTAAAACTATTTTACTCTCTAAAATGTTTGGTGCTCGGGTTATCTAAACCTAAAATCTTCACCAATCCTAGCTAGTGCAGTGCCTTATTGATGTTAGCTCAGAAGCTTTTTGATCAGTGGTTGGAAATGCGGCCCTTCCCATGTGCTTTCCATTTGATTTCCCTTTTACTTTTAGAGAAGGAAAAGGAAAGATCAACGCGTTTAGCTGGATGGAATTAACCCTCATACGAGGGCAAACAATTTATCCAAAAAGCTATTGCAAGGGCCAGGCTTGTGCACTAGCCATGAAAGGAGGGGCGGGATCCCCCTACCACTTCCTTGTTTTATGGGGTCGGAGGACTCAACCATTTCCTCCAAAAAGCTTCTACCGCTTTCCATTCTCGAGAAGATGTATTTCGACAGGACCTCAAGCAACCATAGAGAAACAACGCGAATTTAGACACCGTTTATTCTTAGAAAAATACCTTTTTAAAAACCATTCTCTCACTATTCAATGTTTGATAACCCAACCGAAAGTTGGTGAAGGAAAAAATACATTACAATGAAAGAAAAAAAATTAGCTCTCACGAAAGAAAAGTGTTTGTTTTCTCTTTCGTTTTTTAAGCACTTTCCGAGATTAAAAAAAAAATGTAAAATGAATATATATTTTTTAAATTTGTCTTATTTAAAATAATTCATGAAATTGATTTTACTTTAATTTTATCATTCTTTATTTTTTTTTATTTGTCTGATTTAGTTCCAATTTTTTTTATTTAAAATAATTTATAAAATTATATATTTTTTTCAATTATATTATCCTTTAGTTTTTAAACATATCAGATTTGATCCTTTTTTAATAAACTTGAAAAGAATATTAATAAATTATTTTCCAGATTATTTTTTATGGTATTGTTAAATAATAAAAATTATTTTTTAATTTATTTCTTATGACTATCAAATATTAAAAAGAAATTTGTTGTTTTTAATATAAAGTTATAAACAATAATGTTCTTAAAAACAATACAACTTTTTCACGTCTTTATATTTTTTGGCTCATAGAAAATCCATGTCTTCTGTTCCGAATAAGCTTTCACCGCTACTCGCCAGACAATGCGAGGGTGCAAACGCGCTAGTGGAAGCACAAAAAACAAGAGGAGTTTCGATGCCACAACCCAATTTCCTTGATCTCATCACCGAGTTTGTGCAATAAGTTTTGATCCAACAAACGAGGCCTTGAAGGAAAAATACAGGATTTTTTAATTTGCCCGAGACCACATAATCAACTGTCATGACGCCGGGGATGAAGTGCTCCCCCTCCATCATATAAAATTTACTCAACTTATAAATCAAAGAGATAATAATTGCAATTTCCATAAAAAAAAATCATTTTCTACTTTGAATGCTTGGAGAAAACTGGCCATCAAAATGAGATCTCGGAGTGCTCTCCTAACAAATAAGTGTATCTTCATCCCTGGGAAAACAGTTGAATCACAGGAAAGGTACCAGAAAGTTCAGAGTTCAAGATACAAGCGATGAAGCAAATGCCAGGACCCTGCTTCCTCGATTGAGCTCGGAGAAAACACTCCTGATATCTTCGAATACCTCTTCTACTGATCCTGGGCATTACTCTAAGGAAATAGATAGAGTCTGCAGCTTATCCTTCGGAGCATCAGCAACTACATCAAGTAATAAGGATATAAGTTAACAAACAATCTAGTAGCTGGTAAGAATTTGGAACTTTCCGAGTTACATGATAGTTAATATGATAGCTATGGAGGTTTATACTGTCGTTAACTTTAAAATCCTTGAAATTATTTAAAATATTCGCAAACTGACCCAAACATCTATGTTGATAAAAATAAAATAAAATAAAAATAAAGATATAAGTTTCAACAATCATACTATCCTGTTCTTGTTGATAATTCTAATCTGACAGATAATTGACTTCACACACTCAACAACCTCATCATGCAACATAGATATAATTAGTTGGCTGTTGCACGCAACTTTTCTGGCCCGGCTCCGCAGGCCAACATGGTGCCCAACAAACTTAGCTTTCGGCTCGTGCGGAGCTGTGTTTTCAATTAAAGTGACGGGGGCTGATCCAGTTCATCTACCGAGTGGAATCAGTGACCTGGCATGTCTATTTGTCATACAAAGAACAAGGTTTTCAAATGACACAGATGAGTCTAACCAAGTTTAACAACTCTATTTATAAAATTTAATTTTTATTTAATTATAATATAATAAAAATAAATATTTGTAGGAGAGAACAGCTAAAATTGTGGAGGAGAATTTTCTTCTTAAGAAAATTAAAATAGACATGCCTGCCTATAGTGATAAATAACAAATTTTCTGGTCAGAGAGTTGAGCTGAGTTTTTTAGTCCTAAGAAATCAATTTTCAATTTTGTTTACTTAATAAATATCTTAATAAATATTATAAGAAGCTTACTAAATCAATCTTTAACCTTAAAATATCTCTAAACTGGTTCAAAAACTCAAAATTAAATAAAATAACCTTTTTCAATCCCGGTATATATATATATATATATATATATATATTTTTCTTTTTAATGATTAGAAACATCTCAAGTACTCTTCTCACATCAAAAGATTTTTTTTGGTTGAGATGTAAACAAGTTTCTCAGTTCTTTCCTATTTTTTGGTGATTTTTTCTTTATTGAAAAATGTATTCAATTAATATTTTTTATTTCTTAATTTTTTTTGACACTAACACATGAAAACAATATGAAAAAATAAATGAAAGATGATGTTGACGCCTAGGTGGTGTTTAAAGGCAGAATGTGGGCGGTCGACGGTGATGGTTGACAGGCCGAGAGAGAGAGAGAGAGTGACAGAGGCTCCTCTGTTTTTTAGAGAGAGAAAGGTAGAGGAAAACGAGAGAAAATACAGGGAAGAGCAAGAAGAAAATTAAATCAAAACTTTTATCTGAATGGCTCTGCAATTCTCTCTATTTCTCTGCGTTTTTTCTTGTATTTTTCACGTAAAATCTCTTCTGTCTTTTTTTTCTTTTCCTCTCTTCACCGTGTGCGCTGCTATTTATAGCAGAGAAGGCTGCCGTTAATGCATTTGAGGAAAGTATAATCAGAGGAGAATCAGGGAGGAGAATCAGGGAGGAGATACTGATGGAGATAAATCAGGAAGAAGATCACGATTGATTAGGAAGAAAATTGATCTGTTTTGCTGTGATCTCGCGCCTGAAAATTCAATGCAAAGGCATGCCGGAACAGTGCATGCTTATTTAATGCAGATTTCAAAATTTTTTAGAAGGTAAAAATCTGATTTGGTCCTCCAATTTATAATTTCTTTAATTGCACTCAATTGGATTTAAACTTGTGATTTTATGCAATTATATCCCATAAAAAATTCAATCTCAACCTTAGCTTTGCGCAATCTTTTTATTCTGGTCCTTGGTTCCTGATTTTCACGATTTAACCCTCAATCGACCATTAAACTCTCAATTTGTTCAATTTTGCCCTTGTACCAAGATCTATTTTTTTGATATATTTTTTCAGCAAAATAATGAGTCAAAAATTAGGTAGCAACAACATGTAAGGTTGATTCTTTTAAAGACTTTAAGCCGCTTTTGTATGGTAACAGTGTTGGGAGATGCTTCGGGAGTGAATCCAACAACAACAAGAGTACCAAGCCAACCTGATTCCTATTAAAAAGACGTCTTCTCAACTCCTCTTCAGGACAATAAGAGAATGCTCAAACCCAGGCTCAGTTTTCATCCGAAGGATGATCTGAATTTATTTAAGCAGGTAATTCAACTGTGTCTCGACGCTGTAAAATTCTAGTCTTACACTGTTCCCAAATGTAGTAAGATTTTCTTCATTACGTGGAACCCATTAATGATATATTTCCTGCTCTCACTTTTCTGCATTGCCCGTTGAAGAAGCTCCACGGTTATTTCGGAAGGGAGAATGTTTCCTTCTAGCTTGAAGTTACAGATCATTTTTCTGCTGCGGCAGTGAGGAGAGTGGAATGCTATGGTCACAGCGTGGTGCAGAGAAAGCTCACATTTACTGAAAGTGCAGCCAAATACGTTATGGCCAGTAAAGTAATAGTTGTCATAAGAATGATAATTAAAACAATAATGGCATTGTGATCAAGCTGATAATGAAAAATAATTCATAGAAGAAAAGAGAGACAGAATGAAAACATATGATAAATGCCAACCCATTTTCTGATCCAGACTTAGTTTCTGCTTCCAAAAGTCCACCAGCACAAAGATCTGTAAATCCCAAGTGTTCGACGATTTTGGGACACCGATACCCCTTTCCGCTGGCTGGATCACCTGCCAAAGTATGGTCAAAATCATTAAATTCAATGAACAGTGCAGAATGAATGTTAACTGACAATGAAATCTCATGTGCACGTTCTATGATACACAGCAGAAAGAAGTCATCAATCATATCGATGTAAACATAATTTTCCAAATTCAACATCATATTCATTACTGGAATTTATAGGTCAAGAGTCTCAAGAGTTTAAAAATTGAATAATACAGGGATCCAAATTAATCCCTCTACTTTCCACATCCGTGCTTAGCAGCATTAAAGCAACTCCAAAGCAAACCATGAAGGAACTCTTTAATTTCTAATCATTCTGGCATCAGAAAGGGTATGATCAACTATCATAACCTCTTGCTTTACTTCGAAACTCTTTAGCCTTGCTTAATTACAATTCATCATCTCCGACTAAGAGTTTAGATATTTCTTTTCCCACCAATTTACTACTAAAATCATTTTTTCATCCTACCAGTTGAAAAGGAGATCTGACCTATTAAAACAGGAATCTACTATCATTTATGAGCAAATTCCTGAATATCTCGTTAATTCATGGATGTTTGATTTTAATTGTATTTTGCTTGTAATTTGCAGGTGAACTTTGATTTTTAAGAGAAATGAATGATATACAGAGAATTGAAGAAGAGAGAGTTTGCAGAAGAAAGATAATTGTTTTCGTATTGCACACAATCTGTTTGATAAATTGCCCATATATATACTTTGGGCAAAATGTGCATTATACGTTCTTATAACTACTTGTAACATATTTATAACTACCCTATAGAAGTCAATTGCATCTTCTCCTCTTATATTTGAGTTAGTAACAACTAAAGTGAAAATACAATTGATTTGTCAAGAACTATTAAAACAAAAACTCTTCTTCTTCTACCTTCTTCAACTAACTTGTAGAATTAAATCTTGAAGTCCACGTGAGCAACTTAGTTGTCAACAACCCCTACTAAACTGCTTGCTGCTTTGACACTAAGCTTCAATCTTAGTTGATTGAACTTTTTCTAAGGTAAACCTTTGGTAAAAATATTTGCTAATTGGTTTTCACTTTTGCAAAATTTCATGTCAATCACTCCCTCTTGTAATGCCTCTCTTATGAAGTAAGACTTCCTGTTTATGTGCCTTGTCTTTTGATGAAACACTAGGTTCTTTGTTATTGAAATTACTGACATATTAACACAGTACAAAGGTGTAGCTTCTATTTGTATTTCGCCAAAGTCATCAACCACAACCTCAACCAAATAGCTTGTGTCGTTGCTTCAGAAGCTGAAACATACTCAATTTCTGTTGTTAATAGTGCTACTGTGTTTTGCTTCATTGAAGCTCATGAAAATACCCCACTTTCAAAACTAAATGCATAGTCAGAGGTACTTCTACTATCATCTTCACTCTTTACTTAGTCTGCATCACAAAATCCAACAAGTGTTGTTGATTGATTTCTTATCTATTTAATACCATAGCTTAGAGTTCCATGAACATATCTGATAATTCTTCTTGCAACCCCCTCGTGTTTCTTTGGAGGTTGGTTCATGAACCTTGATAGCAAGCCAACAACATACATCAAATCAGGTCTAGTTGTTGTGAGGTATAATAAGTTCCCTACTATCCTTCTGTAAAGATTTTCATCAGCCAATTTACTCCCATATACTTTCTTTAACTTCTGACCAGCAGGCAGGGAGATTGAGATTGGTTTGCAGTCAGCAAGCCCAAACTTTTCAAGCAAGGATTTTGCATACTTGTTTTGATGAATAAAGACACCTTGATCAATTTTCAACACTCTCATCCCCAGAAAATAATGAAGAAGGCCAAGGTCAGACATTTCATACCTCTGCATCATCTCATTTTTGAACTCATTCATCATTTTCTCACTATTGCATGTGTACACAATACCATCCGTATAAATGGAGATAATAATCTGATTTCCTTCACTGTCAACTCTGGTGTACAATATAGCTTCACCTACACTTCTTTTGAACTTGTACATGGTGAGATATGCATCAATCTCACTATACCAAGCTCTAGGAGCTTGTTTAGTCCATATAATGCTTTCTTTATTTTGTAGACCTTGTGTCATGTCCTCTTAACCATAAAACCCTTAAGTTGTTCAACATACACTTCTTCATCAAACACTATATTTAGAAATGCTATTTAAACATCTAATTGAAACAATTTCCAGCCCTTCTGAGCTGTTAGAGTAACTAGAGCAAAGGTTTCACTGTAATCAATTCTAGGTTTTTATGCATACCTTTTTGATACAAGTCTAGCCTTGTATTTGTGTATTGTTCCATATAGGTTGAGCTATGTCTTGAACACCCATTTAACTCCTATGACAGGCTTAACGGCAGGTGTGTCCACTAGCTCCTAAGTGTTATTCTTCTCAATCATCTCTAGTTCTACATTCATTCCTTCCTAGCAAGCCATATCTCTAGTTGTTTCTTGGTAAGTTTCAGGTTCTATAATACTCACGTGACACCTTGCATATATGTTTATTATAGTTTTGAACTTTACTGGAGTTGTGCTAGGTGCTGATCTTGGGCTGCTGTCTTCACTAGCTTCTTAAGTTACCCTATTAATTGAGGAATCTTCCTCAGAATGTTCACCATTATTCAACTGAACTCCTTCAGTTTGTGCTTCTTCATCAAAACCTTGAAACACAAGGTGTGCGGGAATAGAACTCCCTTGTTCTTTCTCCCATGTGCAAAGATTATCCTCATCAAATACAACACTTTGTGATAATACATTTTTTTTATATTGTAAAATAATACTCTGTAACTTTTCTCACAGCTTCAATATCCCATGAATACCCTGTTTTCAGCTTTCTCATCAAACTTGTGTCTTAGACAAGTTGGGACATAAGTGTAGTAGTTGAATCCAAATACTCTCAAATGTTTGATGCCTAACCTTCTCCTTTTAAATGCTTCAAATGGTGTTTTGGTTGAAACTGATGTTGTATAACATCTATTCTCTAGAAACATAACTGTGTTAACATATTCCGTCCAAAATTCAACAGGTATGCCCTTCTCTTTCATCATTGATCTAGTCATCTCATATATGATTCTATTTTTTTCTTAGCTATACCATTTTGCTTAGGAGAGTAGGCAATTGTCAGGAAAGTAAACTTGCGAACATACAAACTTTGTGGTACAGATAAGGAACAATCTATGAAGAATGCAGCCGACAATTTATGGCCAGCAAAACAATATAATAACAGCAATAAAAGTAGCTGTGATGATGATAACTTGAAAATCGTAATGCAGTAAGTGTTGAACTCACAGAATACAGAAAACGATCTCCCTTTATTTAACCCATTCCGTCTCCTTTTATAGTCCTTACAACCAGCCATTCAATAACAACTATTTTAGAAGAAACTAGAAAGCAACAAACTAAATACAGCTGTATAGAAACTAACCCTCCCAGCTGTATAGTAACAAACCCCTGAACCACTAACTGACTCTATAACAAACTCAAACAGACTCAACATACCCTCCCTTAATACTGACTTACCAGAAAGTAATCAGTTTACTCTTTAGGTAACATGCACACTCCCAATAGTTCCCGCATCTTGATGAAGTTGTCCAGCCTCATGGTTTGGTCATAATGTCTGCAGTCTGTTTTTGAGTATTGCAATAGTTGAGCTCTACCACACCATCCTTTGACAAATCACGTAGAAAGTGATAACGAATAGCTATGTGCTTGCTTCTCCCATGCATGACTTGATTTTTCGAAAGCTTGATAGTGGATGAATTGTCACAATAAATCTTGCAACTGCTTTGTTCCCAACCAAGATGATTGAGAACCCTTAGCATCCAAATAACCTGACAAGCACACATAGCAGCAGAAATAAATTCTGCTTCAGTAGTTGACAGTGTTACCACTGCTTGTTTCTTAGAGCACCAAGCTACTGCACCTAACCCCATCATAAACACATATCCAGATGTGCTCTTCCTATCATCCAGATCTCCGGCATAATCACTGTCAGAATAAGCCACAATCCCTTCCATATCTTCACCCCTTTTGTAATAAATGCCATGTTCTGAAGTTCCCTTCAGATACCTCAAAATCCTCTTCACTACCATCATATGGATTTCAGTAGGAGTCTCCATATACCTGCTCACCAAGCTCATAACATACATCAAATCAGGCCTGGAGACCGTGAGATACATCAGGCTCCCAATCATTTGCTTGTACTGAGTAGAGTCAACTCTAGTTCCAGCTTCATCTTTGGTCAATTTGCAACCCGGTACCATAGGAGTCTTAGTGGCATTACTGTTACTCATCCCAAATTTCAGCAATATTTCTTGAATGTATTTTCGTTGACGGATGAAAATACCTTCAATATTCTGAATGACTTCAACACCCAGGAAGTACTTCATTCGCCCAAGATCTGTCATATCAAATTCTACCTTCATGGCAGATTTGAATTTTTCCATCATCTCTTTGTCACTCCCCGTGAAGATCAAGTCATCTACATAAATGCTTACAATCAACACATTGCCCCCCTCTTCAGTTTTTGTGAACAGAGTGTGTTCACTTGGACACTTCATAAATCCCTCTTTCATGAAGTAAGACTCTATTCTGCTATACCAGGCACGTGGTGCTTGCTTCAAGTCGTACAAAGCTTTTCTCATCTTGAACACTTTTCTTTCTTCGCCTTTCTTCACATACCCCTTGGGTTGTTCCACATACACCTCCTCTTCCAAATTTCCATACAAAAAGGCACTTTTAACATCCAATTGGTACACATACCAATTCTTGTGTGCAGCCAACGCCAAAATCATTCTGATGGTATCCCATCTGGCAACAGGAGCAAACACCTCAGTGTAGTCAATCCCTTGTTTCTGAGCATATCCCAAAGCCACCAGTCTGGCTTTGTATTTATCCACTCCCCCCTTTTCATTCAACTTCGTTTTATAGAGCCATTTTACACCAATAGCTCTTGCTTCCTCAGGCAGTCTCATTAATTCCCATGTCTGATTTTTATTTATGGACTGTATTTCCACATCCATAGCTTCCTTCCATTTTGCACATTTTATGGCTTCTTCATAAGTACTTGGGTCTCCAGCCTCTGTATACATGACAAGGTTCTGCTCTTCATCATCTTCAGACAATCCTTCTCCCGTGACATAGTCATTCATCCAAGCTGGCCTGCTGCATTTTCTGCCTGTCACCTTGCTTGTTTCAGCAGCCCTCACTTGGGTGGGAACTGGGCAGTGTGCTTCACTGTGAACAATGTCATCTTCATCTCTTTCATGGCTTGTTTCACTAGGTTTCTCACCACTGCTCATGCCTTCACTTTCAGCAGCAAGAATGCCTTCACTCCTGGCCGCAAGACCATCACCATTGTCACCCATCAATCCTTCACTTCTGGCCGCAAGACTGCCTTCACTCCTGGTAGCAAGTTCATCACAATTTCCACCCATCAACTCATCATTCCACTGCTCATTGGTCATGAGACTTTCATCCTCACTATCACCCCAATCCAGAATATTTCCACCAGTATCACCAGTACCTTCACAGTCTTCATTTCCCCACTCCCAGTGCTCACTTTCATCAAACACAATGTCCCTGCTCACCATGATCCTTTTGGCAGTAGGATCATACATTTTGTATGCCTTGGACTCATTGCTCAGTCCCAAGTGCACACACTTGATGCTTTTTGCATCCAATTTCCTTCTATTCTGGTCCACATTATGGACATACCCAATACACCCGAACACTTTGAAGTGTTCCACAGTGGGTTTGACATTGCTCCATGCCTCTTCAGGGGTCTTCTCTTTCACAGCACTTGTAGGGCAGCGATTCATCACATGCACAACCCAATTTACCCCTTCAGCCCAGAATTTCTTAGGGACTTTTTTCTCCATCAACATGCTTCTTGTAAGGTTCATTATGCTTCGGTTCTTCCTCTCTGCCACCCCGTTCTGCTGGGGTGTGTAAGCATAGGTAAGTTGCCTCTTTATTCCATGAATTCGGCAGAATTCATGGAACTCATCAGAGGTGAATTCACCTCCCCTGTCTGTCCTTAAATAGACTATGCTCCTGCCTGCTTCCTTTTCCACTTGAACCTTGAAGACCTTGAAGGTGATCAGGGCTTCTGATTTCCTTGTCAAGAAAAACACCCAGGTCTTCCTTGTTAAGTCATCTATGAAGGTCAGCACATATCTCTTCCCACTATTAGACTCGGGTGTTACAGGGCCACATATATCCGAGTGTATGAGCTGCAATCTTTCCTCAGCTCTCCACAGACTTTTCTTAGGGAAAGAGTCTCTATGTTGCTTACCCATTAAGCACCCCTCACACAATTTTCCAGGTGCTTCTAACTGAGGTAACCCCCTCACCATATTCCCCTTATGTAGGGTTCTCAACCCTTGATAATTCAAGTGTCCCATTCGGCAATGCCACAGGTGAGTATCATTTTCATCACTTGTCTTAAAATAGGCCTGGTCATTTTCTCTAACATTCATGCTAGCCAACAATATAAACATGCGATTGGTGGACATTACACTCTGCATTATTAATCCCCTACTATGATGAAACAATTTGCACATGTTATTTTGGATAAGTATGGCTATTCCCTTCTCTTGCAGCTGCCCAATGCTCAATAAATTGTTTCTCAACTCAGGAATGAAGTAAACATGTGAAATAACTTGAATCATCCCCTTCACTTCCATTCTAATAGTTCCCTTTCCCATTACTGACAGTCTAGCATTATTCCCCAGTTTAACATACTGTCTAAATTCCTCATCTAAATTCACAAACCACATCCTATTCCCAGTCATGTGATTACTACATCCGGAGTCAAGAAACCATACCTCATCTCTTGAAGCCTGCTCCTTGTTCACGTGAGTCATGAGCAGCAATTCCTCATCTTGTTCCAACTCTGCAACACTTTGCATATCCACATGAGCCATGAGCAACATTTCATCTTCCTCCTCTGCAGCTGTGTAATTGGCACCCTTCTGCCATTCGGGACACTCATATTGAAAGTGTCCCAATTTATGGCACCTGTAACACTCAATCAACTCCTTGTTCAGTAGCCTTTCTCGGCCTCTACCTCTTCCACGAAATCCCCTAAACACTCCTCTGCCCCTTCCTCTAAAGGCACGATTATCCTGCGCAACTTTTAGGGCTTGATCATCTTCTTTATGATCCAACATTCTCAGTTCGTGAACAAGCAGACTGCCATGAAGTTCGTCAATACTCAGACTGTCCAAGTCATTGGATTCTTCTATGGAGCAGGTCACATAGTTGAAATTGGACGTCATGGACCTCAATATTTTCCCAACCACTGAGCTCTGCTGTAATTGTTCACCGTGAGCTTTCATTTTGTTCACAATCGTCAGTGTCCTTGCAACATATTTGTCCACCTTTTCTCCCTCCTTCATGCTTAAGACTTCATACTCTCGTCTCAAAGCTTGCAATTGAGCTCTTCTTACTTTCGTCGAACCTTGATACTTTTGCTTCATGGACTCCCATATGGCTTTTGCAGACCCTTTATCAAGAATTGTTTCCATAATCTCTCGGTCAATGGCTTGAAATAGGAAGTTCTTGATCTTCAAGTCCTTAAGCTTTGATTCTTCTGTGGATTTTCTTTGGCTTTCACTCACTGTTTGCCCTAATTTCTGCGCAGGGATACCGTCTTCAACCAAATGCCACATTTCCTTGCTTCTGAGGAAATTCTCTATCATCATTGCCCAATGGTCATAATGCCCATTGAACCTAGGTATGGATGCTGTGACAAAGTGCTCCGATGACGATGAAGCCATGTTGATTTTCACTCTTTGTTTTCTGTGAATCTCTCTTTGATTCCCTCTGTTCTGCGAGTTTTCTCTCTCTGTGTTTACACTCACCAATTTTCCCAAATTGATTTGTTCTTCTCACTCTCTTGCTTTCTCTCTCGGTGTTTCCCTTCTTTGGTTTTCCCCAATCAGGCCACAAATAGCTCTGATACCAAATGTTGAACTCACAGAATACAGAAAACGATCTCCCTTTATTTAACCCATTCCGTCTCCTTTTATAGTCCTTACAACCAGCCATTCAATAACAACTATTTTAGAAGAAACTAGAAAGCAACAAACTAAATACAGCTGTATAGAAACTAACCCTCCCAGCTGTATAGTAACAAACCCCTGAACCACTAACTGACTCTATAACAAACTCAAACAGACTCAACAGTAAGTTAGGTCCCTTTACGGTTGTATTTGAAAATAAAATAAAGATGGTAAAAATAAAGGATCGATAATGCCAACCCATTTTCAGATCCAAACTCGATCAATTTCTGCGTCAAGAAGATCACTTTACTAGCAAATTTCCAAAGAGGTGCAAGACATTGGCGGGTGATGAAAGGCGTGGTCACGTATTTCACCTTAAGAAATAATATCATTATCGCAAGGAAAATGAGAATTGTTCTCTAGTGGCAGCAGCTGCAATCATTTCAACCATGAGAAACACAGCTAATTACAAGGCGGATTACAAATGGTCTCTATGTGTCTCGTTGATTTAATAAGAAAAAAATCGAACTCATACAACTTTCCAAATCATGAGCCTAAGTTAAATAGCATTCGCTCCTCCTTGACCACTGATCAAAACAATGGAGCATAAATAAAATATAGTTTAAATGACAGTTAAAAAGGAAGAATCATTCAGCCCTACTCTAAGTTCCGCTTCCGTCCCGACACCAAAGACACAAATGGTGATGATTTCAGGGCTACGTACCAAAATCAAGAAAATAAACTATCCATTAAAACAAAGAAACTCAATTATATATACTTATGGTATCCATTAAATCTTGAGGTGGGAATGCTGGAGTCGGCGTAAAAAAAAAACAAGAAAAGAAAAGCATGCATAAATGCAGAGGGGAGAGACGTGCTAGTGATGAAAGTTTTCCAGCTCTGAGATTCTTCCCTTTTCCGGTCATGGACTATATACAGTGAGGGCATTTAAAAGCGGGTATTTGGTTGCGTTTTAAAAATATATTTTTTTTAAATAATATTTTATATTTTTATTTTAAATTAAAATTTTTAATATTTTATTGTACACATGTTAAAAATAAAATATATATTTAAATAAAAAATATTTTTAAATAGACACAAAATGTTTCGGGGTGCTATAATACATGTGAGTATGATAGAAGAAGCCCTGCTCCTAATATCCAGTTAAAGTATGAACAGAGCCAAGTTTCTCGTGGGCTGCTGGCCTTGTGCAATCGGCCTGGTTTCTTGTTCTAATTTGAGCCTCCTTTTTGAGAAATTTATCCCTTACAAATCATGTTAATTTACTATCCCCCTTCTAATTACAACTCCAAAACAATATATTATACTATTTTATAGTTTTTTTTCTCAATTATAATATATTTTTGAATTATTTATACTGGATCTTAATTTAATAAAATGGAGATTTTTTTACTCGGTTGTTTTTTTAATCTCAAATATTATTTTGGAGTTGTAATTATTAAAAATAAATATGGTATATTATAAATAATAATATTATTTATTATGGAAACAATAGTATTAGCATTTTCTACGATTATTTTTCAGCTTATGTAACATGAATCGAAATTAACAACATAGAAATGAACAAATTTTCTTAGAGCGCTTCTAACTTCTAGTATAATAATAGTAGCATCGGCGTTATATCATTATGATTTTCTTTTAATGAGTTCATCCCATTTATCATGAATTGAAATTAAAAAATAGAGATAAATATAACTTCTTGTGTTAGTGACATGCTCTCTTATTTTTTTCTATTATTAATGGAAAATCTCATGAATACTTTCGTCCCACATATAATAGTGTTGATTCAGTAACCGGGATACGAAGGAATAAAATAAATAGAAAAAGGAATAATAAAATTAGAGACAAATCAAGCAAAGGTCAAAAGGCACGTTGGTTAGGATGTAGTGCCCGTAGTCCATGTCGGCCCTTAGTGTGCTAATTGGAATCCCAGCAGGTACCCCACAACTTAGGGGTGGTTGTGTTTGCATCATATATAAATCAATAGTGCATATAGTGTTTTAGATCAATTTTCCATTTTTTATATCAATACATTAACATTAAAAGAAATATTAAAAAATAATAATCTAATATTTTTTCAAATAAAAAACACTTTTTTAAAATACCTAAAAACAAAAACAAAAACAAAATTAGTGTCAAACAAACCCAAGACTCAAGCGCAGTCAGTTGATGTATTAAGGTAGCTGTTTTTTCTGTAACATTGTTCTTGTCCTTTTGTTCCACAATAAATTGAGACAAAATTTGTTGGCACCTGACTTCAGTCTCCAGTTTGTGCGGCTTAACAGACAAGATAAGATGTGTGCCTCTATGGCTGCGGATACAAATTTATACAAGTCCCAGAGGAAAAAAACACACTTTTCCAGATCAGAGAATTGAGGAGTAAATATAAATTCTGATTTATATTTTCATTTGAAAAATAAGTATGATGGATAATTAATGTTTAATATATATAGCTAACTGCATACAACCTCGTCATTGTTTCTCAATAAAGTAAGAGCAGATTTACGAGTGATAAATATTAATCGCGAGCTATTTTTTTCCCTTCAAAATAATCACAAGGAGGTTTTCCAAAGGCTTCTGTTCTCCTGGAGACTACCGAAAAGAGCATAATGTGCTACTGCTAAATAGAGAACCCGTAACGAAGGGACCAGTCTTTCCTAGCCTTTAATCACATCAAATGTCCTTCGAGATTCGATTCTCTCCCCCTCCTTGGTTTTCAAAAAGTGGCCGAGCTTCGGATGCAAATCTTTCAATTCATCGACAAATTAGAATTATTGCATGCGTCCCAATTTCGAAGATGTAACGCCTTGCCCATATGGTCCGACCCCACCCACCTAACGTGATGAATCGGCCACTAGAACAAGTGTCTCCATAAAATTGATTAATATGATCTACCTCTAACTTTGGAGAGGTAATGACTTATCATAGAAATGGAAGATCTAAAAGTCCTTGCTAACACCCACTATTTTGCTTGGAGGCCACCATGACCTCATGGAATTCTGACTAGCCAAGCCGGTTGAAGTTAGCATTTGTCGGCATATGCTGATCGGAATTTGGTCCCACGTCTCATGTTTCCGATGGCATGGATTCGGATCGATCCATGATTGCATGCCCTAAATAATTCATGAAAAAGGTGTGTGGTTTGATTCCTTTTCTTCTCGAGTGGACAGATTCGGAAACGAGTTTCTCTATTATAATTTGGGGTTGACCTTCGTAGAGAATAAAAGGATGAAAGAAAATCTTGGGCATATGTATGATTATAATTAACGTATTCTTTGGTGAGTTATCCCTTATCAACGAGATCATGAAAAATATTCATAACAACATGCATAAACTAATAATATGAACTAAATAAATTTGTTAATATTAGTTTGACTTAAACTTATTGAATCTATTTTAATAAAACTCTTTGAATTATTATCAATTATCCATAAAAAAATCAAATCCCTCACTAGTAAAAAATGGAACCCGCAAGAATGAGATTAAAAATCCAAATATCTCATTAGCAACGGAATTTGCATCGGAAATTATTCTATGCAATTTTTTCATTGCTAATTTATCTACAATGAATAATTTGTCGCTAATAAATAGCAACATATAATTCATTGTAGAGCAAATAAATTAGCAACATATATTCGTTGCTAAGCTTTGTAAAACAACAGAACATTCGTTGCTTATTTTCAATGTTGAGTTACCGTCAATAACAAAATTTATGTTGCTGGTCATCATTGTTGTTTTTTTATTCAATATTAATTTTCTGAATTTATAAATTTTTAATTAATTATGTATGGATATTTTGAATGTAGTAGAACATATTGAAGCCCTTTCAACTTCTTCTCCCCAATTTGCCTCTATCTGGAGCAACTCATGTTGATCAATTTCTTTATAATAAGATACTTTAGCAAGTATACTTGGATCATCAAATGTCAGATTAGAAAGGACACAACATGGGTGGGAAATCTCATATGATTGATCAACATAAAATCATTTCACATTGTTTGTGTCTTTAATAAATTCACTCATATCAATGTTATAATGACGTCTCGTGGTTGTCTTTATAACTGTCTACCATTCTAAGGATTTATTATCAGGTGGACATGTATAGTAGACTTGAAGACATTGTTGCGTCAATACAAAAACTTCATTTCCATCTAGTCTAGAAGAATGTTTGATTTCAACCAAACCATTTGAACGATGCACTCTAAGCCCTTGTTTTGTATTGTACAAATGACAATTAAATATTAATAACTTGCATTTACAAACACCCTAAATATTTAAGTTTAATGACTTCTTTAGGCATTCCATAATAATCATGTTTATTATCATCGTAGAAACTTCCTTTCACACAAACCCCTCAATTCATTGTCTTTTTAAACAGACCATAACATTGAGTATGAAATTTGAAACCATTCACATAATACTCATTGTAACATTTCATTGAATTTGAAGCCTATAACAAGTACAAAAATTTGATTCTCAATTACGTTTGATTTGTATTCAACCTAGCATAATAATAAGTGATATAAGAATTATTATTTGAAAACAAATAATTCAGTTAAAACAAAAATGTTTGATGAAAATACTTCCATTATTTTTCAACCAATTTGGAAATATCTCCTGACAAAAATTTTCAATTTAAACATTGCTCAATGATGATTGTTGTGACTTTAGCTCTTGCAAACATTACCTCAAATTTTAAAATATTAGTTAAAATTAAGTAATTATGAGTTAAGTAAGAAATCAAAATATTTAACACTTACTCTAAATAGGGCTTGAATTCGTGACAGTTGAATATCATATAGTTGTGTGTAATTTTCATTTCAGCATGTGATAACTATCTTCTATAAAATCTTATGAACAATTTTTTTCCTGGATATGAAAAAATAGAAAGTTGTCCTTTAGACTTTTAGGTCCACCGTCATCATTTCTTGGAACTCCATTCCATATTGTTTGCACATTATCACTAAAATAACGAGATGCAAAATTGGTAATTCTGTCAATCAAATATGCTACATATATGAAACCTTCAAGTTTAATTTTATTGGTCACTTTCTTCTTCAAATAAAATATATACCTACATCATTTATCAATTTGTTTAAAAAATACAAAAAAACCAAAGTGAATAAAAATTACATGGTATGAAAACATATTGTTCAAATGGATAGATCCATCGATATTGATCGGGTCCAATAACTTTTGCCTCTAAGGTAGATGTATCGTCAAGTGCTCCATGGAGGAAAAAAGGATGAAGGAAAAATCCTTTCAAGTTTATAAATTATTGCAATTATATTCATCTGCATCAACTTCGTGTGGTGGATATTAAAATTTGTAGTGCAAATGTCCTGAAAAAACAATGACAATTCAGTTAATGCTTCCCATACTGGTCTAGGTAAGTATGGTAGAAAAGAAGTAGGAAGAACTCTTTGCATAAAAACATGAAAATCATGACTTTGCATGCTTGAAATCTTATATTGTGCCTCTTTTACACATCGTGATATGTTTGAAGCATAACCATCAAGAAAAGACAATTCTTCCATCCATGACAATAATTATTGTTGTTGTTTTATTGAAGAGATAATAAATGCCTTTAGGTTTGTAAACTCGACCACTTGCATCTTGTTGCAAATATAAGTTTGACTTCTTAAAATACAATCAAATATCCAACCTAGCTTTTATATTGTCCTTGCTTCTATCAGGATAATCCATTACTGTATAAAAATTATTGTCAAAGAAATTTTTCTCAATGTAAATGACATCAAGATGTGACAATTCAGATTGGTATGCCAATATGGAATCTCCTTAAAAATGTTTTTCTTCACCTAATTGTGATTGACTCCAAATCAAGGAATTTAGTCATAATCTAAAGAGCTTCCAACATATCCATCAATAAATTTTGACACTTCATATAACATTTCTTAACTAGATCAACGAGGGATATGAGGGTGCCTTTTAATTACTCATTTCATAAAACTTATCTAATTGATATCTATAAGGATGATTCATGGGTAAGAATCGTCGATGACAATAAAAACTAGTTTTTCCATCATATTTTAATCTAAATGTCTTGCTTTGCTCCATACAATAAGGATAAGATAACTTTCCATAAGTACTCCAACCCGATAACAAGACATATGTTGGAAAGTCACTAATGTTCCACATCCAAGTTGCTCTTAATTTAAAAATTTCTTCCTATATACATCGTAAGTTCAACACCTATAAACCACAACTTATTCAATTCATCAATCAAAGGTCTTAGGAAAACATTGAGGTTTTTTTCCCTAAATTCTTAGCCAATGAATGATCATTTCTAAGAACATAAATGGTCTTGTCATGCACTTCCAATGAGATAAATTATAAATAGACATAATTATTGGCCGACAAGAATATACATTTGAAGCCATGTTAAATAGACTAAACTTATTAGTTCATAACCCTAACTGAATATTTAGTGGATTTGCCGCAAAATTTGGATGAATACAAATTAAACTCTATCCATGCATCTCCATAAGATGGATGCACCATAACTCCATCATCATGAAAATGATGTCATGTTATATCTTTGGTATGATGTGTAGACATAAAAGCCTCTGAAGTCTTGGTGTCTATGTAAAATATCAGAATTGCTTCTTCGCCTTATTAAAACCTTTACTAGAGGGATTTCTAGTTTTGTATCGTAAACTTCCATAAAAGTCATATTTTAGTTTCATTACATCTACCTAGCATATACCGAAATTCGGAGACACATGATATTTCTCATAACTAAGTCCAAGTGGCTGCATAAATTTCTTGGCATCATAAGAAATTGAAATTAAATTTCCATCATTAGGCATACAATTTTTTCTAAATTTAGTAAATTAGTAGAAGGAAATCTGAGTAAAATTTAAGAAATTGTACACAAGTATATAATTAAGATTGCTTGGTACATCCATCCCAAAAAGGCTCCTCTACACTTTTCAACAATTTATAATAATAGTTGCCTTCGGATTCAGAAGTTCCTCTATCATAAGAGAACTACAATTCATATCATTATAGTATGCATCATCATCCCTCATTGCATCTAAAAACCATATTCCTATATGGATTTTGTTTTTATAAAAATCATTATTCACAACATGACTAATCCCAACTGGTGAAGATCCGACCAATATTGGTTTTATTGCATAAGGTTGTTCCCTATGTACACTCTAGTTTTCATAACAAGGTAAAAACCCTAATGTCAATAAGTTCATCATCTTTCTTTAAGAACTTTTGATTTTTCCACCTCACACAAAGACATCAAATTTTCCCCATGGATACATTTTTATCAATTGAAAATAAAAAATTAATAAATCTTTTAACACTCACAATATATTTAAGATTAAGACGACGATAACATCCACAGTCGATCATCTATATTAATCTAGTTAGCATGATAACACAAACAAACATCTTAGAATGCCATTCCATTTAGTATTTTTCATGATCTAAATTTCAAATATTATATAATAAATTATGAAGACAACTTTGTTAATTGCTTATTCATATTTTTAAAAACGTTATCGCACACTTACGTTAATTCCAATTATGTATCATATATACTTGTAACTTTTTTCCATCAACAATACATGTTGGAAAGCAAATCAAACACCAGATTCTAAGGAACAGATTAGGAAAAGTCTTCTATGTAATTGATTTACTTTCAATGTAAATGCCTTGTATTTATCCTTTCCTAGTTAGGATATTTGTTTCCTAGTTAGACAACAATTCTCTTGTATATGTATACAATTCTCATCAATGAAAGAACCATCTGGGTATAGCATATTATACACCAGTTTTACATGGTATCAGAGCGGGGAAAATCCTAAATCCCTATTTCAATTTTTTTTTCATCTCAAAACCATCCATATTTCCTTTTGTTCAATGGGAGACGAAGAGCAGAACACATCTGCAATCACAAGGAAAGAAGGGGGCTTTTCCAGTGGCACACATGACGCCAACAACCCCTTCTTTGTTCATCACAGTGACCATCCAGGCATGGTACTTGTCACTAAACTTCTTAATGGGGATAATTACACAACATGGTGCCGATCAATTCGCTTATCCCTTGGTGCCAAAAATAAACTGGGTTTCATTGAAGGTACTGTCAAAATACCCTCTGCATCAGAAAACCCAGATCAATATTCCCACTGGCTGCAATGTAATGATATGGTGCTATCATGGATCCTCAATTCCGTTCAACCTGAAATTGCTGACAGTGTTCTCTACTCAACAACTGCACACGAGATTTGGGAGGACCTGAAGGAACGATTTTCTCAAAGCAACGCACCAAGGATTTTTCAACTCCACCGAGAGATCACTTCCCTTACTCAAGGGCACATGTCTATAGCTTGCTATTTTACCAAAATGAAAGGTTTGTGGGACGAATTGGCTTCCTATAATGACTTACCCACATGTTCTTGTGGCGCCATGAAGAAGCATCATGAGAGAGAGGAGCGTAATGGTCTGCTGCAATTCCTCATGGGATTGAATGAGTCCTACAGTGCGGTAAGGGGACAAATCTTGCTCATGAATCCATTACCCAATCTTCGCAGGGCATACGCATTGGTTTCACAAGAAGAAAAACAAAGGGAATTGGGTTCTGGAAGGGTAATTGAAAGTGGGAGTGCAGCCATGATCGTGCGTTCCAACCAGCAGCCCCGTTTGAACAACAAATTTCACCAACAACCCAGGTATAATCACTCTAATCACTCACTGCCCAATCCAAAATCAGTACTTTGCTCTCATTGTGGAGACACAAATCACGTGCTTGATACTTGTTGGAAGCTGCATGGATACCCTTCTTGGCATAAATTGCACAAATCGGGAGGGAATAGCAGACTGCCTGGAGGAGGAATGCGGAAAAAATTTGTCTCTGCAAATCACGTTGATGCCAACCCTGTTGATGCCAATTCAGTTGACACAAATCCCAGTTTTCATGAGGTGAAGACAGTGATGCCCAATCTCACCAATCAGCAATACAAGCAGATATGTTCAGTCTTGAAAGACAAAGACATTCCACGACCCGATGCCCATGACTCTTTCCCCAATTCAGGTTTGTCCCATGATTCTCCTGAACTTGACTGGATAATTGACAGTGGAGCAACAGACCACATCACGTCTTCTCCTCATCTGCTCACAAATATAAAACAGTGTGATATGCCTCTCGTAACACTACCAAGTGGAGAACAAGCTTCTATTACTGCTACTGGCACTTTACCAATAAATTCCTATTTATTTCTAAAAGATGTGTTGGGAGTTCCCACATTCAAAGTTGACTTGATGTCGGTAAGTAAAATTACAGAGGATTTAACTTGTTCGATAACCTTTTTTCCACGTTGGTGTATTTTACAGGATTTGGTTACGAGGAGGACGATTGGTGTGGGTAGACAACGAGGAGGCCTATACTATTTGGCGGCACTTGCTTCAAATTCCTCCCAAAAACAAATCGGTCCATCTTGCAATTTGGCTTTCAATTCTGCGACCTTATGGCATTGTCGTTTGGGTCATTTATCTTCAACCCGTTTAAATTTTATGTCAAAAACATTGCTCAAATTTCCTTCTTTTTTTAATAATGTTTGTGACATTTGCCCATTGGCCAAGCAAACAAGAATTCCTTTTATTAATAGCTCCATCACATCTTCACATCCTTTTGAACTCATTCATTGCGACATTTGGGGACCACATAAAATAGCATCTTTATCTGGAGCACATTATTTTCTTACCGTGGTAGATGATTTTTCAAGATTTACATGGATTTTTCTCATGCACCATAAAAGTGACACACAAGAGCACATTCTATCTTTCTTTGCTTATGCCCACACACAATTTCACACCAAAATCAAACAAATCCGTGTGGATAATGGCGGAGAATTTTTTTCACTTCGCCAATTCTTTTCAGACCATGGTGTCATCTACCAACGAACTTGTGTTTACACCCCCCAACAAAATGGGGTCGTTGAACGCAAACATCGTCATCTCCTTGAAATGGCACGAGCTCTACTTTTTCAAGCTCACCTACCTCTCCGTTTTTGGGGAGAAGGGGTACTTACCGCTGCTCACATCATTAATAGAATCCCCACAAAATTGTTAGGCCAAAAATCCCCTTTTGAAGCATTATATGGCAAACCACCTTCATATACACACATGCGAGTTTTTGGATGTCTTGCTTTTGCTACTAATAACCATCCAAAATCCAAATTTGATACTCGTGCCATCAAAAGTATTTTTTTGGGATACCCTAATGGACAGAAAGCATATAAATTGTATGACCTTTCTACCAACAAAATCTTCATTAATCGAGATGTCCATTTTTTTGAGCAACAATTTCCCTTCTCAAATTCCACCACATCTCCATCATCCATACCACTGCCCATAACATCTCCTCAACACATGGCCGACTACCCACAGCCCATACATACAAATGAGCCCACTGACCTCATTAACTCCCCTTCGCCCCAGCCCACACAAGCCTCCGAACCAGCAAACCACCCTGAGTCCACATCTATCCCATCAGCCCAGCCCACACACCAAACCAAACCCACACAACAGCCCGAGCCCACATACATAACCTCACCCGATAACCCACCTTCTCCTGCACTCTCTTCTCCATTTTCAAACCCGACCGACTCCACGTCAACAGCTATTACCACCATTCAACCACCCCCTTTTACAGACACCTCGGCCACGTCACCATCTCCTTCCCCATCTCCTCTTCTAATTTCTAATCCTACTGTCAGAGTCTCACAGCGCTCAAAACGCACACCTGCTTGGCAGACCGATTATGTCCTCAATCACGTCCTCACGCCCAGACTCACACCATCGTCTTCCTTGCCTCCAATCCTCCATAAAGGTACACGTTATCCCCTCTGTAATTTTATTTCCTATCATCGTTACTCTCCTTCACATCTCTCCTTTATTGCAACTGTCAGTAGTAGTGTAGAACCTTCTTGTTTTGCAGAAGCTGCAGTCGATGCCAATTGGAAGCAAGCTATGTGTTCTGAGCTTGAGGCTTTAAACGCCAATAACACATGGACGCTGACTTCCCTACCTCCTGGCAAGAAACCCATCGGTTGTAAATGGGTCTACAAACTGAAGTACCGATCAGACGGTTCAATTGACCGCCATAAAGCCCGGCTGGTGGCTAAAGGGTACACCCAAACCGAGGGCATTGACTATCACGACACTTTCTCACCCACGGCCAAGATGATTACAGTCCGTTGTTTGCTTGCCGTTGCAGCTGCTCAGAACTGGTCCCTCAGTCAATTAGATGTCAACAATGCATTCTTGCATGGGGACCTCTCCGAAGAAATCTACATGACACCTCCACCTGGTCTCCGGCGACAGGGGCCGAACCTTGTATGTCGCCTCAACAAGTCACTCTATGGACTTAAACAGGCGTCCAGACAATGGTTTGCAAAGTTCACTGAAGCAGTTCTAGCTGCTGGATTTACCCAGTCCAAGGCAGACTACTCCCTCTTTACATGCAAGAAAGGTACATCATTCACTGCCTTGTTGATTTATGTCGATGACATTGTGATAACTGGAAATGATCAAAAGGCAATTTCATCCCTCAAGCAGTTTTTGCAGTCACGGTTTAAGATAAAGGACCTTGGAGATCTTAAATACTTTTTAGGGATTGAGCTTTCCCGATCAAAAAAGGGTATATACATTTCCCAGAGGAAATACACCCTTGATATGTTGAAAGACAGTGGCAATTTAGGAGCCAAACCAATAGCATTTCCCATGGAACAGGGTACTAAACTTTCAGATACAGGTGAATTACTCAAAGACCCATCTCAATTCAGAAGGATGGTGGGGCGCCTAATATACCTCACCATCACACGGCCTGATATCACATATCCAGTGCATGTGCTTAGCCGTTTTATGCATGCACCCCGAGTTCCACACATGGAAGCAGCTTTCAGAATCCTTAAGTACCTTAAGAATGCACCAGGCCAAGGTCTCTTTTTTCCAGCTGAGAATGAATTAAAGTTGCGTGCATATTGTGATTCCGATTGGGCAGGATGCCCTATAACGAGAAGGTCCACGAGTGGTTATTGTGTATTCCTTGGTGATTCATTAATTTCTTGGAGAACTAAGAGACAAAAGACTGTCTCGTTATCTTCTGCAGAGGCGGAATATCGAGCAATGACGGGAACATGTTGCGAGCTCACTTGGTTACGAAGTCTGTTATGTGATCTGCATCTTACACATCCAGAAGCTTCAGTTCTACATTGCGATAACAAAGCAGCACTACACATAGCTGCAAATCCAGTTTTCCATGACAGGACTCGCCACATAGAAATGGACTGCCATTTTATTAGGGACAAGATAAAGGACGGTTCAATCTCTACGCAGTTCATTCCTTCCTCAGAACAGCTGGCAGATATGTTCACTAAACCCTTGGGAAAAGATATCTTCCTATCTATGCTTGGTAAGTTGGGAGTTCTTGATATTCACTCTCCAACTTAAGGGAGGGTGTTGGAAAGCAAATCAAACACCAGATTCTAAGGAACAGATTAGGAAAAGTCTTCTATGTAATTGATTTACTTTCAATGTAAATGCCTTGTATTTATCCTTTCCTAGTTAGGATATTTGTTTCCTAGTTAGACAACAATTCTCTTGTATATGTATACAATTCTCATCAATGAAAGAACCATCTGGGTATAGCATATTATACACCAGTTTTACAATACACAAACTCCAAAGTAACTAGGTATATTTTAAAGAAAGAGATCATAAATCAACAATACTTCAAAGCAATTTACCTGGAAAGAAAATTATATTGAGCAAACCAAATATGCACTCAAAGCGGCAAAAAGTTAAATAAATTCAAAATTCAAAAGTCTAGAGAAAAAAAAAAGAACAATTCAATTATAATATTGCTATCAAATGTCTATAAGAAATATCAATTATGATTTAAAATAATAAATCATTGAATAATTTTTTTCTAACAAGACTTTAATAAAATAGTAAATACCAATATGATGACATTAGATGAGCTATATGCTATTTTACGATGTTGTTTTGTACTTTTGAAGAAAAAGGGTGATTGAAATATTGTTTGAAATTATGGCATGATAGTTTCTTAAAAAATAAAACTACAAAAAAATAATAAATTTTCATTAGAATTTAATGTTTTGATCCTTTATATATATATATTTTTTTTATGTTTCAATAAAAGAACTATAATCCAAGGAAGACAAAACTCCTTTCATTTACTAGTTTTTATTATATATTATTACATCGCTTTTTAATAATACTATTGTGTAAAAATAATAATCAATTATAATCTTTAATTTGCTCATATTTTTTTAATATACCCTTCTATCAATTTTTTTTTTATCAAAATCAATCGTATATCTGCAAGTGATTTAGCTATAAATTTGTACGAATGCATATTAAAATCATAATTAATACAAGATTTGAGAGCAGAAACAAAAGAACCATATAGGCTACATATCATATATAGTTTCTCCTTGTAAAAGTAAACAAAACCACTCTTTTCCTTCAAGAGTTCAAAGCTTAATAACTTAATTATTGATATGAAACTTTCTATAATCAAATAGGTGCAGTCTTGTCAGTTTTTTTTGGATTCTAGGAGAAATAGTTGTATAACCTTAAATGAATCACACTAATTGTATTATTGTGCTTTTAGCAAGAGAAACAGTCTCAAACCATGAAACTACACTGGGTGAATTTATTGAATAAAAGAAGAAAGTCAACAAAAATTAAAAGTCATCCTACTTAAATGATTTGCTAAGGCCACTGACTATAGTTTTTTTAATTCTCTTTTCATAAATTAATACATCAAAAGCTTACATAGAATTAAAATAATGATGAAAAGTGTAAGAGAGCTGACAAAAATGGAACCTAAGTCATGAGTTCTAGCTAATACATTCGTCCTCTTCTACGAAGTTATTTCCTGCCTATTTCCAGATTCTTTTCTATTTATCATTTAGCATTCTTAATGTTAACATCTGTGAATGTTGATACAGTGTCGTCAGATCAAAAATCTATAAATTCCCACAGCTCCTCTTCTTGCCAAGCTTGTTAATCCAACATTCAGGTTCATGTTTACAGGTAAACTAGGCTGCATGCTACTGAATGCTCAAAATCTTAAAATAGCAGCCATTTTTATGTGTCATGCAGTAAATTTCTTTAATGTATGTTTCATGCCATTTTTATGTGGCATATTAATAACATTGTAAATTTCTCAATGGAGATCAAGATCCAGTGATCTCGCTCACTGGAACAGGGACACTAGTGAATGGATTAGGAAAGGAATTAATTGGGACTAAACATAATTATAAGGTCCTTACAGAATCTGGTTCTAGGGGGAACAGTTCAGTTAATCATTGATCTTAATCCTCATCGCGAGTACGTAATTTCATATTAATGATTTTAAAAACAACCTAAGATACCTTCATGGGATCATGCCTTTATATTTAGTTTTTCACAGGTTGCTGGGTGGACACAAGTATATGTCTTCATATTTAAGTTATGGAATTCTTACAAGTTCACTCTCCCAAACCAGAATCAATAAGAGCAACAACAAGTATCTCAACAGCCATAACATCAAACTAGCAGCCTTAAAATCTCTGCAACATTGCATTTAGACTTTCAAAATATACAAATTCTCCAATCTTCACTTGTACAAAATTAGAATAAAAGGAAAGTAAATCCAAGAATAGAATTTAGAATTAACCGACGGGCAATTTCACTAGCACACTCAAACCGTTCTTGGGGAGCACTTTGTTATTCCGTGTTCCTTTCAAAATTATCTTTTTTATCTTCCCTGCTCTAATGTTAGAGCCACAGACCCCTAGTACACAGATCAACTGCAAGGAAAATAAACCTAGCAAACTAAACATAATTTCTGGTGAGAAATTACCTAGAAAATCTAGAAGGAAATATAATTGTTAGAGATGACGCTCCTTTCTATTTCATTTGAATGCTCACCTACAATGTTTTCCTTCACGACCTGATGAAGTGCCCTATCATATAGAGAGTTGTATATCAAAGATCGATTTGGCGGCCGGTAGATGAAGAAGAGAGATTTAGACTAATTAATTGGATTTGTTTCGTTATAGATATATGAGAGGGGGATAGCTTGGATCTTGTTCGTTGATAGATTAGATTGACGGATGAGATTTAAAACAATTTTTTTAATTAGCATTGGATAATTCGTTGCAAAGTTTTCACAATCAATAATAGAAAATTCGTTGCATATTTGTAACAATCACATATACAATGGATTTTTCGTTGCTAAACATAATCCGTTGTTGATCTGTTGCTAAAATTCATTGCTAAAACCCTATTTTTTCAATAAGCAACGTATTATCCGTTGCATATCTCAAACAACCATATTTAAATGATTTTTTTGCTACTAAACACAATCCGTTGCTAATTCAGCATTGACAATATTTCGTTGCTAGTATCCATTGTTAAATAGCCTAGTTTTTTAGTAGTGACTCCATATTTACTAAAAAATTCAACTCAATAAATAGATTCACAAAATAGCAAACATACATGTTAAATAAGCCATTATTTATTTCAGTACAAAACACCTAAGTCATAAAATCAAAATAAATTTCATCAAATTATAAACAAATATAATTTTTCAAAATCTCAAACAAACCCTAGCATATACAAATTATACATGCAACAAATTTCTATAAAAAAGGCTATAAAACAAGAAATACACTAACAAACTACATACACTACAAAATCATGCAATAAAAATGAACATTTTAAAATTGAGTTAAAAAAATGGATAGTTTTGCTTACTTGATATGAGAAATTCTTAATTATTTTTTACCAGAATAGAGATGATGATAAATTAAGTGTTAAGGTGACAAAATTTGTTATGATGAATGTTTGATTTGTGATTAATAAAGGGGTCTGTTGTTATTTGCTGGGAAAAATAAATAAATGAGGTAAAGGAGATTGTTTGTCATGTCATAATTTAAATATTATCAATAAATATTAGCAATAAGTTTACTTTATCAATAATATTGTCTATAACAGGAACATGTCTTATTACATGATAACTTTTCATTGTAGATCTGATAAATCATTTGTTTTATACACAAGCAAGCAATTGCAAGAAAAAAAATAAGTTAGTCATTTAATAAATGAGAATCTTCTAGAGGTATCCCCTTCCCTTAATCAACATTTTTTTTTTCTTTTTTTAATGTTGACATAATTGAAGAAAACAATTATTATTATTATATTATTATTATTATTAGATTGCATCAATAGAAACGAAGAGAAGGAGATAGTCTCAAAGAGGGTTTTTTTAGGAACATCCAAACGATGTAGTTTAAATTTTAAAAATAATCATATCATAAATCCCTTATATTTTTTCAACCTAGATGGTCCAATCCGATTCGTTGGGTCATAAAAACCCAGTAAACTTAGGGGGTGTTCGGCATTGTAAAATCATTTTTTAAATAATTTTTTTTTATTTTTTATAAAAATTAAAATTTGTTAATATTTTTATCTATTATTATGTCAAAAATTATTTTAAAAAAAAATAAAAAAAAATATTATTTTGATATATTTTTGAATGAAAAATATTTTTAATAAGAATTTCAACCACTATTAAACAGTCACACATAACTATAAACATTGAAAAGAATTCACAGATTTAATATTTTGCTACTTCTAATATATATATATATATATATGAAATAAATTAATAAACTAACTATAAAAATATTTTGTTATGTCAATTTGCAACAAATCCAAGGAAAATGGTGGCGAGATGCATGACGAGGCTAGAAATTATTGATCAGCAAAAAATAGAAAGCCGAGACTGTGCGTGCGAATATTGTTGTTGTCGAATTCCAAGGAAAAATAAGTAAGCAGGCAGTGGCTGTGTGCCTAGAAAAAGAGGACGTCCGATCGGTGGTTGGTGGCATGATGGCACGGCGTAGAATCATGCTGCCTGTTGGCTCTCCCTTCTCATTAGGGTACTTTTCGGAACAGTTAAATATTTGCATTACTTATTTTTTTGAGAATTTTGAGTTATACTAATAATTATGTCTTGATTCATGTTTTATAACATCTTATCTATTATTATAAATAATTTTATAATATTAAGGATTTAATCCTTTAAGGACTTGCATATTGTAATGTCATTAAGTAATACTAAGTACTTGCTCCACCTTCAGAAGTCCTTGCAAGAATTTAATTTGATCTTAAAAATATATTTTTTAAAATTTTATTATAAAAAAGCATGTATTATTTTATCATTAAACAATTGGTGTATAATTTTGTATATAAATTCACACATCTCACTGAATTATACCCAATTAAAAACTTTTTTCCATGCTCTAATTACTAACCAATCATATTATTTTATTGCTGACATTATGGAAATATGAACATGGTAATACAAATATTTTTTCTCTTTAAGCTTCAGATTTAACTACTAATTTTTCTGAAGTTTAATTTCTTTGAATTCTAAAACTATATATATAAAAAGTTAATCTTCTTAAGTTAAAAAACATAAATAAAATTCATCTACATAATTAGTCTTTTCTAATTTACCAGTACTGCAACTATATGATTTGTTTTCATTATATATGGCTATGATTTTGCGTTAATTATTATTTGTTATATTTTACCATGTGAATTTGTCATTGATTCTTCAATAAATATTTTAATGTTAGCCTCGTGTATAATTATTAATATTGCTATGGCTATGATTTTGAATTAATTATTGTTTGTAATATTTTACCATATGATTCAATAGATATTTTAATTAATTATGCCATTTATTCTTCAATAGATATTTTAATTTTACACGAAAAATGACAAATGATCATACTATTTTTATAATAAAAATTGTGTACAATCAGATTTGATCTTTAGTAAAATGATAATTTTTAATATAATTAACTTTTTCGCTATAGAACTATCCGTAAGAACATTGACAAGTAATTCAAGTGTGTGTGTATATATATATATATAATCAATAATGTTTTAAATAAGAAATATTAGTAATAGTTATGCTTCTTGGTTGAACCTAAAAGCAATAAAAGAGACAAACTTTAACTCTATCATTTTGTTTGTTAATAACGTGCAATACTTGAGCACTTTAATTGCTTCTTTTTTTTGTCTGTGGTGGTAATTAAAAAACATGCCCACGAGCATGGGAGCTTGAACTTGTCTAGATATGGATCTCTGGCAGTGATTTCACAAAGTTTTTTTTTTTTTTATGTATATAAAATCATCAATAGATTTAAACACTATCTTTGTTGAGGTACTAATAGTCTTTATGCCAGCGTTAGCGATTTTGGCAACGTTTCTTCCAAATAACTAAGAAAGAAGCAAATCGTATGGGGAAAAATGAAAGAGAATAAACAATGAAAAAACAATTCTACAGAAAAGAGAACATAAGAAAGAATCCTCCTAAATTAGATGGAGATACGCGTGCTTGACTGAAGTTGCGTTACTTTTTTAATCGTGCTGTTTATTTTTTGGACAAATACTGTTCACCTTTGCTTGGAACAAGAATTAAATATGTACTGAAAATCCCTAATCCCTGTCATGCTCAAGGTAAAAGTGTGATGAATTTCTCTCTTCTAATTACGAATTAAGATAGTGTTTTTGTATGCTTAGACAATGATATATTGAATATGACAAAGTTTCTGTAAAGTTATCTAGAGTGCATTTGGATAGTTAAGTTATTTAGGAAGGATAAGCCAATCTCTACACAACGGTTATTCTAGTTCATACATATAAATATAAGAATAAAAATAACTATTATATATTATTAAAACCCGACAACTGGACTGACTCGAAACGATGAATGGGTTACCAATTAGATTGTCCATTGATTTGGGTTGATGTGAGGATTAAGCTAAGTATTATTATAATTTTAAAACTCAATTGGGAAGTTAATTTGGGGCTAAGCCAAGAGCACGAGTCAGGTTGATCATTGATCCTCATCAATATAAAAATAAAATTAATTATTATTATAGCTTCAAAACTTGATAAAGAGATCAATTCGGGGTAAGACACGGGGTCACAAGTTAGATTAATCATGACTTGAGTCAATATAAAGATAAAAACACTTATTATTATAATCTTAAAACTTGACTCGGGAGATGACTTGCGTGAAGGCTGTGTAACAGGGATAGATTGATCATTGACCTGGATCAATGCAAAATATAAATTATTATTATTATAGCTACAACATCCACTTAAAGGGTTAAATTGGGGCCAATCTTGAGTCATTGATCGTGAAAACCCTATTAAAAACCTAACCTAAGCAAAAACAAAATCATATTTAATTTGGAAATAATATACGAGTTAAATTGAAAAAAAATAGATATAAGAACAAAGAGAGAGATGGAATTAAATAAAGGAAAGAGTGTCATGTGTAATTAATATAAAAACAAAAGTAACAGGATTAATGCCCTAATATATGTTTAATTATAGAATCCAAATGATTTAATTAGAATAAATAAAATTTTCTTAATGAGAGAAGACTTTGATATTGTTATAAAATTCAGAATTTATATTAAAGATATTGTATTAAAGATAAGTATTAAATAAATTTATTTTATGTTTGTATGTATCTGCATTAAGAAATGATTCTAAATTTTAATTATTATAAGGTGTAAAATTTATCTTTCGAGTATTTTTTGGTACCTTTTTCCCTCGAGCCAAGAAATAATTACGGGTTGAGAGTCATTGTTAAAATGAATGATCAATTTGGAACAATTTTTATTTTTTTGTGATATAATTTTTTGTTTAAAAATTGTAATGTTTAACTTATTTGATTATCAATGATGTAATTCAAGGAAGTTATCTAAATTAAGTTGGTTTATAGTATTTTTGTATACTTATATTTCACCATATTTATATATTATAAAGGAAAATTTAGCTTTAAATATTTATTCTATGGAATATCAAATATTAATTCTACAAAACAAATATAGAAAGTTGATAGTATGGTTAAATTATGAAAGTCTTGTATGATGGAATATGCATTGCGATTGATGTGCAGGTTGAGAAATTATTGAGTCAATACCTTGGTATACAAAATACAGAAGAGACTATGTTGAAATATTGGGTTAAAAATGCACCCATTAAAATTGGTAATTTTGAATAAGTGAGCATAAAAATGTGATTTAAATTTATGAGATGTTAGAGGTTTGGTCATTAACCAGGTCAACATAAAAATAAAATAATTATTATCATAATTTTAAAACTCGACCAAGGGGTCAACTTAGGATAAGACCTATATCATGAATTAGGATGATTAACTTAGTTGACCCGAGATAACATAAAATAAAAATTATTATTATTATTATTGCTATTATTATAGTTTTAAATACTGATTTGAGGGTCAACCCGAGTTGATCCAAGTCAATATAAAAATAAATATGATTATTGTTATAATTTTAAAACTCAATTTGAAGGTTAACATGTAGAATGATGGGGTAACAAGTTGAGTTGATCTAAATCAACATATGAATTAAAATAGTTAATTATCATAGTTTTAAAACTTGACTTGCGTTAGATTAAAGCAAGATTTGAGTCACAGGTTGGGAGGGTCAACTCAAGTTCACCAAAAAAAAAAATCAAAACTACCTTGTTTTGACAAAAAGAAATATAAAAAAGTCATTGAATTTCTTACCTATAGTCGAACTTGATTTTTGATCAAGCTAAGTTGGATCAATCCATTTTATATTTTTATACCAAAACCTAGTTGATCTACATCTTGAGTGAGGAGAGTCTCATCTAGTGTTTATCAAACACAAAATAAAACACTTTATTTAGTCTTATCGAAAACACACCAAAAAACATAAGACAATATAATTATTTGTCTAATCAAGTTTAGTCCAATCAATATTGTTAAGTATATCAAATACTACCACCTTAGGAGAAGACTTGATTGATGAATGTTTTGTTTTGTGTTATAATTTATTTCTAAATTGTTTTTTATTTTAAAAAAGCATCAACATTTTTTTAAAATAAACTTAGATGATTTTACTATCTAATATTAAAAACAAAAATAAATCATTTAATAGTTTTTAACTGAAAAGTTTTTTAAAAAACACACACCTATCGCATTTTTTTCTTCTACTTGTTCGATGTCTTTCAAAGCAGCGATTTGCAAGAATCTCTCTCGAATTCATAATTATGTAGCAAAATGGTCTGGTCCTACAACTTTCTCTTCTTTTTTTTTTTTCATGATATTACAACAACTCGACAAACCATGTGACTCAACTCAAAGATAATCACACACATGACCATCTTGATCATGTCTTTTCTTTTTCTTGTTCTTTTTTCTTTTCCTCAAAAGGGTAGAATTATTAATGCGCTGCTAGAAAGGTATGATATACCGTCACAGTTAGCTTGGTTTCTAGAAATACAAAATTGAAAATGGTTGACATGCTGAATATCAAGTAAATATAATGGATAAAATTGCAATCCCATCTAAGAAATATTTTTTATATATATAATCATAGATAGAATTATTGAAAAATAGTTAGTCATTTAGTAAATGACTAAACAAAAGTGAGAGTTAATACAGAAGAACAATACAAAGAAAAACAAAATACAAAGATACCTATGTTTCTAATTAACTTGACTTATTATTACTAGATCATGCACTAATATAAGCTAAACTTATCTCTTGACCTTAATATATATAGGTGAAATTCCTCTCACTAACCGGTAATAATAATGAAAGAAAATGATAGAAAAACATATATCTTTCCACAGAGGCTGATCCCATCCAAGAACTCTTATACTACTTGCATTATTATCAAACACACACATATAATTAACTGCCGTCATCATAAGACTCTTCTGTCTTTAGGAACTATAGAATATTTATTTGTGGGGTGATTCTGTTATACACTTGTGTTTGACAAGTGGCATAGGGGGTCGGCCGATGATCTACTGGAAAAATTCCAGAGGTCCATTTCACTGTTATAATCTTGAGCTTCATAGTAAGATCTGTTTGATGGAAAAGAAAATGATGAGTGTAGGGTTGGCAATTGGAGATCATGATGAAGATCAGTAGGGGTATAGTAGGTGATGGTGGGGTCATTGGGGAAGCACGCTGATTGCGTCGAGGTTTCAGTCTGGCCATTGATCTGAGAGGCAACTAGACGATCAAGGGCTACCCAGTTGGTAAGGCCAGAGTCTAAGGGGTAACTCACCTGGTTAGCTATTGAACCTTCATTTTCTGTGACCATGGGCTGGTAAAAGTTTAGGCTACTGGTAGAGTTTGGACTCTCTAAGCTTGGAAGCTCCATGAATCTATCATGGTGGACGTAGTTGATTGCTGTGTCAATAGGCCAAAGATATCTAGCACTGTTATCTGCTTCATTTTCTTCCTTGCAACTACTTCCCATGTAATGAGGTGTTTGAACGAGAGAGCCCTCATTGCAAGAATAACTTAACGTCTGGTTCCTGGTATCTGCAGTGATGGGTGATGAACTCAAGGCTCTGTCTAGGGTTTTGTTGAGATTTTTCTTCTTGAAGATCCTGCAAACCACCCACCCATCTTCCTGTGCTGCCTCTCCCATGACATTGGAGACCTTGACATAAATAAAACATTATAGTTGTCATGAACATGTATAAGAATGCAAACAAGATCACTGACCCATGGTTGAAAAAGGCTTACATTGGAATCACTGGTGTTATCGTCCAGCCTATATTCATGCATAATCCAATCGGATTTTTGTCCATGTGGGGCTCGGCCTTTGTAGAACACAAGAGTCTTCCTCATTCCTATCCGCTTGCCACTGCCGTATATCACTTTGTCACGGCCAGTAGCCTTCCAGAATCCCGCAGCAGTTGCGCGGTTGGTGCGCGTTCCGGCTGGATATTTCTTATCCTTGTGGCTAAAGAAGTACCAATCGTTCTGTGGGGTGGTTCCTATTTTGCATCTCTCTGCAGGAAACCGAATCGTCATTAACACCACTTCGGTCATACAATTATCTGAAGAGGAAATAACAAGTGTAGTTCTTGAAGGGGATAAAAGTATAAGATTTCTCTTGCTAATTTGATAAATTAGAAAGAAATCATGAGGAACATATAGACAGAAAGTCTAGGCACCTTGTATATCCCATGGTTCGAGCTTATTAAGATCAACATCTCGAATCACTTCTAAGTCAATCTTCTCATACGAGACCTTCTTCCTCAAGTAGTAATCCAAGAGCTCTTCTTCTGTGGGGTGAAATCGAATGCCAGGAGGGACCTGGGTTTGCCCATTCACTGATATACTCATGTTCTCAGTCATTTATGAGGGAGCGAGGTTAGGACGAAATATGGGAATGGAGATCGTCTCAGAGTAACTGAAATGTACCGAAATGAGTATGTACACTGGGCTATATATATGTGTGTGCGCGCGCGCGCGGGGGGGGTAGGCCATAAACGACCAAAAATACATGAGAAGAGGTCTGTTTTCACGGTGACTATAGCGGTGGTCTTCAAGTGGGGTTCGTTCTACTGTGCGTCTGAGAAGATCGACCGACCTACATGGATGGTGACAGGGAATTTATTTTGGAAATTCAAAGTGGGTCCATGAGTAGGGTATCAGATTGAGGTCCCACACGGACGCTGTTGGCAACTGGCTACCGAGGGCACGCCCCCATCGCAACTCTGACACTCTACCTCCATGGAAAAGCACCTCTCTCGAACAACCATGGACCTCTCTTCTCTCTTTCTACTTGTACCACCAACACAACGAGAAAAAGGTGATGGGTGGGTCTCTCTCTCTCGCCCTTTGCTTTGTTTGAGCAACCACCACAACGAGAAAGAAATGATGGGTTTGTCGATGGGTTTTCGTGACCCTCATGAAGTTAAAATTTTAAAAAAAAGATATAACAATTAAAAAAGATACAGACAGCTTATTGCAATTTAAATGCACGACTAAGTAGGAATTAAAAATACTTGTATCGTATTTCTAATGAACTTCAGCTGTGTGTGTGAGCAGTGCAGCTGGTACAGGACACATATCCGTCTCCATTTGGATTTTATTTTATGACATTAGCCAACGGATATTCATATTCTTGAATATACTAACACCGCATATGTCTTCATGTTTTTGATTTATGAACTTTGCCTATATCCCATTAAAATTATCAGGTAAATTTGATTTGTCACTTTATTAGATTATAAACCGAGCATTATTGAATTTTAATATAGTTCCATTAAAAAAATATGATGAGAAACACATTCTTCAGTTTTATATTTCTTTGTATTTATTCTTGATACATTATTTATAAAATTAAAAAATATATTTTTAAACTTAAAACTCCTAATACATTTTCCCCTAGGATTTTGTTTATTTTCATTTTATATTACTTCATGTAAATTAATAAATCGAGTTTAAGACGTACTTAAAATACATTAAACACTAAATATATAATATCCATCTGAATATTTGATTTCGTTTTCCTAACACTTAGATTTCTTACGGTAAACTAAGAAATCACTTTTCTTGTAGAGAGAAATCCGAAAAGAGTTTAATCCTTCAAAAAACTAATTAATGCATGGAATATTACTTGTAATATATAATTGAGAACGTTAAATCAATGTCAAGATGGGTTATGATTTCACTGTTTATATATATATATATATATATATATATATATATATTAAAGTTTCCTTAACTTAAGTTCTCATTACCTACAACTCAATTTAATGAACACTAGCTGATAGGTGGATTAGTTTGCTTTTCTAATTCCATATGCTGTATTAATATGATACCATGACCAACCATTTACGACTGTTGATCGATGGATCATGGATAATTTATTTATTTCGTATTAATTTTTTATTACAACATTTTCATAGATCCCATATTAGTACAGTTATAATAATAATAATAATAATAGTAATAATAATAATAATAATAATAATAATAATAATAATAATAATAATAATAATAATAATAATAATAATAATAATGTAAAGGATAATTAGATGGTGATTCACTCAAAGAAACCACAAAAACAACGAATTTTCTGGAAATCCTCTATTATTAATTACATCTCAACTACATGTGGAAAATATAATTACGGAAATTCAAGTCGTCTAGAAGCTTAATCATTTTATTCATCCTCTGAATTCCATGCCCATAATCATTGTTTTTGGCTGATAAACGACGTAGCAACCACTCTTAACTTCAGGGTTTTTCCAGCATTCGGCTTCATACCCCTCATCTTTTGTCATTTAAAATTTTATTTTACAACACATGGCCATTGGGTTTTATATTTACTTCGTCGAGCACTTGTTGTCACGTGAGAGTGTAATTGATGCTATTGCTTTAAAACGTGACCAGCCTAGCTAGTAGGTTCATCCATGTTTCTGAGTGATTTATAATCTAATTTAATAAAAATAATAGGATAGATGACTTTCTTGTGATTCATTTAATAACTTAGATTCACTCATAATTTAGTCAATTTGATAAAAATCAGTTAAAACTTAATCAAAACCTATTAATATTTTATTTTCTAACAAAATAATGTTGTTTTATTTTTTTATTAAGAAAATAAATTAATCTAAATCAACTCAAGTCAATGTACCTAACTTATAATCCAGGACTTATCCTAAATTCATTTTTGAATTCATTTTAAAACCAATGTTTGTCATATACAAATAAGATAGAACTTACCATAATATAATCCCAAAAAAAAAGGATTGGAATTCTCTTTTGTCATGCCTGAAGTTCACCCATAAATTAGGGACAAAGAATTAAACATTTGCTAAATTTGTTTTTATGTGGTTTTTTTATATATTTATATAAGGCGTGTGAGGAGCATGTGCCTTCCAAGTCAATATCTTCAATTGTTACAAGTAATCTCATGTGTGTTACAGGTGCTACATAGTTTCTAAACCCTATTTTAGCCATTTTCTTCAAAGCTTGAAGAAATACTGTGTCTTTTTTGTTTGTGAACATATCATGGACTAATTTACATGGTCAAGTTAAGTTTTTGTTTTCTCACTCAACTTTTTTTTCTTATTTTATCGTTTTACAATAACTTTCTTTAGATCCAACTTCGAAGCTTTTTTTTATTGGCTAATATAGGGTTATTGTAATGTTGAGGGAATATTATGGTACTTAGTTGATACTTGGTTTGATAAAATAAATCAAGTTTATGTTAGATAGTTAAGAGTTAGGGGTCCAAAAATAAAACTAGAACAAATATGGTGGGCTAGGATAAACGAGAAGGGTAACTTAAGTGGTGTGTGTGCGACATACAACAACGTATAGGTTTTCACAATAACTTTCTTTAGATCCAACAAGGCTCTGTTAGAGAACAATATAAATTATATTCTAGAGTCTTACCTATAAGCTTAAGCTTTTAGGTGAGATAGTTCCTTAACATGGTATCAGAGCCTTGTTGACCTAGTGGTCACGAGTTTGAATCTCATCACCCCCATTTTATTTGATAAAAAAAAAATCAAGCACAAGGTATGTGGGTCTGTGCAAGTTTCAAGTCCAAAGGGCTTTCACTTGATGGGGTGTGTTAGAGAATAATATAAATCATATTCTGGAGCCTCACCTATAAGGTTAAGCTCTTAGGTGAGATGGTTACTTAACACTATGATCAAATGGTATAAATTATTTTTAGTGGCCAAACATTTATTCTTTGTTGGTTCGTTAGATTCTTTGCATTTAGGGCTTTTGAGTATAATATGTGTACCATTTAAAAGTGTGTAATGAACTATTTTTCTTCTTTTTCTTCTTTTCCTACTCCATCTTTTTTCTTTTCTCTCCTTGATATTAGTGTTGCTCTATCAAAATAAAGTGTCATGCCATTTTTTTGTTTTAAATTTGTTTCATGTTTTTTTATTGCTATTTTTTCTTTTGATTTTTTTTTAATTTCATCCCTTCAACATTTGGTTTAATTTAACTTTATATTACAAAATTAGTATTATTTTGATTGCTATTTTGTTTCATTATTTTCTTAATTGACTTGTTTTTTAATTTCATCCATCAAAATTTGATCATTTTTTTTGATAAATTGGTACCCATTTTTATGGTTATTTTTGTTTAAATCTTTTTTTATTGACTTTTCCTCTTAGTTTTATCTCTCAATATTTGATTTATTAATAATTTGACTTTGTGATGTTTTAGGGTTCACCTGTTATGAGAGAATCTCAGTCTCATGACCCTAGATAAAGAGTTTGAATGATTAATCTCAATTGATTTTTTTTCCCTTTTTTCTTTAGTTATTTTTTTTTTAAATTTCATTCTTTATATTGGGTTAATTAAGGATTTTTTTTCATGTGTTTTTTTTAAAAAAAAACAAATCTATGTAATATCCCGATCTCATGTTATTTTTTGAGAATTGAGCTTTGAATTATTATTATTTTCATTTTACTTTTTATAGGGTTATTACATTCTTATCTGTATTTTTTATCAAATAAGATCATGGAAATGTTTAGAGAACATTAAGAGGATAATGTTTCATAATATTGAGAAGCATTCATGTTTTGGAGTTAATCATAGTTAATGTTTTTTGTTTAGCTCAATTTATTTATTTTATCTATGTTATTAAAATAACCTTATTTAATGAGCCCAATCAAGTAAATGACTGACTTCTCATATTTTTTATTTTCTTAAAAAAGCGCTGGTATCATCTAATCATTTTTTTTTTAAAAAACAATCCTATACATGAAATAATACAGGTACCGAAGAAAGGTAGAAACAAAGACAAATAGCGAGAGAAAAAGGGATTCATCAGATTATTACATGTGGAGAGTTTTATTTATTACATGATCACGAACAACAAAGGTATCTTCTTTATAATGTAGAAAATTATTGGCGGCGTCGGCTTCAGCATGAAAAACGTGACCTGATTCTTTCAAAATATTTTCGAAAAAAATAAAATATTTTAAAAAATAATTTTATCTATACTCACAAACAGTCAGCTATACCATTGTATATTAGCGCGGAGTTCAGAAGAATAAGAAGATGGCTTGGTATCTACGTTACTTGCACTTTCTCAGCCTCCCACCAACTATTTGTTTCTTTTTGTTTTGTTTCGGTCACTCTTTTATCCTTGCAAAATTGAAAGTTAAAACTTCATATTTTCAATCATACGATTTTCTTCTTAATAAGTTTAAATTTCCTCAAGAGTTGAACAATTCTGATTCTATTTACTAAGAAATATTCTAGTCTGATCCTCAATTCAAAACAAATTATTAGTAAATTGTTTGGGTATAAAAAAATTTAGAAATATTTCTTTTTTTCTACAGTAACAAGTTTATATTAGACTTAAAGTATTACAATAAAATTATATGGCTATAAATAAAAGAATTAAATTGAATAATTATTATTTAGTTTTATCATAACAGTCTTAAAAGTTAAAATTAATTATAAAAATCAAAAGAAATTAACTCATAAACTATATGTTTGTTAATCTTATTGACATATTAAATATCAAGAATCTTCTTTTAATTTTATAAGTATTCATGTAATAGTATTAGTAAATCTATAGAAAAAGCCTATTTATCATAGTTTCACTTAATTTACTATACAATAAAAATTTACATTTATAAACTCTCTTTTTTAAATAATTTTTTTCCAAAGGAATAAAAATAGAACTTATTTATTATAAATTTTACTTAATTCACTCCACAGTAAAAAAAATAAACTTACAAACTCTATGAAAAGATGCATCTTTTCGAAATGGAATATAAATATTTCTCGTTTATGAAGTTACCAATAACAACAGCACAAATATCCTAAGAAAACAAAGTTTGAAATTAAGATATTTGTTTTTTTTTTGTGTGTGTGTTTTTGATCCATATAATTATTAATATGATAATCACTATACTTATATGGTCGTTAACTTCAAGACCCATGAATTAGTTAAAGTGACCCAAACACCAACATTAATCAAAATAATTCCAAAAAAAAAGATAAAACATGGAATATTTAAACATCAACCCTCAAACTTTTTACTGAGAAAGCCCCCCACCACCAATTGCTAGTAATGGTAGGTGTGTCCCTGCTTACCCATGGTCTATATATTATTGTTTGACAGCAGTTTTCACTTCATAGAAGCCTCTTGCAATCACATTTACAAGAATTATGAAAAGGAGTGCATATGCTTATTCGTTGTTTGCCAACAGTTCTTACGTCATAGATTCCTTTGGTTGGGTCAAGCTGTCAATCACTAAATCCATCCGATTAAACCATGAACGTAGCGATCGAAAGATAGTATAATCGGAATCAGATGGTAAGAAAAAAAACCCAGCATCTTAAAAGGGGCCTTCTGTCCCGATATCTTAAAACAACTCTTCCTTATTCGTCAAAGAGATAATTAAGAAATAATAAATGCCAATTCAAATGCTAAGTGATAGATAAATAAGAGTAAGATGATTGAGTTTTGATCATATCAATTGACACAAACAATAGAAAACGATGAAGGCTTTTATAATAAGTTAAGATCTCCAAAAACTAAGAATACCATAACTATAGTGAGACTCTCAAAATATTTGATTTTTATTCATCACATTCTCTACTTTCCAAAAAAACTACTATAACCTCTTATAAATCATAGCATGCATACTAATGTATTAGATTAAATGAAATTAACAAAGGATATTTAGTTGTTGAAGCACTTTAAATAGAAAAAACTTTATTATTTTCAACGATGAATCATTTATCTTCAAGATTTTTCACTAAATAACTACAAAACATCGTTGTGTTTTTTCTACGATGGATAGAAGATTTGGGTTTCACAATAAACTTGTCAACTTAAAATTTTTAGATTATGTTTTATTCATTTATAATCTATTTTAATTATGTTAATGTTATGTATTAAAGAGCTTAAAAATAAGTGAAACTGGGTTTAAATTTGGCTTCGGCTTTGATTATACTCGTTGACCATATTTTATTTTTTAAGAAAAAACCAACCAGCCATTGTTAAACCAAGTTAAAAATACGATGCTCTGTGGCGGAGCATTAACCGAGATACCTGCACTCCTCCATTATTTTTGATTTCCCACAAACTAACTCTATTACATCTAAGAGAATGTATAGGAAGAAATACGAGTCGAGGCATGTATCGATGAAGACATGATGGTTCAATGATGGCCACCAATTAATCTAGAGCGTAAAATTATTATTTTCCTACATCTTTGCTAAGAAAGTTTGATGAGAGAGAGAAAAGGAAAGATGATTGACACACAAAGTATCCTGGAATAGGCCATTGCGGACCAGCATCCTTAGTTTTTTTCTTCAGCTCTATGATGGAGGAGAATGAGAATATATGCCTTCACAGTTAGCTCATACAATCAAAATGTGAAAGCTGTCCCTTTGTCTCTCTCTCACGCATGGAAAATTAACAATGTGTTCAATGTGACCATGTATGATTAGCTTTTGTTGAGGACTTTGGTGACCGATTTTAACTTCAAGGTCCCAGATTGAGATTTTGACCTGACCTCGCGGAATCTTTGCCAACTTTTCCAGTGCCGATCTCCGTTCGTACCTGGTTAAAAGCGAGGTATCCCGTTGGGGAGCTTCTTTTATTAATTTTATTTCTTAAATTCTTGAAAGTGATTTTTATTTTTATTTCTTGTACATGTCCTGGCCTTGGGCAACGCTATTCGCACCTCGCCCGTTTACAACGACGCGCAGCCACTGTAGTTTTCTTATTTCACATCTGCCCGAATTACTCTTGAAACTTTCTAGTGAAAACCGAAAACACTTTCTACCAGGCCTCCTCCATAGATATTCATTTGTTTAAATCGAAATTTTATGTATGTTGCAGTCCCCCCACTTCAAATGCATCTTCTATGAGGAATAGCTTCACACAGGAACCCAAGACAACAAATTCTTCACATATAAAGAAGCCTGTAGTTTAATGGAAGGACAATTAATTACTAGTAATGGTGAAGCAAAGAGAAACCAGCAATGGGTTTGGAACTTTTTGATGATTTTTAATGCGTGCTCGTGTGGAATTGGTTGTGAATGCATAAGTTTATAAATGGAGCTTATTGTCTCAGATTGGATCATGATGGCGTTCGAGACGGTCATTCCTCTGCGAATTGCTGGTATACTGATGTCCTTGTGTTCGAGACTTGGGAGCGTGTTATTAATGTTGGTGACAATGCTTGTGGGGGCAGTATAACAATTTATTTGGAGGAGGAGACACCACATGTTTGAGAAATTGCCAACATGAAAGCCCCTTAAGACAGAAAGGTTCTATGATTGATTATTTATCCTACCAAAAGGTACGGAGTAGGAGATGAATGGCACTGAGTAGAGACCTTTGTTAGATTTGCACTAATGGCGGTGTCTTTACTAATTTGATTTGATTTCCTTTTGAGGTCCTAATGCAGCAACAGCATGAAACCTCACCTGTGAATGAGAATCTGCATTTGTTGGAGAAAACTACATGCATTGTTTTAAAACCAAATAAGATTTCTTGTTGACCAACATGGGCCCAAATTAATAATGATTCCACTTACCGGCCCTTAAATTGTTGAATTAAGTGGATTAGATGTTTGAACCTGCTTTGGGCCATGAATATTTTTTCTAAGTACCCATGGCTTATCCACTCAACGCACAAGTATATGTAATTGGAGATCGATTGGACTCGAATTAAATACAAAGTGATCAGAAAGGGCTGAACTGTCGCTCCCTCTGACATTTGATGGTGTTAAGTCCACTCCAATATTATTATGAGCTCAAGATTAAAGGTAATTTTGAAAGTGTTTTTTATTTAGAATATATTAAAATAATATATTAACTTTATTTTTTAAAAAATAATTTTTAATATTGGTACATGAAAATGATTTCAATATACCAAAAATATTTAAATTTTTTTATAAAATATTAATAAAATACTAGCAAGTAAAAATATTTCAAATGTTTTTAAAAGTGTTTTTAAAACAGAATAACAAAGGGCCAATAGTGTCATAAAAAAATAGATTTTTATTTAATATATGTCAATAATTATTTTATATAAAATAAATAAATTATATCATAACAAAATAATTTCTTAGAATAATGTTTATTAAACTATTTTTCTCAAAAATAGTAATGTGTTTCTTTCAATAAAACAAAGTTTATTATAATAAATATCTAAAACAATCTTGTAGATCCAAAACTAATGATGAAAGGCATTTTTTAATTAAAATTCATTTATCTTATTAATGCCCTCTTTGTTTTTTTTGTATTTTTTTAATCATAATGCCTATTTTTTTAATGTTTCGATGATTATGCCCTGTTGGGATTTCTGGAGTTTCTTTATGTAACCATGCGATAATAAATAAAATTTAAGAGAGAAACAAATAAATATATAGAAGAAAGGTTGCCTATTTGATAACTCTTATTTATCATCATTTTTTTTGTTATCTTCAGTCTATTGTAATATTTTTTTCAGTTTTGTCTTCTTTTTTTCAATACACTTTTTTAAGAATTTTATTATTATTATTCTTACACTTCAAATATTTATCATTCTACACTTGGCCTATTTATACCATTTTTGTTCTTTCCTATTGTTAAAATCCAGATAAGTTTGTTATAACAGATTTATTGTTATAACTAAATTCTTTGTCCAGTAGTGTTAGGAATTATTTGTATGTTATTTGTACTGTAGTGGGAGTAGCCCCTATATATAGTTGATTCCTGCACAGTAAATAAAAAGGAGTGAGACCGAGAGATTGAAGAAATAATACTTGAAGTTTTCACATGGTATTAGAGCAAATTATTTGAATCCGAATTCGTATTTTTTTCCTGAATTATCAAAAACCCAAAGTTTTTTCCCCAGAATTTTCCCCAGATTTTTTTCCAAGAAATCAAATTTTCCCAGCAACCAAACACCCATATTTTCCCCAGAAACCCAGATTTTCCCAGCAACCAAACAACCCCAATTTTCCCCAGAAACCCAGAAATTCATAAACCCAGAAATTGAATCACATTTCGAAACCCAGAAATTTGAAACCTCTACTATTTCAATCAGTTTTTTTTCCAAGAACCCTAGCCCCAAAAATCAAACCCAAACACAACAATTAACCCAAATAGATTTCAAACCCAGAATTCCCAGATTTCACAGACACCAAAACACAACAAAATGGAAATTAATTCCACGAATCCACTAACCTCAATGACCCCATCCTCAGACAACTCGGCATTCACATCGAACATTATCCTAAATGAAACCAATTTTAGGTTATGGTTAAAACTCATCAAAATGAGAATCGGAGCTTGAAACAAGTTGAGATACCTTACCGGAGACATTGCGAAGCCTGAATCAGGCGACCCACAACTGGAATCTTGGGTTACCGAGAATCATTCAAATGTTGGCTAATTGACTCCATGACCCCGTCCTTGATGGAGAGGATCATCTGCCTCCCGACGGCCAAGGAGATTTGGGACGTCGTCGGGCGAACCTTCTACGACGGCTCCGATGCAACTCGCCTCTTTGAACTGAATCAACGCTCGTTCAATACCCGTCAAAATGGACGACCACTGTCCAGTTATTACACCGAACTTGTCACAATCTTCCAAGAAATCGACGACCGGACTGCACTTCAGGCCAGGACAGTCGACGGCGTCCTTCACCACCACTCGGCCATGGCTCAACTCAGGGTCCACATCTTTCTCAGTGGTCTTGACCCTGGGTTCAAGCAAATCCGTGCGGAGATCCTTCGAAAGGACCCACAGCTCGATCTTGAGGGAGCATATGCATGTGTTCGGAGAGAACACTCCCAAAAGACGATCATGGCCGGAAATGGCAGCCCCCCAGGTTTTCCCAAGCGATCGGCGATGGTGACGAGGTACCATCGGCCGGGAGGAGAGCTCGGGAAGGAGAGACAGGGAGGAGGGGCTGTGCGGGGAGAGAGAGATGAAAAATTAGGGCAAATAATTTTGCCTTTTATAGCTGACCGGGTTTGGGCTGACCGGGTTGACCAAAAATACAAAAATATTGGTGGACCAATTTGTTCTCATTGTGGTGAAAAGGGACATTCAAAACAGAGGTGTTATGAAATTATTGGCTACCCGGACTGGTGGGACTTTACAAAAAAACCTCAGAAAAATATCTGAAAACCTCGGGTCCATCTGACGGAATCAGATCTGGCACAGCCCACAGCGACTGTGGCTCATCCAGGTATAATTGGTAAAACTTGTGCACTCTCTGTTATTACTAATAATAGTTCTTGGATTATTGATACAGGTGCATCCGAACATATGACTAAAGACCCTAGTAACTTAAATTCCTCAAAACCTTTCTCTCAGTCAATTATTTGTACCGCAAATGGTAGTACATCTCCGATTACCAGAGCAGTATTTGTAATCTTGAATGATTCCCTCACCCTAGATACCGTTCTTGTTATTCCATCACTCGAATACAACCTCCTGTCGGTTAGCCAAATTACTTCTATCCTTTCATGCACTGTAACATTTTGGCCTTTCTTTTGTGTATTTCAGGACATTCTGTCCCGGAAAATTCTTGGTTATGGTGTTAGACGGGATAATCTTTATTATCTGGAGTTAACCCAAAAAAGGGGGGGGGGGAGAACTCAATCAGACACATCAGGCAAACAGTAAGGACAATGCTGAAGCACTCGTATGGTTATGGCATCGAAGCCTCGGACATCTATCTTTTGGGTATCTTAAGAAACTAAAACCACTTTTGTTCTCAAATATCAATAATTTAGAGTTTAAATGTGAAATTTGTGAACTGGCCGAAAGCCAACGTATCCCTTATTTACCAAGTTTGAATAAAAGCTTAGAACCGTTTGCAGTTTTTTATTCTGATGTTTGGGGTCCTACAAAGTTCCATCATTTTCACATGCTCGTTATTTTGTTACATTTATTGATGAGTGTACTTGGATGACTTGGATTTTTCTCCTTCAGAATAAGAGCGATGTAAGTACAACTTTTCAAGAATTTCATAAAATGATGATAAACCAATACCAGAGGCCGATTCGTACACTGTAATCAGATAATGGTACGGAGTTTATGGATAAAATTTTAGGTACATTCTTGGGCAACCATGGAATTCGACACCAAACTTCATGCACCTACACTCCACAGCAAAATGGGCTAGTCGAGCGAAAAAATGGACAGATTATGGAAGTCGTCCGCGCCTCATTATTCGGCATGAATATGCCCAAGGTTTTTTGGGGTGAAGCAGTAAAATCAGCAGCCTACTTGATCAATCGCACACCATCCAATGTTATACATTTTCAAACTCCTCAACAAAAGATGGAATCCTTGCTATCCATCCCTCATTTACCAAACTTGGAATCGAGAATTTTTGGATGTACAGTTTATGTTTACATACCTAAGATTCTGCGGAATAAACTCGACCCATGTGCGAAGAAGTGTGTTTTGGTTGGATACTCAGAATTTCAGAAAGGGTACCGGTGTTATGATCCTCTACACCCAAAGTTACATGTGACCTTGGATACCTCCTTTCATGAAATGGAAGCCTATTACTTAGGGGGAGCTTCTGGGTCATCTCTTCAGGGGGATAGAAACAAGGAAGAGAATGATGATCTATTTGAAGTAGAGGAAAATGGAAGAATGGTTGAGAATTGTTCTGATGAAAAAAAGGGAAAATAATGTAGCTTCTCGCGACAATAAGGATTTGGAACCTTGCATTGATTAGAATCTCCCGAGCAATAACCCCCCTTTATCATCAGAGTTGCAAATGTCTACACCATTAACCGAAGAATCAACCAAGAATGTCCTTCCTCAGGTAAATCAAAATCCTATCCTTTCTATTTTTGATAACGAAATTCCTGTTATTGTTGAAAATAGAGCAATAAATACCCGCAGAGATCAACTAGAGGAGTCCCGAAAAAACAATATGAACCTGATCCAAAAAATAAGACTAAATACCCAATCAGTGATTATGTCTCTTCCCATAGGTTGTCAAGTTTGTATGCATTAACTGTTAATCAATTATCTACTGTATCTATTCTTAGTTATGTACAGGATGCATTAGCAAATCCAAAGTGGACGGTGGCAATAAACGAAGAACTGGAAGCACTCCAAAAGAATAACACTTGGGAGTTGTGTCCAATACCCGAGGGGAAGAAGACCGTTGGATGCAAATGGGTCTTCACAGTTAAACTAAAGGCGGATGGCAGTATAGATAGGTACAAAGCAAGGTTAGTGGCAAAGGGATATACACAGAAATATAGAATAGATTATCAGGAGACCTTTTCCCAGTTACAAAAATCAACACCATTCGCATCCTCATAGCTCTAGCGGTAAACCGAGATTGGGCATTGCAACAATTTGATGTCAAGAACGCCTTTCTCAATGGAGACCTTGAAGAAGAAGTCTACATGGATTTACCACCCGGAGCTAAAGGTAAATCCCCAAGTATAAGCAAGGTATGCAAGTTGAAGAAGGCGTTATATGGTCTAAAACAGTCACCCCGTGCTTGGTTTGGAAGATTCTCCTCCACAATGAAGGAATTTGGCTATAAACAAAGTAACTCCGATCATACTTTGTTTATAAAACACAGGGAAGGGAAGACTACAACATTGATAGTGTATGTGGATGACATATTCCTAACAGGAGATGATCTAGAAGAAAGAAAATCGCTACAACGATTTCTAGCTTCGAAATTTGAAATGAAAGATTTGGGACAACTGAAGTATTTCTTGGGAATTGAAGTTTCAAGGTCAAGAACTGGGATATGTCTATCACAACGGAAATATGTGTTAGATTTATTAACAGAAACTGGAATGCTGACATGTAAACCAGCTGATACACCGATGGAGATGAACCACAAGCTAAGAGAGTCAGAGAATCAAACGTCAGCGAATAAAGGACGTTACCAACGGTTAGTCGGGAAACTGATATACTTATCACATACGAGACCAGACATAACATATGCAGTCAATGTGGTGAGCCAATTCATGCACTCACCAGGATAGGAGCATATGGAAGCAGTATATCGGATCTTAATATATTTGAAGAGTGCACCGGGAAGAGGACTACTATTCACAAAAAATGAAGTTCGTGAAATTAAAGGGTACACAGACTCAGACTGGGCAGTAGATGACGTCATGGTACTTTACCTTTGTAGAAGGTAACCTTGTAACTTGGAGAAGCAAGAAACAGAAAGTGGTCGCCAGATCAAGTGCGGAGGCAGAATACCGAGGTATGGCTCATGGTGTGTGCGAGTTGTTATGGATAAAGCATGTGTTACAGGAATTGGGAGTTGATTATGGGTCATCCATAAGTTTATACTGCGATAATAAAGCAACCATCGAAATTGCACACAACCCTGTACAACATGATCGTACCAAACATGTTGAAGTCGGCCGACATTTTATTAAAGAAAACCTTGATCGAAAAATTATACAATTTCCGTTTGTAAGGTCAGAAGATTAGCTGGCAGATGTACTCACAAAAGCGGTATCAGGAAGAGTGTTTCACGGGGCAATTAACAAGTTGGGCATGATAAACATCTACGCTCCAACTTGAGGGGGAGTATTAAAATCCAGATAAGTTTGTTATAACAAATTTATTGTTATAACTAAACTCTTTGTCCAGTAGTGTTTGGAATTATTTGTATGCTATTTGTACTGTAGTGGGAGTAGCCCCTATATATAGTTGATTCCTGCATAGTAAATAAAAAGGAGTGAGACTGAGAGATTGAAGAAATAATACTTGAAGTTTTCACACCTATTCTTATTCTTTTCTAATTTTTTTAAATATTCTTTTTCTGTACACCTTTTTTTAAAACAATTATTATATAAACACTAAAAAAATAATATTTCACTGTAAACAATTACAATATTGTTCCATTCTTGTGCTACTTTAAAAATTAGTTTGATATCTTATATATTTTTATTAATAGTCGTAAAAAAGAAAAAGAAATATAATATCAAGCCCACAAAAACAAAAACAAAAGAGAGAAAAATCAAAAGTAAGAAAGAGAACATTGTTCCAATGGAATTCATTTTTATGTCCATCTATATATTTACTCATTTTCTAACAATCGTATATCATGTTCAAGAATCATGAGCAGGTGGTGTTTGATTAATGCCTACAGTTTTTTTTTAACATGAGTTGTTGGATCAATTTGTGTGCACCTCGACTAATCCCACATACTCTGAAGTTAATGATTATGTAAATCTTTAGTGACTATCATATTACTAACTACATGGTTGTACCTGAGACCACAGGATGACCACCTACATGGTTATGACCACAATTTCTCTTGATCCAGGGGGTGTTTATACTTCAATTTGTTCCAAAATTTCTCCCCTCATCTATGAAAACATTCATATATTGTTAAGTAGCCCATTGCATAAGAAATTAGTAACGAAGTCCAACCAATTTAGTATAATATTTATTTGAGAGAGATCTTATTGTAGTTAGAGAAAATAAAATTCTTTAAGCAATCAAGTCAGTATATATTAAACACTATATATATATATATATATATATATATATATATATATATATATATATATAGTGTTATATAGTGTTTAATACACACACACACACACACACACACACACACACTAGCCACTTACCCGTGCTTTGTCGCCGTCAAAACTATATTTTTTTTCAACACAAAAAAAATATATTAGGAGTATGAGATATTGGATTGTGAGATTTTTTTATTATACTATAAATTTAGGCAAAATAATCAATTTGTTCAGAATTTATACGAAGCATGACTTTCTAATAAAATATAAGAATTGTAAATCGAATAAATTTATCTGTTTAACAGGTTTCAACAAAATCACCAACATAAAATTATCATCATCATTAAAAAGCAAGAAGATTCGGATACCTGAATCATCGAATTCATTGAATTAGCATTAGTTCATTTTATAATCTAATTTAAATTAAATACAATAATAACATATAATTTGTGGAAACACCTACGATAACTAAATAACAAAAATAAATTGTGTACTTTCTACCTATAAAAAGAAGAAAACATCACTCAAAATCTATTGCAAAGTTATCATCATTATCATGACTATAACAGCTAAAATTATTATCACAATTATTGCCAAAAACAATTAGAATCATTAAATTGTTCTGAAAAATAAAAAAAAAACATTTTTATAGAGAACCAAGCAAGAAAACAATAAAACAAACAATCACTAAAATTATCATTTTTATTGCGCAAATAATGAAACCATAAAATTATCTCAAAAAAAAAACTTTAACAAAAGAGCAAACAAAAACAACAGCAAAAAAAGAAAAAAACCAAACTAAATATTATTAGCATAAAAAAATCATATGATCTAAAGAACAAATGAAAATAACAGAAAACACTAAAAAAAAGGAAAAAAGAAAATGCCTATTAAATTAAAATTTCAGAACTAAACCGAATAAAAATAAAACCCCGACAAAAAAAAAAACGACAAAAATTAAAAACAAAAAATAAACGCATAAATATAAACAAAAAATAAACATTGTCCAAGAAGGACCAAAAACCCAAAGGAATTAATACCAAATAAAAAATTACAAGAATAAGTGCCAAAATGAAAAATAAAATATATATATATATATATATATATATATATATATATATATATATATATATATATATATATAATTCCAATTGAAGGATAAAAATACAACAAATCAAAACCTTGGGACCAAAAAACAATAAAGGGATTTTAAAAAAAAATGCAGTGTAATTGTTTCAAAAATTAAAAGAATAAGGACCGAAATGAAAAGTAGCATATATGACTAATTTTAATTTGAGGATAAAATTAAAACAAATTAAAACTTGCAAACCAAAAATATTAAAGGAACCAAAAACAAAAAAAAAAACTTAAAAGATTAAGGACTAAAATGGAACGTATCATATATGATCAATTTCAATTAAAGAGTATAATTGAAACACAATCAAAATTTATATTGAAGAAATCGGTAAGAAAAACAAAATCAAAAGACCAGGGACTGAAATAAGAAAAAACCAACAATATGAAGAATCTTAATGTACTTTCCGGCTTCAGAAGAGAGAAAAAGGGGGGAAACAAAAAACTGTCCACCGGTGATTCCAAGACCAAATTCACACGACACGTGCCTATGAGAAAAAAGATAGGGCAACGCACCGTATGACACAGCGATTAGACATTTACCACCACCTATATACATCGCACCCTCCACCTGAAAGATGTGTTCACGTGAAAAACTAAAGACATGTTCTTACGCCGCACTTGTAGTAAATTCGAAAAATAAAAAAATAAAATTATATAATTACCTAAACACCTTTGAACCCAACGATAACCACAAAAAAATAGGAGTGAAAGTACCAGCATGTCCCCAGCCACATAACTTCTTTTTTGTCTTTTTAGAGGGTATATGGTGCACAAATATGTGAAAAATCTAAAATACCCTTCACCAACCTTCGTATTTTCATCAGCTCCCTATAGTAAATTAATAGTTTCACTGTGCAATAAATATGGAAAAGACCATAACACCTTTGGTACCTAGGTTCAATTTTTTGGCGATTCTAGAGGTAAAATAGTAATTTCACTATTGAAATCTACAATGAACATAAACAGTGAAACTTCGACGCGTTTATTATATATATATATAATGAAAACGTTAGTTTATATGATTTGCACCTTTATTGGTATTAGTAATTCCATTATTCTAAGAAAAAAAAGTTAAAATAACTTCTTTATAATAAAAAATGGTGAGTTTTTTAACAATTATATTAAATTAACCAATATAGTTTTTTTTATGCTGTAACATTTCCAGTATTCTCAATCCATACTATCACGTTTTCATAGGCGTACAACTTTATGCTCTCAATAAAAGCTGACATTATTTATTTTAATAACAGGGCCAGCACCACTTATAGAGTGCCTAACTAATAAAAATTGATTCCAAGAGTCAACACAAAACAAATCGAATAATAATTGTAGTCCTTATGTCCGTGATACCGGGGGAGAAAATTGAAATTCAATGGCACAATGGGGAGCAATCAATACCCAGGTGTGACCATTATGAGGGGAGCAATCATCAATAAATTTAATTCTACGAAAGTAAGCAGAATTTCCATCTTGCTTTTTCACTATTGACATCTCGAATGAGTCCATGATAAATCACGTGACGATGCGCAAGATGATCAGTAAAAAAGTGTTCATAAACATGATGTTGCCATGAGTTTTAGGTTGTGTTTGTTTTTGTGCTCAAATCATGTTTTTGAAGATTTCATTTTAATTTTTTTAAGTTATTTTTTATGTTTTTTTATCATTTTGATGGGTTGATATCAAAAATATTTTTTTAAAATATATATTATTTTAATGTCTTTTTTAATAAAAAATTACTTTAAAAAACAATCACTATTACAAATCCAAAAACAACCTTAAAAATACCTCCTATCGAATTTTAAATTTCCAGTATGTGCATAAGTCTTTAATTTTTGATACCTTATTAGTAATTATTACACCAATACACAATACATTATTAAAAAAAAAGCAACAACTCCACTAATTCGATTATTTTAGAAAGAGGGCAGATTTGTTTAAGTTAATTTGAAAAGAGAAAAGAAAAGAAAAGAGGTCGACCTTTTCTAAATGTAATGGGTTTAAAGATGAGTGTTTCCTTGAGCCTTTTCTTTTTTTGATAAATAACATCTTTTAGTTTGTAATTTCAATTTCGCATATCCAAGACATGATTAAATATATGCTGGAGGTTCAAAAACACTTTTGTATGCGTTTCTTCATTAATTTTGAGTCTAGCTATGAAATTTTTTTAGTATAATAGAAAGAAAAAAATAGCAAACTAGACTCCTCTGCGGTAGCTAGAACCAATAAATTTTGGAAACAAGTTAGAGTCATAACCTGAAAACCCATAAAGCTCGTCACTGTTACAAGAAGCACAGACATAATGGACAACACCATTACTATTGCTACATCTTAATCTGCTGTATTCTAATCCATTACGTAGTTATCGTTCTAAGTTGTTGTATTTATTGTAAATACTACCACTCCTTGTAATATATAAATGAATGCAGTAATAATATATACAAGGCAAGAAATTCTCTCAAAACACCTATTGTTTCATGGTATTAGAGCCCTCTGGCTAACACCATTAGAATCCTTAATCTTTTCTTTTATTTTTCATGGCTTCTTCCAGTTCAGACGCCACTGTCCCTTTTATTTTTCCCAACTTAAACCATCTTATTTATGTCAAACTAGATGGCTCTAATTATCTCAGTTGGGTATCTCAATTTCTTCCTGTATTAAGGAGTAATGATCTTTTAAGCATTGTTGATGGCTCAGAAACGTGTCCTTCTAAATTTCTGGTTGATTCCAATGGAAAACCAACACTTGATCTGGATCCAAAGTTTACCTTATGGACCAAAAAAGACTAGTACTTACTTAGCTGGTTGAATGCCACCCTGTCAGAAACAATTTTCCCCGCAGTATTTGGTTTAAATACTTCTAAAGAAGTATGGGATTTACTGGCTAATAGTTTTGTTGCACAAAATTGTTCCCGTGTTACACATTTGAAGAGAACTCTAGAATCTGCAGCAAGGTAACAACTCTTGTACAGAATATATTCAGGTTGCCAAAGGTTGGGCGAACCAACTTGCTGCTGTGGGAAAACTAATTGATGATGATGATCTTATCTCTTATATTATTAGTGGTCTTAACACTGTGTATACTCCATTCATCACCTCTTTCTCATTTGCAACAAGACATATCTCTATTTCGTTCTATGAGTTTCAATCTGAACTCCTTAGCTACACCACTTTGTTGGAGAATCAAGCTAAGGTTGTTCCTCTAGAGGCTGGACAATTCGCCTTATTTAATCAATATCGTAGTTCCCCTGGATTTAATAAGAAGCAATGATATGGGCAGCCAAGACACTCTCCTCGCATGCAAAATTCATCATATTCTCCTCACCCACAATATTCATCTATAACTGGACATCACACTAGTATGATATCTGGTAAATTTCTCAGGAATGAGGAGTAGTCTCAAAATACGATTTTTAACTAAAATCGCATTATATGTCAGATTTGCAACAAGCCAAGTCATCAAGCTTTAGATTGCTATCATCGTATGGACTTTTCTTATCAGGGGCGTCATCCACCATCTCGGTTAGCTCAATGGCTGCACATACTCACAATCTTCATGACAGTGAACCATGGTTTGCTGATAGTGGTGCTAATAGCCATATTACATCTGCATTAGACAATTTGGCTCTACAACAACCATATCAGGGTGGAGAAACAGTGATTGTTGGCAATGGTGGAGGTTTGCAAATATCCAATATTGGTTCCACACTTATCCAAACACCCGCATCTACACTTCATCTAAATAATATTCTCCATTGTCCTACAGCTTCTGCAATTTACATCTATTCAGAAATTCTGTGCTGATAACAATTGTTATTTTCAACTCACTTCTAGTTGTTTTCTTGTTAAGGACATGCAAACGGGAAGAATACTACTGCAGGGGCCGAGTAAAGCTGGTTTACATTCAATATAGTTAAACCAATTCTCATCAAATAATAGTCATGGTCTACTTGCATTCCTTGGTGTCAAAGCTCCAGTTTCAATTTGGCACAACCACCTTGGTCATCCATCTGATACTACTCTCAAACATTTGATATGTCACTCTAAGTTATCTGTGTCTGATTCACAATGTCAAGACTCTCTGTGTGAGCCTTGTCAATTAGCAAAAAGCAAGAAACTTCCATTTCCTAATTCTAATCGCATATCAAATTTTCCTCTTGAACTCTTACATTCTGATGTATGGACTTCACCGGTGCATTCAATAAGTGGTTGCAAGTATTATGTCTTATTCGTTGATGACTTCTCATGTTTCACTTGGCTTTTTCCATTAAAAAAAATCTGATGTATCTGGTTGCTTTGTTAAATTCAACTGCTTAGTCGAAAACCTATTGTCTCATAAAAATTAAACAATTGCAAACCGATAGGGGTGGAGAATTCACTTCAGCTCAATTCAAGATCTTTCTTGAAAGCAATGGCATCGTTCATAGAATATCTTGTCCATATACATCATAACAAAATGGTATAGCGGAACGGAAACATCGTTGTGTTATTGAAACTGGTTTAGCTCTTCTTGCTCACTCACACTTACCAAATAAATACTGGGTTAATGCTTTCCTCACCACCATTTATCTCATCAACAGATTACCCACAACAACACTGGAAAACACTAATCCATACACCAAGTTATTTACTATCGAACCAGATTATGCCATATTGAAAGTTTTTGGTTGCGCATGTTATCCATTGTTATGTCCATATAATAATCATAAGTTATCTTTTCGCAGTAAGCGTTGTATATTCTTGGGTTATTGTTCCAAGAATAGGGTATATATTTCATGACATGTTACATTTGATGAGGATGTGTTCCTGCTAAAGATATATATATTCAGCAACTCCCTCACAGCAGGTTTCTCCTTCTTCAGTCTCTCATACGGAATTGACTAGTAAGTCTTTCTCTACTCCTTTTTACCCTATTATCATTGCACCTACAAGCATTCTACCTATTTCATCTTCCTCTACATTTGCTATCTCTACTTCACCTCTTCATTCAGCACCTGCACCTTCATCTCTCAGTCAAGATCAGCTCGTATCATCATTGTCATAAGAAGCCCCAGTATCTCAGTAACCTTTGCCTGCTATAACTACACCATCCATATCTTTACCATCTCTTACACAAGCCATTCCATCTTCTCCACAACTCCCTCGCATGCTCACTCGTAGCCTTATGGGATCCCTCAAACCTAAACAACTGTCTGATTTTCATCTCTATTACTCCACTAGACACCCTCTCAAGGCTTTGCACACAGTCCATCTTCCTCCAGAACCTACAACTTTCTCTCAAGCTTCGAAAGATCAAAATTGGAGGGATGCTATGACAGCAGAATTTGATGCTTTAACATCAAATTGCACTTCGTTTTTGTGTCCACGACCTTCTCACAAGTCTGTTATTCATAATAAGTGGGTTTACAAATTGAAACAGAAGTCAGATGGTACTATTGATCGATATAAGGTAAGGTTGGTGGTTAAAGGTTTTGACTATACTGAGACATTTTGCCCAGTTATCAAACCCGCTACTATTCATATCATTCTTGCCCTTGTTGTTCATTACAATTGGTCTATTCGGCAGTTAGATGTTTCTAATGCCTTTCTCCATAGACAGTTGACATAAGAAGTTTTTATGGAACAATCACAAGGCTTTGTAAGTTCATCACATCTTGAATATGTTTGCTGCCTACAAAAATCACTTTATGGTTTGAAACAAGCTCCTCGAGCTTGGTTTCAACGTCTTTCATAGGTTCTTCTTGAGCTTGGTTTTCAGGGATCCACGGTGGATACATCATTATTTGTGCTTCTTCAAGCTTCTATGCAAATCTATGTTTTGATTTACGTAGATGATATAATAGTTATAAGCAATATACCTACTGCCATTTCTGCACTTATTATGAAGCTTCAACAAGAGTTTTCCATGAAAGATTTGGGACCACTTTCTTACTTCCTGGGTATTCATGTTCATCGCAATACAAAAGGCATTCATCTAAATCAATCTAAGTACATTGTTGATTTATTGAATCGCGTAAACATGGCAGGTGCTAAGCCTAATCAAACACCATGTGTTCTTGCTAAAAAGATGTCAAAATTTGATGGTGATCCACTTCCAAACTTCTCCCTTTACCGACATATAGTTGGAGCATTACAATATTGCACATTAACGAGACGTGATATTGCATTTAGTGTGAATCAACTGTGTTAGTTTTTACAAGCTCCTGCTGTTACACACCTTACGGTTGCAAAACGTGTACTCAGGTATCTTAAGTCTACAGTCGAACATGGACTTCACTTTACGAAGGGTTCCTTGCAGTTACATGGATATTGTGACTCCGATTGGGCTAGGAGTCCTGATGACAGACGATCTACCAGTGGCTATGGGATATTCTTAGGACCTTGTTTAATCTCCTAGACAGCAAAGAAGCAACCAGTTGTTGCTAGGTCCAGCACTGAAGCCGAATATTGATTCCTGGCTATTACAACTGTTGAACTCTACTGGATTAGAATGCTGAGCAAAGATCTGCACCTTCCACTTGCAGATACACCAACTCTGTGGTTTGACAATATTGGAGCTCTTGCACTGGCTTCAAACCCTGTATTCCATGCTAGAACAAAGCATGTCAAAATTGATTATCACTTTATCCGTGAGAAGAATGCTGCTAAAGATATCTCCGCTCAATACATCAGTACCAATGATCAAATTGCAGATATCTTTACAAAGGGTCTCACCACATCTCGTTTCCTTGCTCTCAGAAACAAGCTCATGATTTGTCCTCTCCCCATGAGCTTGAGAGGGGCTGTTACAAGAAGCACAAACGTAATGGACAACACCACTACTTCTGCTGTATTCTAATCCATTACGTAGTTATCTTTCTAAGTTGTTGTATTTATTGTAAATACCACCACTCTTTGTAATATATAAACGAATGCAGTAATAATATATACAAGACAAGAAATTCTCTCAAAACACATATTGTTTTAGTCACCACCACACAATTCTTAATGGGACTCAAAGCTAATTTGTTGGGGTTCCTAAAAGAGCTTGCATAAGCATCTAATTTCATAGCATCCATGTTGGGATGTTGCTATGTAATTAGAGGAATTTCTTTACGTATTTTATTTTTACTCTTTCAAATATGTTTACAACCATCTACAAGGTGTTTAATTTGACATAATAGCCAGTAATCTCCATCATAGTTCTCTCCATTTGCTAAAATATTTCTATGCCTTTAGATATACCAAAGTCTTGTAAAGAATGTAATTGCTACGTCACTAGAAGTTATATCCAATATCTGTTGAATGATTTTTATATCCAAAAATCATGGTAATTTATGATGCCAAAATAAGACCAAATTTATCTACCAAAATCATAATATCTCAAACAATTCAGACTTTCATCTTTTTATTGCTTACAATGAAAAAAAAAAAAAGGATCTTCAGTGAGGTGATGTTTGCGATGAAGCATATTTATAGATAGACAATTATATATATAAAAAAAAAACAGCCAAAGTAAAACTTTAATCTTCTTCCATGCATAGAGTTCCCAAATCCATTACATTTAGAACCATGATCTAGTTGATTGATTTAATCTTGAAATTAACAAGTAGGCTAACTTGGTGGTATAGATCCTAGAATTGATCCCAGCCCAAATAATACAGTCACTAAAGTATTAGAGAGAGGGAATTAGGATTGTCGAAATTTGGAATAGTGATAAGGTCCCAGTCAAGAGCCAATTCTCAATCACTCAGTTGTTCTCTTTGGGCGAGAATTGACCCCAAGACAATATAGAATAAAGATTATTTGATGATGTTTATTTCTTTCCTTACAGTGCTTATAAATACATCAGCTCCATACTTCAATTAACTCATCTACAGTTACATTATTCAAACAAACTTTAATGGAAATAACATGTAACTGGTAGTAGTTACTAGTGCCTTAATAACCAATAACTGATGTGTAGTAATTGCTGCTTTAATATTTCCTCCCATTAAATCTTTTAACTCCTTTTTTATTATCAGCAACTGTTACGCCTTTGTGCAACCAACAATCAAGCTTGCTTTGTCTTCATGCCTGCCTGCACTTCCTCCCCTTTCCCTCCTCCTTTATACCTAGGATTCAGTTTTATTGTTCTCCCTGATCTTCATGGCCTATCAAATAGCTATAATTACCTCATTAAAATCTAATACTCCATTACGCCAAAGCTCTTTGACTTGCAAGTCAAAATCAATCACATTCAAAAAAATCAATTAAAGATTCAATTAATCCTTGTTCCAACCATTGATCATGCTATAAAAAAAAAATAAAAAATAAAAAACTTAATTTATGCCAAGTTTATAGAATAAGCCACTATATTAATATGAAAATGCTTTATAAGTTGAGCGCTAAGTGAAAGAACTGCTAGGAGTTATAACCTCGAACAGATAAGGATATCTATACTTGTAAAATCCAACCCATCTTTTATTCTTTTGGTTAAACAAATATAATCAAGTCAACTATCCCTTGAGAAAATCTAAACTCTTAGGAATGGCTTGGAGAAAAAAACCCATTTGACCTTGTCATAAGCCTTTTTTAGTCAATCTTAGTAGCAAAAATACCTCTCTTCCTCCTAAAATGAAGCGTATAATTCATAACTTCTTGAGCAACTAAAATATTACATGTGGTGTTATGCTCAGGATAAAATTGTTTGAATAAGACCAATAAGATTATCTAAGAATGACTTTTAATTGTTAACTAGAACTTTATTATTAAGTTTATAAATCACATTACAAAGGCTAATAGGGAGAAATTGCTTAAAGATAGCGGACTTCTCCTCTCTAAGAATTAAGATGACAAAAGTAAATACGAGCTCTAAATCAAATTATCCATACACAAAAGTTTATTCAACTAGCTCATAACATTCTAATATTGTTTAAAAACAAATGTTAGATCTTATCCTTACCAAAAGCTTTATAGAATTTCATGCTCGTGAGCTATATATAGACCTTGTCTTTAGAGACAAGTTTCTCTAAATTAATAATACCTTGAGTAGATAATCTTGGTGGCAATCATCTGTCTATATTATCATTGAGAGGAGGGTTTGTTGAATAAAATAAAATAAAAACTTCTAGTAGAACTAAAAGGCCTATTCTTATAGTTTAACATCATTTGTACATAGAATTTCTCATCTTTGAATAGTGGTGTGTGCATGAAAAAACTTAGTGTTCTTATCACTATCTTGATAAAACTAATGCTCTAAAATAAGAAGTTCCTTGTCTTTATAAAATTCTAGGAAATGCTAAATTTCATTTAACCTTGCTTCAACTCTTCATTTCAAATGAAATTTGTTACCAAATGTTTTTTATTGAACTCAATTGAATCCTAGTGAACTTCATGTAAAAATTGAATAACATTATTACTACATCTCTCCTAAACATTATAGAAAACTTCCTGATAATTAGGGTGGGTAACCAGAGTCATATTAAATATAAAAGGTTTACCATCACCAAGAATAGGCCTCTACTACATCGTAGAATAATAAAATTATGATCAGAGTGGAAATAACATAGGTTCTCAACATATGATCTAGAAAAGGTGGCTACCATCCAAATATTAAGGATAAGGTTTATTAATAGAGTTTATGTATAGTTCATTGAGGGAATGGGTTTTGAGCATTTAAAAATAAAAGAATATAATAATTGGCAACCATACATTGTTGACTTAAGAATGTTAATTATTTTTAAGCACTTATAAAACCGAGAGTTATTTAGTGATAAAATTAACACAACCATGAGAATCGAGAGTTATTTAGTGATAAAATTAAGCATGAGAACACAAGTAGGCTCTAGATAGAGAGCTATATGAATTATTTTATTTGTTTATATAAAAGGCTGAAGAGTTCAAGACATTATGTTGTTCAATGTTTTTCTGCTTGTTTTGGAAGCTTGAAACGACAGACAAGTTATTAAGTAAATCTGATAGTATTTTATTAAAAAATACTTGAAGCCAAAAATGACCTCTCCTGATATAATGATCCTCTAAATCATTATTTCTTTATGAATCTTCGAGTCATTATTAAATTGGTTAAACAATTTCCATTCATATGGGAAATTGTTGAGATTTGTTTTAGAAACATGGTTAATTGACACATTTAAGATGAAATTAAAAGTGTGGTCCACTCACTTTTAGGGTTGAGATTTTATTGTAATGTAATCTCCAACATAAACTCTTTATCCCACACAGAAAAGAAACAAGCTTTCCTTATTGTTTATATAGTTAGAAGGAAAGAAGTTAAAATTGGACGGAAAGACACCCAAAATTTTTAAAGATAAAGTTTTTAAGCAAAGTGGGTTTTAAACTAAAACTCATACACAAGCATTGGCTTTGCATAGTAAAATACATTTTTCAACTTAAATTTAGGCTTGGGTCTGGTCCATTGAGAATTATTTTCCTTAGTCTATTGTCTTATCTAGCCTATAGTAAAATAAGTATCATCAACTTCTTAATTTTTTCTAGACCTAACTATTCATAACCTGGATAATTTTTGAACATTTTTGTAGTTATTTAAAATAAATAATAGTCAGATTCAATTCTTGTTTTATAGAGAGTAATCAAAGTTGGTGAAGGAGGGGTTTCCATCATTTTTTTTTTCCTAAAATTCTATATAAAAGGGGTTGAAGAAGAATGTTTCAGTTGGTTTTTTTTTTTTTTGCATTGTTTTGACATATTGTTCAACAAATTTTGAAACTTTTCGTCACCTCATTTTCCAACTTAACTCTTATAGTTTTCGAAGCTCTAAAAATTGTTAGAATTCAAGAGTTTTATTGAAGAATAATAAAGTCTTAGAAACATGAGCGGATTCGAACCTGAGACCTCATGGGGAGCACACCCACGAGCCCCAGGCCTCCACCGCCAGGCCAACCCCCTGGGGTTCAATTGCCTCTCTTGCTATGCCAATATTAGCATAAACACCCACAATTTTAAAAGGCGAACTACAGATAGCTTAGTTTCATTGAGTTATTGATTAATAATATATTTTATAGCAAGATATTAATCGCTCATTTTTTTTGAAAAATCTGAATTAAATAAATATGTTATGTTATGTTTTAGAGGACAAAACGAGGATCATGATCCTAGAATATATGGAAGAGGGGTGTTTTTATTTCTTCTAGTTTTTTTGTTACTAAATCTAAAATATATATGTGAATTTATTTTTAAAATTCATGCCCAGGTGCATACATGCTAAAATATTGAACAACACTTACAGAATTACTAGATAAATATAGTTTACCGGGTAATAAGTCTTTCACAAATTATTAGATTTGTCTATATAATTTACTGGTGGATGTATTATGAATTATTTTATTCCATGATTAGAATTGTGTTATCGAGTAAAAAAGAAATTGAATTTAAAAAAATGGATTCAAGGAGACCTCACCCTCGATTAGACATTCTTTATGGGCTCGGGTTAAGCGAGCAAAACTCTGGTTGTCCCAAATAATATTGTTGATCTCATTCTGTTTCAGTCGACATGGCCAAAACATTTTATACCAATTAAAAAAATAAGATAAAATGACAGAATTTTTACCTCGTTTAAAATTTCAGCCCATTCTGAAAACTTCACCCAAATTTAAGCCGGAATGTTCTGGTTTTGTTCCGCCTGTTCTATTTTGGTCAAATAGTATTTTTTTTTAATAATGAATAATTTTACAATATCAATCATATCTCTTAATTCAACCGTTAGATTGAAATGAAATTTTGAGAGGAGTCTCTTGATATATTTATATATATTATGTTACAATTTCAGAGCAATCAGATAATGTAATAAACTTGCGAGATTGATGATGACATTCTTGTAATATTATACATGCTCATAATTTTGTTCAGAAAAATCATTTTATTGTGTATTTTTTTAGATTAATTTTTTCTTAATTTCATTATTCAACAACGAGTTTTTTACAAATTGAACTTTATAATTTAATTTGACTTGCTTTATTTAAGGTTATCATGGTTTTATAACGGGGGTTACACATTTGAAAGGTTGACCCGAGTTGATTCAATATATCATCGTTTCAATTTTTTGTAAGATGTCAACTTGATTTTTGTTAATTAAACTATATTTTTATCAATTTTGCATGTTATCTTTGAACTCATCAAGTCGGTCTAGTTATATCCGTTCAACTCTCAGTTTTTTACTTATTTTTGAAATTTAAATTGCACAATTCTATATAATTTTATTTTTGAATTTGAACTAAAAAAATTGAATTAATATATATATATATATATACATAAACAGTATAACCTCAAAACAGGACGTTGAAATACTTTGAAGATTTCATTCCAATTGAAAAATAAAATATCATCTAAAATGGAATTGACAACTTTGATCATAGACTCTTAGAAGATGAGCACGTCTTAACTTGAACCCGAGAAATGTAATGTAGATCTCAAATCTTTTGTCGTGATGACCTTTGAGATATTAAATTCAAAATATCGTTCATTAATATTCATGAAATGAACCTATATATCGATGTGCAATAATTTTATTATTTCGAAATATATGATGAACTAAATTCACCTACTTAAAACTAATTATATTATTTTAGTATGAGAAAAAAAATCATGAATTAATAAACTAGTCCAAAACGATATGTGGATGTGCTGTCATTATCAACTCCTTTTGAAAGATTAGATTGAACTCCTCTTCCTCCTCTCCTACGGTAGTGGACAGCAAATAGGCAGCACAAATGACAAAAGCGATCCTCTCAAAGCCCAGCCATGGCAGCCGCCAACAGAGCCGACATGAGAATGGTTGAATTTTGCAGAAGAGATGGATAAAAATCAAAATAAAAACTCTTTTTGAAATTACGAGTCTGAATTTTGGGGAATAAAAAAATTGAAAAGACAGGTTTGACCGATCTGTTCGACAGTCCAAAGCAAAAAACGTTTGTGAGGTGGCGACAGCCATGATTCTGTTTCTGTCTCAGAGAATTATTTGTCTAGTGGAGATCCAATTTACCCTTCCCTTTTTTATTCTTTCTCTCACAGATTGATTGATTTTGAAATGGGTAAATTCCATTTCTAGATTTTACCAGGTACATGGCCCGCATTGTAACATGGAACCGCTCAGATTTTTCCTGTTGAAAAAAAACAAAAAAAAAAAGAAGCAAACCTAGTTGAACCTTCTAAAACTAGGTTAATTTTTTAAACTTGTAATCCATTAAGAGTACTAGACCTAGATTCAATCAAGAATCTCAAAACCCAACTAATTTAATATTAAAAGATAAAAAAAGATTATTTTTTAAAAAAATCAAGGAAAAAAATTAACAATAAGAAAATAAGGATAAAATTTAATAATAAAAAAAATACTTAAATAGGAAATTGTAAAAGAAATTAAATTCAAAACCTGTCTTAAATTATAAAAAAAAAAAAAAAAAAAAAGGAATTGAACCTGACAAATGAGAAAATTTAGGGGGGGGGGGGAATTTTTTTATATAAATTATTCAAAACAAAGCAGAGAGTAATCAAAGAATACACTAGGTCATCATGAAAACTAAAGAGAAAACATATGCTGCCCCGACATCGAGGGCTGATTGGAAAATTCGAATGTTGTCTTGAAAGATGGCATTAATATCGTTAAAATTATGATTTGATTTGTAAAATTAAATATATAAACTTGATAAAATCATTTTAAGGACTCGAAATTTGATGAAATTGTGAGTGACTTGGTAAAATTAGGTAAAATCAATAAATATTAATTGATTTTATGATTTTACCGAATGTCCAACACTGCAACTAGTTTTATTGTGCAATTTAGAACAGGAAAACCCAAATAATTGGAAAATACTATACATGTTTCCTGAAAATATCTAAAATGCTCTTGGTTCAGAGGGTTAAATTTTTCAATCCAAAGAATAAAATAATTTTTTTGTTGTTGAAATACACAATAATTTGTGTATAGTTACACAGTAAAATATGGATGCTCTTTGTTGTTTTTTAATGCTGCAATTTATACATAAGATTTCGTACGATCCAGTAATTTATTTTTTCTTTATCTTATTAAAAATATAACTTTAGCTACGGCAATATTCAAAGATGGTCGGTGAAGAAAAAGACAAGGGATGCTCACATTATTTAATTTTGTAATCGGTGTCCTGATGAAACAGTAACTATTTTTTTTACAAGAATTTAGAATGTTGTGCCAGAAAGTCTTGGACCACAAAACAGAACCCGGTTATCCACTTTTCGGTCTCTAGAGAACAGCTGCCGGCTGCAGAGAGGGTGGAGGACGGAACTAAATCAGCCACTTCAACTGGTTGGGAGGGAGGAAGAAGGTTTCATGTCTCGAACTCGAACCAAGTTATTGAACTCGGCATGGTGGATGGGGGGTTGATGACAATCCGTTGGACCAGAATTTCTTAAAACAATCAGGTCTAAGAGGACGAGGAAATAGAAGGTTGAGTACAGCAAAGCAGATGTTTAGACAAATAGGTGTCGGATATCGATGTGTACATTATAATCGAGCCTCATCACTACAAATCAGTCCCCAATTTAAATATATGATTGATCGAGGAAGGTGAAGGCAGAGACGAAGATAATTGTTAGGCTCTTGCAGTGTTTCCTGGAAATAACGAGGCAATTTAGACCATGGATGGAGCTTCCAGCTAAGTTATAGATGACATCATGTTGGCCCAAGGAAATAATTTAATATTTTTTATTGACTTTTTATTTTTCATGTTAGCTTCAAAATATAAACTATTATAAATATATAAACTCTAATGATGTAAGATTGTTTTTTGAAATAATGAAAACATTGAAAAAAAATACTAAACTAAAGAAAGTTTTTGTGATTATCCCAAAAACTTTACACTAGAAAATCCTACCATCTTGCACAAATAGCATTTAACTAGTTGTCGACTCGTGCTACTTGGCGACTAGTGTTTTTCTTCATAAAAATTAATGCTCAAGCTTTGCAAGCATTTTCAAAAAAAATGTTGCTCACGGCCATAGATTTGATTGGAATAGAAATCATATCAAAACAAATAAGGTAGCTTTGTTTTAATTAGATGATAAGAAAAAAATAAACAGCAATAACAAATGAATCAAATTAGAAAAAATAAAAATAACCTAGAAAACAAAATTCAAAACAAGATAATAATGTAGCTTAATTCATCATTCATTAATAACCAAATGATGAGATTGAGTAATAACAAAGATATAAATATTCAATGTAAGTCAACTCAAGTTATCATGACAAGTTTGTAACCTTAATAATCAAGGGAGGACCAACCTGAGTTATCTCATCAAATTTTCATCTCAAGTTATGAGATTAAAATAATCTATTAAAAAATTGAAACAAAAATCACAAAGCTCATTTTCTTTATCTTTTTTTGAAAATGCTAACTTGTGTTAATTTTAAACTTATAGCTTGAGTTATTAGACTAAAAACATTATATTTAAAAAAAACTCATGAAATTTAATTCTAAAAAAAAACTAACTATACAAAAAAATTAAAAAATAAAATTAATAATGAGGTTCAAAATTAAAACACTATATAAATGTTAACTTTGATTGAAGGGTGAAATTGAAAGAAAAATCAATTTAACAAAAGGACAAATAAAAAATACAAATACAAATATATTTTTAATTGAAAGGTGAAATTCTAAATAAAAAGTATTGTAATTTAGTAACGATGTTTTAGTTATTTTATTTCTTAGAAAAATCTCTTAAAAAATGGAATATTTTTCACAGCAAGATAAAAGGTTTTGTTTTTCAAAAGGAATTTACGAAGAAGAATCTTTTAGGAACAGTTAATCGGAATCTGTTAATTAAAGATCATTTTCATTCTGTTGAATGTTAATTATTAATGTTAGAAAAATATATAAAATATAATGGGTATCGAGATCAAGAGAAATCATTTGCTTTGCTTGCATATTTTACGTGTGAGATTATATTAGATTACATTACCGTGACATGTTAGAGCTTTTCATTGTGAATTCCAATAGTTTGAAAGTCACGTTAAATAGCTTATCTTTTTAGTATACTTTTATTTAAATAATAATTAATAGTCGAGTTGCTTTTTGCCATTTGTTTTGTTCAGTTTTTTACTATATCATGTAAAAGTTTTTCAATGTGCGGTCCAATGTTCTGGTTGCTTTTTGCCATCTGTTTTGTTTAATCCTTTTGATTGTATATTGTGTTTTATCTATACCCTTATTAATTGCTTCAATTCTACCCATTATTCAAATTCTTTACAAAGCCCGAATATAGGCAATCTAACTAGTATTATCTGATATACTAAAAAAATCAGAGTTAATTACTGTAATTTGTGAGGAGAACTGTGGATTACAATAATGTTACTCAGTTTTTGTTTTTGAGTCGGTTCAGTTCACAGGTCAGTTCAGTTCACTGAGTTTTATTTATATTCTCACAATAAAGTACGACGAAACACTTGTAACTCATCGGATGAAGCTTCTGATTACTAAATAGAAAGTCGAGTTCGACCCTGACTGGTGCTTCCTCTTCCCCCCCATTTACCCCCCCTGATTATGCTTTTTTTTTCTTTTTTTTCCTCTTAATCATTTTCCCCGTCTTGTATTTTTTTTTTCTTTTTCCACTTATACATTTTTTTTTCTTTTGGTTGTTTTTTATTTTCATATCAAATGATTGTTTTTAGCTAATAATTTTATTTTATTTCATTTTTTATTTGCTCTTTTGTTAAAGTTATTTGTCTTTTTTTTCTTTGATTGAATTTTTTCCCCATTATTAACACAATAATAATAATAATAATAATAATAATAATAATAATTTTATTTTTTTCTTGTTTCCTCTTTTATTAATGTTTTTTTTCCTCAAGGTAATTTAATAATTTTTATTGTTTTAAAAGTAATAGTAATGATATTTTTAGATGTTCTTGTTGCTTCGATGTTCCTGTTATTATAATAGAGTCTGTTGATGTGTTTCATTATATAATGTATAGATGTTTTATTTTATTTGATTTTTTTCAATTTTTTTGTTTGTTTGAAAGTGATAATATATTTGGTTTTCATTTTGGCCCTTATACTTTTAATTTTTTATTTTAATTCCTTTAATTTTTTATAGTTCTTAAATAGTCCCTATTTTTGCTCATATTTATATATATGTGCTTTTAGTTTTGGTTTTTAATTTTTATTATTTTCTCTTTGTTGAGATAACATTTTTTTTCAAAATATTTGTAATTAAATTTTAGTTTGTGTTTATGATTATTTGAAAATTTATATTTCTTTTTTTCCTTTGGTTTTTCTTTTGGTTTTTTTTTATTAGCTTTTTTTTCACATCAAATGATTTTTTTAGCTAATAATTTTTATTTTTTTTTCATTTTTTCCTTGTTCTTTTATTAAAGTTTTTGGGTTTTTTATTCTTCTATTGAATTTATTTTCCCATTATTCACGCAATAATAATAATAATAATAATTTTAGTTTTTTTTCTTCCTTCCTCTTTTATTAATGTTTTCAAGTTTTTTTCTCCTCGAAATAATTTAATATTTTTTTATTCTTTTACCAATAATAGTAATGATATTTTTAGATGTTAAGCCTTTAATATTGTTGTTATTATAATAGGGTGTGTTGATGTGTTTTATTATATCAAATCTTGTATGTATAGATGTTATATTTTATTTTTGAACTAGCAAAATCTATTAATTATTCTAATTTTAACAATTATAAAAAATATTTGCTCAGCCCACAACGTAATGCGGGCAATTAACTAGTATATACTACAAGATCTAAGGTTTTTCTCACCTACTTCACTGTTTTATAGACAATAAATTTCAGAAGTTTTATTTATTTTTTATGTTTTCAAACTCTTTTTTTAATATAATATTTATATTATCTAATAAGATTAAATTATACTTCAAATTATGATAAATATATTAAATTAAAACATAGAGAAGAGATAAATTCTTGTAAAAATGACAAAGAAAAGAAATCCATTGGTTTGACTGTTTTTTTATTAATGAAACTAGTCGTTATTGATTTTAACGGTTCTATTGGACAAGAAAAACTTAATGTCAATAATGGGATATTTATTTCTCTTAACAGATCATGTTTTGTTTTGATTTTTTTTGTGATTTTGGTTTGTTAGGTGTTTTTAATTGAAAAAGAAGTTGAAAATGAATTTTTAACTCAAAACATCCTCTCATTTTTTTGATCCATCGTAATGATGGCTAAAATTTCGATTGTAACCCAATAAATATCTCGTTATCAAGCAACACATTATTTGTGATGCTTTTTTAATAAAGGGTGGGTGACAAAAGAAGAAAACAATCGGCCGAGTTTTTTTTAGAGGTCTAAGCGCGCTTGACCTTCCAAGCTAATTTCATGCGCTTGATTTATTTTTTTTTTATATACATTATTATTATATATATATATATTTTTTTTTGGGGGGGGGGGGGGGGGGTTAATTTTATTTATTTATTATTTTATGTTTTATATTTTTTGGTGATTTGAGGGATATTATCATCAGAAAATATGACATAAAATGTAAATATATAAGGAAAAAAAGTTAATTTCTTTTTTCATTAGATATTTAAATTCATAATCAAGATTAAAAAAAAAAATAGGTATAACAAAATATACAGCCTAATTTACATGTAAGACAAAGTTATTTGTTAAAAATATACTGAAATTGTTAAAATATAATTATTTTTATAAAAATAATATTAAAATATAGTAATCATTGTATTCACACTTGAAATTCATGGGAAAATTATTGATTAAAGCATCATATAATTAAATTTTATACTACAATGACTAATTAGATAGTTCAAGAAATTAAAAAAATTATATTATAAATAACCCTTACTTTCATTTCATTTAATTAATAATTATTTTTTATTTCTGTAAGCATGCTTGGTCCAACCTGTTTTTTCTTCCCTTTTTTTTTCTCCAAACAATAGATTTCATTGATTTATTTTTTACTTTCATTATTATTTTTTAAAAATGATTTATATTGTTTTTTTTATCATGCCGCTAAATTAAAAAAAATATTAAATTCAATAGAATTTATGATCATGATCACAAATTTAACATGTTATTCTATTGTAACTAGGATCGACTAAATATATTATTATCTTAATGTTTTTAAAAAGTCATCTTGTACACTGTGGTTTGTCATCTAGTAAAAACTATATAAAGAGGAACAAGAGAAAAAACAAAACCAATAATTTCAGAAATTCTGCTTTACTTTATATTGGCTCAGATTTTATATTTTAATTTTGTTTAACCAACATATTGTTAAGGGCGTAACTCGTCAAAGAAGGATCTATATTAGATATGCTTCACCATTGAAGAAAAAAGAAAAGAAAACAAAAGCACTAATAAATTAATGACCTTGTTGTTTCCCACCAATCCAATATCTTATAATGTTCTTGTCTTGCACGCTGTCGTTTTTCCTCATGAAATAGTATTACTGGTGATGATGTTAGCAGAGGGGTGAATATGTGAACCTCATGGAAAATTAGCAGGACTTGGAAGGTTGAGGGCTTTTTTGTTAGTGGCTGTATAGGATGGGACTGGCTTGTAGTTTTCCCATAACATTAGAGAGAGAAAGTGGCTGATACAGAAGAAAAAAAAAGTTGGTTCCTAAGATTTCATTGGACAACGTTGCCAACTATTGTCGTGGGTGTCCACTAGCAGCTTTTTTGTCTTCTCCTTTTCCCTTCTTCTTAATTTTATCATCTCTCCTTCTCTTGTGCCATGTATGTATGCTGTATATTATTTTCGGGTATATAAATATACTACTTGTTATTTATTGCAAGTTCCCTCTCCTCCTGTTATTCTCTCTCCCTTAAACAGTAATGATTTTCTCGTTACGGGTATCGTTGTTGAGGAATCTGAGGAGTTGCGGTTGTGAAAAGTGGCAGCTAAAGCAATATTAGAAAGACAACAACTCCTAGAAGAAGAAGAAGAAGAAGAAGAAGAAGAAGAAGAGATAGATAGACGGGCACACGAGTGTTTGTGCGTGTAGAAAAGAAAGAGTGCTTGTTTTGTTGATTGATGTGATCATCACCAAAACAAACGGCTCTTTCTGGCTTTATTCACCGTCGTTTCCTATTCCTCTCTATATATGGTGGTCTCTCTTGGGGGGTCTTTTACTGGTTTTTGTTCCGGCTGAGGGGTGGTTCGTATATATATCAACGTTGTTTTTATTGTTTTATTTGGGCCTTTTTCTTTTTATTGTGGGTTCTGTGGTGTACAATATTGTATATCATCATGGCTCAGCAAAGGCAGTTTCAGATGGTGGGCGGTGGCAATTCAGGGCAGTACAATGACACGACTTTTACCAAAATCTTTGTGGGTGGCTTGGCCTGGGAGACACAAAGAGATACCATGAGGCGTTATTTTGAACAGTTTGGAGAGATCCTGGAGGCTGTTGCCATCACAGACAAGAACACAGGGAGATCCAAGGGATATGGCTTTGTAAGCCCGTTATTTGTTTTTTTTTTTCCTTCCTTTTTCTTTCCCTTTTGCGAGGGGTGTATCTCCCTGTCTTCCTCGCGCGCACCACATGATTCGGTATAAAAAGTGGGTCTTTGTTCTTGTTTCATTAGGTTACATTTAAGGATCCAGATGCAGCCATGAGAGCTTGTCAAAACCCATCTCCGGTGATCGATGGAAGGAGGGCAAACTGCAATCTTGCATCCCTCGGTGCCCAAAAGTCTCGACCACCAATCCCTCAACACGGTCCATTTCTCTCTTCCATGTCTTCTTTCCTTTTTTTGCCAAGTATTTTTTGGAATACTTTAATCTGCTCTTATCAATATATATTCTACCAATCCCTCGTCCATTGATACCTTGCTCCATGAAACAGCGCACAAAATGGGGCAAATGCCTTTTTCCTTAATTTCATTCTTAAAACATGTAAAAATCCAGTTTTTGAACCCACTTCATGTTCATATATATTGTCGTTTAAAAACCGTGGGAATATAGCTGTAACAAGCTTATAATTATTCCATTCGTCCGCTTGCTAACTGAAATATAGATCTGTATTCATTGAACAAGAGGATTAAAGTATTTACTTGAGAGAGAAAAAATGAAATCGCAGGCACAGGACGGTTTAGACCAGTACATGGATTAGTGGCTCCACCTGCTTATCCTGGACCCGCAGCTCCATACACCCATCAACCCACTGGTCAATACTCATTTCCTTATTCAGCTTATGGGTAAGTAAACAGTAACAAATAAAAGTCGCCAGGGAATGTTTTCTTCAATTTCACTCTCCTTTAATGTGCATTCAGTTTTTTTGTATTCATTATCTGATCATATCCTACCTTTTCCTCCTCCTGCATCTCACAGGTATACTGGATATTCACAGGACGCCATGTATCCCTTGGTCTGTATTTACGTGATATACTTGTAGAACTAATGTCTTCTTACAAATGATGATTTCATCTGCGTTGTTTGACCACAGTTTTATGGCGTTGTTTGCAGGGCTATTATGGTGTTTATGGAGGTCAACAATACTCACCTTACTATACCACTGGAGGAGCATCAGGAACACCAGGGATGTTCCAACACAATTTCTACACTCCGTATGCGCAGAGTAGCCACCAAGCACACGGTTTTGGAATTCATTATCCCCAAATGGTACAGTACCCTTATTTACCTCAGCAATTAGGCTCTACAGGAATCTTATCACTTCCTTCTGTTGCAATGGCGACTACAGCTGCAGGTGATCATTCTAATATATTCATTCAATGCTAGTTTATTTAACATAAGGCCAATGAGAGGATCATTTGAATGTAACCTGCAACAGGTGCAGCCACAATGACTATGACAAGTAGTACCACAGCAGCAGCGCCAACAGCAAATAAAGGGGTGGCGGGAGCAGGACCAGGTGCTTTGCAAGCTTCTGGAACACCCACTGAACAGAATTCATCAACCAAATAAGTATGGAAAGTTCTTTGTCTTCTCACGGGACTGGCAAGATCGACAAATCGCAGACCAAGAAAAAATAATGGGGAAAAAGGAATTGAGGAAAACACTGTTTCATGTCACTGATTCAAGAGGAGGGTTATGCATGATCTTTAATTAGCATAACATCAGAGGAATCCAGAAAATCAGCATCAGATTGCTCATTTCATGGAAACAGGCATTTGAGATATAAAAGCTCACTCCACTCACTCTCTTTCAATGATTCAAGCACAGCCCCCGACACTATCAATTTCATCATTATACATTGTTCGGTCTGGGACACTAGGGAGTCTCAAGTAGTTGTTAGCGTTAACTAGGCAAAGAAATCATATTCATTTCATGTATTAGCATAGGGTGGAATCCAATATAGGCATTGGATTCTACCGCAGATACTAATCAGCAGATTATTATGTCTCGGAGGCAGAGAGCATCCGATGACTTCTCTTGTTTATATTCGGCAGTAATCAGGGTTTAAAGATTGGTTTTATATCTTTGAGCCCATGGTGGTCAACAAGAAAGTTGGGCTATGGATAGCTCAGTCATTAACTTGTATTTTTTATTATTTCTATTTCTCTTCATTATCCATGATTGATTGCTTTTTGATACCAGGATCAGAACATTAGTTGGGGGAAAGAAGATGGTGTCCCTGTCACCTTACATTTTTCTGCTTACAGATAATCATGTCCTATAAATTTCATCTTTTGCTTTCAGCCGGCAACTCTTTTCTTTTCAAACCCCTTCTTTTGCATTGCCACGTCTTTTTGGAATCCAAGGGGATCTCACAAGGTGAGCCAAATGGGTGCTGGCACTTTTTCTGTTCCAAAGTCGGGCATGCGGGCTTACATCACATGCCTGTGACAGTTGGAATTCTAGGAGGAAGTTTCTGCTAAACACACGATGATGAGACGAATCTAAACTTATCAATGATATTGGTAATGCGTACATGGTCAATGGCTACAGTTGATGATACTTGTGCAGGATTGGAATCGATAATGTCATACAAGAAAGCAACAGCATGAGATGCCGGAAAGAGAATACTGCCAGCGCATCCATAAGCTGTTTCAAGAACACGGTGCCGGAAAAGATTATATTACTCTGCTTCACATGCCCATTCGTCGAACATTTTTCTAGCAAACTTCACATACCAATAAAATGATTTCAAGTTGTGGCAGGGAGCATTCTCGCGTGGTTTTCAGCAGCACATCATGACCTCGTCATCGCCAACTAGCTGGACTAAGAAGTTATTAGACATGCGTGGTCATGACCTGGATCTAAGAAGTTAGCTCATGTTCACTCATAATTAATTTTAAATGCTGCCATTTTAGAGGGAAAAATAAGAAGATATCGTTTTGATTTTTTTCTAAGAAAACCCAAGTTTTAACTAAATTGATTGAATCATACCAAGTCAATTTTCATCCAATTTAATTTAAAATATGCGGGTCCATCTGCTAGCTAGACCACCGGATTTAATAACAGATATAGTAAGCACCTGTTTGGGAGGGCGGCACGTTTGCCAAACTCCATTCCAAATGAAGGTTTAGTGCCGTTAGTGTGTTTGGTAAGAACAAAATGCCAGTTGAAATGGGTGGGACCCACGGTCCAAACGGCGTTTTTGAAAAGCACAAGGAGGTGCTTTTCAAACGCCGGTTTGAACGGCGTCCCTGACCCATTACACATGTTGTTTTTTCTTCTCAAAACACCCTCGCCGATCTTCTTCTTCCCGTTCTGAAAACAAACTCTCTGGCCTTTCCTTTTCTTCTTCTTCACTGCACCTCCCCGTCATCTTCTACCCATCACAGCTCACGGGAATTTCCAACGCCATCAAGAAAATATCAAACACTATTGCATTTTCCATCTCAAGAAAACAAGAGCGAGAGAAGCCGGCCATGGATGTGAGCTTGAGGAACGTGGGATTGGACCCAGCAATTATTGATGTCCTCGTGCATGACCTCCTAGAAGAAAGTTCAAGGCCAGCCACGCTCCCTCAAGAGCATTTCTACGTGAAGCAAGAGCCATGGCTGCGATAGAGAGAAGGCCTGGCATGTATTAAAGGGTTTGGGGGGGTGGGCGGCGCAGGTAATAGAATTGGGAAGATGGGAATGGGAATGGGAATGGGTAGGGATTCGGGAGGGTTAAAAAAAATATATTTATATTCTATAATTATGTAATTATTTTAATTTTTTTTAATATAATTAAAATAATAATAATTAAACACAATTATTTTTCGTGCTTTTAAATTTGCTTTTAAAAAAATCAAAAAAATAAATCTTTAAATTAATTATTTTGATATATCAATGTCAAAATATATTTAAAAAAAAAATCAGCCATTACTATAAAAATAATAATAATAATAATATATATATATATATATATTTATATATATATATATATATATATATATATATATATATATATATATATATATATATATTATTATTATTATTTTTATAGTAATGGCTGATTTTCATTTAATATATATATATATATACCCTTTAAAGTAATTTCACAAGTTAAAAGCAGTTTGTAAAGTTTGGTAACCAAACACCAAAACTCTTTTTTCTTCAACCTTCAACTCAACCACAGTTTTAACCAAACACTTTCCATTTTTTAAAACTCCATTTTCAAAACTCCATTTTTAAAACTCCATTTTTTCAACCGCAACCGCTACCGCTACCGTTCTCCCAAACAGGCCCATAGTAAAATATCATAAAGCAAAAGTGCAATTTAAAGGCTATTACACTATTTCTAGACATGTTATCTTCTGTATGCTCAGAGTCTACACGCAAATCCGAGTAGATGTTGAAATGCAATGCTACAGGGATTACCATGCAGAAGAGCATGAGATAGCACCCAGAGCATGATCTAAAGCAGAGCAAGTAACCCTCAGGAAGTGCGAGGCAAGAGGGGAAGAGACGACTAGAAGAAGCCACTCTTCCGATGCTTCCTGGAAAGGCCACGAGTCAGCACCACCAGGCTTCTTTCGAAGAATTTGGCTGTACTCAGGCCTAGAGGTGAGATTTTTGAAGAAGAAGAATGCAACGAGAAAGAAGAGGGTGAAGAAGATCTCATATCCTGCAAAGCGTGCAAAGGCCAAGATATTATTCAGCAGTCGACTCACCGCTGACTCGTTCCATCTGTTCCCACTTGTTCCAACTTGCCTGACATTATTCCTGGCCCTCTTTCTATCTAACCCCTCAAGTGCAGCTCTTTTCATCCTTGTCGTCGCCGTCAGTAAAGGAGGTGGCAGGACAAAGAGCATATCAACAGAAGCAATATGAGTTTAGAGAATGAAGACTATCCAGTTCACTCAGCCTAAATTCTCGGGCCTCTCATCTGATTCATACAGAGTAAACTATGGAACAGAAATCAGACACAAGAACAGAACAATTACAAACCTATGTAACAGAAACCTAAGCTGATTGGATGTTTTTCAGCAGAAATATCCAAAAATCTTTTCTTCCAAAGAAACCTATCATACCAACTGTTACATGACAAGCTTGTTCTGCAATGGTCAAAAAACACAACCCCACATGGTTCCTCAACACCCAGGAAAAACTGCCCTGCAAATCTAAACCCATGGAGCTTGTTCAAAGGAGCTCCTATAACGCAAATCTAGCCGCATAACAACTGCAAACTGCCATCACACAGCCACTTACATCCTTGATTGGAAAATGCTTCGAAATATCTGACCGATAAACTATTCTCAATTTTTGGTTGGAACAAGCAGTCTCCGATGTATAATTAGTAATGATCGCTCCAAATTCTACCACCAGCAGTACTTCATTCATTTTCACTTTAAGATTAACAGCAACCAGATTCTACAAAGCACTCAGGAAATCAGATAGAAGAAGAATAAAAAAGTACAACACCGGTGATAATTTTTGTCAAACTCGAAAACGTATCCTTCCAAAAATTTTAGAAGATTATAAGATCAGAATCAACGGCACATCAAGTAGATACAAACGAATAAAGGGGAAAAATCAACAAGAGAGAGAAAGAGAGAGCACCTGGTGTTTGGTCAATGAAACTCTCTATCTACTTCAATGGCGCGGTGGCGGTGCAGCAATGAGGAAATTGGAGCGAGCTACTGATGTTTCACCATCTTGCTTACCGCTCTCTCTTTCATTTCATTTCACGTTGGTTTACGGCCTCCTATTGTTGACTGTGTTGACCGCCAAAAACGACGTCTTTCCCTTCATAATGAAACAATATATCCCTCGAGTCTTAACAGCTATACTTAAGGGATGACAATTTCACTCAACGGATACCGATCTGAATTAATCTAAATGAATATAATTTATTTTTATCTGTCAGGGTTCGAGTCTCGAAGTGAAAAAGTTCGGCTAGGGAAGAACATGGATATTGCCATGCTCTCGACTTGAAATCTTGTTCGAATTTCGAACTCGACCGGCATGATCTTAAAGTTTAAGAAAATTACATTTATATCCACCTATATATTTGAAGAAAAACTAGGGATTCTCACTTTCTTCTCCAGCCTAATCTTCCCTTTTCTTTCTCTATCCCTCCTGCTCCCTTCAGTCTACTTCAATCTCCAGCTAGCAGCAGACCGGTCGGCCGCAAGCAAGCAAGGTTGCACCTAAGGTTGGTCTATTCTGGCTTCTCACTTATTTTCTCCAATGGTAATAATTATATTAAACCCACCCCACCCGTCCACTCCCTCACTCAAAGTTTAAGGTTAAAAAACCCTGCTACCCCTTTCTTTATCTTCTTCCTGGCCGCCGCCCCCCCACTCCTCTCCATTTTGAGCCATTTTCCACTTTCTTCTACTCTTTCACCCAAATCCATACCTCCTCCTTATAAACAAAACCCTTTAGCCTCTTCACAAAGAAACCTTCTAAAATTCAAATCCCATGGTAGTAGTAGCGGTAGCTCTCTCTGTTTCAATTCGAAATCTTAAAATTCAAATGGTGAGCGAGTCAAACCCTTGTTTTCACTTCTCATTTTCTATATTGCAATAATCCCAAGACTTCTTTTTATTTTCTTTTTGATGATATTTATTAGTAATTGGTGTAGGCTTTGCCGAATCAGCAAACTGTTGATTATCCAAGCTTCAAGCTTGTGATTGTTGGCGATGGTGGCACAGGTATGTATTTTTGGCCAAACAAATATCTATTCATTTCTATTTATGTTAATTAGCTCATTGTGTTGCTGTGTGTCGACAACGGTAACATTACAACGGTCGGAATTTTTTTTGCCTCTGCAGGAGAGATATGTAGGAATGCCTCCGGAAGATGCAAAAGTCATTTTGGCTCTCCCCCGTTGGAGACGCAAATTTAACAAAAATAGCTAAATTTTTAAAATTTTGGCCTTACCTGTCTTGATGGCTCTCCCCGTTGGAGATGCCCTAATATGTTAGGTATCAGTATCATTAACCCAGTTCTATAAAGAAATAACACTAATCCAGTGGCAGAGAGTTCCAGTGAAAACTATTTTCCCTCTTGGGTTTATAACCAAATTGTTGAAGAAAGACTTGAAATTGGAGATGAAAAGAAAATAGCAAAGAAAATGATTACAGATGAAGCCTAGTAGTCGTCCTGCAGTGAAAAAAGTTGTGGAGATGCTTGAAGGAGAAACTGCAAGTTTACCACTTCCTCCTAATCCTGTTCTTTTTCCAGAAGAAACACCTTCACAGAACCCAGATGAAATATGGTCATCTTCCATGCTATCTGACTATAATAAAACAAGTAGTTTAATTGTAAACTCTTGTAGAAATCGTAGTGTCTCTTCTTAACCTGCTTAGGAATTCCCTGATATAAATTGGGAGGTAGCTAGCTAGATAAGTTGTCGTGATCAGCTTCGATGCATGCACTCACTTTTCTCGATGAAGATTTCCACTGAAGTTGGTAGATCCAGCAATGTTCCTTTCTGGTCAGTGAAAGATGGATCAAGCCAGGATAGCCAAGTTGTTCTGGCTGGTTTTATGAAAGGAATTTTTATGGCTGCATCATGTTTCCTTTCGTCTTGGTACTGATCATCAAAACCAACTCCCTAGCTTCCAGAGACCCAACTTTTTGAGCTCCAATGCCTTCCAAATGATCTTATATTGAAAAGATGTAGGCTGATTTGGCTTAATTAAATCAATTTTATATACTTTACTCCATTTTGGCAGTATATTCGAGACTTGGTCTATTTGATCTATAAGCGTGCAAGTTGTGGATTTCTTGCTTTCATCTCGATAGAAATTGAATCTTACTATCACTTCTGTTCAAACTAAATTTTCAAAGCTCCTGTTGTATTGATTCATAAATGCTACAATAATTCTTAATTTCTGCATAAATTAATCAGATTATGTATTAGTCTTGGTTATAGTATAGAATTTATTTGAGATGATTTCAGCTCGACCATATGTTATGTCATGCCTTCTATGGATAAAACAAAGAAAAATGAAAGTCTCATCAGCTTCCCTCATAGCTTTCAGCTCATGTTTAATTTTAATTAAAGCACCCATGTTAGTTTTTGCCTATCGTTAAACAGATTTGAAGTTCTCATTGAAATTGCGGGTCAAATAAGTAAAGACAATTGCATTTTTTTTTCCTCGTAAAAAATGTTATTTCTGTTTGTTAGAAAATAATCATTTTAGACCACAAAGATTTAGTTCCTGTGTATACATTTCTTTTTCTTCTGCTATAACTTTTTTTTTCAATGTCCAGCAGGGTTGTTAATGAAAAGTGTTCCACTGCATTCTAGCTATTGACTAAGTTCTTATGTTGCCATGAGTGTAAGGTGGCCAAGGCTTCTAACACCAACACAACTCTCTCAAATTTTGAGGAGCCAGAAAAATCCATTAACGGCGTTGCAGATTTTCAAGGATGCAAAAGATAAATACCCCAGCTATCACCACAATGGTCCCGTGTATGCCACCATGCTTGGCATCCTTGGAAACTCAAACCGAATTGCTGAGATGAAAGAGGTTATCAATCAGATGCGCGAGGATTCCTGTGAGTGCAAAGATTCAGTCTTTGTTACTGCAATCAAGACCTATGCGAATGCTGGCCAAATAAGTGAAGCTGTCTCACTCTTCAAGAATATTCCAAAATTCAACTGTGTAAATTGGACTGAATCTTTCAATACCCTTTTGCAAATATTGGTGAAGGAATCAAAGCTTGAAACAGCTCACCGTATTTTCTTGGAGAACTCATGTGGGTGGGAAGTGAAGTCTCGCATCCGTGCCTTAAACCTGCTATTGGATATTCTATGTCAACGTAACCGCTCTGACCTTGCATTGCAAGTCTTCCAAGAGATGGATTATCAGGGTTGCTATCCAAATAGGGATAGTTATCGAATTCTTATGAGGGGATTGTGTGAAGATGGAAGGCTAAACGAGGCCACACATTTGTTATACTCAATGTTTTGGAGGATCTCTCAAAAGGGAAGTGGAGAGGATATTGTAGTATATAGAACCCTTCTGGATGCTTTATGTGATAATGGGCAGGTTGAAGAAGCCTTGGAAATCCTTGGTAAGATCTTGAGGAAGGGGCTGAAGGCACCTAAGCGAAACCGCCACCGTCTTGATCTTAGCCAGTGTGATAACTGTGAAGATATAGAAGCCAAAAAGCTTTTGATTAATGAAGCTCTAATCAGAGGCGGAGTTCCCAGTTTGGCTAGTTATACAGCGATGGCTGTTGATCTTTACTATGAAGGCAAGACTGGTCAGGCTGATAAAGTGCTAGATGAAACTCAAGAGAGAGGCTATAGGCCATCACTTAGGACTTATGAGGCGAAGATCACCGCGTTGTGTAGAGAAGGTAGAGGTGGTGAAGCCATTGATGTAATCGAAAGGGAGATGGTAGAGAAAAACAGTGTTCCAAATGTAAGATTGTATAATGTCTTAATGAAAGGCTTATGTGATGCAGGGAATTCAGCAATCGCTGTTGGTTATTTGAAAAGGATGGCGAAGCAGGTGGGTTGTGTTGCCAATCAGGAAACTTACGGCATTTTAGTGGATGGGCTGTGTCGAGATGGTAGATTTGTTGAAGCCAGTAAGGTTTTGGAAGAGATGTTAATTAAATCATATTGGCCACCAGCTGATACCTACAATATCCTTATAAGGGGTCTTTCCTCCATGGGCAGGCAATATGAAGCTGTTATGTGGTTAGAGGAGATGGTCAGCCAGGATAAGCTACCAGAACTTCATGTGTGGAGCTCCTTGGTAACTTCTGTTTGTAGTAATATGGTTGCTGTAGATGCTAGCTGTGAGACATTTAATCAGCTTAGCAGTTGTTCGTAGCGCATGTAAGACCAACTGTTATTTACATGAACTTTTTTGTTCTGTTAGATGTCCACGCTGATATTCTCCTTCTCTCTTGACAAATTAGAGTTCGAGTGCTGATGCTGCAGGTTTTAAGGGAAATTATTTGTCCTTTGTTATTTTTTTTTTATTTTTTTAATTTAGTTTAGAAAATTAATTACTATATGTAATAATAATTTTATTTTTCTATTTAGTTTAGAAATCTCTGTAGGTTTTTTTCCTTCTTTTAAGATAGACTTGGAATTAGTATATCTAGATACTTGACTCGCAATTCACCGTAGGTAATATTAAAAAAAATCAAAAAAATTATATATAGGCTTTTTCAATATGTTTTTATAGTTAAAAAAAATTAAGTAAAAATAAAAAAGTTTATATATACATGTAATCAAATAAATTAAGAATTATATGTTAATAAATGAAAAAAACACAAACGATAACTAAAAATAAAATTAGAAAAAATAAGAGACATGTGTAAATCAAGATATTTAATCTTATAAGATGAAATGTATGTTCTGTTTTGTTTGTTAAATTTATTTATTAAAATATTCTTTTTATTCAATATAAATATAATAGAAATAAAAACACAAATTAAATTGATTAAATAAAATGAAAGGAAAAAAAGATTATTCAAGGATCACATGTTGAAAATATATATTTTTTATTTTCAAAAATAAAGTTTATCTATTTAAGTGATAAACAAGAAACATAAATGAATTAGAAAAACTCTTCAGATTTTAAATGCATAACAAAAAATAACTCATTTAAGAGAGGAAAAAACATATTTTTTTTTTATTCTTGAATTAAAAGTATTTTTCATAAAATAATTTTTGGAGAGCCAAAATTGGGTTATGGCATCTTTTAACTTTGTTTTAACTATATGGTTTGTAATGGATTAAATGTGTAATGATGATTACAATCATCATGATTGATTTTTGATGTGTAAGAATATTGATACCGTGTTTAAGAAAAATGAGTGAACTTTTTATGGGTTGTTATGGCAATCATGAATGTATATATATGTGAACTTTTATTTGTGTTTTTAATATTGAACCGAGGGAGATATGAAAAAATGATGAATATTGTTAGAAATGGTCAAATTGTTAATTTACTTAATTTTGGAGAAACTAGGGGAAAACAATCTTTATTATTTGATTTAATTGTGTTGTAAATTATGTTAAGATGCCAAGTATAAGATATTTTAAATTCAATGTCACTATGTGGTTGATAAAATGTCAAATATGAAATTCGTTGATAAAAAAATGTCATTTGAACATTGAAATTTGTTGATGAAAAAATAAATATTTTAGACATTGAAATTTGTTGATGAAAAATTAAGTTATTTAGACATTGAAATTCATTCATGAAAAATTAATTCATTTAGACATTTGATTTCATTGATGGAAATTTATGTTATTTAGACATTGAGATAATGTATGGATATTTAGAACAATTACGATAATAAAAATTTCAAATGATAAGTGCTATAGTAAAGATATAAGATTATGGAGGGGATATATGTGTATGAGAGATGAATAGAGTTGTGGAAAACAAATAGTTAATTCTATGTTAAAATCCTAAATTAATAAGATAATTATTAGTTATTGGGTTGTGATGTATTAAATATGAAATTGAGAATTAGAGATATAAAAGTCTTAAGTGAGAAATTAACTTGATAAATAACCATCGACTTATAGATTGTAGTATTAATTGATGTTTGAAACATGGTTAGATATTAATTGGAATGTTGAAATGAATAAAAATCTTTATGGTTGGGTTTGTGATTAGTGGTGTTGACATTTATAAATTGATTAAATATGTGATGATCTAATGAGCTATTGAATATATATCATTAGGTTGTGTAGGAAACATAAACAAAAGCGAATATATTGTGGCAAAAGATATCACAAAGAGTTTAAGGTAAGGGTCACCATCTTGTATTTTTAATTATTTAAATTCTTGTAATGTTAGAATACAATAAAAAAAATTATGTATTACAGTGTATTATAAGAAATATTGTTGTATGAATGCCACTTATGGGCATGAGAAATATTATTGTGTAAATATTGCCTAGAGTAGGGGAAAATATTTTAATTGTGTGAATGTTGCCTATGGTAGAACAAATATTGTTATATTAGTATGTTTATAAGGCTTGAAATGTGTGTGTGTGTGTGTGAATCTTGATTAACCATAACAATGGAGATCCTTGTGTTAATCAAAATTGATTGTTAAGATGTTTAATTGACTACCTATCGTGAGTAAAGTTAATAATATCAATGTAATTATTTGTCAAGATATTTAATTCAATAGCTATCTTGAGTGGAGCTAGTGGTGGTAATATAAGTAATTTCCAATATATTTAATTAACTAGCTAGTTTGAGTAGAGCTAGTAGCGCCAATATAAGTGAGTATTAGAATATTATTGACTAGCAATCCAAAGTATAGTTAATGATGTCAATATAATTAAAAACTATGATATTTAATTGATTAACCCACCTAGAATGGAGTTAGTGACATCCGTGCAACTAATTTATCGAGTTATTAATGAATTATTACAGAGAGTCAACCAGTTGACTAATAAAGTAAAATTGTATATTTATATTGAAGTGTTAATTGCATATTAACAAAATCAAAATAACGGTGTAATATTTTGTTATACAAATACTAAATCCTATTTTTTTTATTAGTGTTGTAATGATATAGGTTTAATATAGTTTGACCATAATTTTGTTTGGAATATTTGTGGATTGTTGATGTTGGCACTTAGGATTGTTTAATTTTGGAGGAGACTCTGCCAGAATATTAGTATGATATTAAACAACTAAAATGCGAGTAGCATGAAATCATGAATGATGAATAAGAAAAGAAAAGAAAAGAAAGATTTTTTAGGGTGGGGGCTGTTACATGAAACTACTCCTCTAATGCTGATGTTAAAAATTTATGACGTGTTTTATACAAGAAATGAAAGGGCAAAATTTAAATAGAGTTTTTGTATAAAAAACCTTCATCGAAATTCATTAAATTAAAAAACTTTCATTCAAAAATAATAAGTTGAGATAAAATGCAAGTCTTAAATCTTTTTGAAAATGAGGAAAAATAATGCGTAGAATAATATAATGATTTATGTGCAAAGAAAATGAAACAATGAAATATGGTAATGATATGTACAAACCATGAGACATTGAACCAACCAAATAATTGCATTAAAAGCTGTACAAACCATGAGACATTCAACCAACCAAATAATTGCATGAAAAGCTAAAATGACAAATTGTGTAACATAAATGTGTATCTGAAATAAATAATAGGTGGAAAGTCAGAATGGTACATAATAAGTTAGAATAACCTTAGTGTTTAGTTAGAATACATTAATAGTTCAGGAAGAAAAAAAAAGACATAAACATAGGGAAATGAATAGTTACATAAACTAAGTGTATTGTGAATTGAAACAATAGTGTGAATTAAATATGATAATGAGATATATACAATCGAACACATTAAATGAGTTTGAGGTAACAAATCATAGTTTAAATTAAATGTGTTATGAACAAGAGCTACTATGATGTAACTATGATAGTTAAATGAGTACAATGGTGAAATAAAAATTCATCAAAGATTGATGGAAATGTATTAAATCAAAATCTGTCATAAACTAATGTACTTACAACAAGCTATTGAAATTGGTTTTGCTTGTATCATTAATAATTATTGATATCCTTGATGATGCAATTATCCATAATGAGTTTTGTTATTTTTCTATATTTTATAGATATCTTCCTTAAGAGATCACAACCAAGGTTGTTAAAATCGTGAGTTGACTCGTAAAATCGTACGATTTTACGAGTCAACATGCATATACCTTCCAAAATCAAGTTAAAACTCAAAAACCAGTAAAATCATGAGTTAATTGTACGATTTTACAAGTCAATGCATATACCTTCCAAAATCAGGTTAAAACTCAAAAACCAGTAATCGTGAGTTAACTTAGTAAAACCGTTCAAACTTGTTAAATCATAAAACTCGTACCGAGTTCATTGTCTACACCAAGTTTACTCCTTTTTTATCTGGGCTTAGAGATGCAAAAACAAAGAGAAGGGGGGCAAAGTCACTCTTCATTTACATCATACAATTACACAACTATATTCATTCAAGATAGTGAAAAAAACACGTTGATGTCAGGATTGTGATCGAGTTTGCTCAACGATTTGAGTTCAGCAGAAATCTCTTTAACTAACTGCAGAATCTGTTGCCTTGGATTGTGTTTGCTAATGTGATAGAAAAATTAATTAATACATTTATTTACAGAGGAAATGATTATCAAAAAAGGAAGAAGATTTATGTCGGTGTTTAGGAGTGTCCTTGTCGGTTCCAATGGCATCGACGAGACGAAAAAAACCCGGCAATGATCATGTTGATTTAGAAAAATACCACCGATCACTGCTTGCAATGGGCGTCTAGAAGTGGAAGAACTAGTGGAAGGTCTCTTGCCATTTTGAAAATCTTGGGAAGTTCTTGAATGAGGGTTGCAGAGAGGTTTTAAGAGAGTTGAATGTTAAAGACAAAGAGAGCAAACCTTTGCTTGAAAAGGATGGAGAGAAACCCAAAGGAAATGAGAAAGGAAGTGTCCAAGAGAAGCAAAGAAGTAACACCTTATGTTTAAAACATAATAATATAATAAATTATTGTTTTTATTTTATTTATTTACCTTAACCAATCAACCAAGGATCAAATAAATTATCTGGGAACAACTTCTCATTTTTAGAATTTTCTAGATTAAAAAAAACGGATGAAAAGTCAGTGTAATGATAAAATTATAATCTCATACCTCTAGAGTCCCGTTTTTCTCTCTCTTTGTAATTGATGTTTGGTATTGAATCTTAACCTTTTTTTTGTTAAAAAATATTTTAAATTATTTTGTGATGTTTTGTTTATTTGGTTTTTAAAAAGCTTTGTTAAATGATGGGATTTTACGGAGATAAATGTCCAAAGCTACAAAAGTTTGCAATTTGAACTCTAAGCTTGACTTGTAGTTCATCTGGATATGAGCGTAACTGGAGTGCATTTGAGATGATAAGTTTTGTTTAAGAAAATAATATTTTAATATTTGATAAGAATCTTATATGTTATCAATTTGAATTGTTTTTATATGTTCATACGAAATGAAGAAATCGTCTATAATATAAAAAAATGAATGACTTGGTATTTGTGATGTGTACAGTTTGAAATTGAATGATAACCAAGTTAATGATTTAAGTTGTTTTAAATCATGTATGAACCTTAACTGATGAAGTTTTATGGATATAACTGTCTTGTACTGTATAAATATTTTACTTATGATTTTATGATTTTTCTATGAAAATATTTTACTTACGATTTCATAATTTTTTATTGAAATGTTTTACTTACGATTTTATGATTTTACGATCCGATTTTATAATTCAAGTTTATATTACATTTCTATTTCGTGTCAAAAAAATAATTTTGACTATCTACTTAGTTTTTTATATATTATATGAGTTTTGGTAGTGTTTGATGAATGTTTGTAAATAGACTTATGTAAATAAATTGGATAATGATGTATTCATCTTAAAAAGTATAATTGAAGATTGTGTATCAATATACATTGGAGTAAAATTATTAGATATTGAATTTAAAGTAGTTTTTATGGTTGTGTACGTGTCTACACACACACACTCCTAAATTTCACGTACAAGATAAGTAAGAAACTAACAGTTATACTACAAGTTTAAGGTGTTACAAAATCTTTCAGAACATCAATCTATTTTTTTGCCAACAAGAATGATAAAAAAAAAAAACTTAATAAGGCTCCTCTTATCAAGAAAAAAGTCATAGGTAACAAGATGAGTGTTTTTGGTAGTTAGAATGTGATTGATCGATTACTTTTTATCTGAAATATAAAATAAATAAAATTTGGTATTGAAAACTGAAAGCCACAAAAATAAGGACCGAAAATGAAAAAAAGTAGGAACTATACATACCAATCTATAATTTTATGATAAAAAATAAAAAAAAGGTCCATGATTTTTTAATTTCTGTTGTTTCGTTTTTTTTTTTTTAATTGTTAAACTTATATCCTATTTTGTAAAATTGAGTCAATGTTGAGGCATTTTTTTTAAAAATAAAAAAGTAAAGTGCATGATAATCAATATAATCATTAATAATGAATAATTATTTTTTATAAAAAACATAGGAGGTCAAAAAAATTGATATCACGCAGACCGTTAGTTAGTTTGGATATCTAAAATAATAATAATAATAATAATAATAATAATAATAATAATAATAATTATTATTATTATTATTATTATTAGTTTATCTTACCTAAATTTATGATGACGTAAATTGAACTTAACCTTTGAACTCTTTTAATTTGAATGTCATGAACTATTTCTTAAGAAAAACAGTTCATTGAACTAAAAAAAACATAAGTTCAAAAACAAATCTCAATTTCACTCAAAAGTTTAAAATAATTTCCAATAATATAGCCATTTTGAATTACTGAACATCACCCCTCTATTCTCGTTATTTATTATTTTCTACTAGCCATTTTAATAAATTTCCCCTCCTTTCCCCTTACTTCTTACATGCCTCTGATGTTATCCTTTTCTCTTAAATGATATTATTCAACAAAAATATATTAGGATTTTAAGAATCAATTCACTTGACGACAGCAACGTGGAAACACGATGAGGGTTGATTCTGAACAAGTTTAAACTGCAGAGGTCAAAAGGTAGCATATCTAAGACTATGAGATTGAAATTTAGTTTACCATGATAGGCATCACATAATGGGCCTAGCCTTCGTGAGGTGGCTCTATTACGCCGAACCCGGCCACTCGAGCCCAATTCTCACTGCCTTTAAAACCCCCCTCCCCCCCTCGTTTGCAAACCCTAGAGGTTATTGTGTTGCAGCGCAGCCAGAGATTAGAAGCTACCTATCCCAGATCTTATTTTCACAAGGTGAACACGCTTATCTTCTTGAACACTACTTCTTTATAGATTTCTGGATTCAATCGCTCTAGTTTTTCTTTTTGCGTTTAAATCGTTAATTGCTGAAACTGTCTGCTGATCTCTTATATTTTCTTTTTATGGTTAAAGAAAGATGTCCGTTAGCGAGCTTGCTTGCACTTACGCTGCTCTTATTCTCTACGATGACAACATCGCCATCACTGTATCCTTCAAAACCTAGACAAATTGTACTATCGCTGTTCTGTTTCACAATTATTTCCTTCATATGCTATATTATTTTAGATTCCTTTCTAACGTTTTTATTTCCTCTGTTGTAACATATTAAAATTATTCCTAGGATTTCCAGCGGATTTGTGTATTTTCTCGGATTCTTTAACTAATGTTTTAGGCAGAGAAGATTGCAGAATTGGTTAAAGCAGCCAATGTGCAAATCGAATCTTTCTGGCCAAGCTTGTTTGCTAAGCTTCTTGAGAAGCGCAACATTGAGGATCTCATCTTGAATGTTGGCTCTGGTGGCGGTGCTGCTGTTGCTGTTGCTGCTCCAGATGCTGGTGCTCCTGCTCATGCTGCTCCTGCTGTTGAGGAGAAGAAGAAGGTAAGAAGAAAGGGACATGTCGTATCTGCTGTTGAATTGGGGGTGGCTGTTTACAGCTCTTGAGTTCTCTGACTGGTGATTTGTTGGTTGAATTTTGCAGGAAGAGGTTAAGGAGGAAAGTGAGGATGAAGACATGGGATTCGGCTTGTTTGATTAGAAGCTCCCTGCAGAATGCCCGAGTCCTCTGGTGCTTTTAGTAGTTAAAAGATTAGTTACCTTTTTTGGATTGATATTCAGCTGTCATTATAATTACTTTTATTCGTGAGTGTTAAGACTTCTTGAGAATCCCGGATATTTATCTTCATACTGGGGGCTTCTAGATATAGTAGAAGTATTTCAGTTGACTTTTGTTTTATCATGTTTGCTGGATTCTGATCTGATGCTTCACTGTCGCAGTAGTTTTTATTTAGTTGTTGTGCGTTTAAATTTTAAGTATAATCTAAATTGTTTGCCTAGGTTGCTTCAGCCGTTTATAGAATTGTTGCCTGAAATTGCTTTCAAAATGCCCCTCTGTTTTAAGAACTTCCTTATTTGCATTTTAGATTATCTTGGACAATGGTTTTGTAGTCTTGGGTTCCAGTATTTTATCTTCTTGGTTCATTTACAAATCAAGGACACGAGTGCTGCCTGTACAATTTATATTATCTTTGCGTGTTATTCAACTATCCACCATTTTTAATACCATTGTGTCGTGATTCGGATTTTGCTATCCAAGTTTCGGATGTCCAAGTCTTCTACCATTCTCACCTGATGAGATGGTGATAGAATTGCTTTTTTATAAATAAAAAAATTGTTTGTAATTTGAAGGATAACACTTTGAAACAACCATTTATATATTATCAAAAATTCTTAAAAATTTCCTTCAAATTCGAATGTCATTTTCCAAGATATACCTTCTACCCAAATCTCTTATTTTTAATGTGTATTTTGCCTACTCTTTCTTCTTTGTATTTTCAATTTTTATTTATAAATTCAGAAATTTTGCCTATCTCTCTTTTATTCATTTCATGGTTGTTAATTCTATTATGTTATTCCAGAATAGCTTTTGTCATTTTGTTTGAATTCAAGAAACATAATAAATCTAAATAAATTTTATCTCATTCAAAATTTTGGTTTTTTTTAGAAATTCTATTCAAATTTTGGCTGGAATGTTTTGGTTTTGTTCTATTTCTGTCAAATAATGTTTTTTTTTTAAATAATAAATAGTTTTACAATATTAATCTTATCTCTTAATTAGATTGTGAGATTGAACCAAAAATTTATAAGTAGTTTTTGTCATAATTGTGTATATTATATTGAAATTTTATAAAATGAAAATATAATGACCTTGCGAGATTAATGATGATATTCTTGTAATATTATGCATAATTTTGTTCAAAAAATTATTTTATTATTTTTTCTAAATTTTATTATTCAACAATGAATCTATTAAGAATTGAACTTTATAATTTGGTTTGATATGTTTTATTTAATGTTATTTTGGTTTTATAGTTTATAACATAAGTTACACATTTGGAAGGTTAACTGAGGTTGATCCAAGTTGATTTAATATATCGTTGTTTTATTATTTTTTAAGATGTCAATTTTATTAGTTAAATTATATTTTTATCAATTTTTCATGTTATCTTTGAACTCAGCATGTTAGTTGATCTATATCAGTCCAACTTATTTTTTTACTTATTTTTGAATTAATATATTTAATTATATTCATATAAACATAAATATTACAACCCTCGAAACGGGACATCGAAACACTTTACAATCGAAATATTTTGTTCCAATTGAAAAAATAAATCACCAATCAAAATAAAATTTACAAACTTTGTTCTTTTATCTACCTTTCATGCACACTCTCTTTCTTGAGTATGTTTTCTAATGAAGAGTTATCTTTTTTACTTTCATCAATGATTTGTTCTTATGTGAAAACTATTTATCTATTCTTATGTGAAAACTATTTATCCATTCTATCTAGCTAGCTTTTACATATATTTTCAAGAAAGAAGAGGGGAAAATGTCAAAGATCTTGCTTCTGATGTTGAAAATAAGAAGCATGAGTTGTATACAAGATGGTGTAAATATAAATATTGAGGCTTAGGAAGAAAACAATATGATAGCTGAAAGTCAGAAATTATTAATTCAGAATAAATACAATAAAAGCTCATGTTCAAGTTACCAAAAAGCATATTTGTTGAATCTGCTCTCCATGATTATAATACTAGATTATGGATGCATGACCTTCAAAGAAAGGCAGAAAATCTGCTTGAATTCATTGCATATATTGTTGCATGTAGAAAATCTCATGTTTCAAGAGTTGTTCCAAGATATATTTTAGAGTACTTGACATTAGAGAGTATTATTCCACTATATGTTCCCACACATCATTTAGACTTCAAAAGAGAGAAACAAGACTATTGATTGGAACAAGTCTTGCAAGTTTTCTATGTTATGCTAATATCTGTGCCATTGTGTTTCTTATTTTAAGTTCTCTTTTTGGTAGCTTCATATATTGGCTAAAATCCGGATTTTAGGTTTATAAGAGTATTCTTTGAAACTCAATAACTCCACATAGGTCTTTGTTCCATGTCCCTAATGAAAGAAGATATTATGATGCAATTGTCGTTTACAATCAAGCTCAAATGGTAGCATTGGTAGATAAAAACCAATGTTGGTCACAAAATGATATATACAAAAACATGGAGTAGACTATCAAGAGACATTTGCTCCAATAGCTAATATAAATACAATCCATATACTCATATTATTGGTAGTGAATTTGGATTGACCTCTACAATAATCTAATGTAAAGATTGTTTTTATGAGTGGTGATTTAAAGGAATAAGTATATATGGATATTCCACCAGGAACAAATTGATTTAGGTAAAGTTTGCAACCTAGGGAAATCCCTTTATGGTTTGAACTAGACATCACGAACAGGGTTTGAGAGGTTATCTGAGTCAATAAAGAAGTTCAGTTATAGTCAAAGTAATTCACACCATACTATTTGTAAAACACAAAGCAGGAAAGGTAATAACCTTCGTTGCATGTGTTAATGACATGCTTGTTACAGGTGACAGCACAGCTAAAATAAATACTTTATAAGAATATTTGGCTAAGAAATTTGATCTCAAGGATCACGGTTAACTAAAGTATTTCTTAAGGACTAAAATTGCTAGATCTAAGAAGGGAATTTCATTGTTATAGAGAAAACATGTGTTAGATTTTTTACCGAGACTAAAATGCTTGACTTCAAACCTACTGAAAGACTTATGGAAATGAATCATAGACTAGAAGAGCTTTTTGACCAAGTTCTAGCCAATATAGGGCAATATCAAAGATTTGTTGGCAAATTGATCTACTTGTCACACACAAGGCCTGAAATAACATATGATATGAGTATGGTAAGTCAGTTTATGCATGCTATAAGTGGAACATATGAAAGTTGTGTTTAGAATCTTGAGATATTTGAGACTATTCTAGGTAAAGGATTTTTGTTTGCAAAAGACAATAATCTTGATATTAAAGATATAGAGATGCAAATTAGGCTGAAGATCGAATTGACAAGAAATCTACTTTTAGATACTTCTCTTTTGTAGGAGGAAACTTGGAGGGGAAATAAATCAAATATAGTAGATCAATCAAGCGTGGAGGCAGAATTTCAAGCTAGGTCACATCGGTTATGTGAATTATTATGAATAAAATATGCATTAGAAGAATTAGGAGTAAAACACTTGAAACTTACAGAGTTATATTGTGATAACAAGAGATTGCATATAATCGATACAACATGATAATACCAAGCATGCAGAAGTTGACATTCATTTCATTATAGATCATCTTGATAAAGCTATTATATGCTTTCCATTTGTTAAATAAGAGGATTGTTGACAGATGTCCTCATAAAGGTTGTATCAAGAAAGGTTTTCAATAGTTAAATTGACAAGTTGGACATATATATATATATATATTCTAACTAGAGAGGAAGTGTTGGCATAGTGAAGTAAAACCAGAAACTGAATCGTCTCCTTTATTATATTCACATAATCCTCCAATTATCTCCATGCATGATTCTCAGTTGTCTCCTTAATTCTCTTCATGCATGATTCTCATTTATTTTCTCCCTAAGTACACATTTTGTATGTTGTACGTAGTGTAATCAAGAGGAGATTTGAAAGGAACACAACAAATATCAAAATAATACTACAATGTACTTAGGCAAACTAGAAAAATGAATTACTTTATTGAATGAAAGGTTGGCTATTATATAGCCTTACACTAGTAATCGAAAGCCAACATAACAACCCACTATCTGCAATAGAAAGTGGTAACGTGTATAAAGAAACAGTCTAACAAAGAAAAAGTCTTCCTACATAGTAGGAACTTATTAGCAACACAAATTAGTCTGGTCAATTTCTTCCTAAAACTCATTGTCACTAACAATTAGTTTATACTAACAACTTCACACACCCTTATCATACTTCGAAGCCTCTGGAAAACATCAACCTTTAATGGTTTGGTCATTATATCTGCCACATGATCTTTGCTTCCACAATGAATTAAAGCAATTAAACCTTCCTTTGTGAGATTTCTTAGAAAATGATACCTTATATCGATATGCTTACTTCGACCATGTATCATAAGATTCTTTGATAACTTAATAGTTGAACTATTATCACATATGATTAGAGTATAAGTCTCATTACTGTACTCAAACTCTCTTAATACTCTTTTAATCCATATAGCTTGACATGCACATACTGCAGCTATTACAAATTTTGCTTCTGTAGTGGATAGTGTAACGATAAACTGTTTATTTGAACTCCATGTTACAACACATGAACTCAACAAAAATACATAACCACTTGTGTTCTTCATATCTTCCATATCTCCTATATAATCACTATCTATGAAAGCAAATAGTCCATCCTCTCCACCTTTCTTGAAATGAATACCATAGTTCATCGTCCCCTTTAAATATTGAAGAGCTCTCTTTGCAGCCTGTAGGTGAAGCTTGGTTGCTTTTGCAATAAATCTACTGATGAGACTAGTGACAAACATCATGTATGGTCGTGTGGCAGTGTGATACATCAAGCTTCCGACTAATTATTTAAAATATGTCATCCATAGTGGTTCCATTCTCATCCTTATTGATCTTAAATTTGGGACAATCAGTCTACTTACCTCATTACTTTATAGCATCCCAAATCTCTTCAAAATCTCCAAAGCATAATTTTTTTGGTATATGAAAATACCATCTACTCGTTGAAGTACTTTGATGACAAGGAAGATCCTTATGCTTCCAAATCAGTCATATCAAATTCTCTCAACATGGATCGTTTGAAATCACACATCATCTTTTTATCATTACAAGTAAAAATTAGATCATCAACGTAAATACTTACAATGGAGATTTTTCCTACTCAATTATTCTTTGTAAATAGAGTTTGCTCACTATCACACTTTCGAAAACCCTACTTGATAAAATACGCCTCAATACGACTAAACCAGGCTCGTGAAGCCTGTTTTAATTTGTACAATGCCTTATGTAGTTTGTAGACCAAGTGTCCCTACCTTTCATCTCGTAACCCCTTGGTTGTTCAACGTAAACTTCATTACTCAATTCTCCATAAAGAAATGCTGACTTTACATCTAGTTGACAAATTTTCCAACCTTTTTGAGCTGCCAAATCAATGATCATCCTCACTGTGTCCATCCTTGCTACTGGTTCAAACACTTATGTGTAGTCTATTCCGTGCTTTTATGAGTAATCTTTAGCTACGAGACGTACTTTGTGCTTGTCAATTTCTCCATATTCATTTTATTTGGTTTTGTAGACCCATTTAACGTCAATATTCTTTGCTCCAGTAGGCAACTCACTCAAAGACCATGTTTTATTCTTCTCGATGGAGCTGATCTCACAGTCCATAGCTTGCCTCCATTTCTCATCTTTCACTGCTTCTTTAAAATAGAGAGGATCTCTTGTTGAAACATTTTGAATGATGTGTGCTTCATCTTCTTTTAGTTCATCAGCAAAGAGGACAAAGTCACCATCAATACAGAGGATATAGTCACTCAGGTAAGAAGGATGACGTCATACTCTTTGCTCATAAACCCTCTCTGCATCCTCATTGAAAACATTTGCAATCCTTTCACTCTTATAACCCCGTGCTATACTGCTTTCTCCCTCATATTCATAACAATGTGTTTCACTACTCTCATCCTCTTCACTGCCCCTATTTATTCATCCATTAGCCCCGCAATCATTTTTCCCTATTATCATTAGCACTCACCCCACTGTTATTTGCACTCTCCCCCTCATTGTTGCCCCTTGTTTCATTGCTCGCATATCTTTTGCCATTAGCATCATTGTCATTTTCACTTATCTTATCTCCTCCCTCATTGTTGTTTTCTCCCCACTCTAAATCTAACAAGAATTGTCCCTTATAACACACGTCCCAATCCCAATGTTTATCTTCCTAAAAACTAATATCTCTACTCACAACAATTTTCTTAGCTATAGGATCAAATAATCGATAGCCCTTGGACTCTGCACTTATCATCTAACTTACCTCATTTAACATCTGGGACGTGAACATGAGCTGGAAATCCAAAGACATAGAAGTGCTCAATTGATGGTTTTACTCCACTCCACACCTCCTATGGTGTAACATTCTTCATAACCAATGTAGGACATCTATTCAGAACATAAAACATCCAGTTCACGGCTTCTGACCAAAATTATTTAGGGAGCTTTTTATCTGACAACATAGACCGAACCATGTTCATCACAATTCAATTTTTTTTTCGGCCACCCTATTTTGTTGTGGCATGTAGGCAGTGGTTAGCTGCCTTTTGATACCATTTTCATTGCAAAAATAATTGAATTTAGTTGAAGTGCAATTCCCCCCTCTGTTTGTTCGTAAGCATTTGACACTGAATCCTTTCTCTTTTTCCACTAGTGTTCTGAAGAACTTGAAACAAATCAGTGCCTCACTTTTTGCTGTCAACAAGTATACCCATGATTTATAACTAAAATTATCAATAAAACTCAAAGTATACCTTTTTTCACTATTTGAAATTGGAGAAATTGGCCCACAAATGTCTGCATGAATAAGTGTCAAAGGCTGACTTGCTCTCTATGTAATTTTTGCTGGTATATCACCATGATGTTGTTTGCCATGAATACAATCAGTGCATGTAGTGTTTGATACTTGTAGTGAAGGAAGACCACAAACCATTCCTTTTTGTTGCAAAGTGTTCAGGCCTTTATAGCTAAGGTTGTCGTATCTTCGATGCCAGAGATAAAAGAGATCATCAAAGGTCGTATAAAAACACTTTTCTACAACACTTAGAGAAACTAGAGTATGAGACAGTAGTATAAACATTCTGTTTATACTCATCTCGATCTAAATGATCAACCCCTTAAATGGATAATAGATTTTGCAAACTCCTCCTTGAATTAAAATGGCTAATCTCTTTCTTGTAGTTGTCCTATGCTCAAAAGATTATTTATGAGCTCCGAGACGTGATACACCTCATAGACAACATGAGTAATCCCATTCAATAATAGCTTGATACTTCCCTTTCCAACCACATTCATTCCGCTATTGTTTCCTAATTTAACTGAATGAACAAAGTTATCATCTAGGGTTGTGAAAATACCTCTACTGCCACACATATAGTTGGAACATTCGGAGTTAAGAAACCAAGCATCAATCTGTTTTGTTTCATGTGACTCAACATATGACATCAACAACATATCATACTCTTCATTTACTTCTGCTTAATTTGCTTCTTTATCCTATTTTGGACATTTATACTGGAAGTGGTCAAGGTTATTACCCTTGTAGCATTCCACCGTAGCCTTATTGAATGCTTGGCCTCCTCTTCCTTGTTCTCTATAATAACCTCTTTTATGCTCGCTGCTTTAGGTTTTGTCATCAGTTGTCACTTTCAGAGCTTGCTCCACACCGCTGCTTCTGTGCAATTTTTTCTCGTGTAAAATGAGAGAGCTTTGCAGATCATCAATGGTAATCGCATTCAAGTTCCTAGATTCCTCAATCGAACAAACTATACAGTTAAATTTGTCAGTGAGAGATCATAGAATTTTTTCATAGATCGTGACATCAGTCATGATCTCCCCATATACTCTCATCTTATTCACTCTAGCAAAATAGTTAGTGATTGTCTCACCAATTTTCATCTCAAGTATCTCAAAATCTCTTCATGAGGCTTGAAGAGTTGAGCCTTTTACTCGAGCATTCCCTTCATATTTTGTTTTCATGGACTCCCAGATCTTCTTGGAGGTATCCTTTTCTAGAATTGTCTCAAGGATACTCCTGTCGATTGCTTGGAAAAGATAGTTTTTTGCTTTGAGATCCTTGAGTTTCACTGCAACTAGCTCTTTCTGTTGTCCTTCTGACAAAGGTTGCTCCTCGTGTGCTGGTTCTTCACAACTAGTTTCGATTAAACTCCAGTACTCCTTGTTTCGAAGGAAATTTTCCATAAACATGCTCCAATGGTCATAGTAGCCATCAAAACGTGGAATAGATGGTTGCACAAAATGTTCTTCAGAAGCCATCATCCCTCTCTTTGTGTTTGAAAATCACTCAAAAGCTGCTACTTTTATTTTTCAATCTCAGTGGGGGCTCTAATACGAATTTAAAAGGAACACAACAAATATCAAAACAATACTGCAATGTACTCGGGCAAACTGGAAGAATGAATTACTTTATTGAATGAAAGGTTAGCTATTATATAGCCTTGCACTAGTAACCAAAAGCTAACAAAACAGCCTACTATCTGCAACAAAAGTGGTAACGTGTACAAGGATATAGTCTAGCAAAAAAAAAAGTCTTTCTGCATAGTAGGAACTTTTTAGCAACACAAATCAGTCTTATCAAGATTAATAAGATTAATATAATTAGTTTGCAGTATTTGTATTTTAAACTTATTACTATTTGTTTTACTTATTATTTTTAAACCCTTAAAATCTACAAGAAAAAGTCCAGATCTTTGGTTACCACGCTGAGCTTTCAAGAGCGCACCATTATTGAATCGACCTTTTTTTTATCTTTCTTCTAACTTTAATTTACGTAGTGGAAGTCCAGGTCTTCTGTTACCATGCAGAATAATAACTAGCTGTGTATGATTGAACACAGCACATCGAGTATTATAGCAAGCAGATAGGATATCATTATTATCTGTGCTGTGTTTTAAAAGAGGAAGCTGAGAATGTTTTCTTGCCACTACTAAAAAAAGGGTGTTTTGCAACGGAAGCATCCGTTGCAAATCAGTAAGGGTGCCGTTGCAAATTTGCATTTGCAACGGATTTTGCAACGGATCCATTCCGTTGCAAAACGGTGACTGCAAATTGGATTTGCAACGGCTAATCCCTTGCCAATTTGCAAGGGATTATCCGTTGCAAAGTTGCAACGGCTAAGCCGTTGCACCGTTGGCAACGGCTAAGCCGTTGCAACTTGGCAACGGCTTATCCGTTGCAACTTTGCAACGGCTAATCCCTTGCAAATTGGCAACGGATTAGCCGTTGCAAATCCAATTTGATTTGCAACGGAAATCCAAATTTGCAACGGAAAATCCGGTGCAATTTGCAAATGGTAATTAATTTTCTTCATCAATTTTATATTTATTTATTGTTTAATTAATTATGAAATCGAATTTTTTCTTCTGAAATCGAATTGCTACATTTTTTTGTTGTTGTTCTCCTGCCCGTAAACCCATGGCCAGATTCGTGATTTCCACAGTTGCTGTTCTCAACAGTGCTCGCAAATCCCAGTTCAAAACAAAACCCATCCGAAAACCCATATTGCATTCCCAGAAATTACCCACACACAGAAAACCCAGAATTTAATCTTCACGAAAAAACCCAGAATCCGTGCGTGTTCTGCAAATACCAAAATCACAAACCGTAAGTGTTCATCCGTGCGTGTTCACAGTGGTTGTTCACCAGAAATTCCAAATCACAAACCCAGAAACCCACAACCTAGAAAGCCAGAAATCAACCCAGAAATCATCGGTACCGAAATTCCATAAACCCAGAACCCAAAAATCATATTTCGAAAAAAAAAAAAAAACCCAAAAAACCACCTCAATTTTCCCGGAAACCAAAACTCTCCTGTATTCCCGAACCCAGAAATCCCAGATCTGTGATGGAGATAATAAAGAAGAGAGAAGAAAAGGTGAAGACTGGAAAAGCCGAAGGTTTTGGGAATGATTTTCTTGGAGTTCTTTTGAACTCAACCATGACGCGGACGAGGAGAAGAGGATTTCGATAGAAGATGTGGTTGATGAGTGCAAGACGTTCTCCAGCAATATTGCTGGAGAAAAAAGATGAGGGGGGCGCGCGGCCAGAGCAAGAAGAGAGGATGGGAGAGGGTTTTGAGATTGAGATGAAGGGTGACAGACGGGGGGTGGGTTTTTATGCTTATTATAATAATAATAAATATTAATAATATTTTAAAACAGTTTGTAAGGGCGCCAGGATTTTGAAAAGCAATTTTCATTTGCAACGGATTATCCGTTGCAAATGTTTTTACTTTGCAACGGAAAATCCGTTGCAAATTAAATTTTTAAAGGGATAATCCGTTGCATTTTAATTTTTAATTTGCAACGGATTTTCCATTGCAAGTGATTTTTTGTTGCAACGGATAATCCGTTGCAAATGGTTGTCAATTGCAACGGATTTTCCGTTGCAAAGTAATTTTACTTTGCAACGGATAATCCCTTGCAAATGGTTGTCAATTGCAACGGATTTTCCGTTGCAAAGTAATTTTATTTTGCAACGGATAATCCCTTGCAAATGGTTGTCAATTGCAACGGACAATCCGTTGCAAACTAATTTTAATTTGCAACGGAAAATCCGTTGCAAATGGTTTTAAATTGCAACGGATTTTCCGTTGCAACCCATGTTTTATTTTTTTTTAATTCCGGAATGAACTTTGCAACGGATAATCCGTTGCAAAGTAATTTTCAATTGCAACGGAAAATCCGTTGCAAATTATTTTAAATTGCAACGGATTTTCCGTTGCAAATTTATATTGCAATGGAAAATCCGTTGCAAAGTAATTTTTTTTTGCAACGGAAAATCCGTTGCAAATTATTTTAAATTGCAACGGATTTTCCGTTGCAACCCTTGTTTTTTTTTTTTTTTTCCAGAATGTGTTTAGCAACGGAAAATCCGTTGCTAAACAAAATTCCGTTGCAAAGTTTGCAACGGATTTTTGCCGTTGCAAAAATCCGTTGCAAACAGCCCCCTTTTTTAGTAGTGTGCGTTAACCTAGGCTTGCTTAAACATCGCAGCTCTTTTAAGTGCAAAAACACCTTTTCTTAAAGAAGAGATAAAGTTTTCTTTGATTCTTCTGCGACTTAAAACACAAAGCGTGTGATTGTTCTGTTGAATTTTGAAGAAATTCTGGAAAAAGTGTAAAAACAAGTACTGTTCAGATTTGTACGGACGAAGGCCAAAACATCCTGAAGAACAGTCACTGTAGAGATCAAGAACTGGGAAGAGAATTTTCCAGAAAAATAAGAACTTGTAAATTTGATTAATTGAGCAGAGAGAACGTATACACATGGGCAGAATATTTTCATATGGTTACTGTCATCCCATTAACTTTATTTATATGAATCAAAACATTACAACGGCTAGAATTACAAAAATCAGTTACAATTTCAACTTATCCAAACTTTGACTTTTAACTGAATTAACTAACAATGTTGACTAATTGACTAAGGATATTAATTCATCCTGAATACAATGTGAAATTAAACAGAACAACATAAACTTGATTTGTAATTCTTCAATTCTTCATCTTCTCCATCTTGTGATCTTCGCAGACCTGGAATCATAATTCCAGATTTCAACATGTTCAGGATGCACTTGGCATTACAATATGTACCTGTTAAATTTTGCATTACAATTGTTAAAAGCAAAAATATGTGCCTCGTTAACAATCTGTTTTGTTTGAATCTCGGTTTCTGAATTGCATCTTATGCATTTCCTTTCGGGAATTTCTGTAACTGCATCAGGAAAACATGTTCCTTCTTTATTTTATAATGAACTCTGTGCCAGACCGTCATGATCATGAGCGGTTCTTCCTTAATTTAAATCACAAATCTTTCATATTTATGCATTTTAGGACACGGCCGATTCCTTGATGACACTTTCTACACCACGAGCTTACTAAAGAAGGGCGGCATCACGAGGCTATGCTCCTCGAAGTACAGCATGCTGTATATGCAGCTGTAAGTTCCAAAAAAAAAAAAAAAAGTATATGCAGCTGCCCACTCGTAAAGAATTCCAGTTTCCGAGCTGGATTTTTCAGTTGTGGTGACGCAACTCTTCTTCATTGTGGACTCGAAAACGAGTGGTCAAGTATCCGGATGTCCTGTTTGAATGCCTAAGAAGAATATATACTCAGAGGGGACCGACCTTGAAACAAGGTAGTGCCTTCAGAGAATGGTTCAGTGAATAAGGTTTCCGTGGCGAGCTCATGGAACTAGCATTTTACACCCACATGAAGATTTGTTAATTAGATAATTCCTGTGGTCTTCAGCAAATATCACAGGTAAATCCGTACCTTATCGTTGCCCTTCTCATGGTTAGACAACATTGTTAGTTAATCAAAACTCCTCCAGAATTTTCTGCTGTTTGAGATCATGTAAGATCTTCAAAAAAGACAAGAAATTAGTTCGGATAGAAAGCATGCCTCAGTTCAGGCTTGCACTGCCTGCTGGTTACCATAAAAAGGTGAAGAAAGGACCTGATCTCTTAAACAAGAGAGTAGCGCGCAGTGATCTTGCAAAAGTTGAGAAACCAGGCAAAAATAGGCCACTCGGTTAGATAAAACTGAAGGGATCATCTCTTCGGTATGATTTGCGATCACTCAGTTAGTGCTGTTAAATTTTCTCACAGGGATGGATCTCAAGACCTTATATGATGGGAAAACTGCTTTAATAAAGGCTTGATTATTTGAAGTTTTCATTTGCTGGAAATGGGATGGATATTGAAATAATACGTTGGTTTTGCCAGGGACTGAATATAATAAAACTATTAACAAAACCTATTTCACATGGAAAAGTATCAAATTCAAATTTCTTTATGTTTTTCAATTCGCAATGGTAGCGGCTACCTCTCCATACAATGCATGCATGTGACCTCAATCAAGATGGTTTGGCACTAATTGGTTTTTCAAAAACAAAAAATTAGATTTAGTTCTAGTTCTTTTGATTGCTATTTATTTATTTTGAGTGGTTCTTGAAATTGATTGATGTTTACAATCTCATCCTCCTTCATTGTATTCACATAACAAATCTTGTCTTCATTTTTTTATTGTTATTTTCTAACCTTGACAAGTTTTTAATTTTTTTTCTTACTTTATCCTTAAACCATAGATTGAAGTTCTTGATTGATCTTATTTCTAAGATTTAACGGGTTGTGAATTTAAGAGATTAACCCATGTTCAGGAAAATCATCTAGGTTCATTTATTGATTATTTTTCTTTTTTGAAGTTCATGTTTTTAGTTTCATCATTTTACAATAATTTAATTGAATATTAGGCTCCATAATGTCTTTTCTTTGCAAATAATTTTTCATTGCTTTTAAAAATGACCTAGGTTATCTCATTTATTTATTTATTTATCAGATTTAGATTATGTTTAAAGAGTTTTATTTAATTAAATTAAATGAATTGCTCAATATTTATTTTCAAAATATATCATTAGTATATCACCATCTCCATTCATTTTAATATTTTTTAATGTTAGAAAAAAATATTTAACTTGCAAACATAGTATAAGGTATTAAATCATTTGATTTTTTTAAGCTTATATTTTTTCCAGTTTTATCCTTTAGCATTTGATTTGCATGAAGATTGATCTCCCTTTTTATTTATTCTCTATATGATTTTCTACTACTTTCAAAAATAACACGGGTCATCTAGGGTCATTTTATTTATTAGTCACTTTTATTTATTAATTATATTATTAAATTAATCTGACTTGATGGATTTATTTAGGTCAATTACCTGAGTCTCATATTTAAAAAAAAAAAAAAAAACACTAATTCAGGTCGCATCATAGTGCAAGACACTGCTTTAGGTCTGCTCGAGTTATTAATTTATTTTGATTGGAATTTCATGATGTTCTTACGAGCTTATGTTACATCTAATGAGTCTTACATGTTAAAACATAATTGATTCTGGCTGATTCAATTTATTAGCATATGATCCTAATGAACTTGTATATAATGTATTGATGCATTTTAATTTAATTTTATTAAATCACCCAAAAGCAAGAACATGCTAGATTTGAGCAATATAATATCTAATCCTATCTCTCTTCACTTCCAAATAAAAATCCACCATGGTTTTAAAAATGTATATTGAAATTAATAAGTGTAATAATTTTGAAAATTCTTACATGAAAAACAAGATTTTAAATTAATTCTAATTAAATTATGCAAAAGTTTCGTGGGAAAGGGAAAAGGCCTAAAAAGGACAGATAATCTAAACAAGGTCATGTCGAGTGACTGGGCCTATAAATTCAGATCCGAAGACCATTAGGATGCAAACCGGGTCGAGATACCGAATCAAAATCTTAGAGGGCGGAAAAAACAGGGACGTGGTCGAAAAGTTTCAGGAAACAGGGATGAAAATGTTTCTTCTGCAAAATATCTCTTCACTTATCAAACAGCAAGCCTCAACATAGCAAATCATCATTTACGCATCTAATCACAACTGAGGCACCATAAAAATAAATCTGAACTATTATCAAAATTACAAATCTATCATCAATATTTATTCTTTAAAATAAAGTTTAATAAAAAAAGATCCGTCTAACTATGCTCGAGCTGGTGACCTTCTTTAACTGCAGTCAAATGCTCTACCACTGAGTCATGGATCCATCTGGCATCACACAAAACACATTTTATAATTAACCCTTTTCATCGGAAAGTTTCCCCATTTTTGGGTAGAAGATAGGAACGTGACTTCAAACTTATCCAGTGCGCTGTCAGAAATCTCATCCCTTGCTGTGTTCCACGTGGTCGGTCTTAAAAAAGAGGGTGGTGATTTCCACGTCCGCTTGAATTAAGTTTGGACGTTCGTACCACCAGTCGTTTCCATTCCTTTTTTTTTTGTGTGTGTTTTTGGATTCAATTCATCCTGCAAGCAAATGAACTACTCAACTCTGTCAGTCTTCAGCTATTAAGAAAGGAAGAAACCATCGAAACAATGAAGCAACAAAGTGCACATGGAACCTCTTACAAAATAGTTAATGCATGTGATTTTTAGTTAAGTCTTCACTCACGTGTGCGACACCTTCCAAGTGAAAGTCATTGATTTTAAAACTTACACACACCTACATCATTTTGTATTTAATTTTTTTATTAAATAAAATGAGGGTGATAATATTTGAACTTGTGACCGCTAGCTCATCAAGGTTTTAATATCATATCAAGAACCTATCTCACCTAAGAACTTAAAATATTAGATGAGATTCTAAAATATAATTTATATTATTTTAACACTAATAACCTTTATATAAATATTCAACATCATTGAGGTGATGTCGATGCTCATTCTCTATCTTATTTTTTCTTAGATGTGAGGAAACCCCATACCCCGAAAAACATATTTTATTGGTCCAGATGAGCAAGTAAAACTCCGGTTGTTCCAGATTCTTATAAGGGATACATGTCCTGACTCGAACTCTAGATCTGCTATGCAGATCACAAGTCCTTTCTCATCACACCACGCCCCTTGAAAACTAGTTTGTTGCTTAGGTGTTTGAAGCAAAAGGATGTGAGATACCGTTAACATGTCTAATGTCTAAATCAGTGTATATCCATATAATTTTATTTTTTTTAAGAAAATACATTTTGACTGAATTCGTTATGGTTACGGGGCATTCTTATGATATCTAAGTGAGATCTACCAATTTTTTTAGTTTAATTTTTGTTGAAGAATATTATCCAACAATAATAATACAATAACATAAAACAACAAGACTTAATTATAAGTAAATGAAATATTAATCCTGAGGAATCCTTTTAGAAATACAAGTATTTTTTGGTTATTTTAGTTTGTTTGGCCATAAATGGTGTTGTAAGGGACATCTCCACAAGTTAATTGTGAAAATATAAAAAGTAGAATAAAAATGTTACCTAGTTTTATGGTGTAAAAGATTGATAATGCAAAAGAAAATAATAAAATCATCCTAAAACATCATATTTAAGGTAAGTTGTTTCATGTGTTTTTCTTATATAAAAATTTACATATGGTGTTTACATGCTAAGATTTTTGTCTAAACTAGTACATGAGCTCTTGTTATCTAAAAAAGTAAGGTATTTTCTACTATGATGGTTAGCACTTAGCATTACATGGTAAACAAACAAATACCCACAAGATTGCAGCAAAGAATAAATAATAATTTAGGATTGCTAAATTTTGATACCAAAATAATACAGGTAAAACAAAGCAACCATGGAAGAGAAGATAGATTAGATGGGTTAAAAGGGCTAAAAGCTTGAACCTTTAATTTTCAGTTTTTCTTTTCTTTTAGAAAAAGCAAATATTATAGAATCCTCTTCCATCCTCCATTGTAGTAAAAATCCCCTTAAAATCTTACATAACCGATGACAACAAAACAAACGCCCTAAAGAACACTTGCTACAAAACAAAAGGAAGAAGAAACGGCAGGGAGAGAAGAGATCCACCAAATAAAAATGGCTAGAAAAGGGGACACAAACAAGAAATTACAATGGCAAAAACGAAAAGTAGTGATAAAAATAAAATGTTAAACTGAACTTACGAAGCAGCAAATCTAATAATTGTGAGCAGGCAGTTGAGGGTTGGGTAGCCTCCCCTCCTCACTTCCCTTCATTTTCATCAATCAAAAGCGAGCGAGCGAGTATTCCCTCGTTTTCTCCGTCACCCTTTCCCTTCTTATACTCCCTTTCCCTTTCCCCTTCTCCTCCTCCCCTCACTTCCCTTCTCTCTTCCTTTCCCACTCTAAATGGCATCAGCTTCATCTTTCTCTGCTACCAAATTCACCCAGCCGTTGCCTCTCAACGGCACCACCTCCAGATCTCATGACAAGCACCAATCTTTCTTTGATCCTCTTAGGACTACCCCTTCTTCTTCTTCTTTTCTTGGCTCCACCCGCAAACTTCGCTTGAGTTCCGCCTCCAAACTCAAGCTTTTGGCCAATCCCAACCGTCGATCTGCTGTTGTCGCTGTTTCTGATGTTGTCAAGGAAAAGAAGGCCAAATCTACCACCAATCTGGTAGCCAATTCCACAATTACCCTCCCCATCATTTCCCTTATCGAATGCATCTTTTTTGATTCTATTCTGGCTTTTTTGTGCTTTTGCTTGCATTTTCTGTGCACGAGAGACTGTTTATCGTATACTCTTTTAAGCTTTAATTTAAATCATTTCATTTTCTTTGTTTTTTAAATTGATTGTAACTATGTGATTAGGTTTGGGATTTAATTAGATGCCTAGACATTTAAAACGGAGAAGCTTCGTATGCGTGGATTTGTTAAAGCTACCTTTTGAATTCTGATGAACGGAATAGAAATCAAGAGCGTTTCTTTCTTTCTTTTTGTTTTTACTCATTTAATTTTTGGTGTCTAGTTGATCACTAAAGAAGAAGGATTGGTGGTATATGAAGATATGATATTGGGCAGAGCTTTCGAGGACATGTGTGCCCAGATGTATTACAGAGGCAAAATGTTTGGTTTTGTTCATCTTTACAATGGTCAAGAGGCTGTCTCAACTGGGTTCATCAAACTTTTGAAGCGGGAGGATTCTGTTGTCAGTACTTATCGTGATCATGTACATGCTTTAAGTAAGGGAGTCCCAGCTCGTGCTGTCATGAGCGAGCTCTTTGGCAAGACCACTGGGTGTTGCCGGGGCCAAGGTGGATCTATGCACATGTTCTCGAAAGAGCACAATTTGATCGGTGGGTTTGCTTTTATTGGCGAGGGAATTCCAGTGGCTACTGGTGCAGCATTTTCCAGCAAGTATAGGAGGGAGGTTTTGAAGGAGGTGGATTGTGATCATGTGACGTTGGCCTTTTTTGGTGATGGTACTTGTAACAATGGGCAGTTCTTTGAGTGTTTGAACATGGCAGCGTTGTGGAAATTGCCCATCGTGTTTGTTGTTGAGAATAACTTGTGGGCTATTGGGATGTCACACATGAGGGCAACTTCAGACCCAGAGATTTGGAAGAAGGGTCCAGCATTTGGGATGCCAGGTGTTCATGTTGATGGAATGGATGTTTTGAAGGTGAGGGAGGTGGCCAAGGAGGCAATTGGAAGGGCTAGGAGAGGAGAAGGACCGACATTGGTGGAATGTGAAACATACAGGTTTAGAGGACACTCATTGGCCGATCCTGATGAGCTTCGTGACCCTGGTGAGCACTTACATTTGGTTCTCGTTGTTTGGTTGTCTATTTTATTTCCGGTCGTTAGTTTAATGAATTTGCATTTAGCAGTTCAATTTGATCATTGTCATTTTCTCTTTATAATCCCATTTCTTCTATGTTTTGTGTCTTAGCTTTTTGCCTTTGCGAGTTTAAATGATATGAAGGACACCAGGTCCTGTATGATTGTTGTGAATGTTTCAGATCGTTTCCATTTCCCATGCTTGTTGAAATATCTGCCATTTACTGTAATAAATGTGTTTCATATTTCTCCATCTTGATTGGATGCAATATAGGACAAAAAGTTCAAAATGAGTTGCCAACTATGTATAGGTTTATTGACGCTTGTACGAGTTAAATTCTGGTTTTTATTGACCCTGCCAGTGTACAGCTTTACTTTTTAAGGAGGCATTTTATTATTTTGTAAACTTTTCTCATCTGCACCTTATAGCTCCCTTTCCTGTCTTGTTCCCAGTTTCTTCTTCTTGGCTCCTCAGCATAGTTAAAAACCTTCCTGTCTGTTATTGTGGTATCATCGTATAAGCACAGAGCTCTTCACAACATCTTATTGCAATGATTTCTATCCAATTTCATTTGTTGGTTTTTTCCCTCTGAATGAATGCCTTTACATCACGATACCATGACAAACATCCAGCTACTAAGAAATAAGCTCCAGTGATTAGTATTCAACAATGCTAGTCCATAAAAGGATATTGTTACTTGGGAGATTCCCTTGTATATTATCTGTGGTGGTTAGTAAGCCTAATAAGCATTTACATGTAAACTCATTAAGGTATTCAATATCTCAAAATTTTCAGTAGAGCACCTTGAAATGATTCGGTAAAACACAAGAGACTAGTATTTTGATTTCCTGTTTATAGTTTTGTCTCATAAGCCCTTGCACGTTTCTCTCCCTCAATCTCTTGGTTCCTTTTGGCAGCGGAGAAGGCTCACTATGCGGCTAGGGATCCCATCACAGCCTTGAAGAAGTACATGATTGAGAACAGCCTTGCCAGTGAGGCAGAGCTGAAGGCTATTGAGAAGAAGATAGACGAAGTGGTTGAGGATGCTGTTGAATTTGCAGATGAGAGCCCTCATCCATCACGCAGCCAGCTACTTGAGAATGTCTTTGCTGATCCAAAGGGCTTTGGAATTGGACCTGATGGCCGGTATAGATGCGAGGATCCAAAATTCACACAGGGTACAGCTCACGTCTAGGTTTTTGAAGTGGAACATTCATCAACTCCATCTGTGCTCGCTGGTCTGCACAGCTCCATATTCATTGAAGTTGGTCATTTGTTGCCGCCCTACATTACTGTTTAAGCAAGTTATGTTGTTTAGGTTACCTTTTCTATCTTGAATTTTAGCGTTGTTCTCTAAAGCATGTCTGTTCATTGTACTAGCGTTTTGAATAACAACCCTCTAATGGAGTAATGGTTCTTGGTTCATAGCTTTGAATGTTTGTACCTATGGATAATGGCTCCGGGTTTTGCAATTTTTTTGCCCATCGCTTCCATTTTAAATTTTTTCGTTTTGTTAGCTAATTATTGCTGCCGGCGATATCAGTTAAATTTCCAAGGATGACATGGTTTGTGCATGTGTTCCGAATATGAAATGATATGGTTGGATATACAGCATTATCCGACGATTATACCAAAAATTGCATTCTTTACAGAGCGCTGCGAAATTGTCAATCAGTGCCCTGCAAATTGTTAGCCTAGCTAAAAAAGGGAGGGAGATGATGTATGGAATTCGCTCCTCACCATAGAAATAGTGGTTTGAGCAAGTAGGGTGCTGTTGAGATTTGTCGAAGCAAACTACGGCACACTTGATGATATTTATTTCAGTGAGTTCCCAGTATAAACAACCAAAACTTCTTATTTGTCTCATAAAATCTCTTAGCATGTTTATTCTCTTAACAAGTTTCAAAAGTACAGCGCTCAAATAAGCTCAAGATGATGGCGAACAAATCTGTACTTCAATTGAAATAGAGAAAATATCAGGAGCACAGAAGGCAGACAAGGTAACACTAAGACTAAGTGCAACTACAAGGTGATTCTTATCATTCACATGGCGAGCAAAAAGAATATGCAAGAAGGGACATCTCTGCACCAAAATAGATGGGATCACAACTTCAAAGCAGCAATCGCTTCTGGTTTAAAATCAATCCTTAGACCCAAAACTCGCCGAACCTCTGCAGGGGTTAGTCTCCAGGTCATAGGTCCTGAGTTCTCACCCCAGAAATCTAGAATCTCAGATACCTTTTCTAAGTTGAGGATAGTTGCCATTTGAGTGAGTCGAGCAAACTTGTCTCTGACAGTCCTCTGAGTCATGCTGGAGAAATGGCTTACCAATGCCCTCACGTCCCTGTCAAGCTGAAGGCCTCCAAGCTGACTAAACCTCTTCTGCATCATGATCACTTCGAGCCTCTTCACGATGAAGTCAATGACCAAATGTACAAATGAATCATAGTTGTTGGCAGTCATTAGAGGCTGGAGCCATGATACATTTGTCTCCACAGAGTGGAGAAGCCTCTGGACCCATGGGTCATTCACCTCATTATCTGCATATTCAACCTCAGATAATTCATAACTGATGGTCGCTACACTATCTAATACTGGACGGATTCGAGGTGTAACAGTTGCCACCAGTTGTTCCATGCCAGCATTCAGGGCTTGCTTTAGAGTATTGCTCATATCACCCAACTCGGACAAACAAGATTTCACCCTTTCTCTATCTGCTGATGCAGGGAATGCCTGTTGAAATTATTGCAGGAGGTTTAATTGTTAGAAATTGAGGTGATTTCAACAAACAAGGAATAAAAGCAATTCAAGTGATTGAAATCAACCATGTCAACTGGTATAATAGGAAACAAGTATTGAAATAAATAAAATGAACATGGAAGGAACAACTATTGAAATTATTGTGGACATTTTAATAATTAGCAATGAGGTGGTTTCAACAAACAAGCAAGTTTTTACCAAAAAAAAACAAACAAGCAAGAAAAGCATTCCAGGAATTTGAAAACAACCATGTCAAAGGGCACAACATAACATTAGTAACAAAATTAACAAAAGGATCATCGAAATATGCTCGAGAAACATCCATACTCATTTAATTACAATATTTAGTTCAACATAAAACTTACAGAATCAGCCATACATTAAATGTAGATCATGATGCCATTTATTCTGATTTTTTTTTTAATCCTTGAAGTCCATGTAATCTCTATCATTTCCCTTAATATAACAGGTTCAATGTGGAACATTACTGGATAACAAACATATTCTAACAGTAACTTATAGTGTGACAAAATAAAAAAACAAAAGCAAACGCAAGGCATAGACTATCAAACACAGCAGCTATTTCTTTTGGTCACTTGAAGCAATAATTGTAACTTACCTCAGCACATTGCTCTTCAATCTCATGCTTCAACTTCAAGACATACTCGCTACTCACATCCATATTATTCAATGCAGTGGCAAACTCAGTCCCAGTCTTTTGTACACCAACACCACCCAAAAACAGCTTTGCACCAAGGTTTAGTTCTCTCATTTTCTGTTGCAAAGCTTCATGGTATTCATTACTTAACAAACTACCTGCAGCACTCAAGACTGCAATCACAGAATTAACGTTTGAAGTTGATATTGCCCTTCTCATGCAACTTTGTAGAACATAGAACACATCGTCAACAGTAGACGTTGTTAGGCTATCAGGCACATGCTCATCAATCTTAATAGCTTTCCTTACATTTTCAACCATAAAGAATCCCTCTAAAATCACATAAAACCCTGTGATCTCCTGAACTACTCTACTAAAACTCCCACCCCTAAATGATTTAGTAGCTCGTGGAACCAACTCGGGGTCAACAGAGCTCAACCCTTTAATCTTCGAAACCATGAATTCTGTATAATCCTCACCTAATTGCATCAGTGACAATATCTCTTCCAAATACAACTCAATCTCTCTTGGGTCTGGCCCTTCCGGTGCACCAACAGCAAGCAAGTTCTTATTCTGTGCATTAATTTCCGACGCCAACTTCCCCAGTTTCCTGTACTCCATATATTTCTTCAAAATCAAAGAACCCCTCGAATCACACTCCTCTTGTAATTCGCAAATTGCATAAACAATCCCATCTTCACCACACAAACCCCTCAATATCTCATCATTTTCTTCAATAGCCAAAACAATATCCTTAAACAAATTCGTCAAGCCCCCAACAAAATTAGCATTGCTACTAACATTGCTATTACTATAACTCTTTTCCATTAGCTCCACTAAATTCTCAAACTCAAGCCTAGATCGCATCGAAATCACTTTCTTTAAATATCCAACATAAACCTGCAAGCCCTCTTCTTCCAATCCTAGAGGCGAAAAAAGCCTGATAAACCTCAAAATCGTCGAATGATCCCTAGAATCCACCGCAGCCGACAACTTCTTGCCCACAATTCCTTCGAGCGTTCTCTTCGACGCCAACAACTGCTCTCTCTGATCCGATCCAGAATCTTTATACTTTGCATCAATCTGCAAAAATGTCTGCACATACTTGGCAGCAGACTCATAATCCTCTTTTTCAAGCGCATTCTTCACTCCTTCAATACAATTCCCTCTCTCAACAATCGCATCAATACGCAAGAGGGTGGAATTAACACGCGACTGAGCAAGATCGAGCTCGCGCACTTTAGCACTCACGTGATCTGCTAAATCGCAGGTGGAACGGACATTGGAGTGCATATGGTCGAAATCGGCTCTGACAATCTCGAGAACATCAGCGGATTTTTGGAGGTGATGAAGATGCTTGTCGAGATCGGAACGTTGGGATAAAAGAGTATCGAGGTTTAGGTCGAGACCGCGTTGGTAGGCTATGCATTCGTGGAGGAGACGAGTCATGGCGCCTACGTCGGTTAGGTTGCGCACATGGTCTAAGGCTTCAGGGGTGCCGAATTTAATAGAGGGAGAGGCGAGGGTGGTTTCGTCTTCCTGTTGGGGTTCTTCTTGTAGTGTCTGTGGTTGAGGTTTCGGGGATTTCGTGACAGCTCCATTTGGGGTTGCTACCATTATTTTGTTTTTTGGATCTTGGATCTGGAGGAGGAGGAGGAGGAGGAGGAGGAGCCCGGAGAAAAAAGGATATTGATGAACAAGCAGGTGAGGAGTGGTGTTTTGATCTTTCACCTGTTAAAGGTTTTTTTCGGTTTCTTTATTTTGGGGTCATGTAGATCCATACAAACCCATACAGTACGGTACTAATCCCCCCTCCCCAAGTTTACCTTTCTTTTTGTTTAAATACTATTTATGATAAATGGAGCGGCTATATATTATTATATCAAAATTCAAAATAATCTAAAAATATAAAAAATAATTAATTTAAAACAATTTTTTTTCAAAAAATACTTTTAAAACATAATATTAAATAAAGCATATATCAATGGAAATGAAATTTTATTTTCTAGATGGCATCTTTCAAAGAATTTTTTTTAAATCAAATTATGTAATACTGTCTTAAAATATGTTTATGAAATACTAGCAATTATTTTTTAGGGTGATTTTCTCTTTAAAACATTTTAAAATAATATTATTTTTATTTTTTAAGATTTATTTTTTATATCAACACATTAAAATAATTTAAAAATATTTAAAAAATAATTTAAAATAAATATTAAATAATTATTAAAAAAAATAGGTTGAAACACCTCTTAATTGAAATAGATATGTGTTGATTTTCAGTGTCCTCTTGAAATTTTGCAGGGTAAACCTCCTAATATTTCGCATTTGAAGATCTTTGGGTGTCAATGCTTTGTTCACCTTTATTCCAATCAACGTGACAAACTTGACCCTCGAGCTTCCAAATGTATTTTCTTAGGGTATTCTCATACCAAGAAAGGGTACAAATGTTATGATACCATGCGTCAGAAGCTTTATGTCAGCAGGGATGTTCGATTTATCGAAACCAGCCCTTATTTCAATACTCCTAATCAGGGGGAGTCCTTGGAAGACTTAGTTCCTCTTCCTAGAGCAGAGATCTGCAGCCTCGACGTGACTAGGCCCACTAGGCCTAATAATCCAAATGATATCATCCCGGTTGACGATCCTTCGTCTGCGATCATGCCAATAGAACCTATGTCCCTAAATTCGTCAGATGAAGTGCCAGCTCCAAGACGCAATCCTTCACGACCTCGACAGTGCCCTTCCAAATTTCAAGACTATGTGGCTTATATAGTCAGGTATCCTGTCTCGAATTATTTGGATTACTCAAAAATCTCACCCTCGCACTCTGCTTTTTTGTCAGTCATATCCAATGATCATGAACCTTGAAATTTCGCTGAAGCTCAATCTCAACTGGTGTGGAGAAAAGCCATGGAGGAGGAATTGACCGCCCTAGCTGATAATAATACTTGGAGTCTAGTTCCCCTTCCAAAAGGTAAACATGCAGTTGGTAGCCGATGGATATACAAAACCAAGTTCAACTCTGATGGATCTTCTAATCGACACAAAGCTCGCCTTGTGGCTCAAGGCTATACTCAAGAATTTGGTGTTGATTACAAGGAGACATTTGCTCCTGTTGCAAAAATGACCACTGTAAGAGTTCTTTTATCTGTTTCAGTCAATAATGGATGGTTTTTATCTCAAATGGACGTAAAAATGCCTTTTTACATGGAGATCTTGAAGAAGAAGTGTTTATGAAGCTTCCTCCTGGCCACTCCTTAAGTGTCACTCCTAATTTGGTATGTAAACTTCATAAATCTATTTATGGGTAAAAGCAAAGTCCCCGTGCATGGCATGCAAAGCTTAGTGGAGCCCTTGCTACATTAGGTTTTAGCAAAGCTTTGCTGATTCCTAACTATATATCCGGTTCCAAAATGATGATAAATTGGTGGTTCTAATTTATGTAGATGATTTAATTATATCAGGAAATAATATGACTCCATTGCTCAATTGAAGAAAACTCTTCAACAATTATTTTCCATTAAAGATCTTGTTCCCTTAAAATACTTCCTTGGGATTGAAATGGCTTCATCCAAGAAAGGATTTTTTCTTAATCAACGAAAATACACTCTTGATGTGCTCTAAGATGCAGGTATGCTTTCAACTAAACCTTCTGCTACTCCTGTTGATAGCAAACTAAAATTATTTCTTGCAGGTACGACCCTTACCTCGCCTAAGTATTATCAACAACTTGTGGGTAAACTTATTTATCTAACGATTACTCGTCCAGATATTACCTACGCTGTCAGTCTGGTCAGCCAATTCATGCATGCTCCAACCGTTCATCATTTCAGCATGGTCAAGCGAATTTTGCGATACCTGAAAGGAACTATCGGTCGCGGAATTATCATGACTAGAAACAACCATACCAACATAATGGGATATACAGACTCCGATTGGGCTGGAAATCAACTTGACCGACACTCGACTACTAGATATTATATGTTTGTTGGAGGTAATCTTGTGTCATGGAAGAGCAAGAAACAACATGTCATAGCTCGCTCCAGTGCCGAAGCCGAATACCGTGCAATGGCGGCTGCGGCTTGTGAACTTGTGTGGCTTCAGAGCCTTCTAACAGATATGGGCTGTTTATCGGTCACTCCAATGAGCCTTTTTTACGACAATCAAGCTGCCATGCATATTGCCAAGAACCCTGTGTTTCACGAAAGAAGTAAACACATCGAAGTTGATTGTCATTTTATCCGTCAGCAAGTTCAATCAAACAACATCACTACACATTATGTGCGGACCGGTGATCAACTTGCCAATGTGTTTACCAAAACTGTGCCATCCTCCCAGTTTCATCGTCTTCTTTGCAAGCTTGGATCCATAAACCCTCTTGATCCAGCTTGAGGGAGAGTGTTGGAGATTGCAGTCTTAAATGGCAGAATTGAAGGCTGTGCACATTCTGCCTTGGAGAATGTGCACAGTAATTGGTTAATGTGTTCCTTAATTACTGTAATTAATACTAACGGGAATAATACCGTTAGTAGCTGTTTTATTCTTTCTCTTTTGTCAGCTCATTAAGGTTCCATTGTGTATAAATTCATCACTGTACAAACACTTAATTTTTATGACAGAAATTACAACATTGCTGTAATCCCAGCAATAACTTAATTTTTATGACAGAAATTACAACATTGCTGTAATCCCAGCAATAAACCTTTCTTCTTCTTCATACCAGAAAGCTATTAATTTCTTCAAACCTCAATATCATTCTCTCCGCCAATCCAACTTCAGTACCCAAAACTCATTTGCTGCTTGTTCCGCTCTAACTCTCTTCACTTGCCCTCAAGAAAAGGTCTCAGACTCTCAATGTTTTAGCAGTTGTAGATAAGGAACCCGAGAATGCGGAGAAGATTAACAACGTGAACCAGGAGAATGGTGACTTTGAATCCAAGAAGCAAACCAAACCATGCGAACTATACGTCTGTAATCTTCCAGGGTGTTCCGACATTGCAGACCTTGCAGAAATGTTCAACTCTTTTGGCTCTGTTCTTTCTGTTGAGGTACATATTTTCATCTATCACTTTGGACCTTTAGAGACATCTGGGTTAGGTTATGTAAGGAAATACGAATTCTAGTTTATCTTTCAAAATTTGGATTCGATCATCTGAATTTCAGATAACTCTATCCTAACTCAATTCTGAATTTTCAAGTGAATTTTTATTTTGGTTCTATTGCAGCTATGATTAGTCAAATCTTTTTCATTGTTTTGATTCAATCGCAACAGCTACACTATATAATTTGGAAACTTGGTGGGACTATAGCCAAAGATTGGAAAGATGAAATTCTGTAAAGTATGGTGGATACTGGTTAGGCTTTTTGCTGAATCAATGAGATTGAAACAAAATTAGCCTGATGGGAAGGTGGAAACTTGGGTTTTAGCTGAATATAAAAAGTGAAACAGGACTCGTCACTTATAAAGCTGTGGGATTGCACTCTCATGTTTTCGATTCCTTGTTGATCTAATTGCAGGTTTCTCGGAACCCTGGGACCGGTGTAAGCCGAGGATGTGGTTACATCACATCACAATGAGTTCTATAAGAGTCGGCTAGGACTGCAGTCTCTGCGTTGGATGGATCAGTTGAGTGTGAACTAGCTACCATTTTTTAATTATCATTGTAAGTATTTCTCTTTTCTGTCTGATTTACGTATTGCCTGAAATTCGTTTACTATTTTCAAGGATGTCGGTGGCAGGGAAATGCGGGTTAGATATTCAGTTGGAATGAGTTCAGGGAGAAGGAACCCTGAGGCTCTGGACTCGGCACAAGTTGTACATAGGTAGGTAATCTTCCCTGGAATTCAAAACTGGAGGACTTGAGGAATCTATCTAGTCAGTTTGGGGCTGTGGATGGTGCAAGGGTGCTGTATCATCGTAAAGGAGGAAAGAACCGTACTTATGCCTTCCTTTCATTTTCATCTGCTGCAGAACGTGATGCTGCACTTTCAATGAATGGAACAGTTAAGTTCATTAGCATCCTCCCTTTTTTCAACTTTCTCTCTTCTTTCACTTCATTTTGTCATTGTTGCCAGTTAATTGAATTTTTCTTGCAGGCCTTCTATGATCGTGTTTTAGTTGATAAAAGAGGGGTTGAGAGACGACCCCGCTCTGGCTGAAATTTTGCTGCTTGCATATATGTAACGAGGCTGGACAGATTCAATAGCTCGAAGCATTCTCCTAACCTGAAATATCGGCAGAGGGTTTGCTTTCTCATCCTCGTTCCTTCGTATTCAAGTTTTGCATCTCACACTGAAGTTTGAGTACCCGTCAAAGTTTTGTAGGCATCAACTTCATATTAAAAGTACATTGAGAAAATTTAAGTAGATATAAGTAAAATGTAAACCCTGATGAAGCATCACGAGAATGTTATGGCCTAGTAATCACCAGCAAGCAATGCAACAGTGCTAAAACTCGAGAAGAATACAGAAACTGTGCTAGGTTTGTTGCAATCAATGTGCAGCAGCTGTTAAATGTTGTGTCAGTGTGCTTAGCCTCCAACGGTCAATGATTATGAGCATCCTCGGTCACCCAGTATCAGAGCTCTCGTTCATAATTATGTCAACCTCCAGCTACCAACCTACAACCACTGTATTAACTCTTCATCTCTCGACCCTTAACCGCTCTATTTGATCCTTGTAAATAGGAGGCTTATTTCATGAGTGCTGAAGAAAACACTACATTTTTTGGACTGTATTGGGGGCAGGCTGAGTATTTGTATCATTCCTTCAATAATATACAATTTGTTGTCTCCGTGGACGTGCCTGATAAATTTGCTTGTTTGTGTTTTTGTGTGTGTGCGTGTTTGCTTTGGATACAGCATGCACAATAGAATGAAAAAGAAGATAAAGGGGATGCCTCTGTTGTTGCTCACCCATCAATTCCAAAAGGAGTGATCCACTATAACATGTCATGCGATTCTCCTTGTTAATAATCCACAGACGCCAAATCAGCACGTCATAGCGTTCCCTGAAAGATAAACGCTAGCTTCTTGAGCGGCATTTGAATCGTTTCAGCAACTCTTCTATCCTTCAAAAACACATGCGAGAAAGCCAACGCAACGTATCTCTGATTGATAATCTCCAAAGCAACATTCACTTTGTTTTTCCTTTTTATCTGGTTTATATTTTATTATTATTATTTGTTTCATATGATATGGTTTATAAAATTGAAAACTATTCAGTTTCATCCTATATTTTCTTACCTCATCATTCTTTTTTATTATTATTATTGTATTATTATAATATATTATTATTATTATTATTATTATTATTATTATTATTATTATATGGGGTGGGCTCAGCTCGACCAATTGGGCTGAACTTCACCGAGTTAGGCCAACAGTGGCCCAACAAGGATAAAACACTTAATGAAGGTCTTATATCTTTAACGTGGAATAAAACACTTGTACATATTACTCTATCTATATTCACAAGGAAAAAAACATTCTAATGCGGGATAGAAACTTTGGAAATGGTTTTATTATTTAAAACGTAAACTAATTGATCATCAAACATTATCACATTTTCAAAGAACATTGCCATCATCGACCCACAGCAGGCGTTTGAAATGATTGGGCAGTTTCTCAAAACACAGGTTTTGAACAATGACTAGGTTGTAATAAAAACAGTTATACAGGGAAATTGAACATCCTCATGTCTACTACTTTCACCCAATTCACCACATGTCCTTCAATACACCGATTAATCGTTTTTTTTTTTTTGTGTTTCCCTTATTGTTTTTGATCGCTAAAGACGGAGGATGATGAGCCAAATCGATATTTAAAATATATTATTAATTAAAATATATAGATCCACAAATAAAAAAAATGTTGTTGGGTCGCCCATAAAGAATATTTCCGAGCCGCTGACAATCAAGTCTTCTGCACCCAACTCAAAACAATCATTTCTTATGCTTTGCTGGTATGCCATCAATTTCATTCTTACGTGCCCTTTCCTCATTGGATGAAGATGCCTAAAAGATATCTGTGCTTGCCTTCGCTCCCACGTTGCGTTCAGTCATGCTTTTCATGGGTAGACGCAAATCATCGTCCCTGGAATGGCCCGCACCTAGACCACGTCACATGCTTTTTTTTATCAGGTTACGTGCTTCTAATTTGCAGCCCTCATATAATAATAATAATAATAATAATAATAATAATAATGTGATAGGCTTATTTGCACGCAGCCAACAGCCGAAAAAACTTATTTTGTCAAAACTTTATGACTAGTGAATGTGATACAAGTTTTATTTCGATTGATTGTTAATTCTATAAATTGAACTATACCTTAGAATCATAAATAAATAAAAGAAATATTATAGAAAATGTGCAGGCATTTGCAGTATATATTTGCAATATTCACTCTCTCACATTTTACATGAATTCATTGTTATTTTTCTTATTATAGTCCTAAATTTTTTCTGCAGAGGATTGCATTCTTTTGAGATCAAATTAAAAGATAATTGATTCAAGTTTATTTACAAATGACAAGATTTATAGTCCTCGATTTTTTTCTACAGAGGATTGCATTCTTTTGAAATCAAATTAAAAGATAATTGACTCAAGTTTATTTACAAATGACAAGATTGAAAGGCGAATCAATATATAAAAGCCTAAAAAATGGTGGCGGGTTCAAAGTTACTGTGAAAAGTTTAATCTAGTTCTTCAACTTTCTAATTTTGGTTTCTCATTATTTTTGCAATTTAATTTTGGTACAAAAATTATTTTTATTAGTTTGTAGTTTCTAGTTTGAGAGAAAAAAGAGAGATGGTCGGCTTTCAACCTCGAGAGACAAGATCATCGTTCAAGCTATTTTTTATCACCAAAATAGTTGTGTTTAGTGTTCAAGGATTTCATGCAATAAGACAGGTTCGATGATGGTTGTTTGTAGCTTCAATACTGTCTAAAAATATACATTTGAGTTGAGAAAGATAGATTTAACCTGGTTTATTTTTGGGTTTTTTAATTTTTATGTTTGGGTTGATGAATTGGTTTTTAGATGATTTAAGGGTGCTGATAAGGTGTTTTTTGGATTAAAATAAATTAAAAATTGAGTTGAAAGGGCAATTGTCTTGATTGATTTTGAGTTCATAGTTAAAATCTATTTATATTCTTAGGAAACATATTAGCGAGTCCAGACTTCAAAATTTTTTTTGTTCTAACTCGCGAGGTAGTGCAGACCCATTCTATTATCGCTTGATTACATACAAAATTTATTTTAAGATAGAAAATTATTAGACACAATTGATCACATAATATGTTGCAAAATTAAATATTTTGATTTATATTTATCTTTCTATTTTTTGAGTTTAGTCTTTAGTTATGACCCTTTTTTTTTACATTTTATTAGTGATAATAAATATTTAATTAAATAAAAAAATTTATTAATATAATTAAGTATCTGCTCCGAGTTATGAGATCTACATTTATCTCTCTTTTGTTCTAATACTACTTTACTTATTATTAACATTTTTTTTTGTTATATATATTTATTGTCATGAGTAATTCTAGATTTATTTGATTAGATTCATGCAAAAACTTTTTAAATTTTTACTGGGAATTGTTATATTGTCAAAAACATGTCGAAAAAATCTATATATTTTCTTTTAAAAAATAATATTATCCAACCCGTGACGAGCACACGGGTCAAATAGCTTAGTCGAGTTAATAACATAATTTATTTTTTGATTATAAAAATTGTATCAAATGTGCAGATTATATTAAAATACCCTGCAATATGATACCTTTCCGAATTTAAGGAGAAATACAAAAGAATTTAGATACATTTCAAATAAACAAAAAATATAACTTTTTTGAAAACAATGGGTGATGGTAAAGCACCCGAACCAAACAAGTATGAAATATATAACAACAAAAAATAATTAAAATTAAAACTGAAGGTATTTTCATTGTACATTCTCAACTTAAGATAAAATGCCCTTTTATCATGTTGTTACAAACACGATGGTAAAATGATGTTTTTTAACGATGGATCATTTTTCTTCTTCTTGCTCTTATCTCTTAAAAACTATAGATTAATCATTTTTATTGTTGATAACTTAACTTTGATCCTTATTCTTTAGATTTTTATTTCTCCTTTTGGTTCTTTTATAAAAAAATATTTGTTTTCTTCAATTTTAATGTCATATATTATGTTTTTCATTTTAGTTTTTTTTTTCTTAGCCATTTCATAAAAGTTTTATTAGTTTTGAATTTCATCATTCAATTCAAGCTCATGATTAATTTTTTTTTTTATCTTTTTGTAAAAGTCATTTTCTTTTCAATTTAACCTTCTAAAAAATATTATAGATGTTCTCTAAATTTTATTGTGATTTTCACCTTATCATTTCAATCATTAAGTTTTTATTGTAGATCTTTTTGTATAATTGCTTTTTTTTTTATTTCACCATTCAATGTTTAATTTGGTGAGGATTGAATCTTATAATGTTTTAATGTATTCTATTTCTAGTCTAATGATTTGTGTCACATGTATAAAAAATTAGTGCGAGTTGATATTTTTTTTATTTCATCTTTTATTGTTAGTTTTTTTTTAAAAGAAAATCAATTTTGTAGTTATCTTTAATTATTCTCATATGAGTTATCCTGGTCTCATGATATAGACAATGAGTTTTACGGATTAACCTTGGTTAACTCTTTTTTTATTATCCAAGTTACATGTCTATCATGTTATACTTAAGCTTTTTTCTTTTATCTAATTTTGTATTTTCAAATATGTTTTCTTTCAAGTTATCATGATTTTGTTTTACAAAGATTCTATTTATTATAGTAACTTATTTTTTAAAATGTCTAGTTACAATAAATTTAATTTGTTAAACATGATTAAAGCTATAACTCAAGTCTTTAATTTTTGTAACATGCTTGTATTAGCTTGACGTATTTGTTTCTGGAAAATCCATAAGTCATGCAGGCTGTACTATGTACCAAAAGAATAATATTACTAAAGAAAAACTTAAAATTAAATTAAAAGTCACCTCTAACTTAAGTTTAATGCACGAAGAGAAGATTCGATTGTACGTGCCACGTGTCAAACGCTTCACCATAAGATCTCAAAGTGTGTTCTCCAAGGCCAGCGTGGCAACCCCTCTCAAAAATATCTTTCCCAACAATCCAAAAACCATGCAACACGTGTCCCGTTTGGCCCCCACCAATGAGGACAATTAAAACCACAGCATTGAAGTACCGGTTCCTACAAGAAAAATAAAAACTGTGGCCCATATGTTGACACGTCATCTAAACTAACTAGTAGCCAATGGCGGCCCACCTTTTGATCGACCCTCGGATCTCCTCAATCAAATAACTAAACCAAAGCACTCTCTCAGCCCACCTTGGCGAGAAGATATTTTTAGCGGTTTTTGCGGTTGCGAGTGAAAGTTGGAAAAAGGAGGCAGTTTTTGCTATCTCATCTTCACTAAAATTAATTTCAGACATTTTTTTTTAATTACTGTCATGCTACGGATGAGTTTAATTTTGCTCTAACATTAACCAAAACACTCTCTCTTCTCGTTCTTTCTTTCTTCCTGATACAACCACAATTTAATTTTGTTTTTTCTTCTCTTCAGAAATTAGGGTTTGTCTGTAGTGTTAAGTTTCAAATTTCCATTTTTTTTGTTTTGCTTGGTGTAAGTATCATCGTGTTTGAGAATGAGTAAGGTGGTGCTGAGTAGCAGTAATGAAGAGGCGGAGGGGATGGTGGTGGAGTTAGAGACAGAGAAGAAGGATATTGGATCGTCGGAGGTGGTTCGATGGGAAAAGTTTCTACCAAAGATGGTGCTCGGAGTTCTCCTGGTTGAAGCTGATGATTCTACTCGTCAGATTATTGTTGCTCTTCTCCGAAAATGCGGTTACAGAGGTTTGTAATTCTTCCTTTTCACACTTCGTTGCTCTTACCATCTTTTTTATTTTTCTGTAATTTCTTTATTTCTGTCTAATTTCAATTCAATCCTCATTTCTTTTTTCTTCTCGATCAACTTATCTTTTTTCAAGTAGACAAAAGTTTTATTTTATTTCTTTGTGATATAAACATGCAGTATCTCGTGGCTGCAATACCATCTTGGCATGTTTTCGCTGTTTTTGATAAAGATTCATCTTTTTTTTTTAAAAAAAAAATTCGATATTTCACTTCTGTTTTGGTTTTTAGGGGATTGGAATTTGTGTTGAATCTATCTATTATGCTTGGTTGAATAAGGCGGCATTACATTTTTTTGCTGCTCTTGATGGAAAAATATCTATCATGCTATGTAGCCTGGATGGATTTACTTCTGACCGTTGCTCAGTAACCTGTTGATTGCTCTTTCCCTCTTTCTCTGATATATGATGTAATTGAACATTATATTTAATTTGTGAGTACTATATGAGTCTGCAATTTTCGAAAAAAATAAAAAATCATGTAATACTCAATTTTTGGTATCATGGTCTTCGACTGAAGATGTATGCTTTTCTCTCTGAGCAGTTTCTGCTGTTCCTGATGGATTGATGGCGTGGGAGACTTTGAAGGAGAGACCCCATAGCATAGATCTCATATTAACTGAAGTGGAGCTGCCATTAATTTCGGGATATGCGCTTCTTTCTTTGGCCATGGAGCATGATGTTTGCAAAAACATTCCTGTCATAAGTATGTAAACAAAAGCCTGTTTTTGTTAACTTTACTACCTTGATGTTTTGTTTATCGTTGTGCTAAACAATGTCAGGTTTTTTTTGCATCTTAAACATACAGTGATGTCTTCACACCACTCAATTAGTATGGTTCTGAAGTGCATGTTAAAAGGAGCAGCTGATTTTCTCGTTAAGCCTGTTCGGAAGAATGAATTAAGGAACTTGTGGCAGCATGTTTGGAGAAGGCATACTGTATGTTTAACTTTCTAGTTCGTCGTTTTCGTTCTGTTATTCTGGCTCGAGCATTCTGCTAAGGGTTTTTTTTTTACAATTATTGATCAGCTCACTGCTGGAAAAATCCCTCGAAACTCGCATAAAGTTGAGGCCTCATCTGAAAACAACGCAGCTTCGAGTGATTTTGCGACATCTTTGCAGAAAAATAAGGATTGCAGCGAGAAAGGGAGTGATGTCCAAGTGAGTATTAGGTCACTTAATTATCACTCTTGTAGAAATATGCAGTCTGTCTTTGAATTCATTCTTCTGATGTATTTGGAAAATTATAAAAAATCACTTTGGTTCAGTTTTGGTTTCGAGAGAACACCAAAAAACCAAACCGATTTTTTTCAACAGAAAACAAAAAAAAACTGAATTAGCCCAAGCCAATCGCACTAAATCCTCTAAAAAAAACCCAATTAAAAGATCCATGTACTAATTTTGCTTTTTTTAAATAGAGAACCTAACCAGGTTAGGCTGAACTGGTTTTTTGGTTTTTAAAATAAAATCGGTTCAGTTGGACTTTGTGGTCCAATTCGAACTGAACTGACCGACGCTCACCCCCTATTCCCATATGTCTTCTTCTGAATGCGATGCAGACAGGGGAAGAAATAGTTGATTCAGTATTTTCATGTAACCTGACGAGAAATCAATCGATTCTCCTCTTGCATCCCCAACTCCTTTTGGCTCGTCAGTTGCACAATCTTTGTAAAGCAGTAAGCTATAGATATATCCAGGATCCATGATGAAATTCATGTACAACACTTGTGGAGTGAGAAACAATTTCTCTTTCCGGATTAGGTTGAAGTATCACATAGAGACTGCATGTTTGCCACTTCCCTTGCAGAGTTCTTGTACGACCCCTTGCCTGGAAGCTGAGACTGCTTACTTGCATAATATGCAGGGACTTTCACACCTGAATTATAGGAGTGCTTCAAATTTGAGCGATGCAGATAATGAGAAGTACGAAAATAATGCCAAAATAAATGAAAGCCCAGTAAATCCCGAGAGCAAGACCGGAGGTATGTCTCACGTTTACATTCCTTCTTTTTACTTGTCATAGTCTACAACTGCTTGAAAACTTTGCCTTCTTTGTTCAGTAATACCAAACAAAGGGACATCTAACACAGTATTTGTTGCAGAAATGTCAAACAGGACAAGACCTGACAGAGAACCGTACCATGGAGCTTATAATCCAACTGCTCTGAGACCGCCAGAGGAGCATGCTTGTGCTAAGTCAGTGATTCATAATGAGGACTCTAGACCAGAAAATGAGGAACGTGCTAATAGCTCCTTTGGCCACGACGATGTACTTGGTGAAACCTCAAGTGGAGCCATTGACTTGATTGGTACCTTTAATAATCGCCCAAAGCACACCTATACACACTCTAGTTTACAAGATGTGACAAACAAGTTTGAATCCCCTCCACTACTTGAACTCTCTCTCAGAAGATTGTATCCCAGTAGCTCAAAGAACCATGGGGTAGATGAAAGACATGCATTGAACCATTCCAATTCCTCAGCCTTCTCATTGTAAGTTTTTGTACCCCATAACCTTACAGCTAAACTTGAAATACTGGTTATGAGATAAAACCTGAGCCATCATACTGTTTTCCATCTCAAACTCTAGTTTAACATCATGGAAGTGAGTCTATCTCCCTTCCAAGTTTTCCTCTTTTTTGTTCCAGTTTTGCTTTTCTTTCTCATGTTTTTATATTTATCAAATTATTATTTAGCTATCATGTAAGGTCCATCTCTCTTGTGCTTATTCAGTATAATTTACTCCATTATAATAAAATATCAGGCATAGATGAAGGAAGAAACAGGAGTTCTGGGACGGTGGATTTTTAATGGAATAGGTGGCTATGAGATTCAATATTGATATTAGATAGGGTGTTCCCCAATTGTTGAATGAAGGGATCATGATTACATATTAACTGATTTGTTAAGGAACAGGATCTGTGTTGTTACAGTTTTTTCCTTTTATGATGTGTTTTCTGCTCTACCTAACGGGCTTGTAGCTTCTTTGGTAATCATCCATAGCAAGAGAGATGGATTCTTGAGTTCAACCCTCACTTTTGTCAGAAACAATTGTGGTTTCTGCACCCTGATTGCATAATTTTAATGAAAGTTATTTCTTTTTAACTCTCGAAGGTCACATTTGGAAATGCTACTCTGATTAACTCATAGGTCCTCTCTGCAGGTACAATAGTAAGACACTGCAACCCCCCTTTCCAACATCTGCCAGCAATGGCTTAGATTCCAAGGAAGAAGCCAGCAAGTATCCTGATCCATCATCCAATCAACTTGCTCAAAATGCTGGTAATATTTCTCAGAGACATGATGCCTCTTTGAGTGGCAATCAAGAAATTATGACCACTCCAGTCATTGTCCAATCCGGGAAGGCAGAATTAGCACACTCAAGCCCTCAGCTTGCATTGAATCCTGTTTTAGGATCAAGGCTTGACAATATCTCTAGCAGACGTGGTCATGTTTTCTCCCCTCTATGTTATACACAATCAAATGCAGCATGGAATACCAAACTTGCAGGGCAGCAACTGTCTCCATTTCATTCAAATCCTGAAGCTCTTGATTCCAAGCAAAACCACAGGTGCTCTGCTGAAACTGCATACTATGTTGATCAAAATGATCTTCAGCAGAACACTATGGAACCTGTGGATGAAATGAGACATGATTCACCTGCTGCTGGTCAGAGTACTAGTAGTAGTTTATGTAACGGTGTTGCCAATAATAAAAATAATAATAATAGCAGTGCATATGAAAGCTTTGGCAGTAGAAATGATGGAAATGCCTCGTCAGTTGTGACAGCTGAGAAGTCCATGGCTCAAGAGAACTTGAATAATGGGGGTAACTTCAACCATGATGGTTTTGGAGGGATAGATTCGTATCGCTCTAGCCAAAGAGAAGCTGCTCTAACAAAGTTCCGCATGAAGCGGAAAGATCGATGCTATGAGAAAAGGGTATGCACTACTTATTGCTCTTTACAGATATTGCGCTGATCTGCTCATGTGCATTGAGATGACTCCATCAGTAGCTGCTTGTCAACCCATGTCATATAGCTGTCGTGTCTTATCGCGAATATTCTTTAAACTGCCATCCTTCTGTCAATTCTTCCTGTTGCTGATTTTCATATGTTGCTATGAGCAATCTTAACTAGCTGGGAAATTTCACTTTTACTGAACTGTAGTGCTGATCTCATTGACATAGACATGAAAACTTAAAATTCAGCTGCTAGGAATGATATGTTATTGCCCGTGGTGAGGATAGCAAAATCACATACCGAGAAATGTATGAAATGCTTTGCAATTCTTAAACATAGACTCCTGTTGATCTGCAGGTTCGATACCAAAGTCGGAAAAGACTGGCAGAGCAACGCCCTCGGGTGAAAGGTCAGTTTGTTCGTCAAGTGCAAAATGATTGCCCAGTTGCCAACGGTTGACCGTGAAATCTATCATCACATACCTGTTTGTTGGTCGAGGGCCTTGCTGTTCTTGAAATGAAGGCATGTCTATGGTAAGATATGAACGTGTTCGCAACCTCCTATACTTTTGGGTCTCCTGAAATGACAATGTGGATGTAACTTTAATTTTTGGGTCTACAAGAAAAGAAAAGATAGGCTTGTAATTATGGGCTGAAGTCTGAATCCTCCTCTACCCTGGTTAATTTCTTTGCATGCGCAGGTAGATGACTGACTTGTAGGTTTTAGGAAGCTATAATAGGAGACAATTTGGGTTGATAGTCTTAAAAGTGGGCATGTTTCTTCTGCTAGCTTTACCAGAGTACTGCATTATATGATTGCTGGGAAGCTTCCACCTTGTTACTGCCTGAAATTCTGCTGTTCTATTAATTAGGAGAAAGTGGATATTATAAGTATTGTGTGTTTTATTTGGTCCAGTAACCTTGCCAGTTCGGGTCATCTGATTGAGGCATTCGTTCCATTGCATTTACATGCACGTAGATATTTTGGTGAAGGAACTGCATCGCAATGAATGCTTGTCCATCGATTTTTATATTTATATCCAAAATTACTTCTTATATTTCACATCTTATTTATTATCAAATAAAAAAATTTGGATTTCTATATCTTATCCATCATATTTTAAATATATACTATTAAAATACTGTTTATTATTTAATATAAACTCAAAAGAGTGCATTAGTGTGTTTAGATTGAGCTTGGATTAAGGTTTTCCAATTTTTAAAATATTTATATTTTCTTTTTATTATTCATTAAATAAATATTTTAGATATTCATTTTTAACATAAAAAAATAAATATTCAAAAAATATCCTCCCATTGGATGAATATTTATTGAATTTAGGTTAAATTGTTGTATCTAGTACCCGGCTTATGTTCTTAACCTCTCATTTTAGTATGGGGCATTTCTAGGAATCGTATGTTTAGGTGTCAATTAGCTGCTTGCGCTTTGCTACGGTCATACTATAATTTTGTTGTATATATAAAATGTGATTTGAGACAAATTTAAATAAAACTTGAATAGGATATTTCAAATTGATCACTTTTCAGTTAAACTATTTTCTATGTGAGTGAGTTTAATTATATTAATTCTAGTGTAACTAATATAAATTTAAAATTATGAGTATATATTGAATCCAGAATTTTAACCATTTAAAAAAACCTACATCAAACAATAATTAATATTAATAGTTAGATTTCCAAATCAACTTAGTCGTGCACATTTCAAAAATTAATTTTCCTAGATAGTTATTCATCATGTAGAGAGAGCAAGAAATTATATATATATATATATATATATATATATATATATATATATATATATATATATATATATATATAACTATCTTATTCAGTAAGGATAAATTTTGAATTGTTATATTTGGCTCGACGAGAATAGTAAAAAAAATGATTCATGTATTCAAACCAGACTATACACGCACACAGCGCGATTTAAAGTGATTTTAGTATATAATTTTTTTTATTAAAAAATAATAAAATTCGGATATCTTAGTTATTAAATTCAATGTACTAAAACAATTTACTTAATAATTTCATTTAAGAAAAATAAAATAAAATTACACTCTATATAATTAAAAAACAAAAATAAATTGTTGCTTTTACACCTATAAAAAAAGAAAACATTATTGAAATTCCATTGTTACGTCCCTATTATTACTATGACTATAACAACTAAAATTATCATTACTAATGTTGCCCAAACAATGAAAATTATTAAATTATTCTGAAATATAAAAAAAGAAAAATATTAACAAAAGAACAAACAAGAAAACAATTAAAAAAATAATCACTAAAATTATCATTATTATTGTGTAAACAATGAAAATCATAAAATTATTTCGAAAAATAAAACAAAAAAACCATAAACTTTAACAAAAGAGCAAACAAAACAACAACAAAAAAGAGAAAACCAAAATAAATATTATTAACATAAAAAAATCATTGTATTTGAAGAACAAATAAAAATAACATAAAAACAAAAAAAAAAAGAACAAGGGGAAAAAAGAAAAAATATCAATTTTAAAATGATCAACATAAATTAAAATTTTAGCACTAAATTCAAAAAAAAAAATCCCAACAAAAGACAAAATAATAAAAATAAAAAAACCAAAACCAAAACCAAGAGCATAGATACATAAATACAAATAAAAAATAGGATATGTACTAGAAGGACCGAAAAAATCTAAGGAATCAAGACCAAACCAAAAATTAAAAGAGTAAAGGCCTAAATGAAAAATAAAATATATGATTAATTTTAGTTGGAGGAAAACAAATAAAATAAATCAAAACTTTGAGACCAAAAATATTTGAAACAAACCAAAAATCAAAAGAATAAGGGCCAAAATAAAAAAAAATAGCACATATGCTCAATTTCAATTGAAGGACAAAACTAAAACAAATCAAAACCTCAAGATCAAAAAACTTATAGGAGTTAAAGAGATAAAAAATTAAAAGAATAAAGGTTGAACTGAAAAATAACATGTATAATCAATTTCAATTGAATGACAAGATAAAAAAATCAAAACTTTTATAGCAGAAATCAGGATGAAAAAAATCAAAAGCCCAAGGACTGAAATGAAGAACACATAAAAAGAGGATATGTATGTATTTTTGGCTAGAGGATAGAGAAAAGTGGTAAGAAAATAATAATTATTCACTGGCAAGTCTCTGACCAACACGCACTCCTCCATATGGAAGAAGACATGACAACATATCTGACGAGATAACGGTCATACATTTTTGATTGTCGCCTGACTCCACACGCGCTGCCTGTATGACATAGACGGAAGAAAACTTTGGCACTTCAGGAAGACAGACTAATAGTTATTCAGAATAAAAAGGAAAAAAAATATACAATTACTTAAACACTTTACAGAGGCTGCGATAATAACTGAAAAACCGCATAAAGAAATACCATCATAGCACCAATCGTCTATTTTTGGTTTTTTCAAGGGCAGGTCAGTGTTTTTAATGTTCACCAAACATGAAAAAACCAACAATACCCTTACCAACAACTCTTTTCTTTTGTCTTATCCAAGGGTAGTTATTTTCACTATTCATGGTCAACAAAAATATCTAAAATACCCTGCCCAACCTTCATTTTTTTCTGCTTCCAAGGATAAAATGATAGTTTAAGTATTCCAATAAAACCAGAAAATACGCAAACATCCCCAAACAATTAGTTAATTACAACAGGTGCAGTGGAAAAGTCAAAAATACCTTTGAGGTTGACAAAATATTTGTGGACTGAAGAGCAAAATAATAATTACACTATTAAAATCCATAGTAATCTGTATCTAAGACCATAGTGAAAGAGCAACACATTTTATATTTTTTAAAATATGCTAGATACTTGATTTGTGTTTTGCTGCATATTATTGTTTTTCAATAAAAAACTTTCTTATAGATAAGTTTTTTCAATATATTTTTAGTAAAAAAATTAAATGAAAATTAAAAAAGTTATGCATACATGAAATCAAATAAATTAAGAATTATATCTTTTAATAAATCAAAAAAATAATAAACAATAAAAAAATTAAGAGATAGATGTAGACTAAAATATTTAATCTCGCAAGATGAGATATTTATGTAGTTGTGATTGCTAAGTTTATTGATTAAAATAACTTTTTATGTAATCAAACAATAAAATAAATGTAAAACATATTATACAGTGCTATACATATTAGAAATATCATATGAAAATAAATAAAAAATATTTTTAAAAATAAAGTTCATCTATACAAAAGAAAAAAGAAGATGTATTAATATGACCTCATCAAAAATTAAATGTATAACAAAAATAATTTATATTTAAAATAGACTCTCTAAATAAAAAAATGATTAAATATATTAATTTAAATATAAAAATGAAAAATAAAAAAATATTTAAGGAAAACATCATTTAAAAAAAAGAGAAAATCAACTAGGCCAACTTGTGTGATATATTTTGTTAAGGGCCACACAATTGGACCCTATTTTTTTTTTTTGCTTCATTTAAGGTGGACAACATGTCATCTCCTTTAAATTTCTTTGAAATAAAATCAAACGACGTGTTGTTGCTAAGGTAAACAACACCTTGTCTTATTTTGTCTAGTTTCTGATTACTATGACATTTAGAAAATCAGAGATTAAGTTATTTTTATATAAAAACCTATTTTCAACTCATTCATGACCTAAAACACCTTAGAAATCATGATAAATCTATCAATAATTTCAAACAACAAAAAAAAATCTTTAAAATTGAAATCAAACCCAAAATAAAAAACATCTACCCGATTTCCGATTTGTTTTTTCACAAACATTTAAGGTAAAAAGTACATTGAACATGAACCCCCTCATCAAATGAAAACATTTGACACAAGCATTGATCAGTTTGTGGTAAATTGGTATTAATGATATTTTTCTCTTTCTATTGGTAGAATTCAATGACTTTTCTCCCTTCTTTTTCAATAAAAAAATCTAAAAAGTAACAAAAATGATCTTTTGTATAAAAAATTAAATGGAAAAAATTTGATGTAATGAAATTGTATAATATGCATTATTCTCTACTCTTGCAATTCCACCTTAAATATGAAATCTAAATCAATTGTCTTTTAATTGGGATCAAACCATCTAAATTAAAAGTTTAAGAATCAAAATGATTTGTTAAAAAATGCAGTGTTACCCACAAAAATTTATGGGCGTGTGCAATTTTTAAAAAAGGTTGGTTTGAAAAGTTTTTCTCTCAATTTCATTATCATTTTTTTTATTGATCGACTGAGTTGTCTTTGAACCGATCAAATTGATAAAATCACATGAGATTAATTCTCTTACTATTTAATATTAAACTTGAATTATAAAGTTAACTTGCTAGAAAATTAATAAAAAAATCAGATTTTTTTGTTTTGTAAAGCCGGCAGTATACTAGTATTTACTGCAATGTATTAATATAGACACACTACTGTATTCATTATCAAAATATATTGTTGTGAACACCTCCATTTGTTTTGCTTCTTAGAACTTTTATTAATATTGATTTTTTTGTTGTTGTTCAAAAAAAAGAAAAGAAAAGGAAATTTGAAAAAGAAAGGAAACAAAGAGGAACACTATTAATCCACGCAATTTTGTTTTCTTAAAAAGTCACTTTACTGCAAAGTGACCCAATTAACCCTCTCTTCTTCCTTTTTTAATTCATTTGTCCCTCGGATTTTCTCCTTCCTCCGCATGTTTTCTATATATAAACACCCAGTAATATAATCATATTTCTCATGGCAGACGAGCACCAACCAACAGAAATCAACCCACACCTGGTCATCATCTTCCCAGAGAACACATGGCATCACCACCAAGAAACACACGCCGTGCTCTCTGCACATTCATCACCATCTTCCTTCTCCTAGCAGGTCTTGCAGTTCTAATAGTCTGGTTAATTTACAGACCTCACAAGCCCCAGTTCACTGTGCTTGGGGCAGCTATATATGACCTTAACACCACTTCCCCACCTTTCATTTCCACCTCCATGCAGTTCACTCTTGTCACTAGAAACCCCAACAGGAGGGTCTCGATCATGTATGATAAACTCACTGCCTATGTATCGTATAGGAACCAAGCTATAACTTCTTCACTGGCATTACCACCACTGTATCACGCGACAAAGAGCACGGTGACCCTGTCTCCAGTGCTTGGTGGGGCAGGGGTGCCGGTGTCAGTGGAAGCTACAAACGGGTTGGTGATGGATGAGGCATATGGGGTTGTGGCGCTGAGTGTGGTGTTGTTGGGGAGGCTAAGGTGGAAGGCTGGGGTTATATACACCGGGAGATATGGAGTTTATGTGAAGTGTGATGTCTGGGTGGGTTTGAAGAAGGGTATTGTAGGGCAGGTGCCTTTGCTCGGGTCTCCACAGTGTAAAGTCGATATATGAAGTTAATTATATATGAAGGTATAAATCTTTGCCAGGCCGCGAGCTAGCGAGCTAATTTCTTCTGTTGTTTTCCTTCTTAATTTATGCGGGTTTTAGTGAGCTTTTTTTCCTTCTTTTATGTTGCAGGCTTTCCTTTTTATCTTCCTTTCAAGTAGTAGTGGCAGCTTGTAATATGAATTAATGGCGGCACAGATGAGCAGATTATGCAAGTTCAGACTGTTCATGATCAATGCCATGTTCTAGTCCAGTATCCGTGCATATAATCCGATGATGATTATTAATTAACATCAACAAAAATGAAATTCTTCTTTTTCCTTCTCTAGAACCGATTGGTTGCTCCGACAAGGACCGTTGATTTTTTTCGTTTTGGCTCTTACTTTTTTGCAATGTTATGCTTAATTTTAATTTAATTATGTCACACTGGCGTAAAAACAAACGAGACGCATGTCTCTCCATGCAGCCAACCGCGGACCAGTTGTCTTCATCAACTGAATTCATGATAATTGATAAATAATTTTTACATTAACCTACTTTGACTTTAACAACGAACATGAAGCTCCGCACATAACACAGCGCATATGTGCTCCAATGGATATGGAAGGTGTCAAGATGCCGGATAAGAAAAGCATCTTATTTTCCTCCGTTCCGAAGCCTTAATTTTGTCCAAAAAGCGAATAATTAATTAGGGAACTCGGAATATAAAAAAAAAAAGTCCGTGATATTAATTTGATGGTACATACATAGGCAACATAGTAGATTAATTTCAAATTTCCAGTTAGCTTGTTTGAACTCGCTTCCGATCCTAAAATGGGTACGGGTTTTATGAAATGAAATGGGATAGGGGGTCTTGTGTGATGCCAGTAAAACCTCGTTGGGAAACTGCAGAATGAGTGATGAAGCCGTGGCACGGTGACGGAGGAAAGAGGGTACGTGGCACAGTCGACGAATCATGCTAGCTGGTGATAACCACGAGAAAGCTTGCTAGACATGGGGCGGCCTGTGATTAGCTGAGATATCACCACCACTACCACCTTAATTTTCTATTACATTATTTAAGACGCTAGTGCAATATATGATACACCATTTTTGGATGCCTCACTTTATGATGAAATGCGCTTCACTTTAGACAGGGAGACGAAGTATTTTCACAGAAAAAAACTAAAGACTTGTTCAAGTTCCCTCTTCTTTTCTACACTGTATGTGCCCACAAACAAATCTTAGTTGTTTTTACTCCCCTCATTCATGATCTTTATTCTAATTAGTGCTCTATGACGAGCGATGAATGTCTACTTGTTTCATTTACTTCAGCTTTTACTTTTTGTAGTGAGGGATGACGCCCGGCCCCTCATATTGCATGGCGAATCGCATGCAGTTTTCAATTATCTTCTGCTCACTGAAACTCGATTCTCTACATGATGTGGATGCGCAAGGTACCTGATTCGTAACTTTCACACCTTGATGCCAGTCTACTTTTGCGTGATGCCTTGGGAATCAACAGTTGAAAGCTTGTAATCAACCTACCTTTGTTTTGGAGCCCCCCGATGAAAAGTGGAGGCTAGCTGTGAATTAAGCTTGGAGCGAGTGGCGGGCTGCTGTAAAGTTTAAGAAAGAAAAGGCAGGGAATTATGTTGCTCACTTCATTAAACCAAATCCTCCATTTGTTTCTATTAAGGAACCATCTCACCTAAAAGCTTAAGCTTGTAAGTGAGGCCCCATAATATGATTTATATTATTCTCTAACACACCCCTTCAAGTGAAAGCCCTTTGGGCTTTAAACTTGCACAGGTACACATCACCTTGTGCTTGGTTTTTATCAAATAGAATGGGGGTAGTGAGATTCGAACTCGTGACCGCTGGGTCAACAAGACTCTGATACCATATTAAGGAACCATCTCACCTAAAAGCTTAAGCTTGTAAGTGAGGCACCATAATATGATTTATATTATTCTCTAACAGTTTCTACTTCCTCATCCTAGTACGTAATTTCATTTCAAGGAATAATAGAGCTCATCCCTTTAAATTTAAGGTTTTGGGATGCAAAAGGATCTCTCTCAACAGTTTAATTAAATGTGAGGTTAGGAACGTAAAGTCTTTTCTTGGTGGATTCATTATTGAAAATTGAGGTGGGGTATATGTGTGTTTCTCTTGTTCCATACACCTTGATTTAAGACTTGTTTTCTTCATATACAATTGTAGGGGAGATCAAGATAGGGTCTTAATTAAGGGGTTTTGTAGTCTTGGATTGCTATCATATTATGGAATTTAAATCTTTATCAATAAAATTCTAGAGGTGATCCTCACTTTTTCACAAAACAAGAGATCATATTTTTTAGGCTTATTAATATTCCAAGTAAGTGTTGGTTTAAGAAAATCATCTTGATTGTGTGTTTGCTTGATACGTAATTGACTATATATAGCCAATTACCCCTACAGTTCTTTATTACGATCAAATCTACTCAAAACAGCAACTGTTATCAGTTTCTGCAGAATCAAAAGAGTAACAGTCGGATCGTCAGGATTTTCTTCTTCTTCATGGATTCTGCAACTTTTTCATCAAAATCACCTGTGTTTACAGGTACCAATTATGGTGTATGGGCAGTAAAGATGGGAACTTATCTCAGGGCTTTTGACTTATGGGAAGTTGTGGAGAATAACAGGGATCCAACTCCCTTGAACAATAATCCCACAATGGCTCAAATCAAGTTCTTCAATGAAGAGAAGGCAAAGAGATTTAAAGCACTTACCTGCATCCATAATGCAGTAAGTGAAGAGATATTCACAAGAATAATGGCTTGTGAAACTGCTAAAAAGGCTTGGGATAAGCTTAAAGCAGAATTTCAAGGTGACGAAAAATCAAGAAGAATGCAAATTTTAAATTTAAAAAGGCAATTTGAAGGGCTGAAAATGAGGGAGAGAGAAACAATCAAAGAGTTCTCCTCTAACATATCCAAACTAGTCAATCAAATGAGACTTTTGGGAGAAGATGTTCAGGATTCAAGAGTTGTAGAGAAAGTTCTTGTCAGCTTGCCTGAAAAGTTTGAGAACAAAATCTGTTCTTTGGAGGATTCAAAGGACTTTACACAAATGAGTATTCAGGACCTAATTAATGCTCTTCAGGCAGTAGAGCAGAGGCAAGCTTTCAGACAAGAAAGCTCAAGTGAAGAAGCTTTTGTTGCAGGATTCAGAGGAAGATCTCGAAATCAGAATTTTCCAACAATTGGTCATGGTGACAGAAGAGAAATTGGAAGGAATTCACAAAACAAAAACTGACAACAAAACCAGAATATCCCAACAAATTCAATGCAAGAGAGGAGAAATGATCAATTTCCTGCTTGCAAATACTGCCACAAAACTAATCACCTTGAGTCAAGGTGTTGGCTCAAGAATGCTCATTGCAGAAGTTGCAAACAGTATGGACACATTCAAAAGTTCTGCAAATCAAACGTAGAAGCTGGAACAAGCGTACATTACAAAAAATTCAGAACTGGAAGATGAACAATTATTCATGGCTATGGCAGAACTGAATTACATAGAAGCTGGAACTGGAAAGCAAGTGTACGTTGAAAAAAATTTAGAAGTGGAAGATGAACAATTATTCATGGCTACGGCAAAACTGAATTGCAGCAAAGTTGAGGTAAGAAGTTCAAATTGGCTTGTTGATAGTGGATGCACTAATCATATGACTGCAGATGTGTGGATGTTTAATACTTTAGATTCAAGTTATGAATCTAAAGTAAAATTGGCAAATGGTCAGTATGTTGATGTGGAAGGCAGAGAGGATGTTGACATTGAAACTATGGCAATATTGAGAACTTTTGATAAAGTGTTGTATGTGCCTAAAATTAAACAAAACTTAGTGAGTGTTGGACAATTGCTTGAAGATGGTTACTCATTTTCCTTTATTGATGGCATATACACAATTAGAGATGATAAAGGAGTCATATTGTTTTCTGCTGAAATGTATAACAGAAGCTTCAGTCTCGTCTTAAAGTATGAACATCAGATTATGAACATCACTGACAGTTCAAATTCAGTGTTGTGGCATAAGGGATTGTGGTATTTTAATTATGCTACCATGAAGAAGATGGCAGACTTAGAGATGGTGATTGGATTACCTAAAATTCAAGAGCAAAAGGAGGTTAGTGAAACATGTCAATTAGGTAAATAAACTAGGATTGCCTTTAATGATAATATATTTAGAACCACTTGCAAGCTACAAGTATTATATATTGATGTATGTGGATCTATGAGAAACAAATCCCTTAATAGTGCTAAGTATTTTCTGCCATTTGTTGATAACTTCAGTAGATATTATTGGGTGTATTTTCTTAAGACAAAAGGAGGAGTGTTTGATACCTTTGACAAAGTCAAAGTTGCAGCCGAGAGGGAAGCTGGAACCAAGATGAAAGGTTTGAAGTCTGATGATGGGGGTGAGGTCACTACTCATAAACTTGAGGGGCATTTAGAAAGAGAGGGGATTAAGCGTCAACTTATAGTACCATACACACCTCAACACAATGGTGTTAGTGAAAGGAAAAATAGAACTCTAGTGGAGATGGCTAGATGCCATGTGTATGAGAAAAAATTGCCTCTGAAATTTTGGGCAGAGACAGTAAGCACAGTTTCTTACCTCCTAAATCAAATGGTTACTAAGGGTTTGGGAGAGAAGACACCTTATGAAATATGGCATGGATACAAACCTAACATAGAACACTTGAGACTGTTTGGGAGTCCATACTATAATCTGCGACCTAAGGTAAAACAAGAGATGATTGGAATGTGCAGCTATGCAGTCTTGGAACCAAGGGGGAGTGTTGAAAATGCAGGGTCAAAGTCAACTGATTCCAAGTCTGCACATTGAAGACTGAAGCTACGAAGATCATCAAGATTTCCTTTACTGTTTTAATTATCGGTTTTATGTTTTCAATAAGGATCAAATTGTATTGATCATAGCAAGTTAATTTTCCTAGTTAGTTAGTTAGCTTTTCCTATTTAAGAAGTTTTGAATATTTCCAGTTTAGTTGAAGAGATTGTAATGGACTGGAATTTCTAGTTTTGTATTCAATTTTCTTCTATAAATAAAAGCTTAGGGATGGCAGTATCCTAACAAGAAATTCTGCCCCTTGTTCTGTGTTTTCTTGCATCAATTATTAGTTCTTTATACTTTCTAAATTCTAGAAAAAATTTGGGCAGACTCTTGGTTTCTCAGCACTGATTTGAACAGTGCTTGTTTATTTAAGCCAGGGACAAATTCCTGACAGTGATTTGAACAGTGTTTGTTTGTTCATCAGGAAATTTTCCTACAATGTATTGGTGTAATTTCTAAGCACTATCATTACAATTCTTTTTTTTTTTTTTCATATTTGCAATATATCAAATTCGCGTTTAAGGTAGCATGACGAGTGATTAAGAGTTTGGGGTCTAGTTCTATTAAGGCTGCTGTGTTTGAAAAGGCACGAGGAGGAGGAAGGTTCCTATTTCAGAGTTACAATATTACTTTTAACAAGTTTATGCAATCAAATAATCTTCGTGGGTTTTGGCTCATAAAATCGTTGAATATTGAGGAGACTGGAATTTCTCCCTATAGTGCCTGAGTTTGGTGTAAAATACCATTATCAGCTATTCAACTTTTCAGCTCTCTCTTTTTGTATGTAGGTTCATCATAAGCTACTTTGATGGTGCATCTGTTGTCAAAATCTCTTGACGTTGTAAGACAATGCATTTACTCTTTCGTGTATCATTACAGAACACTTTGTGCACTTTAGATGCCGGCATGTTCTGTTAGATTTCACATGGTGTTCATGGTGTAGCTGTGAACTTTTAGATGGAAGCACAAAATACTGGAAATAACTTGATGGAGAGGTTAGTGGAGCGAGTACGGTATGTGGGGAAACACCTTGTGTATTTTCAGATACTGGAAATAACCCCAAGAATGCCAAACAACGTTAAACTTCAATGCGCAAGCAATGAATAGCCGTGGCACTTTGTATAGCCTTCATGAGTGCTGAGGTAGTTGGTGACATCAGAGCCAATAGTCTGGCAATTTTGACTGATGCTGCACATTCAGATGTTGCGGCCTTTGCTATTTCCTTCTTTACTTTTTGGGCAGCTGGCTGGGAAGCCACACCCTGTCAATCTTATGGATTTGTTAGGATCGAGGTTCTCGGTGCACTGGTGGATTTTGGTGTATGAAGCCATTGTTGGGAGGTAGATGGGTTTCTTATGTTTCTTGTTGCTGCATTCGGTATTCTAGTGAATATCGTCATGGCTCTTGTGTTGGGACATGATCACAGGCATGACCATGATCACGAACAACATGGGACTGGCCACAGCCATGGAATGACAGTTACTACTCATCACGACAATCATCATAAGTACTCGAAAGATGAGCACTGTCATGCTCATGAAGAACATGATGAGACGCTGCTAGATAAAAAGGAAGCAAGGCATGAAAAGAAGCGAAGCAACATAAATGTACAAGGAGCTTATATCCATGTACCTGGGGATTCCATCCGGAGTATCGGGTCATGATAGGAGGTGCAATCATATGGTATAAGCCTGAGTGGAAGATAGTTGATCTGATATGCACCTTATTCTTTTCAGTTATAGTCTTGAGTACAACAATCAAAATGCTTCAGAACATACTTGCCGTCTTGATGGAGAGCACTCCAAGAGAGATAGATGCAACAAAGATTGAAAAGGGATTGTTTGAGATGGAAGACGTGGTGGCTATGCACGAACTGCATATTGTTGTAATTTGAAGAAAAACTGGAAAATTTGAAAAAAACACGTACTGTTCAAATTTGTACGGACAAGTGAGCCAAAAGAACAAAGAACATGCACTGTAGCGATCAAAATCTGGGCACAAACTATTTTCCAGAAATTGAAGGAAAATTTCCAGAAAAGAAAGAACTTTAAACTCTGTAATTTGAATTAAAAGAACGTGAACATGGGCGGAATATTTTGTTATGGTTACTGCCATCCCATTAATTTTATTTATATGAATCAAAGTAATACAACGGATAGAATTTCAAAATTCTGTTACAATTCCTACTTATCCATGATTTGACCATTAACTGAATTTGACTAAAGACATTGACTAATTGACTAAAGAATATTAAACATCCTGAATACAATATGAATTCAATCATTAAATGATACACTTGATTCTTCAATCTTCGATTCTTCAGCTTCATCACCTTGACAGTTTGCTTGGCAGGCCTGGAATCAATTCCAGGTTTCAACACTCCCCCTTGATTCATGGATTGCACATTCCCACCATTCTTCTTAGCTCTTCAAATCTTTCCTTTGCTAAGGTCTTTGTGAACAAGTCAGCCAACTGTTCTTTTGAACAACAATACTTCATCTCCAATTCTCCTTCTTGTTGAAACTGCCTTATTGCATGAAACTTTATTTTCATGTGTTTTGTTCTATCATGAAACACATAATTTTTTGAAATAGCAATTGCAGCCATGTTGTCACACAAGAGTTCAGTAGGTTCCCCTTGATCACAGTTTAAGTCCTTTAAAATTTTTCTTAACCAAACTAATTGGTTTGCAGCCACAAATGCAGAGATATATTCTGCCTTGGCTGTTGAGTGTGCAACCACGGATTGTTTCTTCGAATTCCAACAGAAAATACATTCTCCCATTGAGAAACAATACCCCAAAGTACTCATCATCTCTTCATCACTCCCAGCCCAATCACTGTCACAAAATCCTTTTAATTTGACAGTGTTCATCTTGCTAAAGAACATGCCAAAATCCAGTGTTCCTTTTAAGTACCTCAGCACCCTTTTTGCTGCAATGTGATGTGTTTGACTAGGATTTTGCATGAATCTTGAGAGGTAGAAAATACAATGTCTAGTCAAGTGGAAGATAAATACAATAAACTTCCAATTAAACTTCTATAGATTCTTCCATCTGCACAGGGGGCACCATCATCCTTTGTGAGCTTCATTCCAAGCACCATTGGTGTGCTGACAGGTTTGCAATTTTCCATTGCAAACTTGTTTAGTAGTTTTGATGTGAATTGTTTCTGACATACAAAGCACCCTTCACTTGATTGATTTATTTCCATTTCAAGGAAGTATGCTAGTAATCCAAGTTCATTCATTTCGAACTTATTCTTCATGTTCAACTTAAATTCAACAACCAAATTTTCATCATCACTTGTGATTAATAAGTCATCCACATAGACTGAAACTATTAACATGTGATCATCAACCTTCTTCACATAAAGATTGGCTTCATTCAAGCTTTTCTAAAATCCCAAGCTTGCCAAGTATTCATCTAATTTGCTATACCAAGCTCTAGGAGCTTGTTTCAAGCCATACAATGCTTTCTTTAGCAAATAAACTTTGTCTAAATTGGGTTCAATTTCAAATCCTTCAGGTTGTTCTACATATATCTCTTCACTCAATGTTCCATTCAAGAATGCAGATTTGACATCCATTTGTCAAACCAACCATCCCTTTTGTGCAACCAACATGAGCAGCAGCTTGATTGTATCCATCCTTGAGACTGGTGCAAAGGTATCATGGTAGTCAATCCCTTGTTCTTGTGCATACCCTTTGACCACTAGTCTAGCCTTGTTTTTGTTGATACTCCCATCAGCATTTAGTTTTGTTTTGTATATCCATTTGACCCCAATCACCTTTCTATGTCTCGGTCTGTCCACTAAGTGCCAAGTATCATTTTTTTCAATCATTTTTAGTTCTTCTTTCATGGCTGCCACCCAAGTTTTTGATTCCATTGCTTCTCCAACATTTGTTGGTTCACTTGCAACTAAGTTACATCTATTATAGATGTCACTTAGAAGTCTTGTTCCTCTCACAGGTAGGTCCTCTACCTCTTCTATTATTTCTTCTTCAACAGGTAAGTCTTCTATATCCATTACCTCTTCTGTTTCAGTTGGTAATTCAGCCCTGATTTCTTCAATCTTTTCTTTTTCCCAATTCCATACTTGATTCTCAGCCACTTTAACAACCCTTGCAATCACAGCTTGGTTTGTTTTTAAATCATAAACCTTATAGCCCTTTGACTTTGAACTATAGCCAATCAAGATTCCAACCTCATATTTCTGGTCTAATTTCCTTCTCTTTGTTTTAGGCTGCAGCACATAACATGGACTCCCAAACACTTTCAAGTGATCTAGGTTGGGTTTGTAACCATGTCATTCTACAAATGGTGTTTTATCTCCTAATGATCTCGAGATCATTCTATTTAGGAGATATGAGGCTGTGCTTACAGCCTCAGCCCAGAACTTCAAGGGTAATTTTTTTTCATAGATGAGGCACATTGCCATCTCCATTAGAGTCCTATTTTTCCTCTCACTTACCCCATTTTGTTGTGGGGTGTATGGGACAGTCAATTGATGTTTAATACCTTCCTTAACTAGGTACTCTTCCATTTTATGGGAGGTAAACTCCCCCCCATTATCTGACCTCAACACCTTCAAGTTGCAGCTGGACTCCTTCTCGGCTGCAGCCTTGAACTTTAAGAAAATCTCAAATGCATCCCCTTTGGTTTTAAGGAAGTACACCCAACAAAACCTAGTGAAATCATCTATAAATAACAAGAAGTACCTTGCACCATTCAATGATTCATTGTGCATAGGTCCACACACATCAGTGTGTACAATTTGTAGCTTAGCAGTTGATTTGAACCAACAAAAATTGAATTTACTTCTTGATTGTTTTCCTAATTGGCATGCTTCACATATTTCATTTTGTTCATGTATCATAGGTAAGCCTTCTACCACATGTAACTCTGCCATTTTCTTCAAGGTGGCATAATTAAAATGCCCCATCCTTTTATGCTATAGCACTGAATTTTCAGTTGCATTGGTATTCATGCTTATGAGTTTCAGTTCTTCTTCAATACTAAAGCATCTATTGAGCATTTTTGCAGTGAATAAATGTGTCCCATGATCATCTTTAATTGTGCACACACCATCTATAAAGAATAATGAAAATCCATCTTCAAGCAATTGACCAACACTTATCAGATTTTGATCAATTTCTGGTACATACAACACATGCTCAAAATTTCGAGTACCAGCTAAGGTTTCTATGTCAACTTCCCCCTTGCCCTCTACTCTAACATACTGTCCATTAGCTACCTTCACTTTTCATTTGTAGTTTAAATCAAGGTTTTCAAACATGCTCAATTCTGTAGACATATGATTTGAACAACCACTATCTGTGTTTACTAACCTCTGTTTTGTTGCAGCTGTGGTTTCTAATGGCAATAAAAAGTTGTTCATCTTTGGGTTCCACCACCTCTGCAGCATGTGCTTGTCCATTTGATGTGTTGTTTTTGCAAAATTTCTGGATATGTCCAAATTGTTTGCATTTTCGACATTGAGCATTCTTGAGCCAACAAAATGACTCAAGATGATTAGTCTTTTGACAGTATTTGCATGTGGGGAATTGTTCTCTTCTATCCTTCCCTTTTGCATTGAAGTTGTTGGCAGGTGATTGATTATTCTGCCATTTTTTGTTCTGCCATTGTTTCCCAGAATTTGTTTTGTTTTCTGGGTTTTTGAAGAACACCTGGGATTTTGTTCTTCCCTTGAACCCTGCTGCAAAAGCCTCTTCACTTGAGTTTTCTTGCCTAAATGCCTGCCTTTGTTCCACGGCTTGCAAGGCATTGATCAGTTCTTGCAAACTTAGTTCACTGAAATCCTTAGAATCTTCCAAGGAACATATTTTATTTTCGAATTTTTCAGGTAGGCTTACAAGTACCTTTTCAACCACCCTAGATTCTTGAACTTCTTCTCCTAGCAGTGTCATCTGATTTACTATCTTGGATATGTTTGAAGAAAAATCCTTGACTGTGTCTGAATCCTTCATTTTTAGCCCTTCGAATTGCCTCTTCAAGTTCAGAATTCGCATCCTCTTTGACTTCTCATCACCTTGAAACTCAGATTTCAATTTATCCCACGCTTCTTTTGCAGTTTCACAGGCCATTATCCTTGTGAAAATTTCCTCACTCACTGCATTGTGAATGCATGTGAGTGCTTTGAATTTCTTTGCCTTCTCTTCATTAAAGAACTTGATTTGAGCCATTGTGGGATTGTTGTTTAAGGGAGTTGGATCCTTGTTATTTTCCACAACCTCCCACAGGTCAAAAGCTCTGAGATAGGTTGCCATTTTCACAGCCCAGATGCCATAGTTCAATCCTGTGAAGACTGGAGATTTGGGGGAAAATGATGAATCCATTCTTTCAGTCTAATCTTGCTTCTTGCAATCTTTACCTTCCAAAGATTTCACAGAATAGAGAACAAGGATAACAATTGATAATTTCTGTTAATTATTGATCCTTTAAAGAACAATTCAAGACTGATTTCTTGATTGACAAATTTTGGAATTTCGTAAAAGTTGCAACCTTCCCTTTCAAGGTTTAATCAATCCTTGAACACTTTTCACTCGTGTATCACTTTCAATCCCTCCTCAAAGACCTAATTCTGCTCTGATACTATGTTGTAATTTGAAGAAAAACTGAAAAATTTGGAAAAACACGTACTGTTCAAATTTGTACGGACAAGTGAGCCAAAAGAACAAAGAACATGCACTGTAGCGATCAAAATCTGGGCACGAACTATTTTCCAGAAATTGAAGGAAAATTTCCAGAAAAGAAAGAACTTTAAACTCTGTAATTTGAATTAAAAGAACGTGAACATGGGCAGAGTATTTTGTTATGGTTACTGCCATCCCATTAATTTTATTTATATGAATCAAAGTAATACAATGGATAGAATTTCAAAATTCTATTACAATTCCTACTTATCCGTGATTTGACCATTAACTGAATTTGACTAAAGACATTGACTAATTGACTAAAGAATATTAAACATCCTGAATACAATATGAATTCAATCATTAAATGATACACTTGATTCTTCAATCTTCGATTCTTCAGCTTCATCACCTTGACAGCTTGCTTGGCAGGCCTGGAATCAATTCTAGGTTTCAACACATATATGGGCCATCGCCGTGGGCAAGATTCTCCTGGCCTGTCATGATAAGCCACCAAGAAGATCGGCTAGAATTGCAGTTCCAAATCCAAAGTATCAGGAGTAATGGCCACGCAAGGAGAATCGTTACTGAGCAAGGAGAATTGTTACTTTGAATAAATTGCATTTAATTTCAATTTCCTGTTATTGCAAGTAATTGTGAACTGTTACTGTCATCAGTTACTGTCTGTCAAGTCTTTCAATTAACTTTTAATTTTGTTGTCTGATTTTAATTGTGTAACAGGTAGTAGAACAAGCGTCTGAAATTCTGAGATGTAACTTCAGAAGATTGATGACAGCCGTTACTTTAATTGATGTATTTAAACTCTTGAAGATTAATGAAAGTGGCAGCTTAATTTCTTCAACAAACCATCTGTGGTCATTCTCGCCCAAAGTAGAAATTGTTACCTGTCACGCAACAGCTCAATTACTTAGTTGTTTTCCCTTTGTCTGATTGGGACCTAACATTGGTATCAGAGCATGGGAACAAATAAGGAACGCATTGAGAATCTTGAAGCTGGCTTGGGAGGCTTGCAAAATAGCTTCAGCCGAATGGAGACTGGTGTTGCTGATAAACTGCAGCACATTGAAGGCATCCTCAACAAATTCTCAGAATTACTCACAGCCAAACAAACCACTGCAGAGGATTCAATTTCTGAACCCACATCCAGTTCCCCTACTGGACGACCTCGCTTCATGCGAGTGGAAACGCGTGAGCTACCAGAAGGAGGAAGACCCTTATTCTCTTCTAAATTAGCTAGCCTGGAGTTCCCTCGTTTTTCTGGGGATGACCCCACGGAATGGTTCACACGCGTGGATCAATTCTTTGAATTCCAGGGCACCACTGAACAACAAAAAGTCTCTCTCGCTTCGTTCCATCTACAAGGTGAAGCAAACCAATGGTGGCAATGGTTGCGCAGATCTTATAAGGAAGAAGGAAAAGGCGTAACATGGGACACTTTCCAGGAGGAATTGTGGGCACGTTTTGGCCCCACAGAATGTGAGGATTTTGATGAAGCACTATCGAAGGTGAAGCAAGAAGGATCACTGAGGGAATATCAAAAGGAGTTTGAGCGATTGGGCAATCGAGTACATGGCTGGCCACGAAAGACGTTGGTAGGGACATTCATGGGTGGCCTAAAACCAGAGATAGCAGATGGGATAAGGATGTTCTAGCCAAAATCACTGAAAGAAGCTACTAGTTTGGCAAGAATGAGAGACGAGCAACTAAACCACCAAAGAAGAGCCATTCGGTCTGTTAGCCGACCAAACATAGACTATCAACCACCAATGAAATTCAATCGCACAATTACAGAGTACCAACCACAAAACAAATTCAAGACAGCCCCACCAATGAAGCGGTTGTCTTGGGAAGAAATGCAGAAAAGACGAGCGCAAGGTTTATGTTTTAATTGTGACGAAAAATTCTCAGCTGGGCACAAATGCAGAGGACCACAACTTCTGTTATTAGAAGGCTACTGTGATTATGATGAGGATGAAAATCAGGAGGATTCAACAGATTTCCAACCAAAAATCTCACTTCATGCGCTGTCGGGATGGACTACCAATAAAACAATGAGAATTTTGGCGCGGATTGGCCCCTATGAGATGGTGGTTCTCATTGATAGTGGATCGACCCACAATTTTATCAGCGAGAAGATGGCGAATATGTTGCAATTACCCGTGATTCCCACATAATCATTCAATGTTAAGGTGGAAAATGGGGAACCATTGAAGTGTCGTGGAAGATTTGAAAGTGTGCATATCACACTCCAAGGTATTCCATTTACCCTCACATTATATGCATTACCTCTTGTTGGATTGGACGTGGTGTTAGGAGTGCAATGGCTCGAACAATTGGGCACCGTGGAGTGTAATTGGAAGACGTTGACAATGAAATTTCAATGGAGCAATCAGACGCACATACTGCAAGGCATGAATGCGTCTCTTCAACAAACATCCAGAAAAGAGATGGCTAAGAATTTACGGCAAGGGGGGTCTATGTTTGCTGTGTGTTTTCAATCCCCTATCACAACCGTATCTAAGGGAGGTGAAACCGATATCAAGCAATTATTGGAGGAATTTGAGGATCTATTTCAAGAGCCCAACCATCTTCCTCCCAATCAGGAAATTGACCACCAGATTGTATTGAAGGAAGGAACGGAGCCCATCAACGTGCGACCCTATAGGTACGCTTATTTTCAAAAAGCTGAAATTGAAAAACAAGTTCATGACATGTTAAAATTGGGGCTAATAAAATCAAGTACAAGCCCTTTTTCATCTCCTGTATTATTAGTTAAAAAAAAGATGGAACATGGAGATTTTGTACCGACTATAGGGCATTAAACACGGTAACCATTAAGGATCAATTTCCGATTCCTACAGTTGATGACATGTTAGATGAACTCTATGGGGCCACTTATTTTACCAAATTAGACTTACAGGCGGGATATCACCAAGTTAGAGTACACCCATCAGACACTCACAAAACTGCATTTCGTACCCATAATGGGCATTACGAATACTTAGTGATGCCGTTTGGTCTTTGTAATGCCCCATCAACATTTCAAGCCATCATGAATTCTATATTTCGTCCATACCTTCATAAATTCATACTTGTTTTTTTTTATGATATATTGATTTATAGCCCCAATTGGACCATGCATATTGAACATGTGAAAACAACTTTTGAAATTTTGCGTCAAAATCAATTCTTTGTCAAATTCAATAAATGCGCATTTGGATTGCAAGAATTGGAATATTTGGGGCACATTGTCACTTCCCAAGGGGTCAAGGTCCATCAAAACAAAGTCGCCGCAATGCTGAATTGGCCCCGTACTACTAATGTTTCAGAATTGCGTGGTTTTTTAGGTCTTACATGTTATTATCGCAAATTTGTCCGCAACTACGGACTCATTGCTCGACCTCTCACCAATTTGCTCAAAAGGGGGGACTTTGGGTGGCCAGACGAAGCAGAAAAGGCTTTCCAAGAACTCAAAATAGCCATGACAACGACACCGACATTGGCTATGCCAAATTTCCAAGAACCATTTACCATTGAGTCAGATGCGTCGGGCAATGGAATTGGAGCGGTTTTGACTCAAAGAGGGAAGCCTATCGCCTTCATGAGTTGTGCCTTAGGAGCTTCCAAGCTGTCATGGTCAGTGTATGCAAAGGAGATGTTGGCTATTATCCACGCAATACAAACATGGAGACCCTTTATACTTGGCAGAAAATTTTACATACAAATAGATCAACGCAACCTTAAGTACTGGTTGGAGCAGCGAATCACAACACCAGAACAGCAAAAATGGGTGACAAAATTGTTGGGATATGATTACGAGATCACTTATAAACCAGGACGCGACAACAACGCAGCTGATGCATTGTCCCGAGTTCCTAGCAGCCCTCGGTTGGATTCATTATTTATATCTCACACTACCCTCTGGGATACCATTAAGACCGAAGCTGAGAAGGACCCTTACATGGTGAGCATCAAAAGCAAGGCAACAGCGAACCCCGGGGTTCCTTACAGTTGGCGCAACGGGCTGGTTTATTACAAGAACTACGTGGTGATACCACCAAATTCCAACGTCATTTCACAACTCCTACATGAGTGTGGTGGGCATTCGGGGCTCTTAAGGACTTACAAACGAATAGTCCCACAATTCTATTAGCCATCAATGTTTAAAAGGGTGAAAGAATATGTGGCCGCCTGCGAAGTGTGTCAACGCAATGAAAATGAGACCTTATTTCTTGCAGGTCTGTTACAGCCGCTCCCCATACCTTGTCAAGTCTGGGATGATATAAACCTAGACTTTATTGAAGGACTTCCTCCTTCAAATGGAAAGACAACTATCCTTGTGGTTGTTGGCAGGTTGAGTAAGTCAGCCCACTTCTTAGCACTCACTCACCCATATACGGCCAAACAAGTGGCTGAAACTTTTGTCAATGGTATAGTCAAGCTCCATGGAATGCCGCAATCAATTATCAGTGACCGTGATCCAGTATTCATTAGTCATTTCTGGCGTGAATTCTTCAAGATGTCAGGCACCAGCTTGAAAATGAGCTCGGCATATCATCCACAAACGGATGGACAAACCGAAGTGGTCAATCGTTGCATTGAACAATATCTATGCTGCTTCGCTTCGCAACAATCCCGTAAGTGGCATTCATTTCTTTCTTGGGCTGAGTATTGGTACAACACTACATATCACTCTTCCACAGGAATAATTCCCTTCCAAGTTCTCTATGGAAGACCACCCCCCACGATACCTCATTATAATGAGGGATTTTGTCCAGTTCAAGAGGTAGATAAGACTTTGGCCTCTAGGGATGTTGTGTTAAGTCAACTAAAAAACAATCTGCATTCGGCCAATAATAGGATGAAGCAGCAGGCGGATTCCAAATGAAGGGATGTTGAATTTCAAGTCGGTAACATGGTTTTCCTGAGGCTCCATCCCTATCGGCAGCAGTCTGTATTCAAAAGGGCTTACCAAAAGCTAGCCAGTAAATTCTTTGGACCATTTCCAGTGGAGGAGAAAATTGGAAACGTGGCCTATAGACTCAAACTACCTGCTACTGCTCACATACATCCAGTGTTTCACGTGTCTCTTCTTAAGAAGCACATAGGAGATCACACGGTAACGGGCACTGAGTTACCTCCAATGGCAGATGCAGGGGAAATCATCATGGAGCCTGATATGATATTAGATACCCGTTGGGTGAAGCATGGGTCCAAATTCATTGAAGAACGCCTAGTACAATGGAAACACCTACCTAAGGAAGATGCTACGTGGGAAACTACCCAAGAATTGCAGGACAGGTTCATCAATTTCAACCTTGAGGACAAGGTTCATGTCGCAGAGGGCAGCATTGATAAGCCACCAAGAAGATCGGCTAGAATTGCAGTTCCAAATCCAAAGTATCAGGAGTAATGGCCACGCAAGGAGAATCGTTACTGAGCAAGGAGAATCGTTACTTTGAATAAATTGCATTTAATTTCAATTTCCTGTTATTGCAAGTAATTGTGAACTGTTACTGTCATCAGTTACTGTCTGTCAAGTCTTTCAATTGTCTTTTAATTTTGTTGTCTGATTTTAATTATGTAACGGGTAGTAGAACAAGCGTCTGAAATTCTGAGATGTAACTTCAGAAGATTGATGACAGCCGTTACTTTAATTGATGTATTTAAACTCTTGAAGATTAATAAAAGTGGCAGCTTAATTTCTTCAACAAACCATCTGTGGTCATTCTCGCCCAAAGTAGAAATTGTTACCTGTCACGCAACAACTCAATTACTGAGTTGTTTTCCCTTTGTCTGATTGGGACCTAACATGTCATGTGAAAATCAGGCCTGAAGCAAATGCAGACATGGTGCTAGACAATGTGATAAACTATATCAGAAGGGAGTATAGTATTGGTCATGTAACCATCCAGATAGAGCGTTAGCAGAGGCAAAGGAATTAACTGGTTGAATCTGGGGCCTGATGTTTCTGAAAGCGATGATTTTTCATCACATGCTCGTATATACTGTTCATGGGATATCTTTCATTCTTTGTCATTTGCAATTGTTTTTTACGCACAGAGAGAAATTTGATATTTAATTTTGTCACGAGTGCTGTTTGGTTTCTGGTATTGTGAATTTACAATTCTAGAGTTGATAAATACAGTTTCTTCAATCTTCTCTTTTGCTCCATTCCATACAAATTACTACAAAAAAGTCCATACGCGTAGAGCATTCTTCTATAGGAAGAAGTTCCCGTCAGGTTTGGAAAGGGAATTGCTTTGTCTCCCGCTTTAGACATGCATCAACTCACTCAGAGTTGGGGTCTACCACTGATAATAAGTGTCACAGGCACCAATTTAAGGCGGAGATGAACCTTCTGTCCAGGTAAAGCCTCGTTTGCTATATTACAGCTGGGAACATGATGCTGGGGTGTGTGGACGCGGGTGCCATCTAGTTGAGTGAAAAGATTCGTGACCTTCCTTCTTACGGTGAAAAGCTGCCAGGTGATGCAGTGGAGGTTAAAAAAGATGTTGTGACAGGAATTACTGCAGAGAGGTTTCTTGGCCTTGTAAGACGAGAGCAAGGCTGATGATAGGTCTAACTTAACCAGAGCTAGTGTGGATGGGCAATGCTAGAAAACTTTTTGTTATTTCTTCTTCCACTGCTTTTGTTTTTTTATGGTCTCTGGATGGGTTAGAAGTAATCAATCAGCTACAGGACAAGTTCAAATCGCTGCAGTTTCTTGAGAATGAAAATGACCCTTGTTGTGTGGCTAAAGTTGCACAATGTATTTTTTAGGAGTAAAAAGAACCACGACTTGGTTCGAAAAGATAAGGTTTTTGGACATTATCCAGTGAATTCAAGCAGAGGTTTCAGTGGATACAGTTTGTCTTCTTTGTAAATTGTGCATTTCGTATACTATCGGAGTCTTCCATGTAAGCTGTGCCCTCACCAGTGTATCTTCCGCTTAGAACTAATCATAATATGGAGCTGTTTGATAATTTTATTGCTTGCCTTGATGGAGAAAGGGGAAGCTGCCACATGCGAGATGGCTGTAGGAAAGTATATATCAAGCTATTAAACATAGAAAAAATCGATACCTGATAGGACAGGACAGGATTGACTTTTATAAAAAAAAAAAAGGGATGATATCATATGGAAGATCTATAGGAACCCAAGGTTAATTTTAAAGATGGTCTCGTTTCTTTTACTATTAAAACTGGTCTTTTTCCCAAATTGTAAGGTTGTCTTGGCTAGGATTCTCAGTATCTGAGAGTCAGATGCATGGTGCCCACCCCCCACCCCCATACATTATTGGCATTTTTTGTTAGGGTTCTCAAAAATAATGTGAGACAGAGTGCCTTAATCATCAGGCAATCTACCTGCCAGACTATAGTACACTGTAGCTGGGGACGCAGGTTCCTTTCTCTCTTGAAAATATCTGGAATTAGAACTCGCCTGGATCTAGCTAGCTTCAAATAACATATTTATCTACGTTCAATTCCTCAAACTAAACACCACTTTATTCAAATAAAGCCAGGGAAAAAAACCCTTTAAAGGGCTGTGAATTAATGTAACAAAAGGATCTTACCTCATTGGTTTCCAAGCAAAAATTACAGTGGGACATTGATGAAGGAACTTTGGAGCATTGTGTTCTGTCCGGAACATTATGAGACATAGTTTCTACCTTTGGGATCACTCAAGTAATAAGTTCATAAGTAGAGCAAGCAGTTTTAGCCAGTACAAAGCAGTGGTGGAGGGCTTTCGTTTTTGCAGACTGTTACTGTGATTTTTACCATAACTGCGTGAGTATCACAAGGAGAAATCTTTCAGTCAAATCATTGAGCATTAATTTATAGACTGGTAGTGACTTATCAAGGAGAAGAGATTGTCACGGCAAGTATATATGTCGATGATATCAAAGAAAATATGCAATGGAGATGATCCTCATCCCATATTTATTGAAAAAGGGATAAGGGAAATCATTTTTTGACCTATGGACTAAAATGGTTCTTGAAAAAATGACCATAAGAACTTCCGAATGATTGTTATTTGTAAGAATATAAAAATGCAAGGATGAAAGTTAAAATTTCAAATTAATATAATGAAAATAGTGGAAAACCACATCACATTGTTGCAACTAAGAGATCAAACAATTGATGCAAAAATGGCTTTGTTCATCTGTTTTATTAAAGCACTAAGGTTGGGCATTTATAGCCTTACAAGTGAACAAAATATCTAAAGGAAGGCAGAAAATAATATAGTAAATACTTCCCAAATCTGTTAGCAAGACTAATAGGATTCACCTGGGAACTAGAATAGAAAAACAACAATAGCAAACTACCCTTCCCTGACTTCTAGGGTTTATTTAATAGTCAATATGACCAAGCAAATAATACATAAACTATAACACCTTTCCTTAAACTAAATATCACACGAATTTTAGTTTACATCTTGGCTTGAATAGACTCTAAGGAGACTTTGCAGCTTCTCAAATGTTTCAAGCTTCAATGGCTTTGTTAATATAACTGCAATTTGATTCTGACTTTGACAGTAAATCAATTCAACAACACCTTCCTTTCTAAGATCACGAAGAAAATAAAATCTTATATCAACATGTTTACTTCTTCCATGTAACACTGGGGTTTCTCGAGAGTTTGATTGTAGAGGTGTTATCACAGTGAATCAAAGTAGGACCTTATTGAGCATACCCCAATTTTCCAAGCAGTCTTCTTAGCCACACGACTTGGCATGCATGCAAACGAAGCAGCTACAATAAATTCAGCTTCAGTTGTGGACAAGGTAACTATTTGTTGCTTCTTTGAAGACCAAGAAATTGCCCCAGATTAAGCATGAAAACTTGTTCTGAAGTGCACTTCCTACCATCCAAGTCCCCAAAAAAATCATTGTCACTATAACCAACTAAACCATCAATATTACCCCTATTATATACAATGTCATAGTTTGTAGTTCCTTTTAGGTATCGAAAAGCCTTTTTTGCAGCTTGAAAGTGAAGAACAGCTAGATCTTCCATGTATTGACGAATGAGACCAATAATAAACATCATATTAGGCCTAGTAACTGATAAATACATCAGACTTTCTATAATCTGCTTGTAGTATGTGTTATCAATTCTTTCTCCTCCAACATCTTTTGTGAGCTTAAAGTCTGGGATAGTTGGATTATGAATAGAATTGCAATCAATCATTTGAAACTTTTCAAGGATCTCATGTGCAAATTTCTTTTGTCCAATGAACACGCCCTAAGATGCTTGCTTGACCTCAATACAAAGGAAGTAACACATTCTTCCCAAGTCACTCATATCAAACTCATTCATCATTGATTGTTTGAATTCAAGAAACATGTTATCATCATTTTAAGTGAAGATCAAATCATCCATGTATAAACAAACAATCAGAGTTTTACCTCCCTTCCCGGTTTTGATGAACAAAGTTTGTTTATAAGGACAATTCTGAAAATCGCTTTTGTAGAAGTATGATTTTATGTGACTGTACCAAGCTTGTGGTGCTTGTTTCAGTCCATAAAGTGTCTTCTTCATCCTATACACCTTTTGTATATAACCTGGAGGTTGTGTGAAAAAAAAAACTTGTTCATTCAAAAATATTTGCCAAGAATTTTGGGCAACCAATGACACCACCAAGCGAATGGTATCTAATCGTGCAATTAGGGAAAAAACTTCTACATAATCAATCCCATATTCATGTGTGTATCCCTTAGCCACCCTTGTCATTTAACTTTGTTTTATATATCCATTTGACCCCAACACTTTTCACACTTTCGGGTAAAATTTGGTAACTCCCATGTCCCATTCTTCTCAATAGTTGTGATCTCAACATCCATAGCCTTTCTCCAAATATTTGTTTTGACAACATGGAAGGAGATGGTATCATTATCTGCAAACAAGGCAAGGTGTGCAAAGGCTTCATCATTTGATAACTTATCACCACCAACATGATCAATTAATCTAGTTGGCTTCATTACTAGTCTTTTGAGGCGTTGAGGTGCTTGTGAGCTTGATGTTTATGATGGTGAATATGGTGGTTGTGTTACTGTTGAACTAACTGATAATGAATTTCATGGTTGTGCTGCAATATGAGGAGGCATTGGTGTCGTAATTGTTTCATGAGATGGACCGTGGTTTTGTTCATCGTTAAGATGATCGACTTCTCTAGGTTGTTCACCTATTTTTGCGATTTCTCAATGTCAGTCAAGAATTCTGGTTGATTGGTACTACTCCATTCTCACATCTTGCCTTCATAAAATTCAACATCACGACTAATAATAATCTTTTTTATGATAGGATTATAAAGCTTGTAGGCTTTGGATTCCTCACTGACTCTAAGAAAAATACACTTCATGCTTTTGTCGTCCAATTTTGTTCTTGTTTCATCTGGTACATGTGCAAAACATATACACCCAAACATTTTAAAATACTCAACTGATGGTTTATGAGCAGACCATACTTCTTCTAGTGTCCTGTTTGACTGAAAATGTGGAAGTTTGATTCAGTAGATGAGCACTCCAATTTACAGCTTCGGGCCAGAAATTCTTTGGAAGACTAGTGTTTGTCATCATACTTCGCACCACATTTAGTATTGTGCGATTCTTCCTCTCTGATACGCTATTTTGTTGAGGAGTGTGTGGTGCAGTAAGTTGTCTTTGAATTCCTTTATCATCACAAAACTTTGGAAAGTTGTTAAAATTGAATTTTCCTCTGCGGTCTGTGTGAATTCCTTTAATAAATTATCCATTTATCTTCTCTATTTTTTCTTTAAATCTTTAAAATATATTAAGAGCTTCAGATTTTTCAAGTAAGAAATACACCCAAGTTTTGTTACTGTAGTCATCAATGAAGGGGATGAAGTACCTTTTACCATTGGTTGAGGTTGGATTGATGGCTTCACACAAATTTGAGTGTACTAGTTGTAAGATTTGATTAACTCTCCATGCTTGAGTGTGTGGAAAGGAATCATGATGTTGTTTCCCCTTTGTGAACTCTTCATATAATTGAGATGAACAATGAATTTGAGGTAAATTAGTTACCATTTTTTCTGCTGAAGGGTCTTTAGGCCATTAAAGCTTAAGTGTCCAAAATAGAAATACCACAACCAAGTAGGATCTTGCACTTTTGTTGAGAAACAACTTGGAAAGTTCTTATGTATATGTAGTGGAAACATATGATTTTGTGTTATTTTGACTTCAGTAATTAAGCCTTTTCTTGGATGTCGAATCTGATACCAACCTAATTGAATGGTAATTGTATGCCTATTTTTTTACAACTGCCCAATGTTGATGAGATTGTTTTTCAATGTTGGAATAGAGAATACATTGGAAATAGTATACACATTAATATTTGCCAATGTGCAATTGAATATTTCCCTTGCCCATCACGGATATGCTTGAATTATCTTTAAACTTCGCATGCTCTCTAAAGTCTTCATTTAAATCAGAGAATAGATATTTGTTACCACTCATGTGATTGCTGCACCCAGAATTTAGATTCCAGGCATCAAGTTTCACATCTTGCTCATCAATGTAAGCCATCAAGAGTACTTCTAATTCAACATAATTTGATTATTCTTCTTTTCGAGCTGATTTTGGACATTCATACTGATAATGTCCATATTTATGGCAGGGATAGCATTCAACATTTGTCTTATCCCATGTTCTAGTATGTTCAGACATCTAATGATGTTCATTCTAGCATCCTCTCCCACATCCATGACCTCTTCCATGATTCATCCACGTGGAGGATTTTTTATGATTGCTTTCATCACCAAGTGAAACTTTCAATAATTTCTCTTTAATAGTTTGGCTGACCATTTGTTGTTCATGGAGTAGAGAGCTTTACAATTCGTCAATGGAGAGATTAGTAACATCTTTAGATTCTTCAATTGAACAAACGACATAGGCAAATTTAGAGGTCATTGAGCGAAGGATCTTCTCGACAATGATTACATCCCCCATTTGTTCTCCATTGATATGCATCTTATTTGCAATGGTCAGAGTTCGTGCAAAATAATCGGTAACAGACTCCCCTTCTTTCATGGTGAGAATCTCAAACTCTTTCCGGAAAGCTTGCAACTATGCTTGTTTCGCACGAGTTGTCCTTCGATACTTCTACTTTAGTGAATCCCAAATATCTTTTGTTGTATCCTTCTTGAGAATGGTCTCTAGAGTGACACGATCAATAGCCTGAAACAAGAAATTTTTGGCTTTCAAGTCTCTGAGCTTTTGGTGTGCCAATACCCTTGTTTAGGCCTCAATGAGAACAATGTCTGCAGCAAGTTCAGTGATGCCACTCTCCACCAAACTCCAGTACTCTTTAGACCTCAAGAAATTTTCCATAAGCAAACTTCAATGGTCATAATGTCCATCTAATCTTGGAATTACTGGTTGCACAAAACCAGTGTTGTCACTTGCCATATTGATTTTGCTGCTGCAAAAATACAAGCTGTAATTATTTTCTTTTTCTTTGAATTTGTATTCCTCGGGCCTTAGTGGGAGGCTCTGATATCAATTGTTGCAACTGAGAGATCAAACAATTGATGCAAAAATGGCTTTGTTCATTTGTTTTATTAAAGCACTAAGGTTGGGCATTTATAGCCTTACAACTAAACAAAATATCTAAAGGAATGCAAAAAAATAATGCAGTAAATACTTCCCAAGTCTGTTAGCAAGACTAACAGGATTCCCCTGGAAACTAGAATAGAAAAACAACAACAGCAAACTACCCTTCCTGACTTCTAGGATTTATTTAATAGTCAATATGACCAAGTCAAATAATGCATAAGCACTAACATTACGTTACATTTATAATCTTGATCACAATATATTATATTACATATTTCGAAAGAAAAAAAAAACATTATAAGCTCAAGAAATCCTTTCTTAAATTTGAGTTATGAAATAAAACTTAATTTCTTTGTCTCGTGCAGGAAAGCATAAAACTCAATTAATTTAATGCATAGAATTAGTTTTTGAAAGATTTCTTATAAGAAATGAATATGAAAAAGAGCTCTAGATTCAAATCAAGTTAAATAACTATTCAAAATAATAATAATAATACTTATATACATGTATTTTTTTTCTTTTATGCAATGTTTTGGTCGTGTTAACCATGCTTCCGACCCTTTTATTTTACGTTAATATTTTTAATAATTTATACGTGATATCAATGATTCAACATAGATTTTTATTAATTTGATTTATGAGAAGAATCGATGTATGACAAATGATTTCCCCATAAGAACAACAAAGAGATTTATGTATGTAATGGCATGAAAGACTCTATATATATATATATATATATATATATATATATATATATATATAGAGAGAGAGAGAGAGAGAGAGAGAGAGAGAGAGAGAGAGAGAGAGAGAGAGGAGGGGGGAGGGGGTTGAACATCAACCACACTCATAAACAAGTTAACACAAAATGGTGAACTAGTGGTTGAACCCGACCTATTTTAGTTTGTGAAGAATTTGCATTGATCAGTAAGCAACCTCTAATTATAATTGTAACTAAACATAAAAATATTGACATTGCATTGCTTATATGATTTTGAGATCCAAGTAAATTCAAGTTAACACGGAATGGTGAACTAGTGGTTGAGCAAACCCACCCTATTTTAGTTTGTGAAGAATTTGCATTGATCAGTAAGCAAGCTCTAATTAGAATTATAAGAACTAAACATAAAAATATTGACATTGCATTGCTCATATGATTTGAGATCCAAGTAAATGTCTTCAAATTTTGGAATTTTTAGTTAATTAATAAGATGAAATTCAAAAGGTATACATTATTTTAAGGCCATATCAACCTTTGATGTTTGAATATCCATTGACCGCTTGAAAACATTCTTTTTAATTTTATTTTAATTGATTCAATAGTTTTTTCCAACTTGAAAATTCAGAGAAAAATATTTTATTTTGTTTTCTTTACTATCATTTTGCAAATAAACCAACTGGAAAACCAAAAATCATACACATTTACTGTTAAAGGATTTAGTTAACGGAAGAAAGTTAATGATGAGAAATTATGTGTTTTCTTAACTCATATGGGGAAAGGTGATTAAGAAACAAACTTATCAAGGATTTTTTTTATTAACGTGGATTTCCAAGTCAGTTTGCGCATACCTTGACTAATTCTACATGCTCTAAAGTTAACAATCATGTAAGCTGCTAATGGTCATTATATTAGCAATCATAGGGCTCCAACTTGAAACTACAAAGAGAACAAATCTTTTAATCTCAAGCTCTTGTCACTAGGCCAGCTCCAACTTGAAACTATAAAGAGAACAAATCTTTTAATCTCAAACTCTTATCACTAGGCCACCTACTAGATAGTTAACTTATCAGGGAATTCTTTGTCGGCTTGTTGATACAGATTATTATGTGTTAAAGATAATGTAAGGTGGTTGATAAGTTATATTCTAAAGTTTTTTTTAGCAAGGAAAAAATCATATAAGATTGTAGCTACAACTTTTATGATCTTGATTTACCTAATCATCTAAATTTTCTATTGGTGATTTATGTTAAAGATTGGTAGAAACTAGTAAAAAACAATTTAACCACTAATTAACAGATTGTTTGGGTTACATTTTGATTCTTTATACACAATTATTGAACAGTTTTTTTTGCAGTGACAATTATTAAAACAAGACTTTACAATCGGATGAAGAATGATTTTCTTGCAAATTTTTAATTGTTTTTATACATAAAAAATTAATGAAAGACTCAATAAATATATAGAGGGGGGGGTATAATTAATGTCACATGTTTAATTCAGCATATAGAGAAGAATTCTTGAAATTAAATGTAGTGTGAAATGGTAAAAAGATAAAATAAAAATAGATGTAGGAACGTGCTAAGCTCTCCCTCCAAGATGACCATACAGTCATAATAGTACGGGTGGATCCGATTTGCATCGTATTATGCCTTACCGTAAATGGAAATAGGATACTGCTATATTTAATTACCTTCCTATGACAAAATAAAGGATATAAAATAAAGGTTAAATTTACCCCCTCTATTTCATCGAAATATTTATACTTTATTTTTAGTGTTTATTTACATTTAAAAACCAACCAACCACCAATCATGCTGTTTTACATCTATCGCTTAAACAATGTTTCCAACACTCATAAGAAGGATATTGACTACTTTTAAGAGTAAACCTCCTTAAATTATTGTTCTTTTTAGGTTTTATTTTTTAATCGGTTTCTTAATAAAAACCATACCCTTTTCTCTCTTTTTTTTGTAGTTTAATATCTGTTTTTTCCATTATTTTGCTAATCTATATAGAAAAATGGCCGTCATCAGACAGAGTGACACGATCCATAGAAGGACTTTCCGAAGGTATTTTAACAATGGATTGAAAGTTGAAAGAGGAGAGTGGGGGAGGGAGAGAGTCCCCACAAGTGGCTGCTCGACAAAACCGCCAATAATGATGCTCTTGGGTTGGGACCTTTCAAACAAGACAACTCTCCCTCTCCTCCTCCTCTCTCTGCTAAACCCTCACCATCTCTCACTTGCTGCTCCAATTTACATCTATCCAGCTGATCGAGTGGTTTTTTATTTTTCTACCCTTTGTTTGATTCTAAGTCTTACCCATCTCGATCAATTCTTCTTGGGCTCCATTCCTATAACTGCTCCTGCTTCTGCTAGCAGCCAACTTACTCACTCTCTCTTTTACTGGAGAGTTCGTTCTTCAAAGCATTTAATATTATTCTATATAAGGGAGGCATCACCAGCAGCAGAGCACAAAGGAATATATTAATTTTTGCGGTTCTTCTTCTTGGGGGTTACATTTATTACTATCGTTTTGTTAGCATCACAATGGAATGTTGGTGAGAGGGAGAGGGAGAGGGAGAGGGGGGGAGAGAGAGAGAGAAAGAGAGATTTAAAGCTTTGCAGCCACTACTGCACATCAATGGAGAATCTCCAAGGACCCATTAATCCTGGTGTATGTCACTCTTATTCAATTTAATTACTACTTTTCACTCGTTCTTTCCTTGAGTACCTTAACAAGAATCGAAGAAATGGACTTGCATTTACTATATATTACAGATCCTTGCATTTAATTCATTGCATTATTTGTCTACAAATTCATTTCTTATTCATTTGCTTGCGTCTACTGCACTGTTTCCTCCACTTCAACATTCTATTTCCATTCTTCGTATGTTTCACTTTCTCTATTGACACCGAACACCAATGAAATCCATGAAAGTTGTTTCTTCTCCATACCTCCTCAGAAGGCTAGGTGTAAGACCCCAACCCAGAATTAATTCCCTCATTGCCCTTCTTTCTCTCAAGATTCTTTTTCTTAACAAGTTATTGCTTTCTTCTTGCAGTTCATAGGGGAGCATAACTTGGATTTGGAATGCTTAGAACGAGGATTTATCAATACAGAAAGCTTAAGAATTGGAGAAGAAAAACCTTACTTTTCAAGCCCAATCTTTGAAGACAGAATGCCTTTTCTTCAAATGCTTCAAACACTTGAAACCCCGCCCACTTTTCCCTTCAAAGAACCAAGCTTTCAGACACTACTAAGACTCCAACACCTCAAAAAACCATGGAATACGAACAATTATTACATGCCGGAAACAGAATGCCAAGTTCAACCACCAGAGCTTGAAAGTTGTGTCACCCATGACATAGCTGATTTACACTCACCAGTCAAATCTGAAACGAAAGAACTCCCAAACCCAGATTCAAATTCCTGCATCGAAGGTGTAAGTCCTGAGCCAGCTGAACCCTATTCACGTTCCTCAGTTCCATGGGCTACTCAACCACAAGCCGTACCTGATATTAAGACCCAGTTCTCCAAATCCACCACAATAATCACCAGGGAAAGAAGAAAGAGAAAGCGTAAAAGGCCAACCAAGAACAATGAAGATATAGAGAGCCAACGCATGAATCACATTGCTGTTGAACGCAACCGCCGTCGCCTAATGAACGACCATCTTAATTCTCTCCGTTCTCTCATGCCACCCTCTTATGTACAAAGGGTAATCTTATAATTACTAATATTAATTGCTGTCTACCTTTTCGGTTTGCAATTATTGTTAATATTACTCTCAACAATCCATTTTTAGACTTAAGAATTCAAAATCCTTTGTTTCCTTTTCCACTCTTTGCATCCACGACTCATCGCTTTTATGTCTTGTAGACTTGAAAGTGACGGTGTCTATCTTTCTTTTGTTGTTGGATAAAACAGGGTGATCAAGCATCTATAATAGGAGGTGCAATAGACTTCGTGAAGGAACTAGAGCAGCTTCTTCAATCTCTTGAAGCCCAAAAAAGAATGAGAAAGATGGAAGCAGGCTCCACCATCGGCATTTCATCCAACCAATACTGTACTTCGCCGCCACAAAGTGACATTCTGGCGGAGAAAGGAGGCAATTGTGAAGAGAAAAGAACAGTGAAGAAGAAGTCGGAGGCGGCGGAGATAGAGGTGACTGCAGTGCAGAACCATGTCAATTTGAAGATGAAGTGTCAAAGAAGTCCCGGACAGTTGTTGAGAGCTATTGTTGCATTGGAGGAACTTAGCCTTACAGTTTTGCACCTTAACATTAGCTCTTCCCAAGCAACCATTCTTTACTCTTTCAATCTCAAGGTACTACTACTTCGTCCCCTAAGTTAATTCATAATTTCTTTGTTCAGTTCAACTATTTTTTAGTCGGCAGCTAGCTTGGTTCATGCCTAATCCAAGACGCTATTTTCATGTCAGTATTTCTTTTCTTTGATGGGTTATCATGGTGTTGTAATGACAGTTAGAGAATGAATGTAAGCTGGGATCAACAGATGAGGTAGCAGCAGCAGTTCATCAAATATTCAGCAGTTTCAAAGGCTAGCTGGCTGGTCTGTACGGTAGGACTGCTACTAGGCCAAGAGAGAGAGCAATTTTACAGCTGAATTTATAGGATTATTACAGTACTACCATTCTTTTTTATGAGAAACAAGAAAAATAAAGAAAATGTAATTTTGTCATTATGAGGATGGTAGATGAGGAGCAGACTATGCAGAAGCCCACCACCATTGTCTCCATTCTAAGCTCTCACTTTTAGTACCACAGAGAGGACCGCTGCCAGTACACAGAAGTGCATAGGAGCGCTAGCAGATGATGTTTATTGCTTAGCCTGCTAAAAGAGTTTGCCTTGCTTATCTATGAGCCTGACCCCATTAAAATATGGGTGGAAATTTCTAGTTTAGGCTCTCTCTCTCTCTCTCTCTCTCTCTCGGGTGGGGTAGAGATAAAAGACTTTCTGGGGCGGGGACGGGGGCTACCGGAGGTGGGCAACGTCGGGGAGTTAGGGGCACGTAGAAGAACACAAGTTTCGAGTCTTGAAAGCGGTATCCTTCCTTCCACAAAATAGCTAATTGTATAGTTCATCATCATTTCCGTTCTTGGTGTGGCTGCAATTATCACTTGGATTCCATGTTTTTTAGTATCTCCCTAGGCAGTAGTAGTTGCGATTCCGATTAAAAGTTCTTTCAAGTTTTCGTGTCAGTAGCATGTTTTATTACTATTGAAAAATTTAAAGTGTTAACATTATCTAAGAATGAAGTTGGAAAGTTGAGGGGTACACAAATTAAGATATTTGTTTGTAGACAACATCCTATCATAATTATAAAAGGCATGTTTTCAATAAAAAAAAAATCTAATAATTTTGAAGTGGATATATTATAAAATACAATTCTTCGTGGACTGTCACAAAAAAAAAAAATATAGTGCTATTAAATTTGATCTAACCTGATAGTTCAACTTAGAAACCTCTAATTTAGTCTTTTTTCTAGCTTGATTTTCAAATTAAATTGAGTATAACTTGACTCGATATGAATAAGTCGACCTAATTTATTAAAAAGAAAGGTTATTCAAGTGATCGATTTGTTTTTTTTATGTTGTTGTTGGAATGAGTAAACAATGCATCACTTGTTTATTTTTATAAAAAAAAAAAAAGCAATTAAAGAGTCATCCATTAATTGCATTCCGACCAATTCAATTGGCTAAAAACTTCATTTCCTGCTCTTTTGATGAAGAAAACTCATTTTCAATTCTTTTTTTATTTTAAAACACTTAAGAAACAACTCCTAAACTTCAATAAACTCTTTTGTAGTATTAAAACAACTTTTAATCAAAAAATTAAAAGACAAAAATCTCCCTAAATCAAAATAATTTCAAAGCACTAATCTATTTTTCTAAAAATATAAAAGGCTAAAACACTTAAATAAAACTCCTCTAATCAAATGAAATTTATTAATGCCAAGATCATTTTTTTATGGAATGAGAACAGCCGATAGCTTTAGTATCTCCTCCCCTTTTTATTATCTACTATCTCTCCTCACAAAATGCAAGGATTAAAGCACTAAACAGCTCAAATGTATGATTGAAACATCAAAATCTCAATAAACAAGGATCAAAAATAAAAAAACTTTGAGGAACAAAATTTTAAATTTCACAACCCATGAATACTAAGATTTTTTTGTTTCATTATCGAATTTGATGCACATAGTTTAAATTATTGTGAGTAATGAAATTGAATTCTATTGTGTTAAAATTAGCATTAGTTTAATGTCAAGATAGATTTTTTGACAACTTGGAAACCTTATAATAAGTAAATTAAAATAAATTATCAAGTCTAATTTTTAATCATTGTTATGTAAGAAAAAATGTGTTGTCCAGGTAAAATAACGAAAAAAAATAAATGGGGAAGCATTCTTCCAACTTGGAATGCTAGGTGCATTTCTTTTTATATTGACTTTCGAATGTCCGTACGCGTAGATATGGATTATAAAGTTTCTATGGCGTTTGCTTTTTAGTGGCCTCATTTGCGGCAGTGTTGGCAAAAGGATTTAGGTTCATTATCAGTTTGTTTTAAAAATATTTCTCGAATTTTTTTTATTTTAAATTATTTTTTAGCATTTTCAAATTAATTTGATACATTGATGTCAAAAATAATTATTTAAAAAAAATTATTTTAATATATTTTTAAACAAAACAAAATTATAAAAAATAACTTAAACCACATTGTCAAACAACCTCTTATTAAATGAGTGTTTGGTGCTACATCTGAGTCTGTTTTAATATTTTTTAATATAAAAAAATAATATTCTAGTATTATTTAAAAAAAAAAGACTTTGAGTCATTGATTTAGATAAATTCAATAAATTTAATAGCATGATTATAGAAATAGCATTATTAAAGAAATATTGACAATAAATAAAGCATGAGAAATAATATCAATTAACTATAAAAATAGTTGCACAACTTTGAACACTTAAGAGGAGACGAAAAAAAAGCCCGTTGGAGATTTATTGTTGCTCGTTTGTAAACATCGTTCCACCACCAGAAAAAACTCATCGAAAGGCTGTAAAAACACACCAAAGAGTTTGTCCATGCTATCCGTGCAACTTCCTGAAAAGTAAAGCATACAAAATATCATGAAGCCAACATTTTACGCTTATATTTAATTACTTATTTTAATTTATTTATTTTTTAAAAAAAGAAGAAGATTAAATTCAATAAAAAAAATTAACAAATCAAAAGAATCAAGATAACCTAGGTCATTTTCATAATTCATGAAAGATCCTATTGAAACAAATATAAAAAAACAACAAAATCTAATTTCTAATTAAATAAATGTTGAAGGATTAAACTTGAAAAAAACACAAACTCAAAAACAAACAAACAAACATGGACATATTTTCTAAATATGAATTAATCTTCCAAACTCGTAACCCGTAAAATTATAGACTATTGAGATTGTATAAAAAAAAACTCAACTCCCAATCAATTTAAAGTTAGATGATGAAACTAACAAAACAAATATAAATTTAAGTGATTTTTTTAAAGTAAAAAAAAATAACAATTAAAATAATAAGGATCAAATCCGATAAAAATAGTATTAAGAAGGATGAAATCATAAGAAAAAATCAATTTTAAAATTTATCTAAAAACAAAATATAATTCAAAAGATTTGGAACGAAATCTATCATGTGAAAACAATAAAAAGGTTGAAATTAAAAAAAAATCATTTCCAATATTTTAAATAAAGACAAATAGTAATCAAAATAACATGGATAAAATCCAAAGAAATTGAAAGAACACGACAACAAACCGCTTGTTAGTTGTTTTTTAATAATATTTATATTTATTAGAATATCAAATTACTTATTAATCAACTTTATTATAACAAAAATAACATGACGAGAGTACAAAAAAAAGTCAATGGACATGAGGGAATTTTGTTCTTAAGAGTAATTTAGTAATTCTATTGTATTTGGAAAAAAATAAACACCATTAGATTCCAGCTAATTAATTCTTGCTTTAAAGAGAAATTCATTTCATTCATTCTACTTTGCTCAATAAGTTAAATGTAGAATGTGCCACCACTTAATTTAACCATGACTAATAAATCTTGTAAAATTACTATTCTACCTTTAATAGCCTGTCAAGTAACTTTTTTATCGAACGGAAAAAAATTATTATATCAATCAACAATAATATATATTACCTAACAACTAAAAGGCGTGACCAAAACACTGTGGAATTCACTGTGCATTGTCTCTGAAATCACTGTGGATTGCGGCAGTGTGCGCTTGTTTTTAGCCTTCGTCTTCTCGGCTCATTGTGCGGGTAAAATGGAGGCATTTTCATTTTTTCCTGTTTTTGTCCTTTTTTTTATTTTAATCAGATATGAACAGTGTATTAACGTTTTTGTCCCTCATGCCGGACAAAATAGGGTTATGCGCTCAGGGTTAAGGGTGTAATTGCACGCGTACGGACCAGTCCGGTTCGCCCAGTCTACCGCAACTCTTTTTTTTTTAAACGGCTAAATACAGAAATAACCCCCAATAAGACAAAATCACTGACTTAGACGCAAGGGTGGGACGGTAATTGATCCTTTTTTTTTATTATTTATCTCGGAATACTGTCGGCGCGTGTGGTCCACGCGACCGACAGTATTCCGCCTCACGCCCAGTTAAAGTGGCGCGTGCAGGCTGATAGAGTCACCGAAAATGGGCTACCGGCGTCTCAGTTGATGCGCCTCCGCGTGGTCTTCCTCCCGCTGCGGCGCGTTCTGTCCTCCGACGGTCGTGTACGCGTTGGTGGCCGGTTAAAGTCGTTTGTTCCGTTTTCTCTCTCTCCAGCATACAAATGTATAGTTGAGGCCCCCAGGTTTGTTATCTTTTCACTTCGGTCCCTGGACTTTTAATTTCCTGTTTGGTACAGAAGAGGCCCCCAGTTTGGACTTTCACTTTGGTCCCTGCATTTTTAATTGAGTCCTTCAATTGAAATTAATGAAATGTTAATGTTTCACTTCGGTCCTCCTTTTAATTTCTGGATTGAGTTAAAAAAACCTTAATATATTCGGTACGGACGTTATGATTTTTTCAATTTTGTCCTTTGATTGAAATTGATTATATAATTGATTTTCATCTTGGCCCTTATACTTTTAATTTTAGATTTTAATCCCTATATTTTATTTTTTAATTTGATCTTTTTGTTAAAGTTTTTAGGGTTTTTTAAATCTTTCATTTTTTTCTTTTATTATTAGCACAAATATAACAACAACAACAACAACAATAATAATAAAATTATTTTTCTTTCTTATTTTTTTGTTAATGTTTTTTTTTTGGTTTTTTTTCTCTGGATAAATTGATAATTTTTATTGCCTTGACAGTAATAACTAATAACAATGATAATTTCAATTTTTATTTGTTTTTTTTCTTCTATTAAATTTTTTAGGATTTTTGTGGTCCTTCATTTATTTATTTGTTCTTTAATAATAATAATAATAATTTAATTGTTTTTCTTGCTTACTCTTTTGTTAATGTTTTTGAGGGTTTTTTTTCTCATAATAATTTGATAAGTTTTATAGTGTTGACAATGATAACAATGATAATTTTTAGTTTTCATGGGTTTTTTAGTCTTTCATTTATTTTATTTTTTTCATTATTAACACAATAATAATAACAATAACAATAACAATAATAATAATAATAATAATAATAATAATTTAATTGTTTTTCTTGCTTACTCTTTTGTTAATGTTTTTTAGTTTCTTTTTTCTCGGGATAATTTTATAATATTTTATTGTTTTGAAAATGATAACAACGATAGTTTTTGTTTTTGTTTTATTCTTTTGTTTGATCTTTTGTTCAAGTTTTTAAGAATTTTTTTCTCTTCCATTTTTTCCCTTTCATTATTAACAAAAAAAAAATGAAAATAATATTAATAATAATAATAATAATAATAATTTAATTGTTTTTCTTGCTTATTCTTTTGTTAATGTTTTTGAGGGTTTTTTTCCCTCAGAACAATTTGATAATTGTTATTGTGTTAACAATGATAATTTATAGTTTTCATTGTAGTTTTTTTTGTTTGATCTTTTTTTGTATTTCTTACAATTTTTTTCATCTTTCATTCATTCATTTATTCTTTCATGATGATGATAATAATAATAATAATAATAATAATAATAATAATATTAATAATAATAATAATTATTATTATTATTATTATTATTATTAATATTATTATTATTATAAAAATATTATGCTCTTTTTTTAATATTGGTTCGCGCTCTTTCTTGATTTTTTATGGCACAATACCTACATTCTAAAAGATGTATTCTATGCTTGCGCAACAAACTATAATTAAAATTTTATATATTTTATCTCCTAATCTATAATTTTATGTTGTTATATGATATAAATTTATCGTTGTGGATGTATTTATGCTAAATTATATATACAAGAATGCCCGCGGCACCGCGCGGACAATATAACTAGTATCTATTTATACAATGAAACACCAAATCCTTTTATTTTTTTAATGGAATAACTACGTTTTACAATGGTGAGTATTCAAATTTAACTTCCCGATAACTTTTCTAGGCAAGTAAATTGCATAAATATGATATATAAGTTCTATTGATTACAGTTAATAAATTTGAGGCTTAGATTGTTTAATAGTAAACATTAAAGTTATTAATTTTATTACGATTTGAAAAAATCATAATCATTTGTTTAGAATCAAGATGGAAATTAAGCCAACATGATCTATCATTCATTCTAGAAAAATACGAGGTGACTTGCCTGCGTGTTGCGCTGAGTTTTTTTTATGTAGAAAATTAATTGATTTTTTGTGTGCTGTAATAAGTTATTTTAATATTTAATAAAATTAGAATAGATAGAATCTCTTAGAAATGAGTTCTTTTTTCCGTCTAAAAGGAACATTATAATCGAAACGCAGGGGAAGTGGTTTGTATATTCTTTAATTATAGATAACTTAGGTAAATTTGTCTACCCATTTTGTTTATGAGTTGTATTTTTTCCCCAATAATATTAGATCTGAAATATTATAACAAAATGTTGTATTTTGTTTTTACAAAAAACCTAAAATCAAAGAATTAAATTTTTATAAGAAATAAACTTAAGCAAAAGAGGACAAAATTTGAATTAAAAGCCTAACAGTTTTCTTATAAGATTTATCTCTTATATTATTATATTAAAAGCATTTCAAAACACTGATATTAATTTTTTTCTTCAAAAAACCCTAGGTTTTTTTTTATGTCTTTATATATATTTTCAGGCGCTAATATCAAATAAATATTAAAATATATTAGTCTAACATATTTATAAGAAAAAAATTAATAATAATCATTACCATTATTTTTAATGCGTTATCTATAATAATGAGAAATTGCAACACCTAAAAATATTAAAAAAAAAACAATTAAAAACAAATTAAATGACAAAACATAAATAATTATTATTAGATTTTAAAAAATTATATGACCTAAAGAATAAATAAAAATTCAAAATCAAACAACAAAGAGAAAAAATAATAAATATCAATTTTCAAATGATCACCAACACAAATTAAAATTGAAACATCACATAAAAAAAATAGAAACCATTTACCAAAAATATATATAAAATAAAGGAATTAAAATAAATTGAAGATTAAAAGTATAAGAGACAAAATGAAAAATACATATATAATAAATTAATTTTAAAGGACAAAATTGCAACAAATCAAAATTTTGATACCGAAAAAATTAATGAATTTAAGACAAAACTGGAAATTAAAAGAACAAGGACCAAAATGAAACTTAAATATAAAATCAATTTGTATTAAAGGATATAATTGAAACAAATCAAAAGTATGATATTGAAAATCTTAAGGATTTCAATCCAATCAGGAAATTAAAAGACTAGGGATCAAAATGAAACTACAATATATGTAGGAAAATAATTATAAACGCCGATATGGTATTTTTGAAGGTCGTATGATACCGCATGTGTCATCTAAAAACTGTGTGAGCGCGGACGGCGTGTTTGGCGATGCACCAACAATACTGTGTTAGAATAAATATTAAAAAAGAGTAAATTACCGTAACACCCCGCATCCAACTCTTCCAGTTTGTCTTATTGAGGGGCATATCCGTATTTAGGCATTTAAAAAAAATGTGAAATGCCCGTGACACCCCTCCCTGCCAAACCTGATTTTTGTCTTTTTTCTAAGGGTAGAATGATTATTTCACTGTGCAAAAAATATTAAAAAATAAATAACCGGTTACCCGAACTGGACTAGACCGGACTGAACATGAGCAATTACCATGAAATCCCTCCATCTAGTAGCTGTTTTTTTTTGTCTTTTTCGATGGATAAAATTGTTATTTTACTGTGCAAAAAAAAAAACACAATAGACCGGTGAAACAAACAAACAAATAGACTTGACTTGAGAAATGAGTTTTATTATTGTTGTCTAGAATGATTTGTCTCACTCTGAATGCTCACTCTGAACGGTAAGTGAACCGTGACCAGTTTTAGCTTTTAGATAAAGTGAAGAAGGAATTGATAGAACTTCAATTGTAAAGTTTGCTGATCTTTTAATTCTGAGAGGAGATGAATTATGTTTCTAAATTGTGAATTGTTGAAATTAAGTTAGAGGTTGAAATTAATATAATGTCCGAATTATAAATAAGCATGCATGCAACCTGTTAAAGCAGATTGTTTTTCTAAATATTTTACTGAACTTAGTTATTTTACTATTTTCCACCTTGTTAAATTCCACAATGAAAAAAAAATCTCAGAATTTGAAGGCATTTTAGTGTTCTTGCTGTTAAAATTACTTTTAAAAATATTTTTTTTTCTGAAATATATTAAAATAATATTTTTTATTTTTTAAATAATATTTTTAATATCAATACATGAAAATTTATAGTTTAAAATAAAAATTAAAAAAATCATTTTTTTAAAAAATACTTTTAAAATACAGGAAAACCCCATTAATAGCTAGAAACCCACGATAGAGAATGAGATTTATGTGGAAAATGCCTGATAGATGCCTTTCCGCAGTTTCATAAAAAAATGTTATTTATTTTGGAGTCATTATTTTTGTAAAAAACATTTTTAGAAAGAATTGAAATATATTTATTTTAAATTGATATTATATATATATATATATTAAAAGAAAAGGGCAAAGATAGTCAAAGGGAAAAGATAGTCAAAGGGAAAGGTTTGAGGTCTCTGAACTGCACAGCAGCTAGAGTAGCCCATATCCCCATGTGCAAAAGCATCACCAACGTCTAGTCAGAGACGTCTCATCCTTTCTCTACTCCTTTTGTCTTTTCGAGCCTCTTCTTCCTTCTCCACAGCCAGTCTCAGCCTCGCATCGTATAATTTATCGAACTTGCATATATATAGTAATATATATATACTAGGCCATCTGTATAAACAGGTAGCTGCTAGGCCATCTGTATGCTTGAGATTCTTTCATGGTGGATCGCTGGACATGAAAAGCAAATGAACAGCAGATTTGCTTATCCCGATTTATATATTATTTTAGTCACATAATGCTTTATCTGGAAACCTGAGCCAGCGTATGTATTAAAAAATTAATCTGGCATTTCCACAGTATCTTTTTGTTACTTCTTCGAGCATATTAGCGTTTTGTATTTTGTAGATACACAGCTTTTTATTATCTACAGAGTGGAAATGAGAAGTTGGAAGTCTCGGAATGGTGGATTTCCATCACCTGTGAGCGACGAAAAATCTATGGGAAAACAGATGAAGAATTCAAATAAAACAAGTCTGTCATTGTTTTCTCTTTTGATTCTTCGGCATCTTCCCAGACTTTCCTACTTGTGCCTACCAAGATCTTGCATATCTTCCTTATGGTTGATTCATGGTGTTATGCTATACAAATACATGGGAAATAGATAAAGATAAGCGTTTATTTGACTCATGGGATTCTCAATGCATTGTTCCTCCGGATTGTAAATCAATAAGCATCGCTTTTCACGGTCGAGTAATTTATCCTTTTTGGGCACTGATTTTTTTTTAAAAGTTCACTTTTACTTTTATTTTTAATTTTAACTTCAAATTATTTTTTATCATGTTTTCAAATTTGATATTAAAAATAATTTTTTAATAATAAAAATATATTATTTTGAAGCATTTCTAATAAAAAAACATACTTTAAAATATATTTTAACCGCGCTCCCAAATATATATATATATATATATATATATATATATATATATATATATTATGTTTTTAATTATGAGCTTGGTTAATGGTCAATAAGAGTTTTGTGCGAAGTATTTTTTTCTTCATTCCCCGCTCTATATTGATCGAGTTCAGGGTTAAGGGATTTTTATTTTTAATCTTTGGAGTCAGGAGTGAATTTGAGAATACTCAACATAAAACTAATAAATATTGCACTATTTAATAAGAGAAAATGGGAATCCCCTATTAATTTTATTTTTTTATGTAAATTTAGGTGCCTTTTGGACTGATTGTCCATTCTTTTTTTTCATGCCCATTTATTAATTTATTTTAAACCCATAATTTTTTCTTTAAAATTTATACTTTCATATTATGTTTATATTATTTAAATTCAAGTAATTCTATTTTTGATTTATATGATCCATCATATTTCTTAGGTCGAAGAATACTTTGACTGACTTTGAATTGATACTTGATTTTTTCATGATAAAATTTAAGTTTATGTTATAAATAATTTAAGCTCTATAGACCAAATTTAACATGGAACCAAAGAGCCAGCCTATTATTCTTCTTTATTGTTCAAGATGCTTGTAAGATATCACTTTGATCCTTTATTTCTTAGAATTTTTTAATTTTAATCCTTGAGTTTTTTAAAGTTTGTTTTACTTAAAAAATAAAAAGAAAACAGTATTCATGAATATATTTCTATCACAATATAATTTTATCACATTGCCCCCACCCCTTTCATTGAAATTTAAGGATCAAAGATCTAAGAAGCTGGCTGGCAGCACGTGAAACAAGCTGACTGCCAGTACTTGTCATACTTGTGTGATGCCTCCTCCACTCCTGAATACAATATCTTGGCCTAGCGGTTAAAAAAACTTGTTTCCTTCCTCTGCACCAGAATTCAAGTCCCACTATGCACGCCTTGTTGAAATACTTATTTGTCATGTAAACTAGTTTGATAGAAATTAAACTCTGTAATTCCTCACTTATCCTATAGGCTTTGAGAAATAGAATTGTAATAGGAGACATATTGTATTATGGCTATAAAAGCCACATCACATTAATGAAATAGATAAGTTGCTGTGAACATTTTAATTTCATCATGGTATCAGAGCCTGTCACACAAAACCAAAATGAAAACCACAAAATCCCATTAGAAATCCACCACCCAACATCTGCTGCCACCGAACCCAGAAAATTGCAACCTCAGTTCAATAAACACCAAACCCAGTTCATCCGAAATCATCATCCCAGAAACGTGATTGCTACAGTAGTGGTTTGTTACTGTAGCCACAAGTACTGTAGAAATCATCATCCAGAAATTGCAAGAAACCCAGAAGATTGCAAGAAAATCCCAGAATACCCAAGAAACCCACAATCCGCAAGAAACCCAGAAATTCCACAAACCCAGAATTTGCAAGACCCCTTGAAACACAATGGACACCGAATCAAACACCAAATCTCCATCTCCAGTCATACACGTACAAACTGAGAATTCTGGGTTTAATGCTGGCATAACCCTCAATGAAACCAATTATGATATTTGGTCCCAAATCATCGAAATGAACATAGTTGGCCGAGAGAAGCTGGATTACATTATGGGGGATTCCCCTCAGCCCGAAGCTAAAGATCCCTTATATCCAAAATGGTATGCGGAGAATCAAAAGGTTAAAGGTTGGTTACTCACATTAATGACTTCTGAAATTATGAAAAGATACATTCGAAATCGTACTGCTCGAGAAATCTGGAGTGCCCTGGCCAAAGCATTCTATGATGGAAACGATGAAACACAAATATTTGCTCTGAATCAAAGAGCCTTTTCTCTCCGTCAAACTGGACGCTCGCTGGCAACATATTATGGCGAACTGGTTGAAATCTTTCAAGAACTTGATTACCGTGACAAGGTGATCATGAAAGACCCCGAAGATGTTACTGCATATAAGAAATCCATCGAGAAATTATGAATTCACATTTTTCTGAATGGGCTTGACGCTGAATTTGAACAAGTGAGAGGAGAGATACTTCGCATGGATCCAAGTTTGGATCTTGAACATACCTATGCATATGTACGCCGAGAAGCCAATCGGCGAACCATCTCCAGTGATGAGTCTAGGACCTCTGACTCTGTTGCCTTGATATCACGGCGACCACCAGCCACACGGCGACACCGAACAGGGGCAAATATTCCCTCTCACCTTTCAACCCAAAGTTTTGAAGTTGGCAGTAAAAATCGTGGGACATCCGGACCACCCAAATCATGCACACATTGTGGTGGCACAGGACATACAAAATCCCGATGCTATGATTTAATAGGCTACCCTGAATGGTGGGATCCTGCCAAAGCTCCAAGCAAACGTAACCCCATGGCATCTACTGCATGTGCAACTACTGGACCCCCTGTAGATGCATTAACTGGAAATCATGGAGAAGCAACATCAGACCCTGCTGCTCTACACACATCATCAAGCTCTCCAGGTAAGTCTTTCAAAAACACTGTTGCACCTACTGGTTCATGTTCATGGATTATTGATTCAGGATCAACTGATCATATATCATCTGATACTTCTATTTCCATGATTAAACCCTCTAGAACCCATGTTGTTTCCACAGCCAATGGAACCCCAGCCAAAGTTATTGGTGAATGCTCTCTTTCTCTTAATAATCTAAACTTAGATACTGTACTTGTGGTCCCTTCACTCAATTTCAATCTATTGTCTGTATCCCAGATCACAAAATTCCTAAACTGTGTTGTGATATGTTGGCCACTACACCAGTTTGACGTAAAAAATGCCTTCCTGCATGGGAACCTCCAAGAGGAAGTCTATATGAAGTTACCTCTAGGATGTGAGTTACAAAATAAAGGAAGCAAAAAGGTGTGCAGACTGAAGAAATCATTGTATGGGTTAAAACAATCACCGCGAGCGTGGTTTGGCAGATTTACAAATTCAATGAAGACATTTGGATATCGACAAAGCAATGCTGATCACACTCTCTTCATGAAACACAATAAAGGAAAGCTCACAGTGCTAATTATATATGTTGACGATATGATCGTAACAGGTGATGATGATGATGAACGACGAGCGCTGCAGACCCACCTCTCTCGTGAATTTGAAATGAAGGATCTTGGACCATTGAAGTATTTTCTGGGAATCGAGGTGTTAAGATCTAAACAAGGTATGTTCTTATCACAGCGAAAATATACACTAGATTTACTCGGCATGTTGGGTTGCAAACCAAGTGATACACCTGCTGCGAAAAATATTAAATTGGCTATGAGTTCAAATCAAATTCCTGCAAATAAAGAACGATACCAAAGACTTGTAGGGAGATTGATGTATCTCGCACATACCCGACCTGATCTAGCCTACTCTCTTAGTGTTGTGAGTCGATTTATGCACTCACCCAGTGAAGAGCATATGGATGCTGTGATCTGAATCCTGCGGTATTTGAAGTCTTCTCCAGGCAAAGGAATTATGTTCACTAAGGGATCATCATTATCAGTTGAAGGATATACTGATGCAGACTGGGCTGGATCAATTGATGATCGACGTTCAACTGCGGGGTACTTAACCTTTGTTGGAGGAAATCTGGTTACATGGCGGAGCAAGAAACAGGAAGTGGTAGCAAGATCTAGCGCGGAAGCTGAATATAGAGGAATGGCTAAAGGTGTGTGTGAACTATTGTGGGTTAAAAATCTATTACAAGAACTCAATATTCCAATAGCATCTCCAATGAAACTATATTGCGACAACAAGGCAGCATGTGACATAGCTCATAATCCCGTTCAACATGATAGAACGAAGCATGTAGAAATTGATAGACATTTTATCAAAGAGAAATTGGAAGCAAAATTGATTGAAGTTCCTCATGTCCGATCCCAAGACCAATTGGCGGACATTCTTACCAAAGCTTTATCAAGTCAAGCCTTTCATGGAATTCTGGACAAGTTGGATATGCAAAACATCTATGCACCAACTTGAGGGGGAGTGTTGAAATACTTATTTGTCATGTAAACTAGTTTGATAGAAATTAAACTCTGTAATTCCTCACTTATCCTATAGGCTTTGGGAAATAGAATTGTAATAGGAGACATATTGTATTATGGTTATAAAAGCCACAGCACATTAATGAAATAGATAAGTTGCTGTGAACATATTAATTTCATCACGCCTGTCACCCCTACTGTGTCTTACATACTCACTAAGTTTATAGGATGTTTAGTGAATCCGGGAATTAATTGTGGTGCACGTAAGCTAGCCCGGACATCCCAGTTATAAAAAAAAAAACCTAAAACCAAAGAGTCATTTATCACTGCCGGTAGTCTACACTTCTCTGATTCAGATGAAGAGGCATCCTGGGCTCGCCAAAGGATGGAGGTATTTTGCAGAGCCTCATCCGCACCATTCATTTGTCCCTGTGAAATTTGATTGACGCGAACTGTGATAGTTTGATCAAATGCTTCTAAGAAATTTGTGTTCATGGAATGTTTTGGCGTCTTGAAGAGAATTATGAACCATAATTGTATTATTTCGAGGCTGTAGAGGGATTTTAATCATTAAAATAACAAGTATTCAAGCATTTTTATTTCTATTATTTTTGCATGCAAGATTGTTGATATAAGCTTTTATTTAACATGGGAATTTCATGGCGTAAAATATAATGAGAAAGTAAAAACACAAAAGGAGATTTTCCTAGGATTATTTTTTAAACCATTTTATCCCTCGAATTTCCATTTCCTTTTTTGTTTTGGTCCTTCAAATGTATTTTATTAAACACTAACTTTATTAGAGGTCTTGAAAGAAGAGGTTGTTCGAGTTATGCAGCATTATGGCGTCGATAACATTTTTTGTTTCTTTTCCCTTCTCTCTCTTTCATCTCGTTAGTAGTCATGCTACCAGATTAAATATCTGTTTGAAAATATAATTATGGTTATTTTAAATATTAAATTTAAAATAAAAAACAATTCAATATTTTTTAAAATCACTTTTAAAACATCATACCAAACAGGATCCAAAAAAAATCTAATCATTATGTTTTCATGTCAAATTTGATTCTTATTTCTTATTGCTATTTTTTTTCTCTGGCTTATTTTCTATTTTTTTTTCAATATTTATCTTTTGATATAGTATTGATTGAAAATTAAGTTTCATGATTTTTTCATTAGGTAATCATGGTCTTATAAGCATGAAAGTTCAAAAATAGGTCATTTATCTTTAGATTTTTTCTGCACCATTTTTTTTTTTAATTTCTCAGTTCAATATTATATTTATTGAAATTCAACTTTGTGATTTCTCGACTTACTTTTCTATGGAAGTTATCGCAAGTTTTATGAATTAGATCATAAGTTTGTCGAATTAGCCCCAATTGGTTTGAATAGTTTTTTTTTAAAATAAAATATTTTCCAATTCCATGTTCTTAATATTTAATTTGTTTGAGAATTAAATTTTAAAATTTATTTTATTAAATAAAACACTCGTCACACCTTAACATTATGTTTTGACATAATTTTTTTCCTATTGCTGCACTAAGCGAGCCACCTATCTACTTTACTCCAGAAAATCTTAATGCATTGAAGAAAGGCGGCAGTAGAAATTTGTAATCTGATGAGTTTTTTTTAGATTAAAAAAAAAATATTTTTGGATAACAACATTATCTACCTCTGCATGTTATAAGCTCGTATCATCATCCCCTTCGTGATCATGTAATAGAGTTGAAAGTTTTGGCCCTATTTATGAAGGGGGAAAAAACCCAGAGAAGATGACAGAATAAGGCTGTAAGCACAAAAGAGGAGATGTCTGCGGTAACCTATCCAATCATAAACACCATAGACTCCACGTCAGCATTCTATCTAGATGGAAGGAATGTGTGGTGCTCTTACGTTAAACTTGGAAGAAGATCCATCGCCAAAGTCTAATCAAGAATTTATCAAACACCCCATCAAGCCCCGAAAGAAAAAATTAAGAAATAAATTAATTTACTTCAGAATCTTCTCACAGGACAGACAGGGTAGTGACCTGTAGGGATTCACCACTGTCGATCATGGCTTCAACTTCCTCCACACCCCTATCAATCTCCTCTTCATCAAGCCTTATCGATGCCAGGGTTTCTCGCCAATCAGCAGCTACGTCGCCACAGTGTGTGAGCCTCCCTACACTCCCCCCTCCTCTTGTCCAGCCTCAAAACCGTCCCTGGAGAGCCGCTGCTTATTGTGAGTCCCAAATAATACACGTACATGTAGACACATAGCATTACTGTCAGACACACGAATGGGCTGAGTGATTCTCGATTTTTAATTTCAGGTCGAAAGATCGCTCGCAATGTTATGACTATGGCTACAGGAGAGGTCCCAGTAGAAGTTGCTTCGACTGAGTTTCCAGAGATTGTCATGACAGTTCAAGAAGCTGTAAGATATCTTCCTCTGATCATGAAACGTGCTTTAATCAAGTTTGGGAAAAATTGTATCTGAATCTTTTAGCGGTGGACAGTGGGATAAAGTTGAAGACAAGTATGCGGTGAGTTCACTTGTAGTAGCTGGTGGAGTTGCACTTTGGGGCTCGGCTGGGTTTATCTCGGTGAGCTGCTTCACCGAATGCACTTTTTTCCGAATGCTATTTCTTTAAGTCCCCTCCCTTGACTCTGGCATCGATCCTTCCCTTTAAATTAAATTCAAGAGGTTAAAGTAGTGTTCTTGTACCAGGCAATTGAGAGGCTTCCTTTGATTCCTGGGGCTCTTGAGCTTGTTGGAATTGGCTACACTGGAGTAAGTACTATTTTCTCAATTTTTCTATTTTGATTTATATAAGAACACACCCTATATCAAGTAGATGGAACACTGGAGGATATGTCATCTTAATTGTTCTTTTTTTTCGTCTAGCTATGATGTCTGCAAACTTCAAAAAACAAATGTTGTTTATATAGTGTGTGGCTAACAATATAATTTTCTGTTTGTTTGTTTCTAATGTGTTATACACCACCTGTTTTTCTCTCCAGTGGTTTGCATACAAGAATCTGGTTTTCAAAGCTGACAGGTTAGTGTATACTTCCTACACAGCCACCTAGAAATTGTTGCAAAAATGCATCATGTTTGTCTCGCTAATTTTACGTTAATACACATATATGGGATAATTGCAGGGAAGCTTTGATTGCAAAAATAAAAGACACGTACAAGGAAGTAACTGGTAGCGGCTAAAGGAAGCCAGTTGAAATACTGCTGCAGTGAAATGAACTTCCAGTTTTCTCGAAACAGAAAAAGAAAAAAAGGGAATCATGCGGCACTGTGCATGAACATGTTGCCTTGCTTCATTTTGCTTACGTACGTACGTAAGCTTCTGACCAGAGTAAATCCATGTAATGTAGCTTTGTCTCGAAGATACATGTAATTAAATATTTTGCTTCCTCGCCCTTGGAGTTAGCTGTAGCCCATAATCACATTCTATGTAAATTTATCCAACTACTTTGCGGCTGGTTGCTCTCTCCCTCTGTGTGCTAGCAAAGCAATTCAGCTTGTTTCTATGGGCTTGCAATGTATGAAGTCTCCGCATGAAGATGTTGTTACCTAAATTAGAGAAAAACGAGCTGATTTGCCTGTTTCGCTGAGCTTTTTTATCTATGTAGAAAATTGATTGATTTTATAAATATTGTATTTTGTTATTTTAATATTTAATTAGTATAATTGTAATTGATAAAATCTGTTAAAAATGGTTTTTTTAACCAAAATGTGATTGAATATTGCTATTGCTAAAAAACTTTTGATAAAATTTGTTAGAAAATTTGCTAAGAAGGTGAAATGATTTATTAGAAATTTGTTGTCATGGATACTCTGGTAAAAAAAAAAAAAAAGAAACCCGGTTAAAAAAGAACAACTGACTTGGACACTAAAAAATAAAAAATACATGTGAAAAAAAGGTCACCGTTTCTTAAAAGGAAAAAAACACTAGTCTCAAATATAAATTTAAATTTAAAGCCAAAGTTTTTTTTATAAGATTTATTCATCATATTATTATATTAAATATATTTAAGAATACCGATATTAATTTTTTTTTGCAAGAAATCGTAGGTTATTTTTTTTCTCTCTTTATATATTTTTAGGCGATAATATTAAATAAATATTAAACACATATACTTAGTCTCACATACTATATAGTGTGATTGAAATGGGAAGTGCTTTTTATATTTTTTTTAATTGTAGATAACCTAGGTAAATTTGTAAAAAAAAAAATATATGAGTTGCCTTTTTTCCCTAGTAATATTAGATTTGACACATTATAAATAAAAATATTGCAATTTTTTCTAAAAAAGAAATATAAATTTTTTGCGTGCTATAATTACTTATTTTCCGTCTAAAAAGAACAGTGTAGTCGAAATAGAAAGTGCCTCGTATATTTTTTAATTGTATATAATCTAGGCAAATTTGTTGACCTTTTGTTTTTTTGAGTTGTATTTTTTCCCGGGTAATATTAGATCTTAAATATTAAAAATCCATTTTTTTTTTAAGAAATAAACTTGAACAAAAGAGCACAAAATTAAAATTCAAAGCCAATTTTTTTTTTTATTTTATAAGATTTATTCATCATATTATTATATTAAATGTATTTAAGAATGCTGATATTAATTTTTTTCCTGCAAAAAATACGAGGTCATTTTTTTTATCTCTTTATATATTTTTAGGCGATAATATGCAATAAATATTAAAACATATAATAATGACTTGTTTGCCGTTTAAAAGGAATAGTGTAATCGAGACAAAAGTGACTTGTATTGTTTTTTAATTGTAGATAACCTAGGTAAATTTGTTTATTTTTTGTTCTTGAGTTGTCTTTTATCCCCAGTAATATTAGATACAAAATGACTATTGCTATTATTGCAAAAACCAATTAAAATTATCAAATTATCTCGAAAGAAAAAACACTCAAAAACATTAACAAAAGAGTAAGCAAGAAAAAAATATATTATTATTATTATTATTATTATTATTATTAATAATAATAATAATAATAATAATAATAATAATAATCTTATTATTATTATTATTATTACGATTATTATTATTTTTATTATTATTGTGTTAATGATGAATAAAGAAAAGAAATAAATAAAAGAAAAAAAATCATAATAACTTTAATAAAAAAAATCATAATTATCAGGAAAAAAAATTTCATCTAACTTGAAAATAATAACAATAAAACCAATAAAAAAATAAAAGAAAAAGCACATAAAAAAATATAATAGATGATAAAACAAAAAAAATATTAGCTGAAAAAAAACATTTAATTTTAAAATTTTAAAAAATATATGTTCTACGTTGCGGGCTGAGTAAACAATTTTTATAGGATTTGCTGGATCCAAATAAAAATATAATATTTATTTATGCAAAATTTAATATAATAAAATAGGTCAACACCCCCTAGTATAACAATAGCAAAATCAAAGTTTGAAAATCTAAAATTATCATTGCTCTTACTATTAAAATAATAAAAATTATCAAATTATTATTATTATTATTATTATTATTATTATTATTATTATTATCATTGCTTTATGAACGGCCATAAAGCTTTTTACAGTTGCTTTCCAAATAAAAAAACAAACGTATTTCAGGAAAGAAAGAAAGAAAAAAAACCAAAATCAAATTTGTTGGTTGAGGGGTTTGAACCCCTGCGCGCTGTATTTTCCAGCGCGCAGCGAGCCGCTCGGCCACAGGCGTTCCTTTTTCATTTCCGCCATAGAAATTATAAAAAGCATCTCCGTGCAAAAAAAAAAAACAAAAACAAGTGCATATACACGCGCGAAACAAGGATTGAAAATGGTCAGTCCACAGTGCACATGAGTGTGCGTGCACAGTGGCTGGCCGAGCTCTTTTAGCTCTTTTACTAATCTGACCAAATGCTACTAAAAACTTAAAGCCAGACTCTATAATATGATTTATATTATTTTTAAATATTTTTTTTTCAAGTGAAAACTTTTTAGACTTAAAACTTGCACAAACTCATATTATTTTGTGTTTAATTTTTATCAAATAGAATGATTATGATGAGATTAAAATTCATAACCATTAAATTAACAAAACTCTGATATTATATTAAGAAAACAACTCAACTGAGAATTATACTATTAGACGGACTCCAATTGACACCAAAATCATTTGGGAAGCATTTGCATGCCGAAAACGAAGCGTTTGATGCTGATTCACTCAATAATTGAGGACTTTTGGATATTAAAGGGTTGATGAGTGTCGATTGTCTGCACATCACTTCAATCAATCCGAGGAAAGATGACGGGGAAAAATGAATTGATGTCAAACTACTCGAGTCATGACATACAAAAATTTAAACCACAACTTGCAAGGACCTGATATACTTCCCGGCCCTTTTAATGAACTCACACACAAGGTATTAGAGTTGTAGCTATTTTTCTCGACTTGTAATAGTCGGAATTATATTTTTTTCAATATAAAAAAATATTAATTGTATTAAATTTTTTATTATAATATAAATTTAGATAAAATAATAAATTTGTGCAGAATTCATGTGGAGTGTGAGTTTTTTATAAAATATATAAATTTTAAATCGATATAAATTTATTTATTTAGAAGATTTTAATGAAATCACCAACATAAAATTATCATTGTCATTAACAAAGCAAAAAAATTCGGATACTTGAATTATCAAATTTATTGTATTAAGATTAGTTTATTTTATAATCCAACTTAAATTAAACACAACAAGCAAAATATAAATTGTAAAAACACTTACAATAACCATAAAACAAAAATAATTAGTCATTTTCTATCTACAAAAATAAGGAAAACTTCATTGAAAATTAATTCCTACGTTATCATCATTATCCTGACTATAACAGTTAAAGTTATTATCAATATTATTGCTCAAACAATTAAAATCATTAAATTGCTCTAAAGATTAAAAACAATACAAAAAAAAACAATAACAAAAATAATCACTAAAATTATCATTATTATTATACAAATAATAAAACTATAAATTTAGCAAATCCAAAAACAAAAATAAAAATAACAAAAAACATTAAAAAAACCAAAAAGATAAAGAAAAAAATAATTTTAAAATGATCATCAACATACATTCAAATTTAAAATATGAACCAAATAAAAATAAAATCTCGAATTAAGATTGTTATAAGCCAAATTAAGAGATCAACTCACAGTTTTCTTTCTCTTTACTTTTTGGATGTAAACACTTCCATCTTTCTCTTCATTCAATTTTCCCAATCTGACACTCGAAATCCATGCTCATTTGTTTCACAATTTCACGATCTCTTTTAGTATATAGTATAATACATAAACATAATAACATTCATAATATACACCAGTCATTTATAATTATTTGGGATCCACAATCACCACTTATCGTTCAACATATTAATTTTTAAGAGATTATAGAACAATTAACTTGCTCACGAATCCTCTTACACGGCTTAATTGAGAGGAGTTTTATTTACGTAAGCTCATACATGGTCATGATGAGCGCTTCAGTTCTGGTAGAAACTAGTCTTGCACACTCCAGCTATCGCAAAATGCAATTTTAAGCAGTAATTAATCTACTTGAAGAACTCCATAACCCAAAAATTATGAACAAAGGTTTCAAACTTGATGCCACGGAATCCAGCTCCAGCGGCCAGGGCTATGAATTCATCTTCTGTCCGTTCTTTCCCTCCTGGGTTCTGAGTCATCATCAGCACATCAAGTTGCGAGGCAGCTTTCGCAGCAGCGCTTGTCTTGGTCGTGGTCGGAAGAACTGATTCCATAACAATTACCTTCCCGTCATCTGGAGTAGCTTTGTAGCAGTTCTTCAACAACTTCAGGCAGTGATCATCACTCCAATCATGGAGTATCCACTATAAAATTATATATCCATCAGTCGTTATTAGCATAGTTATTGATCCCGTCCCGGGTACCGTTCCGGTTTTGTGTTTGGAACGGAACGTTCCGGTTTCGGTACCGTTCCGGGTACCGGTTACTGTTCATATTTATTTAATTATATATATGAAAAAAATAAAATATTAATTTAACAAGTATAATTTAAATTCAAGATAAATGAAATTTAAATTATACAATACAAACATAATCTCAAAATTAGAAACATCTCTAAAATTCCAAAATATTATGAAAGTAAAATGTTCTAAAATAAAAGAAAAATACATCAAACATCCTCTACATCATTAATAAAAGAACCATTTTTTTATTTTATTTTAAATAAAGTTCAAGTATTTTATATATAGTTTAATGATACAATTAATTATATAATAAATAGGAGTAAGATATATAATTAAATAATTTCTTTTGAAAAATCCTCCAACAATAAAATTATTATTTTTAATTATATTTAAATTAAAAAAAAATAAATTTAAATATAATTAAAAGACCCACAAATTTGAGATTTGAAATTTAAAATAATATTTAAAAATTAACCCTCCAAAAAAATATTATTCTTATTCTTATTATTATTATTATTATTTTATAACCCCCCCTAGAAAGTTAGAAACGTATTTTTATTTAGTTATTTATTATTATTATTATTATTATTATTATTACTACTACCACCCCTCCCCCGTATAAACCTACTTTATTATTATTATTATTATTATTATTAATAATTTATATAACCCCCCCTTAGAAAGTATTATTATTATTATTATTATTATTATTATTATTAATAATTTATATAAGTTATAACTTATAACCCCCCCCCCCCCCGTAGAAACCTTACCTACCTTCTTGAAGACTTGAACTGGTCCAGCCGTCCAGGCTCCAATTTGGGGATCAGAAGGCTTCTTCTTTTTTTTTTCTTTTTTTTTATTATTATTATAATAACTAAGTATAAAACCACCAACATAACCCTAAAGGCTCCCAATTTTCTTCTCCCAGCCGCCGCCCACCCTCATCTCCTCATCTCCTCTTCTCCATTTATTTTTCTTCCTCCTCATCCTCTTCTCCTTTACTCTCTTTCTCCTCATCTCCTTTACTCTCTTCCTCATCCTCTTCTCCATTGTTTTTTCTTGGCTCCGTTTTGAAGTTTGAAGGCTACACATCTCTTGATTTTAATTTTTTATTTTACTAATATATAATTTATGGGTTGAGTTTTTCTTTTTTGTTTTTGATTTTTTTTTTATTTTGAACCCGGAACGGAACGCCCGGTACGGAACCGGGGCGTTCCGGCCGGAATTCGGCCGGATTTTCCGGAACTGGCCGGGATTTTTACCGGGACAAAAACGTCGCCGTTTTGTCCCGGATTTTGCAACGGGACGGGCCGTTCCGGCCATTCCGGCCGGAACGGGACGGGATCAATAACTTTGGTTATTAGTGATTTCGGCGTCTTAAATTGAGCAGGTAATTGATTATATTCCGTCAGAATTTCCGTACCTTCAAAAAAATGGCATCTCCTTTGGGAACACATTCGAACATATCTCCTCCCACGTGTTCCACTCCTGCATGAGAAACCAATTTCCACATCTATTACTAGGCCTTCAATTCCTTGTTCTGTAAAGCCTGCGATGCTTTGCGCGCAGACTTCTTTTCTGTTGGGTTCACTGAAACATTTTTATGGGTAAAGTATATGCGTGTCTTGCCATGTTTTAGATTGTGGTACGTACCTCAGATTCCAGATCTTGATCATGTGAGGTGAGGTGAGGAATAAATGAATGAATCACAGGTTAGGAGATCGGAGGAACAAAACATACCAGGATAGGCCGGCGCGTGCTCTATAACATGTGGCAAGTCGAAATTGATGCCCTTAATCTGGGGATATTTAGAGGTTATTGCCTTGATAGTGTGTCCCAAGCCACCACCAATATCAACCAGCTGTTTCAGGTCATTAAAACCAGTGTAGGTCTCAAGCATATTTCCAATTACTAGATTAGTTTGGTTGTACATTGCTGCGTTGAACACCTGGTTGAACCTGGGGTCCAAGCCAGGGTACTCGAAGGCATGTGCTCCATGGACTCTGTCAAATGCTACTCCTCCTTCAAGAACTGAATCTTTTAGTTGAGACCTGACAGGAGACATTGAGATTAGCTAGCTACAGAAATAGAGAGTGAGATATAGATATATTTAGTAATATTATTATAGGAATGGAGTGACAAACCAACTCTGTAAGAAGACGCTGTCTTGAAGCAAGGCCATGAAGGGGGCCAGAGAAACACCATTCTGGTTACGAACAAAGTAGTTGGACACAGGAGCCAGGCTGTAGAGCCTCTCCAAGCCATTGACAGAACAACAAAGCACTTGGTGGCTAGCCAAGAGCCTCAGAATGCGGTCCAGCATCTTTGGTGCGTCGGGGTTCTTTGTGGGCAGCTTGACTGCAATGTCTGAAGCAGAGAGTCTTGCATCTGGACCTGCTTTGGCTATGATCTCAAAGATGCCAAGCTGAATTGCCGAGTATAGAGTCATGGGGAGCACTGAACCCAATGCCAGCTGCATGGCATATCCAAAGTCTTCATCGTTTGCTTCATCAACTTGACTACTCCGGTTTTCTATCGCAGATGCCATAATGTGTTTTGAGGTGGATCAATTTTCGATAGAAGAAACCGGGTGGGTTTATGAATCCTCGACTTCAAAAGTATTTATAAGTAAGGATATTTTTTATTTTATTTTATTTTTAAAAAAAAAGAAGCTGGCCCAGATGCTATGAAGCACAGGTCATATTGCAGTACTAAATCTGTATTCATGTATTTTGATTTTGACAGAAAATGAAAATGAGGACGCAGGTTGAAGTCATCGTACAGGATTCGCAAATCATTATACCAATTTTACACGTCTCTGATGCCGGCAGAGTTGATTTTTCTAGTTTAGTACCACAGTTGAAAAAATATAATGCAGTTTAGATCATCTGCAATCTTATCGTTTGGTTGGGCATAAAGGAGTTGGTTTACCTGTCAAGGACAGCTTTCCTGCATGTCGTTTATCTAAACTTTGAAGTTGCACACCATTTTACTATGATTCTTTAATAATTATTATGTTTACTGTGCTTAAAACCCAAAAACCTCGCCGAAAAAGTCTAAAAATGTACCCTGTTTTCCTTAGTTTGAAAAAAAAAAAAAAAACGAAAAGTGCCAAATAGGATCGTACTGTGGATTAGACGGCGATGGGGGCGACTGGGTGAGGGGAGGTGAGCGGTGGGCAGAAATACATGGGATGCTTTTCTACCTCGTTTAAAATTAGTCCAACGTAATTCTTCATTCGAGAAACAAAAGGCTTCAAAGAGAGGGTTTTGTTTGCTGGGTTTTTATTTTTATCTGCATTAATTAGAGTTAGAATACAATAATTCATGTTAGTTAATTATAACATGTTATTGAATAATCATGTTTAAAAGATATCAATGAGTAGCTTTTGTCTTGTGAAAGAGACATTGAAGAATAATTAACCTGGTAAGCTAGTGGTGATAAAGTCTTAGATGTAATCTGAAGAATTATCTTCGTTAGTAGATGAAGAAAATAATATTGGAGGATTACAAATTGATTATCAACTTTGAAAACTTATTCAAGAGGCAAGATTAAAATTGGTAACCTTCTGATTGTGGAAATTTTGATGATCCTATTTATATTTATTATCAGGTGGAAATGGATTGTTATTATTTATTTGATGTTTTATTTAGCCTAAATAATAATAGTAATTACAGTAATGATATTATCAGTAATGTTTTTATAGGTTGATTCTTCCTCCCAAAAAAGAACAAAGAGAAAAAAGGATAAATATTAATTTTAAAAAATAATCACCTACATAAATTAAAATTTCAGGATTGAACCAAATAAAAATAAAACCCCAATAAAAAATAAAATGATGAACTAAAAGCATAAATGCATAAATATGGATAAAAAATAAACAATGTCCAAGAAGGACTCAAAAAACCAAAGGAGTTAATGCTAAATAAAAATTCAAAGAATAAGGACCAAAATGAAAAATAAAATATATAATTAACACCAATCAAATGACAAAATTGAAGCAAATAAAAACTTTGAGACTGAAACAATTAACTATTTTATAAAAAATTGCAGTGTAATATTGTTAAAAAATTAAAAGAATAAGAACCGAAATGAAAAGTAACATATATGATCAATTTCAATTGGAGGACAAAATTAAAATAAATTAAAACATGCATACCGAAAAATTAAAGAAATTAGAAAGAAACCAAAAATCAAAATAATAAGAACTATACACCCCTGGATTAAAAAAACCACCTGCATTGTTTTTGAAATGGAATAATAAGAAAATAGCAAATTACATATACAACCCTAGATCGAGTGATAACTAGAAAAGTATCACAATGTCCTCATCTCTAGGCCTTTGTTTTTGTCTTTACTGGGAGTATTTGCATAGTTTCACTGTCCAGCGTCGTTTTGTCAGCTCCTAGGGATAAAATGCTAGTTTCTATTAAGGAAACATGTCCGAATCCAGCCTAAGCTATCTCATCCCTTTCAACAGCAGCAAATCATGCTCAATCAACAACTCACCTTCCAGGTTTAAGCATGTCGTTACAAATCCTACATTACAAATCTTTCCATAGTTAGAATTGTAATCTCTCCATTCAATGTACAATTATCATCTTAAATTACAGCAAACATATAGGCATTCATGTAGCTGTTCTGTGTATATATAAACTCAGAAACTCAATGATAAAGTGTGGTGGTATTTTTCATTGAAACCGTGTATTAAATTATCTCATATGGTATGAGTATAGCCCCTCTCCAACGAGAAAAACGATCCTCCAACTAGAATGACATCCTCTAAAAATAATCTTCCTACCCAGAATCCCACAGCTCTTCCCACCTCTTCAATTGACAACACCCTGATTGCAGTAAACATTACTACACAAATTAATGAGAAACTACAACCATCTACCTTCCCTCAATGCAGAGCTCAATTTGAAGCACTCCTTATAGGATACAATCTCCTTGACTACGTTCATGGAATTTCTCAATGCCCATCCCCTGCTGGCACTGCTCTCACTAAATAAAACTCATTGGGTCTGTCAAAACAAATTGATTCTGAGTGTTATTTTGGCTTCCACATCAACCACCATTACTCCGCTCATAGCTACTACCAAAACCTCTCATGAGGCTTGGACAAAGCTTCATAATCTATACGCCAGCAAATCCAAAACTAGGGCAATGCAGTTAAAAGAAGAACTTACCTTGATTCAGCTAGGAAATTGTTTTGTTGCTAATTACCTGCATACTGTGAAAGCTCTTGCCGATGAAATTGCCCTCATTGATCATCTCATAGCAGAAGATGATCTTACCCTCTACATCCAAAATGGATTGGGCTCTGATTTTTGGGACATTGCAGCATCAATCAGAGCACAAGCATCCTCCCTAGCCTTCGAGGAGCTTCGGGATCTTCTCGTGGGGATCGACACCTATTTGCGTTGGTTGAAGTCTTCTACTCAGCAACTGGTCATCGCTGCCTACTACACTAATCATCATCGACAGCCAACCCATTCTTACAACGGGTCTCACCGAAAGGGCACATATAAGCCCACTAGATCTCCTCAGCCAACATCCCAATATCCAGGCCCATTCAAGGATACCCGCAAGTTTCCATCAAACCAGCCCAATCAGAGGCGATATCAACCCAAATGTCAGTCATGTGATCAAATAGGTCACATTGCAAAATCTTGCTCGCAGCTTCGTGCATCCAATCTCACTGCCAACTGTGCAACTCCATCTAGTTCAAAAGAACAAAAATGGCTCCTTGACTCTGCTACCTCTCATAATATTATCACTGACTTGACAAATTTATTTATACATTCTGAATATGATGACACCGATGAGGTTGTTATCGGTGATGGGTCCGGTTTGCCGGTCTCCCATATTGGTTCTTTGACTTTAAAATCACCCACATGAAATTTTGTTCTTCATGATACTCGTTTTCTTCCAAATATCTGCAAGAATTTAATTTCTGTTCATCATTTCACTTCTCAAAATAATGTTTTTCTTGAACTTCATCCTTCTTATTTTATGGTGAAGGATCCGACTTCAGGAGCGATCCTACTACCTGCATGTGAAGACGGCGACTATCATTTTCCAAATTCATTGGTGGGCCCTTCTCCAAAATTGTTGCTAATATGCATAAGCGAACCTTAGTTGATGGATGATGCAAACATCTTGGACATCCGTCTCTCAAAATTATTCATAGTCTTGTTAATCATTTTCCCTTTCCTATTGAAAAACATCAAAACACAAAGCAAAATAATTCCTTGTGTTCATCTTGTTCTATTAATAAAGCCCATCAACTCCCTTTTCGGTCCATGAGTGTTCAAATTCATGCTCCCCTTGATATTATTTATATTGATGTGTGGGGACCTGCTCATTGTGTTGGTCTAGACGGTTCCTACTATTATTTAATTCTTGATAACCATTAAAAAAATATTTGTGGTTTTATCCCATCAATGCCAAATCCTATGTCAAAATTATTTTTCCTCAATTTAAAAAACTTGTTGAGAAATGCTTTCAAACCAGCATAAAAAATCTTTACTCTGATAATGGTGGTGAATTTATCAGTCTCAAACCATTTCTTTCACTACATGGGATTAGCCACTACACGATTGCCCCTCACACACCTCAGCATAACAGTGTTTGTGAACATTGTCACCGTCACCTAGTTGAAACTGGACTCACTCTGCTTCACGATGCAAATCTGTCCCTATCATTCTGGCCTTATGCCTTCCATACTACAATATATCTAATAAATTGTTAACCTACACCTCTTCCTCATAGCAAGTCCCCATTTGAAATCATTTGTGGCCAAAAGCCAGATTACCTCAAATTAAAAACTCTTGGGTGTATTTGTTACCCATTGACAAGGCCCTACACCACCCACAAGTTACAAACCAAATCCACCCCGTGTATTTTCATTGGATATTCCCTTACACAAAATGCTTATCGCTGCTTAGAGCCCAACACAAATCGCTTTTACCTCTCTCGACATGTGCTATTTGATGAGAACAAAACCCTAACTTCCCTTGCGCCCACCTCCTCTTGCCCTACATGCTCTTCTTCAACCACTCTTCACCTATCCCTTGTTGCAATCATTGTCCCTGCTCCACCAGTGTTTTCGGAACATGTTAGCGTCACCGATCTATCTCTTCCAGATATGATCTCTTTTAATTCCTTGCCTATCTCTTCTAGTTCCTTCAATATTCAAAATCATGATGATTCCTTTGCATCTACTCCTTTATCATCATCTGATTCACAGTCACACATGATTGATCCACCATCACCCCTCCCACCTCACACGGAGGTTCCCTCGTGTCACACTGACACCACGAATCGTCACACCACTCTATGGTTACTTGATCTATGAATCAAATTTTTTAACCTAAATAGATCAACATTGTCACTAAGCATCCGTCCCTCAAAGTCTAGAACCAACATGTGTGACCCAAGCCTTATCCATGCCTTAGTGGCGTGCTGTCATGTCTAATGAGCATGGTTATCAAACTCACGAGTTGACTCGCAAAATCGTACGATTTTGCGAGTCAACTAATCAAACCTTGTCAACTCGGGTAGAAAAATCAATTTTGGTCAAACTTGGTTAAAATTGTAATATCGGACCGAATGGGTCCGATTTTATGATCTGCTCATTTTGCCACCGGTTCAAAAGGTAATTCAAAATTTCAAAGGGAGCCAAGAAAAAGAAATGGAGAAGAGGATGAGGAGATGAGGAGGAAGAGAGTAGTGGCGCAAGGAGAGGGAGGGAGGGAGATGGGCAGGCGGCAGCACAAGCAAAGGGAGGGAGATGAGTGGGCGGCGGCACAAGGCAGGCGAACTGGCAAAGGGATTAAAGGGAAAGGGAATTAGGGTTGGGAGGGGCCTTTTATACCAATACTAATAAAGGAGGTTTCTACGGCCCCGCCATGGTTATAATAATAATAATAATAATAATAATAATAATAGATTTCTGGGGGGGGTGTTATAATAATAATAATAACAATAATAATAATTAGGGGGGTTAAATAATAATAATAATTAATAATAATAATAATAATTATTATTATTATTATTATTATTATTATTAATTAGCATAAAAAAATAATTTTAAAAAAATCCTATTAATTTAAGACAATAAATAACATTAATTAACTTCAAATACAACAACTATGAAAAAAACATACAATTACTTGAAAAACATACAATAAGTAGCTTAAATTTCAAATCTCAAATATTGTAGGTCTTTTAATTATATTTATATTCATTTTTTAATTTAAATATAATTAAAAAAATAATTTTATTGTTGGAGGGTTTTTCAAAAGCAATTATTTAATTATATAACTTACTCCTATTAATTATATAATTAACTGTATAATTAAACTATATATAAAATAACTGAACTTTATTTAAAATAAGATAAAAAAATGGTTCTCCAAAATAGCTTTTACCATTGGTGAACACATCAACAAAAAAACCATTTATACACTATTCAAAGAGCTATTTTAAAAACCATATATACACTATTCAACAAAAAAAACCTTAACTAATGAAGTTTTATGGCCATGATTATGTTATATTGTATTCAAAAATATTTTACTTACGATTTTATGATTTTTCTACCTACACGATTTTAGCTGTGATTTTACGATTTTTGTACGGAAAAATTCAGGTACGATTTTACGATCCGAGTTTTCGAAGCCCCTTCCATGTCGTGTCAAAATCATGATTTTGACAACCATGCTAATGAGCTCACTGCTCTCATGCGATATGGCACTTGGGACTTAGTTCCACCCCCAACTGGATGCAATCCTGTGAGCTGTGAATGGTTTTTCCGGGTCAAGTGAAAACCTAGTGGTTCCATTGATCTATTTAAAACTAGGCTTGTTGCCAAAGGTTTTCATCAAAAACCTGGGATTGATTACACAGAAACCTTTAGTCTAGTTGTCAAACCTGCCACCATTCGGATTGTCCTTAGTCTTGCAGTGATGTAGGGTTGGTCTTTGTGGCAAATTGATGTTAACAACGCTTTTTACATGCTCGACTCACTGAAACAGTTCATATGAGTCAATCTCCAGGGTTTAAAGATCTGTCTAAACCTCATCATATGTGCCAATTATGTAAAGCTATTTATGGACTTAAAAAGGCCCCTCGGGCTTGGTACTACACTCTTAAGGCTGCTCTTGGCTTTCTTATCTCTAAAGCCGACCCATCTCTGTTTATTTATCATAATGACTTGATTATTTGTTATTTATTAGTTTATGTGGATGACCTTGTGATTACTGGAAATGACTCTTCTTTTGTGCTATTAATTGTCACACAACTTGGTTCCAGATTTTTATTGAAAGATATGGGAATTCTCAATTATTTTTTGGGTGTGGAAGTTCTCTCCACTTGTGCAAGATTATTCTTATCTCAACACAAATATATTCGGGATTTACTGACCACGACAAACATGGGGGTGCTAAGGATATTGCCACTCCCTTATTCACTAGCACTTCACTCAAACTAGTTGATGGAACTACTGCCTTTGATAGTACTGAATTTCGTCGGGTAATTCCAAATCTTCAATATCTCTCATTAACCCGTCCTGATATTTTTTTTACTGTTAATAAGTTGTCTCAATTTATGCACAAGCCGACACATTCAGATTGGACAACAGTCAAATTATTACTTCGTTATCTCAAATAGACTATCTTCCACGGTATTCAACTTAAGAAGAACACCTCTTGGCATTTTACAGCATACTCTAATGCTGATTGGGCTGGTAATATTGATGATTGTTCCTCTACTTTAGCTTACATCAACTTTCTTGGTACTAATCCACTTTCCTGGAGCTCCAAGAAACAAAGAGCTATTGCACGATCCTTTACCGATGTTGAATACAGGTCACTTGCCAAGGCAGTCTCGAAAACAATGTGGTTACTCGATCTCCTCACTGAACTAGGCTTCCCCATCAAGACTGCACCGTCCTTATTATGTGACAACCTTGGAGCCACTCACCTCAGCTACAATCCAGTTCATCACTCTCGCATGAAGCACATTCAAATTGATCTGCACTTTGTTCACGACTTAGTTTAAAAGGGCACTCTCACTGTTCAGCATATTCATACCCAGGATCAACTTGCAGACCTATGGACAAAACCATTATCTCGGCAGTGCACTGAAGATCTCAGATCCAAGATTGGCCTTACCGACGGTAGCCCTATCTTGCAAGGGCGTATTAAGGAAACATGCCCGAATCTAGCCTAAATTGTCTCATACATTTCAACAGCAACAAATCATGCTCAATCAACATCTCATCTTCCAAGTTTAAGCATGTCATTACAGATCCTACCGTTACAAATCTTTCCATAGTTAGAATTGTAATCTCTCCATTCAATGTACAAATTATCATCTTAAATTATAGCAAACTTATAAGCATACATGTAGTTGTTCTGTGTATATATAAAATGCAGAAACTCAATGATAAAGTGTGGTGGTATTTTTCATTGAAACCATGTATTAAATTATCTCATAGTTTCATTGTGCAACAAATTTGAATATACCATGCATGTCTTCTGGAAATATCCAAAATGCCCTCAGTTTCGAGGGTCAATTGTTTTAGCTCTAGGGTAAAATGACATTTTACTGTTGGAATCCACATTAATTAGTATCTTTGTACACAGTGAAACCTAAACTGTAAAATAGTGTCGTGTTTGGCTGTAATTAATTGGACAAGATTAATATCGAATGGTCATGGACTTCCTGCTGACACCGACTAAACAATCAACAGAAATAAGATGGGAAATATGGGCCCTGCGAAATTATGGCCACAAGCAGAAGCATCGAACCTTAAATGATTTACTCATCAGGAAAATCTCTCTCGCTAGAATCATTGTTGCAGTTGGTGGGGGTAAGGACATGATTCTTGGACACCCCTCTATGAAGAGAGCTATAGACGTTGGTGGCTGAACGAAAGTGATGTTTGCTATTACAACACAAAGGTTTTGTTTGGCTGAATCTCCACCACTCACACTAGTGATGTAGAACAGGTTGCGGAATCATACATGCTGAAGAGGGATCACCCGAAATTCAAAGGCAACTGAATTTCGGCAACCGGGTCGTCGAAGTCGGAATAACGCAAAACTCACCCAGTCAATGCGTTTCGTCATTTGCGGAAGAAATTAGAAGCTTTGCTGCTGACCTCGACCCAATTTTGGCCAAATTCCATCGTTTCATCCCCGAAATCGTCATTTTTGCTATTTTAGAAAAGTTGTGTTTTTGCAATAACTTTTGATTTAAGAGTCCAAATTGACTTTGGTCAATTGGTACTCTCTTAGAATTCACAGGTCTTTCATATTCTGCATTTATCTCAAATTTGCCATTTATGGCAAATTTATGTTTTATGTCCTTTCCTTTTCTGTATTGAATTAGGCTAGGGTTTTATCTTTAAGTATCCCTTGTAAACCCTGCAGCCGACTTATCTTTTATCCTATTGAATAAACTTTGAGTTTGATTGAGATTTAATCTCGTTTTCTTTAATTTTACGGAATATTGACGTTGGTCGTATTCCCTTGTGATTTTCTGCTGCGTCAACTAGCATGAATGATAAAGCATCGTGGACGCATTTAGCTTTATCGTATACTTTTTCCCACGGTCGGAAGACTGTTTTGTAGGTCAAGACCGATAATTAGATGCTTCCAAGTTATTTTCTATTTATCCTTGATTGGTTTTATTTATAGAAAACTAATCATGGTGAATATTCTTTACCTGGAGAATAGAGATAAGAATTATCTATATTACGTACATGATACATCAGTTACGAAAACCATTTTGATTATTAAGTGTTGTTAAAAAAAAGCGTATTTCACAAGGCACATGTGGTTCTCAAGAACACATAGTGGCGTGCACTAGCTACTGCTTAATGAAATGAAATCCAAACTTTCTTTTCATCCTCATTTATTTATTTGCTGGTTTGAATTTCAATACCATCTTTTCTATGATGAAGGGAATTTTTTCCATTGTCATGCACTATATGATTCTTCAACTTGCTGTGTTTTTCAAAAATCTGGTGTCCAGCGACAATTAAAAGTTTATGTTTGTTTTGCGATTTTATTTCCTCTCTGACAGTTGTTTGCTTTCTTCCACATCTCTTTCAGATTCTTAAAGTCCTTTTGTGTTCTGCTTTATCTTTCATTTACACCAGGTTCTGGTAAGACTGTTATGAACCCTCTATTTGATCAGAAAATACGAATTGAAATAGAAAAATAAGTATGGATTTTCGAGGAATCCACAACCTCCATAACAAAAATTGGTTAAGAATTTCTCTTTTATTTCTACTCGTAGTTTAAATACTGCTAAAAATAATCAACCTGACGTGTTTTAAGAAAACACTAATAAGCTAATCCTCATCTAATCAGCTAATATTAAGCAAACTTGACTAATCAATTCTTAAACTGACGTGATACGAAATTGAAATAATACTAAACGAGACCAAAAAGTAATGAAACTAGCAACCCGAACTAATAATCCCCATCCAAACTAATTTGACTGAAGCCTGCCTTGATTAGCCACGATTTGATTGGAGCCTGTCCTGACTGTGAATAGGCATGTAACAAAGACCTCGCTTTTTCCCACTGATGTCCTTCACCGAGCTACTTCCTTTAATTTCTAAATAATTTTATTATTAAAGTTGCCCTTTACTACCTATCACATTGCCATCGTCCATGCACTACTGCTCTGGTTTTTTTTCCCTGTCATTTCAAAATTCTATCTTCCTTGTCCAGAATACTTACTACTTACCCCTCATACGTTGTTGCCTTTTCTTCCTTGCACTATCATACTAGAGACTTCTCTTCCATTGAATTTAACATTAATGTAAGATTTTTTTGAATCCATCAACATGCATGCACTCTTTTATGAGTAACAATTAAGCATTTGTTTTTATCCAGATCCTAAACCCAACTTTAATCCAAACTTACTAATCATTCTGTTGTTTTTCGCCTAGATGCTTGCTGAAATATAGCAGTAAAATTAGATATAAAAAATGTTTTAGCTTTGAAACTTGAACTGGCATGGCAATTACAAGGTTCAAGCCAATGAACATATGCAAGAACCTATTGTAACTTGTACAAGGAAGAACTAAAAAACAACCACCAGACTGTCACGGGAATTAATTATGTATTAATTAGGAAACTAATTATAAGTTATAGATAGTAGTGTTTTAGTAGAACACTTATACTTTTATACTTAGCCCTAATTTGTAGCTAGGTTTATTGTCTATTTAATAGACAAGACACTCGAGAAGAAAGGCATTCAGTTCCTATTAAATACAATTTTAAGATGGTATCAGAACTTCTACTAACATGTGAATCATTGTGAGTATAACGATTTTATTTTGCCCGGAAGAAAACCCTAGCCAGCCAGCCATGACGACCCCAACAGAGTCCGTGCATAGCTCCGGAAGGACGAAAACAGCAGTTGCAGTCACCCACTGCAAGCGCAGTCACGGCCTTATCAAGATCAACGACTGCCCAATCGAGCTCGTTGAGCCTGAAATCCTACGATTCAAATAATTATGAACCAGTCCTTCTACTAGGAAGACAGCGTTTTGCTGTAGTGGACATGAGGATCCGTGTCAAGGGTGGAGAACTTTTGGTGAGGTATGATAGAACTTTGCTTGTTGCTGATCCTAGAAGGTGCGAGCCTAAGAAGTTTGGTGGACGTGGTGCCAGAGCTAGATTCCAGAAATCTTACCGTTGAACAAACATATTTTTTCTTTCGTTTTCTTTCGGTTATGTTATGCTAATGGGTTTTGTTTCAATTTTGTTGGGTTTTAGGGAATGGTTATTATGGATGATAAAAAAAAAAAAACTTGAACGCATTGTAGGCGTACTGTTCTTTGGTTGTGGCTGGGTGTGTTCTTTGGTTGTGGATGTACTGTTCTGGCGTGTTGTTTTTGCGGTGATCGCATGGTTGTAGCGTCAGTTCTCTTCTGTTCTGGCGTGATTCTTGGTTGTGGCTGGGTTGTGGCTGGGTCTGTTGACACACTAAGATTTTTTTTAATCCTTGTGTGGCAGGACAATTTTTTTTTGGTGTGTTGGCACTGTTAGTGGTCATCGACTTCGTGGGTTTTCTGTGTCGGTGGTTGTCGTGGTGGCGAAGTGGTGTTTACTGCTCTGTTTCTGGTTTGCAATGACACCTTCGGCTCTCTCCTTTGTTTTTGGGCTTAATTCCTTTGGGCTATCTTAGCCGGACTGGTATTACTATTTAGTTGACAAATTGATGCTTCTTGATCGACCAATATCAATTTGAGGGGGGATGTCACGGGAATTAATTATCTATTAATTAAGAAACTAATTATAAGTTATAGATAGTAGTGTTTTAGTAGAACACTTATACTTTCATACTTAGCCCTAATTTGTAGCTAGGTTTATTGTCTATTTAATAGATAAGACACTCGAGAAGAAAAGCATTCAGTTCCTATTTAATACAATTTTGAGACAGACTCCCTTAGAAAGCACACGGTCATCAATCAAAGGCAACGAAGAAAAAGAATATTGGAAAGAAAACACAGGCTACAAAAGAAAGTATTGGTATTGACAAGAGCAACAAGGAGAGACAGCAACAGGAACCTACGAAAGCATAAAAATGAGAGAATGAAAAGGAAACTCACGAGTAAATCTACTCATAAAGGTCCAATCCTTGGGAAATATGAAGCAAGCACAAGGCAAGTGTTCTGTCCTAACAATCCATTAAAATTCAACCCCATCTCATTCCTACAATACAGACCAGCATCTCTTTACTTCAATGATGTCGTAATTATATTCATTCGTGGGCGAGCAGAAGCATTGAAATGATTCTCATTATTGGGCGAGCAGAAGCATTGAAATGGTCTCATTGGATTTCAATGAAAACTGTTTCGAGTGAAAAATCATTGCAGCACTATTTTAATTAGAGCATGGCCACTGATCACATCTTCGAAGGTTACAGTAATGACTCCATAAATGTAGCCAAGTGCCTTTAATTACTTTAAAGACTTGAGCACATGTACAGAGAACTAAATATTATTCGATAGAAACATATCCACTGCATGCCTCTTTTATATATATATATATATAGATAGATAGATAGATAGATAGATAGATAGATAGATAGATAGATAGGCGAAGAGCTAAAAAAGACAACAAAGCACATGGGAAAAAAAACAGCCATAAACCAAACTATAATAAACAAATAGATGGTGGAAAGGTGAAACCCAAATAAAACAAGGGTTTAATGTCCCTCGTAAATACACCAAGAAGCAAGGGGGAAAAGCAAAATATAAGATTAAAAAAAACTGCAAAAATATTCTTAGCATGAAATGGCAAAAGAGAATAATAAAAGAAAAACACAACCAAAGCTAATGTAAAACAACAAAAACACTGAGGCAAACACAACCACTACTAGCAAATGTAGCAATTAGCAATTATCCAATACATTGTTGATAAAATAAAAATATGTTGTTAAACTGAATTTGCATAGAAAAATCAACTCAACAACGGAAATAGCAACAGGAAATCCATTTTTGATATCTATAATGGATTTATCGTTGCTAATTTCCGTTGTTGAGTTATAGTGAGCAACATTGATACAAGAGCATCTCAAGAATAGAAGTCAATGAAATCAGTCTAGAGTAGTCTAGATATGTTCCTATTCATGTATGTATGTGAAGGGACATTCATGTATCTAGAGTATTTAATATGTTCATTGTACCATGAGACACATTGGATGAATCTGTGGGTTGATAATGTCTAGTCTCGAAAGTCTAAATTTGAGTCCTATAAATACCTATGTAACCAAGGCATTCGGCAAAGAGCTTTTAGAATTTGAATGAGTTTAGCCTTTGGCTTTTGAGAGGAAGGATTTCTTCTTGTTTTACTTTGTATCCTTTTGGTGGATCTCTATTGGGTGGTGAGTTGTGTTACCTTTGAGTGTTCACTTGTGTTTACCTTCTTTTTCTCCCATTCCCCGATATCAAATTGTGACCTTCGTGACATCGAGATGGACGATTTGAGAAGACAAGCGCAACAACTCCAGCAACGTCTTGAGCACTATGAAAATAAAGAACATGATGAGGAGGAGGTTAACCCCTTTCATCAAGCTCTTAGTGAGTCGTCTAGTGAAGAGGCTTCTCCCCGTCATCAACCTCGAAGGAAACAAGGTTTCCAACTAGATTATGACATTAAGGTTGGCATTCCAGAGTTTGAGGACAGAATCCAAGGAGATGAGTTCATAGATTGGCTTAACACTGTTGAACGATTTTTTTATTACAAAGATGTATCGGATGGTCAAAAGGTGAAGTTTGTGGCCATTAAGTTGAAGAAGCATGTTTCCATTTTGTGGGAACATCTCAAAAACCAGCGTGCTCATGAAGGAAAAAGGAAAATTGTGACATGAGAAAAGATGAAGAAAGAGGTTAGAAAGAAGTTCTTACCCTAACACTATCGCCAATATGCATTTCTTAAGTTCCATAATTTCAGGCAAAAAGAGTTGTCCGTGGAAGAGTATACAACAGAGTTTGATCATCTTAAGATGCGTTGTGATGTGTCTCAATCGGAAGAACAAACCATCCCTTGCTACCTTGGAGGACTTCGATCAGAAGTTGCTAACGTCTTTAAGCTAGCAATCAAAGTGGAGCGCCAACTTAAAGAATCACAGGGGATTAGTTTTTCGCTCTTCAACTTGGAAAGGTGTTTCCAACCAAGCGAGTAGTTCTACTTCTAAGCCCTCACAAACACATAAGCCAACGAGCTTCAAATCACTTCCCCAGAAAGATAGTGGGGGTATTCCAAGCTGTCCTAGTACTTCCAATCCCAATAATCGGCAATGCTTCAAATGTCATGGGTTTGGTCATATTGTATTTGATTGCCCTAACCGCAGGATTGTTTCTTTAGTTGAAGAGGATGTGGACAATGATTCAGAACACGAGTTGCCTATCAATGAAGAGGTGGAGAATGAAGATGAAACCACCTTTGGAAACTAAGGAGAGTCTTTTGTCATTCGTCGCAGCCTAAGTGCAGTCCATGTAGAGGAAGAGAATTGGCTTCACAACATCTTTCACACCCGCTGCACATCCCATGGCAAGGTACGTGATGTTATCATTGATGGAGGGAGTTGTGAGAATGTGGTAGCAACTAAAATGGTGGAGAAATTGCAGCTGAAAATGGAGAATCATCCTCAACCTTACAAGCTTATATGGCTTCGCAAAGGAAATGAGGTAAAAGTAACAAAAAGGTGTCTAGTTCAATTTTCTATTGGAAAAAATTATAAAAAATAAAGTTTTGTGTGATGTCGTTCCCAAGGATACTTGTCACTTGCTTCTTGGACGCTCATGGCAATTTGATAGGAAGGTATTTCATGACGGGTTCAAGAACACTTACACTTTTATAAAGGATGGAGTTCGAGTTACATTAGGTCCTTCCATATTTGAGAGCTTTCCCAAGCCTTCTAAAGCGGAGGGAAGTAATATTTTCTATAAAACAAAATTTGACAAAACTTTGGATGGAATTAATGAGGTTTATGCTCTTGTTGTGATGGAGATAAATGAAGAGAGAAAAGAAATATCACTGTTGATGCAATCTATTCTTCATGAGTTTGGTGATCTCATTCCCGAAGAAATTCCAACAGGCCTCCCACCGATGAGAGATATTCAACATTGCATTGATCTTATGCTTGATGCCATTTTACCCAATAAGTTGGGCTATAGAATGAATCCTAAGGAGCATGGAGAGCTTCAAAGACAAGTTGATGATCTTTTGGCGAAGGGATTGATTCGAGAAAGCATGAGTCCATGTGTTGTCCCTGCTCTTCTTGTACCAAAGAAAGATGGATCTTGGCGTATGTGTGTTGATAGTAAAGCAGTGAACAAGATAAGTATAAAATACTGCTTTCCTATTCCTCGCCTTTATAACCTTCTTGACCAACTACATGGTGCCACTATCTTCTCCAAGATTGATCTTCGAAGTGGCTATCATCAAGTTCGAATGAGAGAGGGTGATGAATGGAAGACTTCTTTCAAAACAAGGGATGGGCTCTTTGAATGGATGGTTATGCCCTTTGGTCTCTCAAATGCACCTAGTACTTTTATGAACCATGTGTTTAAACACTTTATTGGTTACATTGTTATTGTTTATTTTGATGATATTCTTGTATTCAGCAAAAACTAAGAACAACACGCGGAGCATCTTCACCTAGTCTTCAAAGTATTGCGGGAACAAAAATTGTATGTCAACTTGAAGAAGTGTCAATTCTTGACCAATAGCCTTGTCTTTTTGGGCTATGTTGTCTCAAATGAAGGAATAAAGGTGGATCCCAGCAAGATCGAAGCTATTACAAGCTGGCCTACTCCTAGTTCTCTTCATGACATCCAAAGCTTTCATGGTCTTGCCTCTGTCTACCGTCGTTTTATCAAGGAGTTTAGCACCATCATTGCTCCAATCACTGAATGCCTAAAGGGAAGAACTTTCATATGGAATGATGAAGCACAAAGGAGTTTTGAACTCATAAAGAAAAAAATGACTAAAGCTCCTATTCTCGTACTTCCAGATTTTAACAAAATGTTCTAATGGTCCTTATTTGCACTACGTACTGTATGTTCCTGAATGTTCTTTGAGGGAAGTCGTTATTAGTGAAGCCTATGGTTGTGGACTTGGTGGACACTTTGGAAGAGATAAAAATCTTGCTCTTGTGAAGGAAAATTTTTATTGGCCAAAAATGGTGAAAGATGTCACCCGGCATGTGGAGAGGTGTAGAACTTGTCATCGTGCCAAGAGTCATGCTCAAAACATGAGGTTGTATACTCCATTAACTGTGCCAACAGCCCCTTGGGAAGATGTGAGTATGGATTTTATTGTTGACTTGCCTCGAACTCAAAGAAACAAAGATTCTATTATGATGGTAGTTGATTGTTTCTCAAAAATAGCTCATTTTGTTCCATTCAACAAGACCTTGGATGCATCTCATCTAGCTAATCTTTATTTTCAATAAATTGTTAAGTTTCATGACATTCCTAAGACTATTAGTTTTGATCATGATCCTAAGTTTGTTAGTCATTTTGGCGTACTCTATGGAGAAAGCTAGGCACTTCTCTTCAATTCAGCTCTTCTCATCATCCACAAATAGATGGGCAAACTGAGGTTGTGACTCGAAGTTTGGGGAATCTTTTAAGGAGTTTAGTTGGTAGCAACATTCGTCAATGGGATCTTATCTTGGCTCAAGCTGAATTTGCCTATAATCAATCTACAAGTCAGACCACAGGTACTAGTCCTTTTGAAGTGGTTTACGGTCAGAATCCTCATGGTCTTTTAGACTTGGTTCCACTTCCTATCACTAAGCTGATTTTTGTTGTTGCATTATATTCGGCAAAAAATATTTGTTGCTGAGCATCATTACTGATCTTTTTTTATCAATATTTATTTTTATGATTCATTAATTTTTCAATTAATTATGTATGGATATTTTTAAAGCAGCAGAACATATTTAAATAACATTAATATTTAAAACTAAATATGGTGCAAATAAAAATAAAATTCATAATACAATTGAAAATTACATGTGAAAATAAATCAACATACAATAAAAAAGATACAATTATGGTGTTTATGGTGGAAACGAAACTCCTAAAAATGTTGTTCTTCACCCAATTGTTATTGACGCCAAATCCAGGAATTGTTTCATAATCTGAGAAGCTTCTAACATGTCTCTTAGTAAACTTGGACATTTCATTTAACATTTCTAAACCAGATCGACGAGGGAAAGGAGGGAGCCTTTCAATTACTCCTTTCATAAATTTATCTAATTGATATCTATAAGGGTGATTCAAGGGTAGGATTCATTGATGATAATAAAAAAAAAAGGTAGTTTTCCCACCATGTTTGAATCTAAATTTCTTGTTATGCTCCATATAATAAGGACAAGATAACTTTCCATGAAGACTACAACCCGATAACATGCCATATGTGGAAAAGTCATTAATAGTCAACATCAAAGTTGCTCTAAGTCATGGGAAAATATCAAGCTTTTCCTCGAATTGTTTGGCCAAGGAATGACCATTGCTAAAAACTTAAATGGTCTGATCACGCATTTGAAAGCATGTTAAACTAAACCCATTAGTGCATAGCCCTAATCGAATATTTTTTTGATCTTCCACAAAGTTTGGCTAAACACGATTAAACTCTATCCATGCATCTCCATCAAATGGATGCATCATAACTCCATCATCTGACTTATAAAAATGATGTCATGTCATATCTTTGACATGATCTGGAGACATGAATAACCTCTGAAGTTTTGGTGTCAATGGAAAGTATCTAAGTTGCTTCTCCGCTTTATTGGAATCTTTACTAGTTGGATTTCTAGATTTGTATCATGAACTTCTACAAAATCACATTTTATTCTTATTGCATGTACCCCATAGGACAACATACAGTAATTAGAGCACACATAATATATCTCATAGCTAAGTCCAAGTGACAACATAAATTTCTTGGCATCATAAAAATTTGATATCAAATTCCCATCATCAAGCATACAATTTTTTATAAACTCAGTAAATTTATTGAAGGAATCTAAGTAAAATTTAGAGTTGACTTCATATTAAAGAATTATACACAAGCAGATAATTTAGCACAAAGGCTTTTTTATAACTTTCAATAATTTATAAAAAAAATAGTTGCCTCTGAATTCAAAGGTTCCTTTATCACCACAGGACTAGAAACCCTATCATTAGAGTATGCATCACCATCTCCCATTGTATCTAGAACCATATTTCTATATGATTTTTCTATTAAATCTTCATTCACAACATGATTAATCCCAACTGTTGAAGGTTCGAACAATATTGGTTGTGACATAAGGCTCCTAGTGTATAGCCCAGTTTTCATAACAAGATAAAAAACCTCTTGTCAATAGGTGCTTACAAACATCACCTTCCTTTGAGAACTTTTGATTTTTACACCTTACACGAGGACATCTAATTTTCCCCACAAATATATTTTTATCAATTGAAAATGTATAATTGATAAATCTTCTAACACCCGCAATATATTAAGGATTAAAACAAGCATCCATAAGATGACAATACATCTATGATCGATCATCCATATTAATCTAGTTGGCATGATAACAGCAACAAACATTTTAGAATGTTATTTAATTTAGTAGTTTTCCTCATCTACATATAAAACATCATATAACAAATTCTAGTACTCAAAGCTTCAAAATGCTAAATGAATCCAAAAGCCTGGAAAACAAAACGAATAATTCAATTATAATACTTGAATTCTAATGCTGATGGTAGAGGTTATAAAATTTTGAATGAATAATGCTTATGGTGAGGTTGTGAAGTCACAATATATTTGTCTGTTGGTTGAGGATCAAACAATTAAAGTTCATACAGAACAGGAAAAAAACTCAAATCATACTGTGAATATATTAAGTTTTGGATTGAACAATTATCAAATTCTTCAATAAGGTAGTTGAGTGTACCCATAAGGGTAATGGACGCCATTTCGTATTTGTAATTCTGTAATCTATAATTAATTTACAGCTATAGACAATGTCTTTCTTTTTCTATACTTTGAAGATTATTCATTCTGGTTTTATCTTAAGCCTATTATCCTTAATTAAGGCAAAACTTTTATGTTCCAACATTTCCCAGCACGTGTCTCTTCAAATTTTATACATGTTATGCTGTGTTAGTTGTTAATCATCTCCAGATGACTCCATTATTTCCTTAGGAAAATTAGACATATTACCACCTGTCATTTCAAACATGAATTGGTCGGTGCCTTTTTTATGATAACAGGAGTTGTTTCTTTCTATGTTTACACTTTGTCATATGTTTTAAATTCTATTGTACTTTACATCCTCCATGAAACTAAACTTACTGAAATGCTAGTGTTGGTGGTCAAAATTGTTGATATCAAATGGGAGGCAACTTTGATGTTTTCCCTACTGGATTTTGTCTGTTTATCTCTCTAATCAAAACAAAAAACACTTTGCAATTCACTTATCAGGGTTTTCCCATTTTGACTTTTGAATCCAACAATCAAGGTATCAAGGATACTTCACTGTGCACAACACATTCAGAAAAAATTCAAATATATTTAACACAACCTTCAATCACCAATTGAAAAAAGAAAAAAGGAGCAATATCTCAAGAATAACACCCATGCATCTATGGATTTCATATTTCACTGCTGAGGATAATGTTACTCTTACAGTTGCAGCAATCAGAAACGTTTAACCCTAAGGGGTTGGCCTAGCGGTGGAGAGTTGGGACCTATTCGGTGTGCTCCTGAGAGGTCTCAGGTTCGAATCTGCTTGGTGCAAACAATTTCTTGGGGCCAGCGGATTTGGGCGAAGCCCATGATATAAATGGCCCCGGTGCCTAGCCGCTGACACTTGTTGGGTCGTGGGATTTGTCGGCCCCAGTGGGTCTGGAAACCCATTCCAAAAAAAAAAAATCAGAAACGTTTGCACAATGAACGATAGCACAATATTCAAATTAATGGTGAAAGCTCTCATGTGTGTTTTATATATGATTATAATCATACAGGATTTGCACATCTCACGCAAGGAATAAATTGAAAGGATGAAAAAAAAAAAAAAAAAAAACAAGGAAAACCCCAACAGATGCCGCAAACAAAACACTCTTGTCACTTAAATAAAGTTTTCCTGATTATTCTCATTCATCAAAGCATTATATAGTTTGGAACAAAAAACGATTCTTCTAACTCAAGATACTTAGAATAAAATGCAAGAACACAATTTAATATTACTCGATAGGCAATTTCAGCAGCAGACTCAAACTGTTCTTGGGGAGCACTGTATTCTTCCGTGTTCCCTTCAAAATTATCTCCGTTATCTTCAGGATTATAAGGCCCAACTAAGAGTTGGTAAGTCAGGAACTATAGACCCTCAATACGCAGACTGCAAGGAAAAGAAACCTAGAAAAATAAACAATTTCTGGGAAGAAATTAGCGATAAAATCTAGAAGGAAATATAATTTGTATAAAGAATTAAGAGGTTAGCAAACAGAACTGAGGATTACATGTGAACTTGAGGTAGATCAGATGATAAAGAACAAGATTTGGGCAATAATTAGGGTAGATCAAGGATGCGTGAGGAGAGGAGACGTGATTGAAGATCGAATCGGCTGCCAATATAGAGATGAAGAGGAGAGATTTAGGTTTAATAATTTTATTTGTTAATGTTTTTTATTGAAATCTGAACGGGGGAGAGAGTGAGTGAATGATCCATAGTGTTCTAGACTTGGTTACCATCGGATAATTCATTGCAAAGTTTTTTCAATCAGTAACAACTTTTCCATTATAAATTTGATACATCCATATGGGCAACAGATCTTCCATTGCTAGATCAGCAACGACATTATTCCATTGGTAAAATTCAATGCTAAACGATCCTATGTGTTTAGTAGTGAGAAGCTGAAAGCATCTGCACAACTCAGAGCCAAAACAAAACATCAGATTACAGTATTAAACATAATAAATAAAAAATCAATAATACACACCAAGAAAACCAAATCGAGAGGGCTACAATATAATTCAAAACAATGATAAAAGTATAGAAATAAAAAAAAGGAAAAAACAATAAAGGTAAACCAAATAAAAGAAGAAGAAAAAACCCTCTTATACACTTCCCCAACCTTTGATGTGAAACCACAAAATAAAGGATGGACTAAAACTAGAAAAAAAAAAAACTCCATAAAAATCAGTCTAAAATGACAACAAAAGGACCAAATTAACTAATATTTACCCAAGAAAATAACAATAAAAAAAGCAAAATATATCCAAATAAGTGGAAAGTGCAATAGCTAATTCTAATATATATATATATATTCTCACCAACATTGCAACAACTCTCCCACGCTATTGAGGAGAGAGCTCCAAAGTAGATGGTTTGCATTTAATGCACAATGATGACTTATTTTTTATTTCGTCATTAGCTATTCTAAATTAAAACATCAACTTTCTTTCTTTTATTTTTGGGTTTCCCCCCTTCATTTTCCTTTTGGTTTATATTTTTTTTCAATAAGAAATATGTGATATTATGTTTATCCAATTCATCTACTATCATCTTTTTTTATTTATTAAAGCAATATTTACTACATAATTTATGAAGAGTCTTAATGATTTAATTCTTAAGGTTATTGTCTAAATATTGTTATCTAGATTAAAGTTTTAGAACTATTATGGATTACAGATAAAAAAAAAGGTTTATCAAGCATCCTTCTATTTGAAACTCTAAACTTTTTGGCTATTTTATAAAATTTTATTATGTTTTTATAAGTTTTTTAAAGTGATATATAAACTTGTTTTAATTTTTTTAAAAAAATTATGAGTTTTTAAAGGCTAAAAGATTTAATTATATTCTCTTCATATTTTTAGTTTAGTTAAGAGTTTGTTTGGTATTATAGTAGTGATTATTTTTTGTTTTAAAATGTATTGAAATAATTTTTAGAGTTTTTTTATACTAATATCTGAAAACACTAAAAAAATTTAATTTAAAATAAAATAATAAAAATGTTTTTAAAACACAAAAACTATAAATAGAGAAACAAGCCGGAATCCAAATTTTCTTGTAGCCCAGCTGGAAAGTTTCACGGGCTGCAGGCTTGATGTTGGACGTACATATGGACCTGTTGTTTTGAAAAAGAGACCAAAGCTCATCTGTCTAGTTACGGACCAACACCATCGGACCAGGTAACTGGCCCGACACTCAAAAGCAAGACGATCCCTATCTCACGCAAAGCTACGTATACGCCCCTTCAAGGTTCATGCAGAGCTAAAAAACAAAAAAAACAAAAAAAACTTTAACTGCCAAGATTCTCACAGACTTCCATCACCTTCATCACATCGTCCATAGCGAAACTTTAGCAAGGGAAAACAAAACCCATAATCAAAGATACTCGACGAACCGCACTGGTATTCACTGGAGTCAAACATACCACCGTGGAGCTGTAGGGACGAGTTTTTTTTAAAAAATTTAATATTTAGAAATATATTAAAATATTTTTTATTTTATATAGAGTTATTTTTAATATTAAATATAAAAATATTTAAAAACACTAAAACACTTTAATTTTAAATAAATAAATAAATAAAAACGCTTTACAGCTACTACGTTTTCTCGTAAGTCGCCACGTTGGCACATACCGTCCCTTTCCCCCCATGATATGTGCTCTGACGGACCTAACCCGGGGAGCCACGGACTTTGTGGTGGAGATTTGGAGATTGAACGAGGAGGGAGGGCAAAAACGGGGGGAAAGTGCAGGGCGTGTGCTTTAAACTAATCAGCCACCAAATAATTGCCACATGGCATCATATCTCTCATCTCTCCCTCATAGGTGGGCAACCAACTTCAAAATCAAATAGCAGCCTCAAACAATAATAAAATAAATCCACAAAAATATAGTGGCTGAGATTGTTCCTTGGTGTAGTTTCTGGAGTCTTAGGTCTCCCCGAAAATGGGCCTTCACTTCCCTCTGCCGCTTCTCCTCCTCATCAGTTCTCTCAGGACATAGTTTTTGCTTCTTCTTCTTTTTCTTCTAATTTACGATCCACCATTGCCGGAAACAGTGAGTTTTCTTGTGAGTTCCCGGTGAGCTCGTGCGCGCATGATCGTTAACTCTATCCGTACTTGTACAGCTTTATTTCACCATTACTTTCTCGCAAGGTAATTTATCTTATTCCTAGGTATTGTTTCTTTTCATTTCCCTTTGGTTGCCGTTAAAATCGACCACTTTTTTTCCTCAGAATTCAATCAATTTATTGGCCTCATTAAATCAGTGAAAATATTTTGTTTAAATTCTTCTCTGCAACAATTATATTTTACTTTTAGAAATTATTGGAAGCTGTTGTTGATCACTGACTCGGTTTTCAATGTTTTTCTTTCTTTGTTTGTTTTTTGAAGGAATTGGAGTCTATGCGTTCGTTTTGGTGAGGATTCTGAATAAAGGAATTTACTTTTAAGTTGTAACGGAGAAGCGTCTCTCTGTTCTGGTGGATTCTTTTATGTTCTTGAATGATTTATTATACTCTACGTCTATACCTCTATACTGGAAGTGGTTCTTTATAGTTTATCTATACGTATACGTTTAACTATGCTGTTGTCATACATACATACATACATAAATACATACATACATACATACATACATACATACATACATACATACATACCTACCTACCTACCTACCTACCGATTACAGAGAGACGGACCTCTATCGATCGTTGGTATCTTGTTTCGGTGTTTGCAGTTGCAGCGGATTTTCTGATTCCGTGGAGTTCAAACAAAACGACGGCTTTATTGGTAGTATTGAGTGGTGCAAGAAATGAAGGGAGGCTTCTGCTATATCGTTGCTCGTTAGCGAGGATTTGAACCAGCGTTAGCTGCATAAGGTCCGGTAATGGACACGTACTCCTCTGGAGAAGACTTGGTTATTAAGGTAATAAATAAATAAGTATTAGGAAACTTTTATTATTATATTTATTGATCTTTAAATTATTTCTTTCAAATGAAGTATTAGTTTTAAATGTTTATATTTAATCTAATCTGAATTATTAAGTTTTATATAGACAAGGAAACCATATACTATTACCAAACAAAGAGAAAGATGGACAGAGGAGGAGCATAACAGATTCCTAGAGGCCTTGAAACTCTATGGACGAGCGTGGCAGCGAATCGAAGGTCTAATTTTCATATATTCTTTAGTTTTATTTTTTGAAGTTAATATAAAGTGGGCTGATTTATTGTAAATTTATGAAGTGTTTTTAAAATCAAAGTGGGTGGATGCTACGAAATTATGAATATTCCTAATAGGGATGCACGAAAAACTTTTTATTCTCTATTTTACTCTTAATTGGAGATCGGACACTTCTTACTCTCTGTTTTCATCTTGGTGTTATGCAGAACATATTGGTACAAAGACTGCCGTGCAAATCAGAAGTCATGCACAGAAGTTCTTTTCGAAGGTCTGTATCTATTTGCCTGCCTCTATATCAATTGCATATTTTTCTGCTTCTACATTTCTTGATTTGGTGCATCATTGTTGATTCTTCAGTTGTGTGCCATTTAACTTATACGTCTCAAGATTATTTTGTCATCATATATGTTATTTGAATTACTTTTCTCTTTTAGAAGCAAACTGTTTCTGGTGCTTGGAATCAACTAGAGTGTATATGTTGTTCTTACACATGCTTGTTGCACAATACCCACACAACTTATCAAAGTTTTTGAGAGATTGACAATGGTAGGCTTTTTGCTGGGACTTTTTTGAACTTATAATTGACAAGATCCATGCATAAGAGTTGAGTATATTTAACTTGACTTTCTGAGGAAGAACAGAGATGGAGATGAGGTTTGTTTGTTACCCCCACCTTACATCCTTCATCATGAAGAACACCCTCCCATAAGATATTTAGTCTCTAAAGATGCTTGGTCCTTAAGTAGTCAGGGAAAGTTAGAGAGAAGAACAGGGTGTTTGAAACATATTTGTCTATGCTCAAATAGTACTAGCTCTTGCGTACTGTGTTTAGACTCGTGGAAGGAAAATAGCCACATTAGGTTATCAAGCAGCGTACATGCCATTAGTCATTATCTTTGATTATGTATTTGTTAGCAAGGTAACTTTAAGGGAAAAATTTCATTTTGTATAAATTGTGCCCATTTATAGTCTCTGTAGCCATGTAGGTGGCACCTTTGGCTGTTACAATGTGCAAACTCCATATTGATCTCTTTAGGTAAGCTTAGATCTAGGAAATTAAAAATGACATGTGGCATGGAGACTTTAGGCTAATGCAAGCCAACATTTTCTACTTTGGAAAAATTCAGAACTATTTAGAAATTCAACTTATGGTTGTATAGTTGCCCTAGACTAGAGTATCTGAAATTTCTGACAACGTATTTCAAAGACCTTCCACTTGTGAATGTCATCAAGATCATCATATGAACTTGTCAATATATGTACTTGGATTTGTTCGCCAATTAGTGTAGCAGGCCTAGGTTATTTTTGGGTCGTTAACATGGAGATTTAGACCTAGAACTACAATGAATGCTGTATAGGTGCATGGATAATGTCATCTCATAAATTCTCATCTCATCCAGCAACATTTTAGCCGATGGGTTATGGGATAACGTGGCACAATTGGATTATCGAGGTAGCAAAAACTTCATGCTGACACTTAATGCCTCTGATCTGACTTATTTTGGCAATATATAACTGCCTTTTTTCCCCATGCTTTGATACTAAAACGTATTAGATATATTACTATTTGGCTTGAGGCCTGTTCTTTGTCAGCCAAATAACACGCTTTTTATGAGTTCATAGAATAAAGTTGCATGCCATATATGAGAATATTTAGAAATATTATTGTTCGATAAAAGAATATTTTCCTGTCGTGGTCTTACCTTCTATTATGGACTATTTCCATGTTGTGGAGTAGATCTTTTTTTCTTGTAATTTATTCTTCATTGAGGATGTTAACCAATATTTCACTAGCAGTTGGAGAGGGAGGCTATTGCTAAAGGTGTTCCAATAGGACAAGCACTTGAAATAAACATTCCACCACCACGTCCTAAAAAGAAACCAGGCAATCCTTATCCTCGAAAGAAAGGTGTGGGTCCTCCCGCATCACAGGTTGGAGCAAAGGATGGAAAGCTTTTAACCTCAACTTCTTTTCCACATTGTAGGAATGTTTTAGAATTGGTGAAAGAACCACGTCCTGAGGTAACTATCATTTTCTTTTTCCTTCCTCATTCACTCAGTTGCTCCTTTCATTACACCATTTTTTTATTCTACATTCTACAGAAACGTGATGGAGATGAGAGACCAACCAATGCTAAGGAGAATCAGAATGACAATTGCTCAGAAGTATTTACCCTTCTCCAAGAAGCTCATTGTTCCTCTGTAGCTTCAAGTAACAAGAATTCTGTATCAACACTAGAGGTTCTAAAAAAGACTAGCTCTTTCAGGGAGTTTGTACCTTCATCGAAGAAAGGAAATCATGATGCACAAAATGAATCCTTTATCACTATCGAGCATGAAGCAAATCAAAAGTTGGACAGCTCTGATGCCAAACAGACAGCTTGGGATAATGGCATTGTTAAAGCTTCAAAATCAGAAAACTCTTGCTCTTTGCATGAGAAATTTTTTCAGCAAAAGAAATCAAATGATTTTATTGGATCATTGCCAACAGATGAGATGCAAGCCATGCAGAACTATCCAAGGCATGTCCCTGTACAAGTTCTAGATGGGAGTCTGGGAACATGTATGGAAACTCCTCCCTCAGATTTGTCATTTCAGGATTCTATGTTTCATCCAATAGGAAATATTCCAGCATGTCCCATTTTATACTCACATCCTGCTAGATCCACTACCACTGATCATTTGAATAATTCGCCAAGATCCTCTATGCATCAGTCATTTCAAATTTTTCCTCCTCCCTTTACCCCAACTCATCATAACCAAGATGACTACATATCATTTCTCCATTTATCCTCCACATTTTCGAGTCTCATCGTCTCTACTTTGCTACAAAACCCAGCAGCCTATGCTGCTGCAAGCTTTGCCGCTACCTTTTGGCCTTATGGAAATGTGGAGAGTTCTGCCGACTCTCCAGCATGTGTCCAAGAAGGTTTTCAATCGCGGCAAATAAACTCTGCTCCCAGTATGGAAGCTATTGGTGCTGCTACAGTGGCAGCAGCAACTGCATGGTGGGTAGCACATGGACTTCTTCCTACATGTGCTCCTCTTCAAACTGCCTTTGCCTGCCCTCCTGCTTCTGCAACTGCAATTCAGTCTGCAGATGCAGATGCTGGTCAAGCTCCTCCAGCCAAGCCAAAAAGGAAGGAAACAACTCATGAAAATCCTCCTTTGAAAGGTCAAATACAGGACCTGGAGCACTCTGAAGTTGTGCAAGCTCAAAACTCTACATTAAAACCTCTCACATTGTCATCAACAGATTCTAAAGAGAGTGGAGGTACAAATCTAAAAACTGGACCAAAAGTTATCGAACACGAGTTAACTACAAAAGCTCTTGAGGTTCAGGATTCAAGCAAGACAAAGAGCAGAAAACAGGTTGATCGTTCTTCATGTGGTTCAAATACACCGTATAGTAGTGAAATTGAGACAGATGCACTAGAGAAGACTGAGAAAGGCAAGGAAGAGCCAAAAGAAGTTGATGCAGATCATCCAGCCTCTGAGTCAAACTGTCGCCGTAGCAGAAGTAGCAGCAGCAGCAGCATCGGTGATTCCTGGAAAGAGGTCTCCGAAGAGGTAGGTAAATAAATATACCTATTTGTTGATAATTATTTAATGGCATTCCTTTAAACTAGAAGAGTAGAGATCATGATTGTATTTTGCATTTTTCTCCACTCTACTTATGTTTACTACTTTATCAGGGGCGACTGGCATTTCAAGCACTATTCACTAGAGAGGTATTGCCTCAGAGCTTCTCACCTCCACATGATCTGAAGAGCACGATGCACCAGAAGGAAGATACTGAAGAAAAGAAAAATCCAGATGAGAAAAAAGATGTGTCACTGTTTGATCTCAATAGCAAAACATGGGGTGGCTGCTCTCACTATCAAGAAGGGGAGGAAGGGCTGCTGACAATTCGACTTGGACATGGAAATCTTAAGGCTCATCAAACCGGATTTAAACCTTATAAAAGGTGCTCAATGGAGGCCAAAGAAAGCAGGGTGGGGACTACTGGTGGCCTGGGCGAGGAGAAAGGAACCAAGAGGTTACGTTTGGAAAGGGAAGCTTCAGTTTGATACTTGATATTGCATGCTTAAATAAGGGAAAACCTTTGTTTTTGCATGTTATTTCTAAAATTCTGTTCTTGTTTAAATTAGAGTTAATGTGTATTATGTATCAGACATTGGCTTATTTATTTTCTTGAACCCATGACTGCAGTTAAGTATCCATTAAAATAGACTTAGATAAGAGAGCATTAAGATTGAATTGGCCTTGCATGGTCTTTTTCTCAAAAGTTCACTATTCTTTCCTAACATCTAGGTTTTATTTATCGTCGTCTCCAAGGGGCGAGGCGTGATAACATAGGGTTTGTGATCTACATAGCAGGTTTCGAGTTCGAGTCAGGGTATGTAAGAGCATGAGACAGTTGAGATTTTACTCGCTCACTTGAGCCCATAAAATATATTTTCCATGAGGATTTCCTCGTATCCAAAAAAAAATCTAGGTTTTATTGTTCCCTTTCTTACTAATCACATCGTGGTTGTGACCAGAAGGAATCTCCTTGTTGGCCACTGATTTGTGATCGAAAATTGAACTTGTGTTGAGAGATCTTCTGTTACAAGGTTTATTATTTATCACGAAGTTTGATGCCTCGAAAGGATGGATAAAGGATAACATTTTAGTCTCAACAATTTTATGAGGCTCATGCTTTTTTGTCGACAGTCCATACCAAAGATTCGCACATAGGTAGGTTTGACAAGCTTCCACACAGGGAGGCTCTAGATCTGCGCGCAGGTTTTGCATCTAACAAGACCATGATGGTTGTTCAAGTAGAGGAATAACATACAGAATGGGTTCAGAATTTTGCCTTCATAAACTAGTGTGTTCTATTTTTTTATCCTAGTTGTTACAAGTTGGAGTCTTACTATCACCTAATAATATTTGACTGTGGATGCAGCTGATTTGAGGTAACAAGGTGAATTGTCGTGAAATCATCGACTTAGAACTCTTGCCAAGCAAGCTTTCATAATCAGTAGATGAATAGACAGTCTTAATCACAGATCCATTAATGAATCGGTAGTCTTATTTACACCTTCCTCAAACATTGATCATCCTTCTTTCACGATGATGTGACTGTTGTATGTTATTATGTACATCATTTATGCGTCGACGTTCTTCCTTGGTCATGTCAAGCTTATTACTATGCATCCATTTCAAGAAACACGCAGATTTAAAATTGCACGCCACGTCTGACCTGAATTTTCAGGTTATACGTTGGCAATCTGCAACATATGAGGGTTTCCAAATATAGCTAGACAACAGTTGTCTTCTACTTGGTAAGAAAATCAGGGGATTGTTCAGGAATAGGCTGCAACATTGAGAAGTGAGACCTATGAGACTGCAAGTTGAAAATGTAGCTTTGGATTCTCTTCCTACTAGCTGAAGTTGATGAAAATGGAGGTTTCAACGGAAGAGATGTTGCTTCTTCTGCTATAAAATGAAGCAGAAGCATTGCTATGGAATATGAGTCATCAACACCACCCTTGTTCTCTATATATTCATCTACCTAAAGAAAATTACAGAACTGGACGACATTAATGTATTTGTACAAGCAACAGGGCAATTGATGCTTATAGCAAAGGTGTTGGTCATTACAGCACCGCTTTTCCCAACAGCGAGTGCTTCTTGGAATATCAGTTCCTTGGCATAAGGCATATCAGCAGCAACTGCAACATATCTGACAGATGAGGATGTTGCAAAAGCAGTAACATGGGAGAAAAAAAGGCAAGCATTTACATCACATTGATAAAAAGCCATACCATCCATGTCTCGGAAATTATGTGATAACTTCTCTATACGGTCAAACACAATAATGAAACCTTTTTCTGCCCACTTGCACGCAGATGAAGGCTCGATAAAACCCATTTTATAAATTGCAGGTGGGATCAAATATATGCCTTCATGAACAAGTGTAAATTCAATGGCTGAACTGCTTTCAGGTTATTCGCTCCCTTCAGTAGAGGCTACCCAGTGGTTGCAAATTTCAAGAACTTTCTTCCATATAGCCTAAACAGCAAGCTCAACTGAAAATGATTCCAAAAACATTCCAGCTTCGATATGCCTAACTGCTAGTGTGAAAGCAGAGAGTTGCAACAGACATTAAATGTACCCATATGAAAGCATAAAAATAATGAAGCTCCTGACTTCAGAACATTCATTACCTTGGCTCCCTAAGGAACTTGTGATTGAAGAGCTCATTGAATGTCAATCACTCATCTGCAAATTAAAGTCATAACATCTACATGAAAATTTTGTAGGTTACAACCCCAAGTGACTCAGTAATGACCCTTGTACTTTCTAGATTGGCTTATATACTTCCACCAGTAGACCACCCTACCCACATGCAAAGACATATACTAAGCATTTGCACATATACAAGAGCAAAAATTTCAACATATTAATCAGTACCAGGGTTCGGCATAAAAGGCTTCTGCACAGATCCACACAATCTGGATGCAGCTCCTTCAACACACCTTGTGGAAACCTCGGCTTTGTAGATGTCATAATATTCTGGAAAGCTGTTTATAGCAATTAGCACTAAGAGTTAGCCTTGAACTGCATAATGTATGGAAATTCTTTAGGTTTCTTATATGTTTAGTTTGAGTATAATTCTTTTTAAAACTTGATATTAACTGTTGCCATCAAATGGAGGCTTCCCGGTTATCAGCTGGAACAAAACTGCCCCAACACTCCATAAGTCAGCCTGCATACATGATAATTATGTTAAAGATAATAATTCCATAAATGTAATTTGATTACTGTCAATTTCATGTAAATTCAAAGTTACATCACCTTCGCATCATACTTTTTATTCTGAATAATCTCTAGAGCCATGTATAATGGTGAGCCGCATAATGTATCAGCCAAGTCTGATGATGTCAAAGACTTGGCATATTGTAGAAACTCAGGGAGATGGCCAAGTGTAAGAGAGAATCTCATGAACATTACAAAGAAGCTTAACATTTTAGGTTTTTGGCATTTAGTTTAAACCAAGAGCCGATCATAAATATGATCGTTCAATAGTATCTGGTTTTTGCTATGATTTAAGAAGTTTCATACAGAATCGGATTACATTATTCAAATTATTCAAAAGCATATTAAGGCGAGCTCTTTTTATCAAATTGTCTTTTTGAAGATAACTGAAATTGGGATGTCACTTAATGAAATATATGGGCCTAGATATACTGTGATAAACTTTGTAGGCAAGCCAAATAAATGGAAATAAAACATTTTCAAATTGGTGGAGCATGCTAAAACAATAGACATTTCCATTCCTGGAAAAATTGAAATTAATAATAGTTTCAAGGGGAAAAACATCACCAACATCAAAGCATCCTCACCTTGCAAAGCCAAAATCACCTATCTTCAATTGTGGAGTAAAGTCATTTGATAACAAAAGTAGGTTCTGTAAGTATGACAACTTCCCAGTTCAGAATGAGAGTTGAGTGAGAGAAGTTGAACTAGTGGTTAAATAACCAATGAAAGGAAACTAGAACAGAACATATGAGTACTGTACAAGTTGACAACAAACAATATGTGCAGATGCAAAGGCCCTGAAAAAAAGGATCCAAATGTGATGATATAACTAGACACAACAGCTACAACAATAAGATAATCTCCCTAAATGTTGCCGGAATAGAACTTTGAAAAAAAATCAACGTGCCTATGGTTTTAAGCCGCTATGAATAAGATGTTTTTTCTTGAAGCGCTTGCAACCCTGCAGCTGCAAAAATATTAAAAAAAAATGTTTATTTATTTCCATCATGAATCGCAGTGAAAGGAAGGGATGAATATGGTACCCATAATCTATTTTGAGAAAAACCTCACGAATTTTAAATTAACAATATCAATTTATTACAACTTTGCATTAAATGTTCTCTTTTCCCATTTAACCTCAAATAATCATCCTTATAACAAATAGCAATGTATTTTAAACTTAAACAAACACTCATTTGCTCACTATTATATTATAAGAGTAATTAAACAGACAGAAAAAAATATGCAGGAACCCAATTTCAGAACACTAAAAGCATGACACCCATTATAGTTAAAGACCCAAAACAACATCTTTCCAAGTTTAACCATTAAAAACTATTTGCGAAGTTCATATTTCATGAAAATAGAACCACCAATATATCTATAAAAGTAAGATTAATAATTGATTATGTGGAATACCTAATTGCCTCATAAAGTGCCTTGCAACAACCTCAGTTACTTTCCCATGGCGTCGAATATACCCAGCAAGATCACCTCCATCACAGATTCCAATACAAGAAATATCCTATCTTCAGTCTAAACAATATTATTACAAAAAAAAAATCGAATTACTTCAGGACCATATTAAAAAATAACACGCGCGCACAAAAGGGGAAGGAGAGTAGAGTTTACCTCAATGAACTCAAAAAGGCGAATAATGTTGGGGTGATTTATGGTACTAAGAATAGAGATTTCCGTAAGCAAACTATCACTAACTTTTGGACTAAATAATTTTTTGTCAATTTCTTTAATCACAACTTCTAAACCCGAAGATTGGTGTTTAGCCCTCCAAACAGTAACAAAAGATCCCTGCTCGATTCTCGGACCAAGAATATAATCACCAATCAAACGGGGCAGGTTAAAATCCATTGAAGGAAGAAAAAATATGGAAAACTAAAAAACGGGGTCTCGGTCTAGGTCTAGGTGGGTTGCTATTGGTCTGATTAAAGAGTGGCAAGAAAATATCGATCATGTTGTGGCTTTTTCAGTTGCAGTTGCAGTTGCAGTAGAGTCATGCTGTTGGTCTTATATATGTGTAAAAGATGCTATATATAAAAAGGACGGAACATGCGGGGTAAAATGTTTTTTTTTAGTTATTTTTATTTTAAATATATTTTTAAATTTTAATATTAGTTCAAATAATTTAAAAATAACTTTTTCAAGAATTTGTTTAGCCATTTTCAACTTGTTTTGCTTGTTTTTGGTTATATTCTCGGATTTTGGTTGTATTTGTTTGCTCTACGTATTATTTTTCTTCTTTTCTTTGTTAATTTTGCTCTATAATTTTATGGATTTTATGGTATTTACAGAATAGCCAGTGATATTTCACTAATTATTTTTTATTTTTACTTTAAATAAAAAAATTACAAGTAGAGAAGAAAAATTCTAGATATAAATATTATCATTATTTTTAATGAGTCATGGGTTTAATTTTATCTCTTTTACGTATATCTCTCTTGAAATTGACCATAAAGGGTAACCACCAAAAAACCAACAATTATTACTTCATGGGCACCATAAATTTTTTTTATATACTTACATGGATTGATTATATTATAAATTGACCTAACTCATACTAGTTTATTGGTAGACATTGTGCTATGGATCAAATTAAAATTATTTTGAATATAAAAAAAAAAAGTTTTGACAAAAGAAACTATTTGATATTGTTATTAAACTCAACTTAGCGCTTAGTCCTATTTTTTTACCTAACCTGTGTTTTGTAATTAATTCATGTGAAAGTTGTCTTGACATGATGTCATCAACTTGGTAAACCAAAAAGCAATAAGGATGTTCAAGGTTGACAAGATTATGAGTTGACTCTTAAGATCTTACAATTTTACTAGTCAACATGTATTTACGTGTTAAATCTGACTAAACTCAAAAACTAGTAAAATCAGACTTGACTAATGCAAAATCGATAAAATCAGTAAAATCTAACCAATTTTGCAAGCTTACTAAATTTGTGATTTGATAACCAGGTTAGTTTTGAATTTAGCCTTATAATATTTGTTGACAATTTGTGAGATCAAACATATCTTTTAAACTATTTATTGGATGTAGTTGAAATTTATAGGGAAATATTAGATACATGAAAATATATTTTGTTAAATTATTAGATTAAACAAAGTTTAAAAATATATTATTTCAGATAGTCAAAGTCACTAGATGAATCTTGTCAAATTTGTCAAACTAGGCATTCATTATTTTGAACACATCTAGAGTTACAAATAAAATTTTATTGCGATTCTAGATAGGAGATAAACTAGACGTCTCAATATTTTCAATATATTTGATAAACTCGGTAATAGAATCATACGAGAGAGAACTATATATTTGAAATCATGACTAAAATCTACCAGGAATTTGTGAAAATTAGAGGTTTAAACTATATGGAAGAATTTTAGAATGAAGAATTTGTTTTTATTATCATATTTTATTTATTTATTTAATGTTAAAAAATTATTTCTAATTTAATTTTTTTGGCGCATTAAATATTGTTTAATAGTTTATTTTAATTATTAGACTTATGCTAGTTAATTACTTATTTCGACTCATTAGCTTACAATTTATAAGAAGTTCATTATGACTTGTTATGATGAGAACAACCAAGTTGTCATGAGGCTCTTGTGTACTTACTATCATTTAGTAATTTGCCAGTAGTGAAAATTTTTATTTTTATTTTTTTTGTCATTGATTTCTTGATTTATACTATTTATGTTTTTTTTCTTATTTAGATCACTAATTGATTACAATATTATTGACTCTCTTTATCAGATTTTAATTTAATTTAATTTAATGGCTGAAATTATCAATATATAGTCAAAAACATATATTTATGATTTTATGATCTGATTTTACATTATATTTTTTATGTCATGTCAGAAAAGTAATTTTAACAACCTTGAGGATGATCCATAAAAAGTGTGGTTTGACTTTAAAAAAATAATGAAGATGATTTTTTTAAAATTATGATGGTAAAATATTGGATTGATCCACGAACCAGATTAAATACCAAAATATTTGTTTGATAATCCAAATGAGATTTCTAGATATTAAAAATATGTAGAATTAAGTTTCGATTTTCCAAGCCATAGCAACTAAACATATAGCATAAGAAGATTATTAATCATACTTTGTAATGCTACCATGAACACTATGTCATGACCCAATTTTTGGGTTATTCCCTAAAAATAAAAAAAATAAAAGAGGTTGGTGTTGGTAGAAAAATCAATGTGAAAAATTTGGATGTTTTCGAAAGTCCGATTGTATCTCCTTTGTCCCTAAAAATAGGAAAATACAGATTCAAAGCTAAAATAATTTATTATTGAATAAATCTATATAAAAATTAAGTTGAAAACCATAATTATATTTTTATGGGTCAATTGAGGAGGAGGATAAGGATGGAAAACGCATTATCTTAATTGATGGTTGAAAAATGTACTCGAAGAGAGGGAGAATACAGCTAGATAACACACTATTTTAGTTGATGGTCGAGGGTTGAAGAACATACTTAAATAAGAAAAGAAAATAGGCTAAAAAATGCATTATCCTAATTGGTGATTAGAATTGAAAAACCACACTCAAAAGAGGAAGAAAAATAGGGTTAGAAGACACACTATTTTAGTTCATGGTTAAGGGTTGGAAAACACACTAAAATAAAGGGAATCAAACTTTAAAAAACAATGAAACAGCAATGCGGCTTGCCTTAGGTAGGGTGCACTAGGGGTGATGCGTCTTCTCCTTGCACAGCAAGTCCCCTTACCCAGACTCTTGTAGATCGATTTCCTAATAACCTTAATACTAGGTGGCGACTACTAAAATTTACAATCATGATTTTATGGCTATAAAACACATCTCCCCTCCAAGGATGGTGGGGCAAGAAGCGGGAAAAAAAACACCTTCACGATACACTATTTGGAACAACTAAAATCATTTTCATTTTTTGATTCAGCTCCATCTTCATTAGAAATCTAACTCTAGATTTTAAAATTATCCCATCAGATATTCCTGGAAAAAAACCTCATGAAAATTTAATTCTTGCTTTAGATTGTAGCAAAGAAATAGCAATTATACTTGTGGATACCAAGATTAACCTTATTAATGGTTGAAATTGGTTCTAACAAGAGCTTTCTTTTTCTATTGTCAAAATTCGGTCAACCTTTATCTTTCATCTCTCTAACCAAAAACTAAAAAGTAAAGGAAATAAAGTTGTGTACAAAAATTAAATTCCAAAAATATCTAGGAATTGAAGAGGTGTCATTGCGAAAGTATAAAACAAATGCAAACCTTAAAATCACCACCTATTTCACCCATTGTTTTTTTTTTTGCTTTAGTCCCTTGTCTTTAATCTTGTTCTTAACATTTTAACTTAAACTAATCTTAAAATGATAAAATTCAAAAACAAAATACAAAAAAACACGTGATGAGAATGTGAGTCTACAATGAAAGTGCTATAAGGAAAACACCACATGACTTAATGTTTACTATAACTAGGTTACCAGATATTTTATGTTGTGGGTTGTACCAAAGAAAATAAACATAAAGAACACTATCAAATTAATGAGGAGATCTTTAGTATTAAACATAGTCTAGTGAGTTAAACCTAGAAAATCTTGACACGACTTCTTGTTTATCCCAAGTTTTAGATTAAATTATATAAGAATTACCCCAACATGACCTCGTATACTTGTCAAGTCCAAATACAACTTGAAAGACTAGTGAAAACATAGTTCGACTTTTAAAAAACTTCAAGACAACATATTTTTAAGTATTAAGATATTAACATATTGGATTGATCCAATTTTTATAGCTTAACTCATCAAATTCATGACCTGAGTTATGAACATTTTTAGTTTAATAACTTTTTTTAAGAAAATAGTTTTGATTTAATTATACAATAAAAAAAATAGATGCTCTAAAAATCAAGCATAAATCAAATTTATTCAAGACAATAATAAGCTTATGAAAATAAAAGTGAAACAAATCATGAAGAAAACAAATGTTAAAGGATAAAATTGAAAACAATTAAAAAAATCAATAAAGAATTAATGTTGAAGGATGAAGCTAAAAAAAACACAAAAACAAAATGTCTAACTCATGAGACTAGGTGGCCCAAGGTGTTTGGACCTTTCATAAAAGACCATCTGTGTGACTATTGGGTAAGCCTATGTACCCGAGCCTTTATTTTTTCGTACATCCCTATTTTTTTTTAAAATAATAGGAGGCAATGTGTCACCTGTTTCTGCTTATAATATGGCAACCACTGTGGCGATAAAAAATTATGGGTGAGTTTTTTGGGTGGATTTCTTTTTAAAAAAACTCATCTTTACCGAAATATCAATATAAATCACACAACTCAAAACACCCTAAAATCACTTAAAAATAAAATTAAATTGAATAAAAAATCAAAATAAAATTTGATCTATTTTCTTAGACAGTTTATAGACAAAACTCAAAACCATCTCATCAAATGAAATCCTTGGATACAAAGAACAACGAGTTCTGTTGCTCAAAAGTTGTCAAAACTATCACTTTATCTCTCTTCACTATTTTTTTACAAGTTTTTATCTTTTCTCTAACTTATAGACTAAAAATTAGAGGGAAAAATGAACTCTTAAATCAAAACAAAAATTGACACTAATAATAGTGTGTGTATTATCCCTCTTTGTTTTTCTAATCAAAATTTCAAGCTTAATTTCATCTAATTAGAATATAAAAGGATTTAATTTAAAGAAGAAAAAAATTTAAAATTTTAAAATGAAATTGGTTACTTCATTATGCATATGAATAGTGAAGTACCTAAAAAATACCTCAAATATTTTAGAATATACTAGTTTATAGGTCTGTGCTTGCATCTATTTTAAGTAACAAAAGATATATAGGGCATAGAGAACTAATTGATATTATTATTAGACCTTACCTAATTGGTTAAGTTTAAAAACCCCTGGATCTGATTTATTACCTAGCATGAGTTTAAAGTTTAACTATGTGAGAGATGTCTCGATGTGACCTGATCAATTTAATTGTTTTAATGAAATTAATGAGGGGGTGATGAAATTGATTAAAAAAAAGTCTTATCTAGCCCAAGTTTAAAATAGAATATTATGGGGATTGTCTTAACATGACATAGTAGATTGGTTGATCTAAAAGCAACCCGACAAAGCGATATAAAAAAGTACGAGGACAAAATTGAGATGAAAATGATAAAATTAACATAAAAACCCTTGATGTGACTCTTACCTGGTCCGAGTTTAAAATTAAATTATGTAAAAAATTATCGTATATGACTCAATCAACTTGGTCATTTCAAAGATAACCCGAATGATTGTAAAAAAAAGAAGCTTAATGATGAAAATTAATACACACATGTATATTGAAAATAGAAAAAAAAGATTGAAAAAAAATCTAACCTAGATTTAAAATTAAACTATTTAAAAGTTGTTTTGATATTGTTTTGAACGATTTAAAGAAAACTCTAAGAAAAATTCTTTTAAAAAAGTACCTAAGTTTTCCAAGTATATATCAATTATAATTCTACGTGAGGATTATTGCATTGGTGATTACACTATAAGCTAAAACAAAATGGGTCATTTACTGTAGCTAGCCACTGTTCACGCACACACAAATCACTGTGGATTGGACATTTGATCCGGTGCTTCGCGCGCACATGAACTCCTTTTGTTTGTGGATACAAGGCTTCTTTTTTAATTTTTATGGTAGAAATGACAAAGGAGTGGTTGTGGCAGAGTGGTTCTCTGCGCAGGAGTTCGAACCGCTCAGCCAACAAAACTGATTTTGGTTTTTTTTCTTCTTCTTCTTGAAACCGGGTTTTTTTTATGGCACCTTCTTTTCTATTCATCGTCACCTTCTCACCTCTAATAGCAATTGAAATTTTAACACCTAATATCATTATTTGACGGACAATTTAATTTTTTAATTGGATTTTTTAAGTCAGTGGCAATTTTCATAGTGATTTGATTCAAAGAAAGTTTATTTGAATGAAGTTATATAACACGGCTCTTCTAATATAATATTAATTATTATTTCAATATTTCTTTAATATTTCAATTTAGTTTGCTCTTTTATTTCTCAAGAGTTGTCCAATTAATCTTTCGATTCGGACGGGTTTTTTTTTAATAACTGGTTGTTGTTTTTTTACAAAAATAATAATAATAACAAAAACTGAGGTGTACGGGCCAACTTACGCGCACTACGACTAATCTCCGAATCCACTTTTTTTGACATTTTTTTCCCTGTATTTTTTTACCACTTATACATTTATACATTTTTTATGTTTTTTTTTATAACCGAGGTGTCCGGGTCAGCTTACGCGCACCATGATTTTTTATTCCCAAGTTTTTTTTTCTGGGCCAACTTATTGCGCCACGAATAATCCCTGGACTCACTTTTTCTTAACATTTTTTTCAAGCTTATATATTTTTTTATACAATAAAAAAAACAACAATAATAATAATAACTGAGTTGTACGGGCCAACTTACGCGCACTACGACTAATCTCCGAATCCACTTTTTTTTTATATTTTTTTCCCTGTATTTTTTTGCCACTTATACATTTTTTTTCTGTTTTTTTTATAACTGAGGTGCCCGGGTCAGCTTACGCACACCACGATTTTTTCTTCCCAAGTATTTTTTTTTTCCGGGCCAACTTATTGCGCCACGAATAATCCCTAGACTCACTTTTTTTTTAACATTTTTTTCTGTTTTTTCCCCCTTATATATTTTTTTATATAATCAAGGTGTCCGGATTAGCTTACACGCACCATGACTATTATTATTTTATAGAATACCTAAAGGAGATCACAATTCCAAAAAGTGATGAATATATATATATATTTTAAGGCACTAATATGAAATAAATAACAAATATATAATTAGTCTAACATATTTATTAGAGAAAAAATTACAAATAATTATTATCATTATTTTTAAAGCGCTAATATGAATAAATAGCAAAATATATAATTAGTCTAACATATTTATAAGGAAACAGTTGACGAATAATTATGATCATTATTTTGAATGCCTTATCTATAATAATTAGAAATTTTAACACCTAATAACATTTAAAAAAAAGAAATTAAAAAATAAAATAAATGACAAAATAAAAAAAATATTAGACTTTAAAAATTTATTTGACTTGAAGAATAAATAAAAAGAAAAAAAGAATAATAAGCTGAACAATTATGACACACCCAATCACCAACAAATATCCAATTGACTACAAAAAAAAAAATTCATCTCTAATTGATTTCATCGATTATATTTTTTTATCAACTGATTATGTAATTATCAAAACAATTAAGACATACCAAACAATCAATCAATTGCAGTTTTGCAATCTATGAATTAAATAAATCGACACACAATAGCAATCAACCAGACATAATCCATCTTTGATAGATTTTAGCGGTTGCAATTTTGCTATCACCCGGTTAGATCGTTCGTTACTGTTAAAATAAACACAACCATCAACAAGTTTGATACAACAATTTTACTAATTAAATATTAAAATAACCAATTATAACATGCATAAAATCAATCAGTTTTCCACATAAATAGAAGCCCAACGCAAAGTGCGGGCAAATTCGCTCGCTATAAGCTAAAACAGAATGAGTATTTTTCACTGTTCATTGCACTGTTAACCCAAACTCATATATACTGTGGATTGGAATAGTAAACACTATATACTAAGATAAGTATTATTTGAATGCTAGGATGAACAACAAAATCATTTGGCTGAGTGATTAAGTGTGGGCGCAAAATCACGGGAGTGAGAGTTTGAATCTCTCCAGCTGCATAAATTTTTAAAACAACAATGAACAGTGATTTCACTGTTCATTATTGTTTGGAAAGGTCCTTTCTGTTTTTTTCAGACTTCTCTTTTGTTTTTTTTTTTTTTAAACAGGGTATCCGTGTCAGCTTACGCGCACTATGACTAATCTTTAGATCCATTTTTTTTACATTTTTTCCCTTCTTTTTTTTCCACTTATATATTTTTTTCATGATCGGGGTGTCCGTGTTAGTTTACGTGCACCATGATTTTTTTTCTCATTACTGTTTAAAAAGATACTTTCCCCTTGCACTTTTTTTTTATAACTGGGTTTTTTTTTTAACAGTAATTTTCACTATTTGAAAAGGTGTTTTATTTTTTTTTCTTTTAACCGGCCTTTTTATTTGTTTTTTTTAACCGAGATATCCGTGGCAACTTATGCACATCACGACTAATCTCCAGATCCACTCTTTTTTTTAACATTTTTCTTCCTTGTTTGTTTCCCCACTTACACATTTTTTCCCATGACTGGAGTGTCCGGGTTACTTTACGCGCACCATAATTTTTTTCTCATTACTGTTTAAAAAGGTGTTTTCCCCTTGCAATTTTTTTTATGGCTGGCTTCCTTTTTTTTGTTCTTTTAATAAACGGGGACTTTTTTCATTTTTTTATAACCGGGGTGTTCAGGTCAGTTTTTTTTTTAACCGGGTTTCTTTTTTGTGTTTTTTTTAACCAGAGTATCCATGACAACAAATTTCTAATAAATTATTTCATCTTCTTGGCAAATTTTCTAACAAATTTTGTCAAAAAAAATTTAGCAATAGCAACATTCAATCACTTTTTGGTGCAAAAAAAACGTTTTTAACAGATTTTATCAATTACAATTTTACTAATTAAATATTAAAATAACAAAATACAACATGTATAAAATCAACTAGTTTTTTATATAGATAAAAAAGTTAAGCACATCGCGCGGGGAAATTCACTCGTTGAAACCTAGAACCGAGAAGAGTAGACTCGAATCGTTTTTGAGTGTCTGTTTGGATTCAAGAATGAAGTGACCTAAGAAGTGTGCATAAAAGCAGTGGCCAGAAAAGGGGGTAACATACACCGCGGGCGTGGCCTTGGCACTGGAATTGGGGGTTAGAAGGGGTAGAGTGTAGTTAGCAAAAGCGGCTTTTTCCAAGGTAAAATAACGTAATGTATAGATCTGACATTCCGTAATTCTCAAACAATATATATATGTATACACTACCCAAAAAAAAGCTTGAAACTTGTGCAAATTGTTTTATTATACTAATAATTTTAGAGAAAAGATTAGGTATTGTATAATCCAAGCCATTGAACTGAATTGAAAGGCTAAAACTAAACTCATTGGAAGTGCTTACACTTAGCACACCATTCTAAAATGTAGCCCATTCCACGGACCAGTCTTCTCCTTTTTCTCCAACTTCCATGCCTCCCCTCTCCCCCATATGACATCGCAGCTGGCCTTGCCATGCCAGCAGCATCTGAGTGATTTGTGCCCTTTTCGTGACACGGCAATGTATTTGGTATACGCGAGCCATGTACTTAATTCTCACTTTGATATTGGTCCATGAACCAACCAAGTGCGAAGAATATTCAGCTCCCCCCTGCTTTCTCCTCTTCCATTAAATTCATATTCTCTCCAGTCAGCTCTTTCGAATGCAATGTTAGCTCTACTCTCTGCATCTTTGTTTCTCTTCACACTGCTTCATCAATCTCACTGTCTTCGAGAAACACAGCAGAATCCTCGGAGGATGATTAGTCAGTGTGATGAGAAATGCGGGAAGTTGCAAATCCCTTTTCCGTTTCACTTGAACACTTCTTGTGCTTCAGTTTCCAACGCCTTTCATCTTTCTTGCTCAAACTCCACTACCCTTTACCTTAACATTGACTATCAAAGCTATAAAGTCCTTGAATTCTTCTCTGATGGTATATTAGTAGACTTTTCGGGTAGCTCCACTTGTCGACTCTACAATGATTTGAATTCCTTTGGTTTGGCAGGAAATGACTGCTTCGGCATCTCGATTGATAATATTATTGGCCTGTATGACTGTGAGGATTCTTCTTTGTGTAGAGCAGATTGTGAAACAGTTGACCTGCCAGGTTGTGATGGCAGTGGCAGTGGCCCTCCCGCCTGCTGTTATCCCCTTTCTGATCATAGTTCATGGGATTTCAGAGATGGATTTTCAGTGTTTTCCAAATTTGGATGCCGGGGATTCTCTTCCTGGGTTGTTTCTCGCGGTACTAATACTGGAAAGCGCGGGGTTAAGCTGGAGTGGGCGGTTCCAAGGAATTCATCCAAGGGACCAGTCTGTGCCGACAAAGCAGACATCGTAAATGCTACTGCAGTTGATGGAGGGATACGGTGCAAATGTCAGGATGGCTTCGTTGGTGATGGATATGCTAGTGGAGAAGGATGCATGAAATGTGAGTAGCTATTGATACCCTCCCTAGTAACTGCTTCATAAATTGGGTCCAGTGCTCTAACTCTTCCTTTCAATCAGAAACTAATAAGGCCAACATTGGATTAACCAATGGCTATTTGATCTTATCTTTCCCCTCCTCTCTTTTCTCTCTCTCTTTAATACTCCACAAATACACGCAAGCAAGGGGTATATATGTACACACAATACTGATTGTTCACAGTGTTTATCCTTAATCCTTCACTACCTTCTCAAAGATATCTGCCTGCAACTATTGACTGTGTTTAAGTTTTGATGTTTGACCATTCAATCTGTTTCTCGCGTTGTTGGTCTCGCTACCCTACACTACTGTAAACATAGCGGTAAATCTAACACTCAGAATGTGTTTGGCAAGCCTTTTTCCAACTTGCATTAAACAGAATTCCTTTCATTCAATGTGTCTTAACAGCCAGCATCAAGGATGGAGAGGGAGCACGCGGCAGTGATCGTGATACGAGAAAGCACGGCGGAAAAATGGTTACAATTTTGGCCGGTGTGTAAGACTTCAGTTGTTAGATCTTTAGGCCATTTCAATGGACGCGATGCTATCCATAACTTTTCCTTGCTCCTGGTTGCTGTGAGAATAATATCATCCCATTCTTACTTTGCAGGAGTTATTGGTCCGATATTTATCATCGCCTCCTTGATTGCACTCTTTTGCCTATTGAAACGGCCTGTTAAAGATGACATGTACGGCCCTGACCATGCTCATCTACATAGCACCATCTCGTTCAGGAAAGCTTGCAGGACTAGATTATTCAGTTACCATGAGCTAGAAAATGCTACCAGAGGATTTGATGATGATCAAAAACTTGCGAGGAGCAATAACAGCACAATTTATGCAGGGGTCCTGAGAGATGACACGCATATAGCTGTGCACAAAGTAGAGTGCCGTGATGATCGAGAACTCACTCAGGTCCTGTCTAGGGTTGAGATTTTATCTGCAGTTTTACACAGGAACATGGCTCGTGTACTTGGATGCTGCATTGACTCTGTCTACTCTCCACTAGTAGTCTATGAATATCCTGCGAATGGTACCCTGGAGGAACATTTGCACCAAAGTGGAGAGCAAAAGGTTGGCCTTGATTGGTATAAAAGATTGAGAATCGCCGCAGAAACAGCAAGTGTTCTTGCATTCTTGCAGTATGAAATCATTCCTCCTGTCTTCCACCATGATCTCAAATCCGGCAACATCTTTTTAGATGAAGATTTATCAGTTAAAGTCGCTGGGTTCAGGCTACTTCCAACTAGCCTTGGAAATGATACTCATTCATATAGCAATCATGAAGGATCACGTATTCACCCAACTGATGTTTACAACTTTGGTGTACTGCTTCTAGAGCTAATTACAGGCACCAAAAACAAGGACGTCCCAGCTGTAGCATTGAAAAAACTTAAAAGTGGGAAGCTAGAAGAAATCGTGGATCCGGGTCTACATTATCACGAGCAACCGCCATTTCGCCGAGAGAAGATAGAGGCAATTGCTGACCTTGCTACAAGATGCGTGTTGTTTGGTGGAGATGGTAAGATTGGGATGGTTGAAGTTGCAAAGGAACTGATACACATTGCAAAAGAGAGCATTGATGGAAGTAGTAAACGGGGACGTGGACTTGAAGAGACCTTCTCAAATTCAAGCCTCCTTCAAATGATATCCATGTCTCCAGACTCTATCCATGTTCCTTGATGTCCATTGGAGAATTGCCCTCCATGTGAATAGTAGTTGACAGCTCGTCTATTTCACTTGTGAACACAAACTTTGCTTTCCAGCTCTGTCTTGTATGCTTCCGATTTCATTTTCAGGGTTCAGTTGTCTGCTGTTAATACACATATATGCGTCGTGATTCTAGCAAAGAAGACTCCTCGATATAAATAGCTAGATTTTACTATTGGGATGCTTGGATATGGATAAAGTAGATTCGTTGATATTATATATTTTAGAAAACAAAGTTATGAAAATCAGCCTCATCCATGTCCTGCTCCAAGGCTTGAGTTGCGGGACGAGGTAACCAAAATTGATTCAAATTAATCTACATTGGCATTATTTCAAGTTTTTTTTTAAGAAAAAAGTTATACCAATACTGCTTTTAAAACAAAATTCAAACCAAGGTTTAATCGGCTCAACCATATTTGACTAGGTTAACCCTTATCTAATTTAAATTAAGATCGAGACTAAATCAAATCTTTAATCAGTAAGTTACTAGTTAGATTGCCCGCACTATGTTGCGGACTTAACAAATAATTTTTATAACTAGTGGAATTGAAGTAATTAATAGGTTCTGCTAGTTGTAAAATAAAATATAACACTTACACATATAAGGTTTGATATAATGAAACACATCAGCACACTTATGTACAACAACACTACCATAAAACCTTATTAGCAAAGATATGGAAATGAATAATTGCTTCAAAATATTTTCAACACAAAGATGTGGGAAAACATAGTTTATTTCCCATCAGCTGCATCAACCTTCATGCGCTATTAGTTTACATGCGTGGTTTGATATAAATAGAAGACAAAATACTTAAAGTGACAACAAATATTGCTAGAGTACATCAATACATCCAAGGATAGCAAACCAACATAAGAAAATAACTTTGCAACAAAAAAAATATAACACCTAAATTAATTATTAAAACAACAGAGCACGTGGCAACCAAGCCACAGGAAAAAGAAAATAGAAAAAATGAAACCACTGAGACATGTGGCAACGAAGCCACAAGAAAAAATATGAAAAAAACAAAATTTGAAAATGTTTTTTTTTTTATTTTTTAAATTAAAAAAATAATGGTTTTAGATAATTTGATTCATTGATGTCAATTTTTTTTTTTAAAAAAAAACCATCACTTTAATGCATTTATGAACAAAAAGTGTTTTGAAAAAAAATCTCAACTGCACTCCTAAATAGACCTAAAATCTTGTTATTAATGAGTGTAAATTAGAGTGTTTGTTTGTTTGTTTTTCTGTTTAAGCTTTAAGATTTTTTGAGTTTTTTTTTAAATTATATATATATATTAAAAAATACTTAAACAAACAACCACTAACCTTATAAAAAAAACAATCTTTTTTTGGACAGCTACTGGGTGTTAAGTAGGTAAGTGAAAAAATCAATCAGCTCATTGTTAGTATTAAGATGACGATCCCATTTGAAATTAAGTGGACAAAGTGGTCGAAATAAATGTCATAGCCGAAAGAAAGTCAAATAGTTAATTAATGAGCTGACACCTAATAAATGCTCACATAAAAAATTATTGCTACAGAAGACAACACTCGCACCAAAACACACAATAAAAGAGAGGCAAAGTTGACCAGCACAAAAAATAGCAAACCCTGACAACCAAAAAACCAGCCGAAAGAACTATTGAAATTCATAGTGAAAGCTCTTTATAATGCATAATGATAATCTAATCTATTTTAGTATATGGTAAGAACATATTTTTTTGCCTCGTTTCATCATATGTAATTATTTATTTTGTATTTTGGTTCTTATTCATTTATTTTATTTTAATTTAGTTTCGATCCCTTTATTTTTCGGTCATTCTGGAATAATTCTTAATTTGTTTTTTGTATTTATGTATCTATACTTTTAGTTTTGACTTTTAATTTTTATTGTTATTTTTTTTTGTATTAAATGCAGCTTGCATTAAAAAATAGAGTAAATTTAGTTGTGACGACATGAAATGAGAGTGAAACTATCGCTTATACATATATAGTGAATTTTTTGTTGTTAGTGATTTATTATTTTTTCATCTAGTTTTGTCAACGTGCGACTTGATATATTTTTAGTTTAAAGTGATTTTTATTTAAAAAATGAAATTATTTTGTATTTTCTTAAGATCTATTTTTCATTTTATTATATTAAACGTATTTCAGAATACTGAGATTAAATTAATTTGAGATTTAAAAAAAAACTTATTTCATTTTTTAATAGATATTTTAAGGCCTTAATATTAAATAAATATCAAAATATATAATTATTCTCACATATGTTTTAAGAAAAAACCTTAAAAATAATCATTAACATTATTTTAAACACCTTATCTATAATAAAATTAATATATAAAAAAACTAAATAATCAAATGTTTTGTAGGTTGATTATTTCACTCAGCTGTATAGCATCATAAAACAAATCGAGGACTATTAACTTTTTTTAACATGTTAAAAAAATTTGTTTTGGCTACGGTGAAACGCTGGGCAAGTGACTCATATATTTTTTCATTGTAGATAATATGGGCCCTATTTTTTCACCCGTTTTGTCTACGTGTGGTTTTTTATATTTATTAACAATCATGATAATAACAATAAGAATAATAATCAAAATAATTCATTAGTCGATGTTGTTTTTGTGAAAAAATGATTTTTGTGGCTTTTTTATGTATAATATTTCAAATATAATACTATCGCTACCACCATCATTATTGTAATAAAAAGAAATTTATTTATTTATTTTTTAAGATTTATTCATCATGTTATTATATTAAAAATATTTCAGAACACTGAGATTAAATAAATTTGAGATTTTTTCAAATAAACTTAGTTCATTTTTTGTATATATTTTAAGACGTTAATATTAAACAAATATCAAAATATATAATTAGCCTCACATATTTTTAAGAAAAAATACATTTAAAATAATCGTTATCATTATTTTAAACTCCTTATCCATAATAAAATGACTATATATATAAAAACTAAATAATTAAAAGTTTTGTAGGTTGATTATTTTTCTCAGATTTATAGCATCATAAAAACAATCTAGCACCATTAACATTTTCTTACATATTAAAAAAATTAGTTTTGGCTGTGACGAAGCGTAGGGCAAGTGGCTTTTATATTTTTTCATCATAGATTATTGACCCAATTTTTTAACCTGTTTTGTGTACATGTAGCTTCATATATATTTTATACGTGATATTAGATTTGAAATATCATACATAAAAAAGCTTCAAAAGTCAATTTTTAACAGAAACAACATCGACTAATGAATTATTTGGATTATTATTCTCATTGTTATTATCACGATTGTTAAATTGTCACAATTATTATAGCTACTATTATAATCATTATTGTAAATAATTGATATTTTAATTATTATTGGCAATACTATTATTGTTACCATCATTATTGTTATAAAAAAATAAATATTTTTCTTTTTATTTAAGATTTATTCTTCATATTATTATATTAAAAGTATTTCAGAACACTAAAAAAAAAACTAATATGCCAACAGTTAAAAAATAAAAAACTAGCATGCCAATTTTTTTTTAATAATTAACAAATCACTAAAAAATATCAAAATATCCTCGCTACCAAATCTTTCTTTTTTTTCCACCAAAAGTAAAAAAATGGTATTTTTATTACAATAATGCATAATAAATTGTGTTTGTTAATGCAAGAAAAAACACACGCTCTCTATTTTTTTTTGTTATTGTCTATCTTCAGATAACAAAAACTATTGATTTTAGTTTTTTTTCAACGTAAAAAAGCTAACAATCAACCATTGTTTGTGCAAGTTTTTTAAAACCATTTTTTTTAGTTTTGAAAATCTCACCAACTAGATCTTTGCTATTTTACAAAATGAAAACCACATATAACTTTCAAAGACATGGGTTTTTTAGTGTGCATCAAAATCACTGACCTCTTGCTTTATCTCTTACTGCAGAACAAAACAAAAAACATTATTTATCTTCCACTCACCGAGTCACTCACCATGATTGAGCTATCTTCAACACTACCGAGTTAGATTCGGTTCCTTCTTCACACCTTAAACGAAGCCAGCATCGACTCCGTGTTTCATGACCTCTTTTTGGTACTCTTTTTACATCTCTTTATTTTCTCTAATTTTGCAATCAATCGTTTATCTATCTTTCATTTTTTTTTTTTTTTAAAAAAAAAACCTTAACATTTGACTCATTCTTTGATCGGATTGTCTCTCGATCAAAATAAGAAATTATTTTAGGGTTTGCAATTTTAATTCAGTTTTTAGTGGGTGCAAATTGAGTTTTTTTTATATAAATTCTATTGATGTTGGCGACTCAAAAGTCAAGGCGTTGTTAGGGTGTTATTGATGTTTTGCAGTCATGGAGTATGGAATTGAAGGAAGTATTTTGATGCTCCAAACATGTTTGAAATATTTGAAGACAAACTTGAAAAACATGCAGGGGGAACCATACTTGTTTCAGTTTTCAAGTTTATTTTGGATAAACTGAACTTCATTATTGTGTTTTGTCAGTCTTAAAAAAGTTTGGAGATCCTTATAATGTTTTTTAGACAAGTTGTCTAAATTGCCGAAGTTATATTTGGCTGAGAAAATTGGCATTGGTCTTGTGTTCTCTGATGCGGAGAACATGTTTGGTGAGTTGTTGGTTTATTCCTCTTTTCTGCCCCTTTTACTGGTCTGGAAGCTTGGATTGCATTTGCATCTGAGAAAGTAGAGAAGAAGAAAGCAAAAGAAGGCAAAAATTAAATGAAATCACTGTTTCGATCCACAGTCCCTCAACTTATGGTTGCGACTCTACCATTGTTATTTGATTGGCCAAAATCTCTTACTCAAATCTTAATGATTTTTATCAGTTCGTTGTTAATAACTATGAATGGAAGAGATGGTCATATAAAATCAAATCGAGTAAGATATTTCTCCTCCAGGAAAGGCTAGCTTACTAAATTCAAATTTTAAAATTACCTTTACTCAATAGTTATGATTTTTTAAAAAAATAAAATAGTTTTTTTTACAATATTTACAAATATTATAAAAGACTCATTAAATTTTTTTTCATCATTTTTATTCTTGCCTAAATTTCTATTTTCTATCATTAAATATATAATTATAATTATAAAATAAGAAATTACATTAAAATTTAAAATATTATTAAATTTGATCTTCTTCTTTTTTTTAAAAAAAAAAGGACATTTAGTTATATTATTATCTTATGTTTGACACCATTAGATTAAATTATTTATTTTATTTGAGAAACTCTTTCTATTAAAAAAAAATATGTACAAAAAGATAGCATGATATTTTTATATGCGTGTATAGTTCTTGATATTTTCTTCCTATTTATTAAAAAGATATAATTATGTTATGATTCACATAACCTATATAAACATCAAACTAGATATGCGAAATGTTTGAAGAGGTGAGAAAAATCTTGAGTTTTATATGGTCACGTTATGCGGTTAATTTCTGGAATTCGAGTTTCATTTAACACGGAGTTTTAGTAATTGAGAACTTGTTGCGATGGAAACAATTAAGAGTTGTCACCAGGGTCTTCTGTGCATCCTACCGCTCAATGATTTCCTTTATAAATTGAAAAGTTTTATCTTGAAACATTTTATTTTTTCATGTTATTAGTTTCTTGATTTATATTGTTTTCCTCTCATTTTATTTAAATAGCTCATTTGTTATAATGCTGTTAACTTTTCATATCAGATTTTAATTTAATTTAATTAGTTGAAAATTTACCATTGATTTTAGAATCCAAAACATTAGATCTTATGTGAATATTGTTTTAAGGTTTTTTAACAATGTAGCCATGGAAAAAAGTGAACAAACAAATAAATTGCAATTCATCCGTGCCTATCTCATCCTCAATAAAAATCTTATTTAGAGTTGATTGGGAGTGTAAATGATGTTACTTTTTAAAATAATTTTTATTCAGAATAATTTTTAAAAAAAAACTATTTTAATATCAACCTATCAAAATAATCTAAATATAATAAAAATAATAACTTAAAATATTTTTTATAATTGTTTTGAAACAACGTGTAAAAAACAATTTATGACCACATTATTCGATGCCATGGACGACATTTGGGTTCAAAATCTCGGCGTCCAAAACGATACCACCCGCAAGGCAAGAAAAAGAAGAAGAAAAACATAATGTCCATGCCCCGCTCTCACTCTCTCTGTAATTTTTTGGTTGCTTTAATCAGCAAGACTCGCAAATCACAATCATGACGGAAAACTGAATGCATTTCCTTTTACATTAAAGCTCATTGTCGTTGCGCCTACACAAGCTGTGGAGGGATGGCTGTCGACCTAAAAAAGAGCTCGAGGAAGGAGGTTTCGAGCTACCTTCTCTCCATTTAGTACACGACGATTTGACCATCCCATGTGTCTCTCTCTCTCTCTCTCTCTCTCTCTCTTCCTTCTATAAATACCATACATAAACACCCCTTTGCAGTTTGCACCACCCATCCTTCACGCACTGCCCTAACCCCATCTCCGCCCCTTCTTTATCGATCAAGGTATGTTTTTCTCTTTCTTTTTTCCCAATGAAAGTTTCCTCCTTTCTTTTCCTCATTCTTGGTGACCACCCCCCGATCGAGCTCTTTGATACTCTTCAATTTTGTAGATATCGTGATGCATTTCAATCTTAAATGGGACTTCATTCATGAGCTCCCTTTTTTTCTGGGTTCCTGTATGTATGCACAAATCCAAAATAAATAAATTATGGGGATACTTTGGTTCCATTTTTTTTGCTTAGATACAAATAATTTTGAGCTAATGTCAAGATTAGAGGTATGTTCATCTCGAGCCTCACTAAAGAAACACGTTTTTTATTAGATTTATAGTCCTGCATTCGTGAGAATGATATAATAGCAGGAGATCCAATTAAATGCAAACGCATGCTAATATTTATTATATACCACCTTCTCAAGATTCAAGTTCTTTCTCTTTTTCTCCTGATGTTGATGGTGTTGATTCATTGTATTAGACTACATAGTAACTTTACATTGCAATAACTGATTTAGATTCTCAATCGTCTGTCCCTGTGTTATTGCCAAGTTTTTGATGACACTAGATCAGTGTTCATTCATTAAGCTATATTACACCCAAAAAAATGTGAGGCAAGCTTGAAGTGCATGGATGAATTGATCCATGATCTGCATTTTCTCAGGCCAATAGAGAGACTTGCTTCGAAATGAATTACTTTTTATAGCACGTAGAGGCTTGCCTTGAATCGAGCTTTGTTTCTTTGAGAATAATCTCTTGTACGTTCAACACTCATCATCAGACAATGAAGTAATTTCTTCTTCTGGTTACAGATGAGCGACACAACAAAAACACAAGAAAATGAAGTTGAAACTAAGCGCCAAGCGCCACGTCTGAACGAGAGAATCCTTTCATCATTGTCAAGGAGAACTGTCGCTGCACATCCTTGGCATGATCTTGAAATCGGTATTTTTGCAAAAGATGATTGTATTTGTCACTTATATTTGATTTGCATTCAAGAATAATTATGAAATTAACTGTGCTGCAAAAAAAAAATGGTTTTGTGCAGGGCCTGGAGCTCCTCACATTTTCAATGTAGTAAGTATTTCTACTAACCTCATCTATCAAATAAGTTAAAACTTCATAGACCCAAAATAAAAGCTGAAAGGAAGGACACATTTATGATTTCTTATGCAAAACATTGCATCAATAATTTGTTTCTTTGCTCAAGTTTTCATCAATGTTTCTCATCCCAAGAATCAATTGTGACTTGTTACTAGAGTGTGCAATTGAAATTTCCAAGGTCCTAGTTTATCTTTGAAGTGTTTTCTTGATTATTTGTTTCTTTATCTTGGATTAAACAGGTGGTTGAGATAACAAAAGGAAGCAAGGTCAAATATGAACTGGACAAGAAGACAGGACTAATTAAGGTATAAATCTATATGTATCCATTGAAATTGAAAAATATGAGTCCTAATCTCTGGAACTTTGGATGAAGTGCTTTCATGGAATTTGGTTCCTTTTCACCTCATTCTATCTCTCACAGCCTTTTGTTATTTTTCCTGTTCAAATGAATGCTAGGTTGATCGAATCCTATACTCCTCAGTGGTCTATCCCCACAATTATGGTTTCATCCCTCGCACATTATGTGAAGACAATGATCCATTGGATGTTTTAGTACTCATGCAGGTGACTTGATTTCTGTTCGATATCTAATTTTAAATTCTACATCCTGCTCACTGTTTTTCCTACAAACGTAACTGCGTTGAATTTCCCAAATTGTGATCCAACTGAATTTCTTATATGAGTAGGAGCCTGTTCTTCCTGGTTGTTTTCTGCGAGCCAGGGCCATTGGACTTATGCCCATGATTGACCAGGTAATCTTCTGGAATTGTGAAGCAGATTGAATCACTGATACTTGGTTTAGGTCTTATACCGTTGATAAATTCTTTCCTTCAGACAGCAATTAAATTACCTCATCATTTTCACACAGGGAGAGAAAGACGACAAAATTATTGCAGTTTGTGCTGATGATCCCGAGTACAAGCACTACACTGACATAAAGGAGTTGGCCCCTCATCGTCTTTCTGAGATCCGACGATTCTTTGAAGACTGTATCCTTCCTCTCTTGCACTGACCGATGTGAATTTTAGGGAGTATTGTTTGATTTTGGTTTACATTGTGAGGACTACTGGTTTCTTAACACACTTGCACAGACAAGAAAAATGAGAACAAGGAGGTTGCAGTTAATGACTTTTTACCTTCAAATGCTGCTGTTGAAGCTATCCAGTACTCCATGTAAGTTTCTCTAAATGACAAAGTATTTGTGCCTGCATCTCCTCCCAATACAAGCTCTTGAATTTGATGCAGAAACATTGGTTCTGAACTCATTTACTGCTTGGTGCAGGGACCTTTATGCTGAATACATTTTGCACACCCTGCGTCGGTAGACAGCTGACTTGGTTGTGTTCCATGTTTTTCCTTTGATTTTAATAAGGAGATCATCAATTGTCTTTTAAGATCATGTTTAAACTTGTGTTCTGACTTTCTGTAATTTGAATTGTTTATGGTACCTGTTTGTTTTAAACAATGCTGCTAGATCATTGATATGTTCGAGTAATAATGCAATATACTAAATTGGTGGGTCTTGATCAAGGACAGTGGAAACTATGAAGTGCTCTCCAAAGAACTTGTCTTTTCCTTTGAAACTGGAGGCTCTCATTGCAATTATGAACAGAGAATCCGTCACTCAAAGACAATGCAGCATTCTCTGCCTGAAAGAGCAATGCAAGGTCGTTATCCTTTGTGGGGTGACCACCAAAATTCAGGTTTCCAAGTTTTCATGCTCATATTTGAGATATCACCCCCTTGTTTTTTTCTCAACGCATCGCCGGAATAGTGATTCGAAACAAGTGGCTTTGGATTCATCAATAGTATAATATTAATTAAAAAAACTAAAAGGGGTAGAACATTTACAGTTGCCCTTTTGTTTTGTCCATGACTGAATTTTTCATGTCAATTTCAATTGACACTAAAAGTATGGCAATGCCCTTTAATCAAAATTGTATTTGTCTAGGGTCAAGGACTTTTCTGTCCTTTTCTGTGACCATAACAGCTTATCAGGGGTAATTTAGTATTTCTGCACATCTTGTCAAGGGTAATTTAGTGCTCAAATATAAAACATTAATTAATTTTAAAATTTCAGCTGTGACAGAATAATGTCCATTAACTTGATCTTCATCCGACGTCAAAGGTGTCTGACAGTTAAAATCTAGTTTTCGTAACGGTGTTTTATTCCGACGTCATGTCGCTCTATTAATGGTCGGCATATATTAAAAATATTAAAAGATTTATTCTCTCTATTCACCACATAAAACACTGAATTGCCTAATACCTGGTTAAAAGAGTTTGCTGGTAAAATGACTATTAAATATTTCCAATTATTTGAATATAGTGAAATGATGATGTTTTATTTTATATTTTTAATTTTAATAATTACAAATTGTAAAGAAGAGACCGGAAACCTCTCTTCAATTTCCTTTTCTTTGCCCATCCTCTTCTTTTCTTTTAAATTTTCTGCACCAAAACATGCGCATGAGCCACTTCAGCCTCTGCTTTTTTTACCGTTTTACAGGAGATCCTGAGATTCAATTCACCCAGCTCCGTTTCTACAAAAGAAGAGAGAAGAGAAGCACAGAACAGGCAGAAGATAGAGAAAAGGGGTGAGGTTCGTCGGAGAAGAAGAACATGGCCAGAGGGGCGTGGATGATGATTCTGGAGGTGTTCGATACTTCTCCATCCCTTTGCCAAACCAGATCAGCAGAAGAAAGAGAAAAGAAGGATGCGGCAAAGAGCTAGAAAAGAAAAAAAGAGAAGGTTCCCGCGATGGAGAAGTAACAGCTACAGAGGTAGGGCCTTGCCCGCGCGTCGCCGGTGATGAGGATTTTGGAATAGCAGTGAACTAAACAGAGCATGCAATCCACAAAGCATGCGACATTGCATCAAGCGACTAGCTCGCAAGGGCAGCAAAGTGAAGCCTTTGATCAACCACAAAAAAAAAATGGAAACAACATAAAATCGAAGTAAATAGAGAGTAATTAAACAGCAAGCCGAAGCAGCTAACACTGCAAGAAAAGAACTCGAACACCGCTGGCTCCAAATATATATATATATATATTCAAGACAGACGACGGCACCCTCTTGATCAATAAAAGATTCTGAAAAGTTTCGTTTCTATACTATCCACAGTCAAGCAGTTTAGGAAAGGGGGTACGTAACATCCAGATAAGCAAATTACCGAAAAAATGCTCCAATTCAGGAAAACAAAATCTGCAACATCAAATGGAACTCGTCTTGCAAATCAACTGAACATGCCACGCGCAAGGACAACCATCAAGCGACATCCTTAAGAAAGGAAAAATGAATTCGAACCAAGAGCAAGCTACAGCTGGGAGAAGAAGTCATGTCCTTATTGAAAATAGAAACGATTAAAGGACGAACTTGTTTGTTTCTCCGAAAACTATAACCTGTGGACGAGCTCCTCTAATTCAATGCCTGGCATGCCAACTGTGCTCCGAACGGAATATCTATAAACCAAGGCTGTTTCTACAAAGCAGTTAGAGAAATTATTATATTGGTTTGATCTTCTAAACCAGTTTCAATGCAATCGTGCTTGTGAAATGAGAGTCGATTACCATCTCCACCGATAACTGGTGTAATGCAAGTCAAATCATTAATCAGGTCTGTTTTCTGTTTGCTTTTCAAATTTTTTTCTGTTTAAGAAGCTGCTGTTTTGACATATTGCTACTCAACTTGCTCTATTTTTCGTAATTTCTTGCTCCCCTTTTTTGTGTTCTGTCTAGCTGTTGTGACCATAAGAAATTTGCTTTTTTTTAAAAAAAAAAAAGAAAAAAAAAGATCTGGGAAGCTTATTATTTGTGTGGATTTTATTTTTTTGGTAACATTTTCAAGGAATAATGTCGGCTCTCTCAGCTTCTATGGTTTGCTGGTTTTGTAGAATTTGGACTGATGGATTTAGTTTGAGAAGTTTGGGTGTGGTTGATGAGTGCTAACTAAGCATGGTCTGTATGGTGTGGAGTGGGGATGTTTTTGGCTTTAGGTTACTGCGTTAAACTTGCTGCTGCATTTTATGTTCATTTACAACACATGGTCAAAGCTGTTCCTTGCCAACAACAGACTCTGATTTGGATTTAAAAAACAACTGATTAATTCTTGAATTCATTTCTGCAGCTCCCAGTTGTTTCATGCTTCAATGCTGAGTCTCCTTGCTCCATTCAGCGGTTAGCCAGTCTACTCTTCAATGAACACCAGTTCCCTTTTGGTTCTTTAAAATTGTTTAAGAGATATTTCTGTCATTGATGGTATGATTGTGTTCTGCTGATGTCCGCTGCTTGCAAGTGTTGCAAATGTTGAGTCTCTTCTCTGACCTTTCTGTTTTTTCTTATTTTCAAATATACTTTTTTCGTTGCCTTTTTCCGACCCCTCTACGATATTTTCAAATAATGCAGGATTAATTGGCTTGGGCAGCTAGGTCAGATGATCTGCTCAGTTGGCTTGGTGATGCCTTTTTAGATTAGAAGCCGCAGGTTCTGCGATTGGGTGGTTCTTACCTGTATTTATGTTTCTTTTTTTCCCCCAAGTTTGCAGGGTTTTTAGATTAGAAGCTGCAGTCTGTCTTTGAAACAGATAGTCAATCAACTCCTAACAAATTGGGATGATTACATTAAAGCATTTTTCAGGTTTCTTTATGCTAGCGGGACCTGCTTTAATTAAAAGGTTAGTCTCATATTTGAAGATTTGTGATTACTAGTATAATAGTAGCTACAGAAACTTACACCCACATTAATCAAAAAAGAAGAAGAAAAAAAGCAGTCATTGCTCAAAGCTTTTATGGAAGTCTTCGGGGAGATGAACTTAATGGAGCTAATCCAAAAGCAAAAGGAGTATGTATAAACTGTGCTCCATGGTTATACACTAATTGGCACCAACTCACTATTATTGGCAGGCAAAAATATAAAATAATTGCGCATTTGCATTGCACTTCTACTCGACAGCGTCAATAGAAACAATTATACTGGTGTTAGAAAATACGGTGGAAGGTAGTATTCCAAGAACAGCAAAATTTTTGCAGGGGATAATCCAAGGTCAGGCAGATATTTGAACTCTAAAAATGATGCTCCATTAATGCTATCATGAGTACTGTTTATTTAATAGTTCCAAGAGAAGAACTGCAGCAGAGTCTTTCGCCTTCTTAACACTCGGCATCGGCTCTCCCACACATTCGTCTGTCCATCCTCTATCGGTAGTATTCACCCGAACCGCAAAAGTAAACCTCTTTGCATGTGCAGGACCACCCTCATTGACACACCTTAAATGCCGAAATATAAAATTAGTTAGATAACGCTTCTTTTTTAGTATTTTTTATCTACTATTCTAATATGAGGATAATATTCTTACCGATAAATTGGCATAGGCCAATTTCTTCGCAAACAGATATCATTTAATGTTTGTCTAGTAAAGGTCTGGTTGCCGTTCCTTTTCTTCTTCCCATTTTCATCACTCCTTTCCTTGGCTTCAGCTGTTTCCTTCTCTTTCAAAACAACAAGTGCATTCCGAGCAGCGAGTTTCTGTGCCATTTTCTTTTGTGGATTTTGTGCAACTCCTACCTGAACACCATCAATGAAAACCTCAACAGTAGCCAAATTGCCACTTCGAGTGGCTTTGTATTCCAATCCTTCAGCCTGTTGCTGGCACCGTTCCTGCAACTCCCTTACAGGATGCATGGGCAGGGTTTCTGGAGTGACCATTGGATGCAACAGAGGTTGAAAAACCTGTAATAAGGGAATGTGAGGCAAAGAAATCGTCACAAAATATCCTCATTTCTCAACAGTAGGAAATGAAAAGCTGAAAGGGTTGGCAAGAGGTATGACAGCTGTATGAGTGCGTTCCAAGATTAAAAATTAACCTTCCACACAGCTGCTGTATCCCGTCCGCTGTCAAGAAAAATAGCACCAGCAATGGACTCAACGATGTCACCAAGAACTTTTGGAGCTTTGCAATCTCCCAAACCAAAGGAGTTGAACCCTGGCTTCAATAGTTCATCTTGAACTTCCTTAACAAAGTCCCGAATCTGTAACATTGTTGACAAAATGTCAAGGCTCGATAAAATAGACCAAGTAAATTACGAAAACCATAGCCACCCCTCTACACTAACAAAGGAATAAGATAGCAAACCTGCTTTTCAAGGGCACTTGACCCATGTCTAAGGTGCACATGAAGCTTATGTTTAACTGCAACACGTGCAAAATTTTCATTGTTTACAGCAGCAGCTCGCAAGTCTGTCAGGCGACCAGGGGGCAGATTGGTATATGTAAAAAACAAGTGCTTAGTAATGAGATGATCTAAGACTGCATCACCAACAAATTCTAATCGTTGATAGCAGGATACTCCAGAAGATGGTCGCGAAGCATGCGTCATGGCTTCTATCAACAAGCCCCGATCATTGAACTTAATACCCAAGGCACCTTCTAAAGTATCAAAGTCAACACTCCTAAGAACACTTTCTGGAACATTGAATGGCTTAGATGCACTTTCTATCTCTTCATGAAACTCTACCTGAATTCCAATCCATTTCATAAGATGGTTAACAGCATTTTTCCCACCTTCAACATAATAAACACCAATTAATGCTTCAACAACATCTGCCAATGTCTTGCTAGAGAGGACTCTGTAAGAACTAGCATCACCCTCAAGTTCACCATCTTCAATTTCATTTTCATAACCATCATCAGGATGATCCACTCTGGTTCTATCCTCAGGAAGTGACTTCTCCTGATCAAATAAGTATGAGTCTCCATCTTTTGTGTCCTCATCAAATACAGGCAACACTCCAGGAGCAGCCCATCGAGATGGAGCAAAGCGATCTGCTTGGATATATGACTGAAGTCCTTTATTCAGTGCATATTGATACAAAACCATGTTACTAACCATTTGTTGCCTCATTCTAGTAAGTTGACCCTCGTGTTTCTGAGGATACTTCAGAAAAAGAAATCGACTAACCACCCATTTCAGATAAGCATCTCCTAGAAGCTCTGCTCTTTCATAGCAGAATGTTTCTTGGCATGAAGCGGCAGTCAAGGCTTCCAAGATCTGGAGATAAAGGAGGGACACATCAGTTACAAGGTAGCTCACAGATTTCAGACTTTCAATTAATAAATAATATACCTTTGAAGCAGGGACTGGATAATTTATTATATCCTTAAGTTCAACAGCGAGCAGCATGCTTTCAACCCTCCTCATTATAGATGGTAATCTCTGGGCACCTCGAACAAGTGATCCAGGAAGAGGGTGCACCAGACACAGCTCGGGAGGAAGAGACACATAGTAAGTTTTGTCCACATTCTCTTCAGCATCACCTTCATTTGCTACAAAAACAAAAAATTGTCCATTTATTTCAATAAACTAAAAAACTTTGAAGCATGGTTTATGGGCAGAGATGGTTAGGCTCCTGAAGGATAGGGGAAGATACATACAATCTGAGTGTTCAAACCGAGGGGATAAGAGGTTCTTGCAGTATGAAACACCACGTCCTCTCAGTAAAGGCTGCTGCCTGAATATCAATTCAACTCCATACCTGATAATGATATGTAAATATAATCAATATCCTGATAAATACAGCCTCAGTAGTGCAAAAAAGAAAAAAAGGGCTTCTCCAATCAATTAGGGGACATGAATATTTCCATCACAAACTCAGATAAGTTTCCCCTCTTTGGGCACAGCATCTAAAATGCATCAAAGTTACCAATAATGGCATCAGCCCATAGCAATTAAAAAGGTATTCAATTATCTTCAGAGAGGAGAGAGGGGCAGGAGCTAAGAAACAAAATTATAAGGGAAAGCAACGAGGATCGCACTTTTGCTTGTAGTAATCAGCATATGAGCTGTACTCCAGAGGACCAAGATAACCCTCTTTTCTTGGAAATGAGTTCTCTGCAGTCATATCATAGCATATGGAATCCACATAAAACCTCTTCCCAGAGTGAACAGCTGTTACAATTCTCCCCAACAAAGCATCAGCATTGACACAAGTATCAGCCATCATCAATTTGCCTTTGGTCAATTCCAATTTTTGCATCTCAGTTGCATCCCATTCCCTCTTAGGAACCAATCCAGAAGCTTTCACAACATCAAACTGTGCTACAGCTCCCCTGATGCCATAAGTGGGATGAGATTTCTGTCCAAAAGCAATTCCATGTCGCAATTTCCCAAATCCATACTCCCTCCTGTCGCCACCAAGTGTCCTCTCATTTGTACCAAGGTAAACATCTGGTCGAGCTCTCTGAAGAGGATTGCTCCAAGCATCAGTTCCAATTATATTTTCAACCAGATCCCAGTCAATTTCTTTTATAGGATCTACGGACTTATCGCTAACCATTGGGATGAATAAATAAGATTTTGAAGGATCCCATGGAGTGGTGGAAGGTTCAACATCCACATCCAGTACAATGCTCATCAACCTTACATGAAATTTTTTAAGGGATGCCAGCTGCACACAATCAGGGTCAAAAATATCAGGAACCAAATGCAGAGATGTCACATTGAGGAAAGTGAATAGGAGTGGTTGGAGTTTGGACCATTATTCCATTAGTTAACTAAAACCAGACCTGACTTTCTGTTATAGCTATGCGACCCCTAAAGACAAGAGATGCCTTCGTTATCATGGTTCGAGCGATAAATAGATCCATCGACATCGATAAGACCTAAAACAATTGAGGTGTTAAAGAAAAATGCTTAACATTGCTATCTGTGCAGAAACTTAAAAAAATATGATATACCTCTGCATCCAGCTCATTGCCAAAAAGCACTGCAAAATTTGAAACCTGAGTCAAGAATGGATCATTTGAAGTGCCACTGTTTAAGCATTTGACTCCATACATGTAAAGATGATGCACTTTGGAGTAGTTGTCACCATCTCTTCCACATAAGATCCATTCTCCCTGGAAGACCAAGAGATTTAAGTATCTATGCTCTACGAGAAGACCATAATTAAAAAAAAAAAAAAACATATAGCAGCACTTATTTTATACTGCACAAAACAGATAACTTGCAATGATAATAATAAAAAAACACTACAGAAAGGGAGAAAAAAGAAAAGAAAACAGAAGGAACAGAAGCCATCTTTTAAACATTGGAATTTAAATTGGTGAAATGAGAGAGAAGTGATACTTGCAATACATGTTCATGTTCTGGGTATTTTTGCGGTTTATTGAGATGCAAGTTCAAAATCTTGTTATCCATGAACTCCCTGACCCCCCAAACCCAACACCCTTTCCTGTATAAAAGAAGATCGGGAGAGGAAGAAATACAAAACCCCACTCCACTCAGCTAAGTCTCAGTCTCAAGCAATTCTTTATCTCTAAAATTCTTACACCTACGAGGTATAGTAGCCAATGTCTTATAAATTCCCAGTTTTCAATGTTTTTCTTGCACCTACTAGGTACAGTAAAGTGCACGAAAAATGACAAAGGACAGGAACATGCTCCTATTCTGATTGGGTATAAAAAATAGTTTGCACTGGCAAAACAAAGAAAATGGTGTATCAATGAAAAAGTTGAGACCGATATTCACTGACCCCGACTATCAGGGTAATATTCTAAAGTTTGATGTCTCTGAGACTTCAAACAACACGAGCAAATTCATGCAGGCTCCTATTTTATTTTATTTTTAATTCATCATTGACAAAAAATTCTTTCATTGACCTCAATTATTACGCAATCATCAACCCTCAGGTAATCATAACCATGAAACAAACAGTACAAACTTACCTGGAGTGTCCTAGCTACACCTTCAGGATAGAACTCCCGATGCCTAGCAGTCCCAGGAAGTGGTTCGCCTTCATCATTCTGGTCTACCTTGTCCTTTTCTTCTCCACTTCCCTTGTCTGGCAAGAGCATGTCAGTAAATGCTCCCATCTCATGAAGCTTTTTGCAAGCAGCCAAACAAACAGCCTGCAATTGATCAGATAATTAACACATTCCTAAATTAAAAGCAGGAAAGCTAGCATGATTGTGATGACAAAGTAGCATGCCTGCTGTGCAAGGCGGATTGAACTGCATACAGGACCCTCAAGCTTCTCAAATGGTGCATTACAAGGAAGCTGAAGCTTGCATGAATATTCCGTGGGACCTCCTGGCTTCTCATGCTTCTCCATAATAAACTCAGGACGAAGTATTGAATACCTGGATATCAGAAATATTGGAAAAGAAATAAGTAATCCTTAACAACAAATAAGATTATAGCTGAAGTTATCAACAGTAGATTGTGAGGCACCTGTCACTGGGTAACTGAGAGCAAAAGAAATGAACAAGTCCAACAGAAGAATTTAAGCTCACAACAGCACCAGTAGACTCCACCTGATACACAGTTCCTGGTATTGAATCTACTGCAATTAACCTTGCAGTATCTTTGAGATGACTGAGGTCAGTTCTCTCAATCGCTTCTTTCCTCAGGGTCTCCTCACTATTCCTAGCATTCCTTAAGAATGCTCCATGAGACAGGTTTCCCCTGAGATAAGGTAAAAGTTTGAAATTATTTGATATCTACCACCGGTTAGAAGATGAGACTGAGATTAGATCCAACACAATTACCTCTCCACCATCAAGATGTAACTAGAGCCTGGCTTTCTTGCACGACCTCGAGACTGAATGTATGCAAGAACAGTTTTTGCAAGATCAAAGCGAATAACAACATTGCATTGCCTAATATCAAGTCCCTCCTCAGCAACACTGGTAGCAACTAACAATGTCACCTGCACAGTATATGGAAGCATTTAGCAGGCATTAGCATAAAACTACAGCTTTTGAAGAAACCAAATCAGCAAGGATGGCATTGAGACATACACGACCATCTCGAAATTTGGCGATTGTGTCTTGCATTTGGCTTGTTCTCATTTCATGACTATTATTGTGCCCTATCAAACTTGCACACCTAACAAAACTTAGAGATGGAAGCTCTGCAAAGACCTGCAAGACAACATAACATGCAGCTATGAGAACCATGTTAAAGGAAGCAACACAAAGACAGAAGTATTAACATATGTGACCTTAGGAAGAACCAAAGCAGCTACTACACGCTCAACAAAGATGATTGCACGGAAATCCTCCGTGTGCCGATATCCGAGAAGTATTTTAATCAGCGACTGCACTTTAGGGGTCACTTTTCCATCAGCTACAGCAGCTCCTATTATCACATCAACATGTTCTCCGCCAGAGACAACTACAGCACAGAATTAAAAAAGGAGAGAAGTGTATCAACACCATTTCCCTTCAAAACAACTTAGAACTTCTAAAGTTGTTAAATAAAGAGCAGAACCGAGGTATGCATAGTGATACACACTGATGGGTCATGTTGCCAGTCACATAATGATATTGCGTATGTGAGGTAGACTTACTTAGGTTACCCTCTGTGCCAATAGTAAGATATTTTTGACACACTGAGATCATTTATTTCAAGCAGTGTCAAGCATAGAGCATTATATCAAGGAATTGATCTAAATTTCCCAGCTTAAGAGTTCTACACTACTTCTAACTATACTTTTACTGATACAACTCCTAAATGTACTAATACAATAAATAATGGATTCATCTTTCTCCAGAAAGATCAATTCCATAATTTTCTAATTGTCAAAGTGAAGGCTACTTCTAAAAAATCCAGAGTGGTACAGATTTACAAAAATTAATCAAACTCATCTGCACCAAGCCTTGATCTCAAACAGGTGGTTGGACCAGCTATATGAACCATTTTTTTATCTATTATAGACTTACTGAATGCTATGTTGGCAAGAATTAACAATACCCACCATGACTGTCAGGGAGCTCTCCCTCCTCAATCTCATCTAAAGCAGGCCCATCTTGAACATTGCCATTCCCATTCCCATTGTCTGAAACTTTTGCATCCTTGTCTGTAACAGCTCCCTCAGTTAACTGGCATTGTAAGAGCAAAACAACTCTTTCCAGGTAGGATTCTTGAAACTTAACATCAAGCTGATAGTTTGCTCTCTCATCATTTTGTAAGGCAGTCAGAAAGGATTGTGCAACCTGCAATAAACATGGATGCAAAACCAAGTACATTGTTATAGCCATACATAGTTACAGTCTCACAACGCAAGATCCTCAGAAAAAAATAGTAGAAAGAGTGCTATCCAACAGCATTTTCAATAGTCATCACTCTAAGGATTATTGGTGGCAGACCAAAGACATTTACCATTGTACTAAGCAAATGGAACCCTACACAATTGTGTTTTCAATAACAAAGGACCATGTAGACCACTTTGTAAGTACCTTGTAAGCACACCACTGACCCAGATCACCAAGTGCATAATTAATTGCCCTTAACTTTTGAATTAAGTTAGCAGCCCCATCACTTTCTGTTCTTTCAGAGACACCATAAACTTGGTGCAGCTCTTCCTTGGCCCCAGCATCCCTTGCCCCCATAAATTGCCACTTACTTCTTCTCAAGCTTGACTGTGCAGCTTCCTCAACAGCCACTTCAATTTGCTTTATTTGTTCATGAAGGGACCACAAGCTCGCCGCTTTGTCATACTCCATCACAACCTCTGCCGGCATTGGTACATGCTTTTCCAGTTCCTTGCGGTCTTTTATCGTACAAACAATTGAGTCCAGTTTACTTTCAAGATTGCGGATCTTTATTGCACAATCCACCTGACTTGAAACACCTGAAACACAACACTATAAGTACAAGGTTTTACGGCTTGAAATCCATGTCCTATGAACTACAAAAATCCTGATTAAAGAAAAACTCTTCTAGGAAAGTGAGCAGTTTCAAATTCAATAGTCACAAATTAATGAATACCCTTTAAGTTAACAGGAGAAGCTGTCATTCCAAAAACAGATGGTCTCTTCTCCTTGGGAGTTGTATGGTAAAACTCAGACATCACAAGAGAATATGGATGCTTCTTCACAGCATGATGACACTCATCCAGAATGAGAAGATTTATGGCTTCCATTTTGATTATACTGTGCCTCAGAATATTCAAAAGAATTTGGGCTGTCATTACTAAAACCTGCAGAGAGAGAAAAACAGTTAAAAAGATCACGGAACAAGCTACCACCAGAGTGGAAGCAAGCAGATATGTATCTATTTCCTGTTACTAATGGAAATTTTGCATAACCAAAAAAAAAAAAAAATGGACCCAAATTAGAATGGGAAAGCCATAAGCAGCAACTCCATCGGTTTAAAATTGAAACACGTTGGCAACAGACAGCAATCCAGGGTGTTATGAATGGATGTTGATATCCACTTTTCTAAAAAAATATATCCAAGCGGCTGCTGTGATGGACAGAAATTTCCAGGGTGTTTTCCTTTCATTCTTACTAAATGTAACTCCATTAATGGTTTTGATAAACTCTCAGCTTGATAGGTAGGCTACGTTGTAAAATATAATGGCAACAAAATGACAGACAGATTAGATAGCTCAAAAATACACATTCATCATTAAAATTCTGGCATTCCTTTGTAATAATATTACCCAAATATGGAAATAATAGCAAAACACCCTCAAACATACCTACCTTCCTTCATCAAAACCCATAAAAACCATTTGCATCAGATGCAGAATTCTCTGAGGGTATTGTCACAGGTATCCCTCCCCTTGAAAATAAACTTCAACACAAAAGAAAAGATGCAGGGTAATGCACACCCAAATGATCAATTGGATTTTTTCTTTTCATTCTGCACATTATCGGGGCTAAGAGCTCCATCAAACCTTGTGGTTCACATATTGTTTTGTGCTCAGCCTCCAGTGAATTAGTGACTACGCTCAAGTCTAATTTTCAAGAAAACTTTGGACATGCAAACACCAATTTGAGTCACAGGGAGCACTGAGTAAGAGAGAATCCAGCAAATAAAACTAATATTTATACAAATCAGACAATAAACATACTCAAAGTTTGGGTGAGAGACTAGAATGAACTGCAAAGGTGGTGACCCGATTCTCTTACTACTGTACCTTCCCCAGACCTTTTGGGTTGTTAAAATAAAACTACCAAGATAAATGGTTCAAACTATCAGATGTAGAAAACAGACGGTCACCCACATATAATTAAAGATACATCAAACATAAGAAGAAACAACTACTGTTAACTACAACAAGCCCCAAATTTGATTGTACCACCAATGTTTTGAAAAATCATGTCAAATTAATAGCCATTTTCATAATCACTGGTGATGACTACAATGACCATGTGAAATAGAGAACATAAAGATATAATAACACCAAAACTTACTGCGAAATCAAAATCTAACATAAGGAAAAACTTCAAGAGCTACCTGTTTTGTTTCAAACTCATGCTGCCACCTTCGAGTATCCCAGAAATCTTGACCCATCTCACCACAATAACGGCCCACTTGGTAACCAGTGCCCTCACGAATAACTTCTGCTTGCTGAAGTCAGAAGAGCAAGACAATATAACTAAGCAATACTTGCAGTCAATGAAGATTATCAAAGTTTAGATTCTTAAAACAGCAAAGTCTTCAGAGTAAACTACCTGATAAACAAGTGGAACCTTTGGAACTAAAAATACAGCAAGAATTTTTTTATTCTGCCTTTGCAAGTCATTGCAAATGCTTTTGATGAGGAATACAGCAATGAGTGTCTTCCCTGCCCCTGTTTCAAGAAAAGCTATTGTATTTTTCTTCTTAGCCTGGTCAAGAACATCCAGTTGATACTGGCGGGCCTGTTCTTCAGGGACTTTCTCTTTACTCTCCTCTGATTTCTTCTCTAGCTCTCCTTTGCACTCCTGAATTTTGTCACTCGCCTCCCTTCCTTCTTTGTTACGATCAGCTTCCCAGGGGCCCAATCGGAAAACCATTTCTTTGGACCCAGAACGATCCCTCTCCCAATAACCCCTAAGTTGTCTTTCCCTCCAATCCCTATCTCTACCATCCCTCCTATTACTACCACTATATCTATCTCTTCTTCGACTACTATCCCTATCCCTTCTATCACTTTCATCCCAATCCCGGGACCTCTTCCTGCTACAACCTCTCTCCCTATCCCTATGCTCATGGTGCCCTCTACTAGAATACACTCTCTCGTTTCTATAGCAGCCAAGTCTAGCTCTTTTACCGCACCTTTCATCACTATCAATACCTCGCTCCGTCGACTGCTCATCCTTCTTCCCATTTTCTTTAACAAAATTGTTTGAGAACCTCTCTTCTCTCTTCCCATTGGCCAAATTCAACCCATTACCAACATTTTCGACCTGGCCTTTTCTGTCAATAATGTCCTTATCACCACCGTTTGATTGTGAAACTGAGCTCCCATGGCAAACTCCATTTTCAACATTAATAAACCAGCCATCACCAACAATGCATTCCCGACTTCCATTAGAAACATTATTTGTCGTACTAGCACTATGAGGCGGAGGAAGACCACTACCATTCTTGATACTATCAAGAATGTGATCAATTCCTCCAAAGAAATCATTATTAACATTGGAATTATTATCAACAGATAATTCTTGAACAATTGAAGTATCAAAATCATCTATAATATCGCAAGAAATATCCTCACATGCATCAAGCCAGTATGACGGACCACCTCCACCTCCACCTCCAACCCCTGAAACCCTAATATTACTCTCACTCTCCATTACCTCAGATAATTTAACGAACAGTGATTAATACTCTGAAAGGAGAAGGGGGGGGAAGTACAGTAACATAAAATAAAATCAACAGAACAAAAACAGAATCAAAATCCAGACAAAAACAGAATCAAAATCCAAGCAAAAACAAATGAATAAGATCTCGATACAGTGAATGAAAGAGAGAGTGGGTGAAGAGGGGGTTTGATTATTTCTTTTCTTTTTTCCTTTCGGAAATGCAGATTAGGGTGGATAGACCGTACGAAGCACGCGAATATTTAAGAAGGGTAGTAAACAAAAAATAAAATAAAATTATTTTTTAATTGATGGATTGTTGTGTGATTCTTTTAGATTCACACGGCCTATCAACCCTTAATTCTGCTTCCTTGCGTCTCTCTCTCTCTTCTTTCCTTTAGTTTTATCTTCCGATTGAAATCAAACCTCCAACCCCAGCGTGCTCTCTCTCTTTCTTCTCTCTCTTTCTGTTATCTGCAGGGCTGTGGCTTTGGCTTTCTTCTTATATTCTCTTGCTGGTTTAAGGAAGGTACGAAGCAAAGAAGGGGCTGGACGAGAAGGATTCTTTTTCTCCTTTTTTTTAATACAAAAAAAAAAAAAAAAAAAAAAAGGGAAGGGCGGAAGTTAAGGGCTTTAAGGCAGTTCTGTAAGAAAAGTAGAGTAAAGAAAGTAAGAAAGTGGTGTTGGCCTCGAAGTTACTGCTGCTTGATTTTTTCGAAACTTCTTCCTTAATGTATCGAATGGTCTATCGACGCGTGTTCTCCCCGCACCGTGGGCTCTTCTGAATGGTTGAGGCTGCTGGGTTTTGTTTTTTTGTTCCGAGGAATTTCATTTTCAGCAGTGGCTGCCCTGTTTGTTGCTTCACGCGTTTTGCTTGTTTCCTGATGTTTTCCGAACCGAAGGAGAGGGCGGGGGGGAGGGTTTAGGGTACGAGAGATGAGAGCGGAGAATTTATGTTAGGAAAAAAGAGCTTTGACGCGTGTCATGCTGATGGCAGTAGGACCCACACGGGTGGAATTTTGGTATCATTTGAGGGGAAAAGGCTAGCCAGTGAGCTGCAAAATATTTGCCGAAATGATATGTCCTTCTGATGGGACATTCTGGGCCGTTTGATATATTCTTTTTTATCCCCTTTGAAAAAAAATAGAGAAGAATTATTCCCTATATCTCGCAAGTGAATATATGTTATCCTATGAGATCTTCCATCGGGGGGACCTATCAACCGTGTTTGTGGCCGTCCGTGATTAGGATTTTTTGGTTTCAGATAAATGACCCCAAGTGTCATGATGATTAAATGTCTGATTAAAATTATTTTTTATTCAAAAATATATAAAAATAATATTTTTTATTTATTGATAGTTATCAACATATCAAAAAATTAAAATAAAATTGACTTCATACAGCTCAATTGACTTTATGTATCCAAAAATAACTCAAACTAATAAAAATATAGTTTAACTTTTTAAAAAGTTCAATTATATTTTTATATTTAATATTTGATTTTTTTTTGTTACTATTAATTTTTTATTTAGATGGTTTTTGTAATCTTTTACAATTTCACCTTCCTTCAATATATTTACATATCAGATTGCTATATTTTAACATTGATGAGATTTAGATTTTTATTTTTATTTTATTTTATCTCCAATATTAAATTCAATTACTTGATTTACCCTATTTTTAAGAGTTAATGGGAGGCAAGTTTGAGGGATCCATCCAAGTTTTGGATATTCACTCTAGTTTATTTGTTATTTTTTCTTCTTTTATAAACTCATGTTTTTCAATTTTATCATTTGATATTTGAGTTAATTGGATATTGAGCTCTCTAATAATAATTTTATATATAGAATTTTTCACATTTTTAAAGAGATATTGGGTTTTTATATTTCATTTTTTTATTGGACTTAAATTCTCATTAAGCATTTTCAAAATTAAATTAATTGACCATTATTTATTTTTAAAATATATCATTCAATATATTATTATCTCTATTAATTAAAATTTTTCTTGTAAGGTTAAGAAAAAATATATCTATCCTACAATGTATTGTTAACTAAAAAACCATCTTTTTTTCAAGATGATATTATTTTTTCTTATTTTTTTTAAATGCCTAAAAAGAATTGTTTGTTTGACCTATGATGAAGGGTGGACAATATAGTAATATGCACTATCATGAAAGTTAATAGCATGAATTGATTACACGTATTTTAAATCTTATATGCTTAATTTTTTTTTAATATATTTTATAGTTAAAAAATAAGTATAAATAAAAACATTCTATATAAATATGAAATCAAATAAATGGTGACGTATATGTGTTAATAAATGAAAACAAAACATAAATGATAAAAAAAGACAAATGTATATCAAAATATTTAATATTGGAAACTGATATGTTTACCTAGTTGTGTTTACTAAATTTTTGATTAAAATAATTTTTTATTTAAGAAAACGATAATTGAAATAAAAACACAGATAAAATTGAATGAATAAATAAAACAAAAAGAAAAACAATATGCAAGGTTGCATATATTAAAAATAATATATATTTTTTAATTTCCATATATAAAGTTCATCTACACAAAATATAAGAAAAATATAAATAAATCAAAAAACTCTTCAAAATTTAAATGTATAATAGAAAAACATTCATTTAGAAGAGGCTTTTTGAACAAAATGAAAAGGAGAAAAGGGTATTAATTTTGAAATAGAATAAAAGAGATTTAGAGGAAACCATATAAAAAAACATTAATTTTAAAAAAATAGAAACATTAATTAGACAATGTGTCGTCTGATTTGCCTAGATTCAAGTGACTATGGTGACTAGAAAATCAAGGCTTATATTTTTTCTACTCAAAAAATTGTTTTCAACTAATTTTGACCCAAAACACCTTAAGAATCTTAATAAACCTATTCATAACTCTTAAAAACTAAAAAAATCATAAAAAAAAAACTATATCAACCTGAAACCAAAAATCAAATTAAGCTCATATATATATGTTTTTCCATTACTTTTAAAGGTAAAAAAAAACACCTAAAATAAACATTCCACGTCAAATGAAACCATTTAACACAAATAGGCATTATTTTGGCAGTCTAAATCGAAGTTAACAACATTTTTATCTATCAACCCCGAATGTGATGACCTTTCTCTTTATCCTCTCCCAACCACGAGCTAAAAAAATAACAAAAATAAAATTTTATATCAAAATTGAATTTGAAAGAAACTGAGGCACTAAATCATATATTTTGTATTATTTTTAAAGTTAGAGGATTAAAATGTATCTTTTCCAAAACTTTTCGCATAACATTTATGTTTGACATCTTTCTAATTTTGATCCTTATTTTTCCAATTTCACCATTGCCTAAGAGATATAAATCAATTGGCCTTTAACCGGATCAAGTCATCCAAAATAACACTTTATGGACTAAAATGATTTTTTTTTCAATGAACAGACATGTACAATGTGTTTATTAGGGGGTGAACAGTGTCAGTTGCATAACATTCACCCTTTACATTTTAGTTTTTAAGTAATATTCAAAATGTCTTAAGATACCAATGAAGTTCAATGTTAAGTGATTGGATGTTAAGTTTTGTTGATCATTTTGTACAATTTCGATTTGTTTTGAATTACTTAATTCAATTTCTAATTTATTAATTTTTCCAATTCAATTCTCATTCTTTTGTTTTTTCTTCTTTTTACATGTTCTGGTTTAAGTGGATGGTATACCGGATTACCGATATTCTTAGACTATGCACTTTGTATTAACTCGTAAAGTAAACATAAAATTGAAACAAAAAAGGGTTGCTTACATATAAAAAGAAGTAGATGATCCTTGATTCGTTGAGCTTGATCTCTCGAGACATAAGCAGTTTGAAATATTTTATCGTCCCAGCCTTTGAAAGATTTTGGAAAAAGCAGATTAGACTTCAGATAATTAGAAAAGAATGGTTGGTCATCACAAGCTGCAACAGATCAGTCATTGAAGCAAGCGTGGTTGACCATGGAGATGTTTTGATAAAGAGGATTGAATGGATGTAATTTTCATTTTGCAAGCCTGTTGAGTTGACCTCTTGGATCATGAAAGGAAAAGGTCTGGGCGCCAACTATTTGGCCTCTTCCTCTAACAAGTTGATGTTATTAAAGTGGCCGATCCCCCTGGACTCTGATAAAGTTGAAAATGAACATCGCATTCACCGATCAATATTTTTTCTTGCCGAAAGAAGAATAAGGGAGTGGAGCCCTATCATGATAGCACATGTTCTTGTTTTTTTTTTTATTATTAATATCGAAGCCCATGTCCGTTTGCGTGTATCTTAATTAATTTCACAGACCCTGAAGTTAAATAATAGCACATGTTCTTTTTCTTATGAACATGTGTGTCTAGACCAGTTTACACGCAGCTCAACTAATTTCACGGGTTCTAAAATTAACGGCTATTTAAATCTTCAATGACCCTAGATTTATTAAACTGGACGGATAACCTCTAAAGAACAAATATAGAGCTTAACCAATAAAGTCACACCCCCGAAGGGTTGATAGCATATGTTTTTTTTTTTTTTTTTTTGATGTTCGTGCTTGTATGGGTTGTAGCAGGGATTTTGGTAAGACCGAAGAATGGGGCAACGTTAAGAGTACAAAAGGGTCACACGGTTTCTCAATTCTCTGGTCAAAAAGGATTTTACGCTGTGAGCTAGGTTTTATAATAGAGTTTCGACACGCTCGTTATAGATAATACAAAGAAGAGAATAAACAATAGCTTTAGTATATGAAATTGTTGTTTTCATTGACTGGGACGATTAATTAATTTTTTAATGGATAGTTCAACCTCTTTCTCAAGATATTAGCCCCTCTTTTTAAGGTTTAACACATGGACCTAAAATATTTTAAGTGTCTAAATAACCGAAATACTTCTAGTTATTATTTTTTTATAAAAAAAAATGGATGTATTAAATAGTGATATTGCATTTATATACTCTCAGGTTTCCAAAATAAAATATTTATTTTTTAAAAACATAATAAAGTGATTAAGTGTCATGAATATTACAATATTGATACTTTTGGAAAAAGTTATCGGACCAAAAGCAGGTTTAGATCCTAAAAAGGATGCTGTCATCGTTCTACCACCAAACCTTACTAAAATAAAATATAGAGATGGTAAAGTTTAAAGAGTAGGAGTTTTAATTGTGGTTTTTTATTTCTCTCTTTGGAGGAATACTTTATATAGGCAAAGATTACAGAATTTCTTTTTTGCAGGAATACATCAATGTATATCTTTAAGAACCCCTCACTTCTATAGTACTTATCTTTTTATATATGGAGAGATATCCTCTATTGTGGCTAAATTTGAGGTATATGGGCACCAATAACAAGAGCTCTAGTAGTTTCAAATATATACCTATTTTTGTGTTTTGCTATACCATTTTGTTGTGTAGTACATGGGCAAGTAGTCTCATAAAGAATTCCATTATCATGAAAGAAATTCAAGAGTTTAGAGTTAAGGTAGTCTCCCCTTAACAGGAAGGGAGAACTGAGAGCAAACCATATAATAAAAAATAGAGACTACATTACACACATCACTCGTATGTCGTGTAGTATATAACCAAATCATTCTGGTGCAATCATTGACAAATATAATAAACCATCGAATTCTAGATTAAGTAGTAATTGGGGTAAGTCCCCAAACACTAGAGTGGATCAATTCAAATGACCTTGCTCTTTAATTCAAACGTAAGGGATACAAAGTACGATGTTTTTTAGACAAGATGCAAACATTACATTTAAGAGAAGAACTAGGATTTGAAACATTATAAAATAGGGATGGAAATAAATAAAAATAAATAAATAGTCGAAGGATGTATGACCACAACCAAAATATTCTTATGGTTATTAACATTGCGACTCTGAACTCGATGGACGTAACCTGAAGCAACATCATCCACACAGTAAAGTCTCTTCCTCTTAGAGTCACGTCCAATAATCGCCCAAGTCCGAATATCTTGAAGTAAGCAAAAAATGGGAAACTTGAAGACAACGCAATCCGTTCTTTCGTGAACTGACTAGATAAAAATAAGTGATTTGAAAGTGCAAGAACAGGAAGACAATAATGTAGTGAAAGATTAAGAGTGAGAGCAATTAATTTATGCTACTCCAATGACCGGAGACTCCCTGTTGGCTGTCGAGACTTTTAATTTGGATGGAGAGGTCATGTATTGAAATAATATTTTCTCGTAAGTCATGTGGTATGGCACCCGATCGAGTCAATTATCTAACATGTATCATGATTCATGAATCGTACATGTAGAAAAATCACTCTAGTGTAGAGTGGCCTTGTATGTTTTATTGTCTAAAGAGAGTAACTCACCCGGCTTAATATGGTCTCTTTGGCATATCACCATGACACCAACACTAGAAGGGATCTCAACTGTATTTGTTGACTGTTTTTTTCTGGATTGGATTGGATTGGATGTTTATTGTTTCATGTCTTACTCTACTTTCATTTCTCTATGAACCATTCAGGATAACCATGAATCTTGGTATGACAACTTCCCTTACAATGACCACAACACAATTTATCCTTTTCTGCTTCCCCAACAACTCAGAGAGTGCAATAGTTAGATGAGGCGGTGAATTCAAAAATCATTGCCAAAAATGTTCTTTGTTCCAAGCATGGTGACCTAAAGTTGAGCCTCCCGCTGAACAATATTAAAGCACTTTTCAACACCTAGATCAGATTTCATGTGAAGGAGATCACTATGTAGTATCCTGCGAGAAAATCATAGATACAATCCTTTTGAATTTCTTCTTGTCTGATTTTAATATCTGCAGCACACATCATCTTAAATGGTCAGTGTTTATCAATTTCCCGCCATACGACCATTTTGTTTGTCCTCCTCGCCTTACAACGTAGCTCATAGAACTACGAATCACCAACCCCATCATAGAAGGTTTCAGTGACGATATCCTAGATTTTCCTGGCTGATAACAGGTTTATAAATAAGCCAAAGAGATAAGGCTCCATAGCTATCAACACCATCCTCGCACCATTGCATATTTAATGGACCACTTTGAGTAGCCAAAATTTCATTCTTCCACTCCAGCATGATGTCCATTTAGGTAGCCAAGTTTCTTTAATCCAGTAGCGTGAAGCTCAATCATTCATGACCATGTTTTGAAGTTTGTCTCATTCAATCTAAATCCAAAAGGTAACTTATCTAGGTTTTGGGTTTAAATAGAGATTGGAGTGTGGTTCACAGGAATAATAGAGGTATTTGTAACATCCATGGTTGATCCCTTGTTTTAATACCAATTTTGGATGAAAGCTAAATGCCGGATTAGGAGTTTTAAGAATTAATTCTTCACCTTTGATCTAATACCATGATAAAGTTTTAGGAGTAGGGTTTTTAATTGTGCTTATTTTTTTCCTTTGGAGGAATACCTTATACAGGAAATCACGAGATTCCTTGTCCGTGGGATGCGTTGGACTTTTTTTTTATGTAGAAAACAGATTGAGTTTTATACGTGTTTTAATTGATTATCTTAATATTACATTAGTAAAATTATAATCAATAAAATCTGTTAAGAATAGGTTAATTGTTCTTTGCATCAAAGTTATTGAATGTTGCTATATATTGTTTTAATTGTTCTGATAATTTTTTAATCGGTATATTGTAAAATTGTAATCGATAAAATTCATTCAAAATGAGATATGTGTTTCGTGTAACACACTGATTAATTTTTGTATATGTTTATTTGTTTGATGAATTATTTCATTCGCAAATACTAAAATTGCATTCAATGAACTTTAGCACAGATGAGTGATTTGTTTACGCAACAAATAATTTAACTGGTGATCTTGTTTTAACTGCTTGAGTTATAATTTAATTGGTAGATAACAAAATTGAGATTGATTAAATTGACTAAATATGAATTATTTGTTGTCTGCAACATATTAATTGTTTGTTGGGCATGTTTGAACTATTTTATGAATAATTTCTATAACAGATGACAAAAATACAATTGCTAAAATTTATTAAAGATTAGTTACATGCTTTCTGTTTCGAATTGGTTGATTGTTGTTATTGTTTTAATTCTCTACATAATTATTTAATCAGCAAATTGCTAAAATGCAATGGAGATAATTTATTGAAGATGTGTTATTGTACATTTCAGCCAATTGATTAATGGTTGGACTTGTTTTAATTTGTTGTCGATTCATTTAATTAGTAAAGAGCAAAAATGTAATTGTTAAAACTTTTTGAAGATTAGTCATTTGTTTTTTTTTAGCAAATTGATTTATTGTTAGGCGTACTTTAAATAGTATGATAATTATTTAATTGTTAGATAGCAAAACTCTGATTGATCAAAATCTATTACAAATGGGTTATTTGCTCTTTGCAGCAAATTGATTAATTGTTAGGCGTGTTATAATTGTCTAGAAAATTATTTAATTGGCAGATCGTAAAATTGTAATTGATAAAATCCATTAAAATGAGTTGTTTCCTCTTTGTAACAAACTGATTGATTGTTTTGTATCTTTTATCTATTTGGTGAATTATTTCACCTGCAAATAGTAAAATTGCAATCGATTAAGTTTAACACGGATAAATTATTTGTTTTTTACAACAAATAATTTGATTGTTAGTTGTGTTTTAACTGTTTATGTAATAATTGCAATCAAATAAATTTTTTATAGATTAATTATTTGTTTTTTCTAGCTAATTGGTTGATGGTTGACCTTGTTTTCACCGTAAACAATTATTTTAGTTTGGATTTATGTATTTGTACTCTTAGTTTTAAATTTTAATTGTTATAATTATTTATCTTTGTATTAAATACAATTTGCGTTAAAAAACTGAGAAAGTTTAGCTTTGATGACGTGAAATGAGAGTAAAACTCTCTTTTATGCATATATAGTAAATATTCTATTGTTAGTGATTTGTTATCTTTGTGTTTTCTTTTGTTTTCTTTAGTTTATGTATAGCTTGATATATTTCTAGTTTAAAGTATTTTTTATGTAAAAAAAATAATAATTTAATCTATAATTATATTTTTTTCTTCATATTATTATATTAAAAATATTTCAGAACACTAAGATTAAATTAATTTTAGATTTTAAGGGAAAAAAACTTCATTTTTTTACATATATTTTAAGGCGTTAATATGAAAAAATATTACAATATATAATTAGTCTCACTTATTCTTCACAAAAAAAGTCCAAAAAAAAAACATTATTATCATTACTCTGAACGTCTTATCTATAGTAAAATGAATATATATAAAAACTAAATAATTAAAAGTTTTATAAGTTGATTATTTAGTATTATAAAAAAAAAAATTATAGAACCATTTTTTTTTTGTTATCCACAATGAAATGAAAATATTAAAAAATTAAATAATTGAAAGTTTTGTAGGTTGATTATTTCGCTAAAATGTATAGCTTATAAAAAACAAATATTGGACAATTAAATTTTCTTACACATGTTAAAAAATTTGGTTATGGTTGTGGCAAAGCGCAGGGGTAGTAGCTCGTATATTTTTTAATTGTAGATAAATTGGTCATATTTTTCTATTTTTTTACGTGTTGCTTTGTATTTTTTTTATTTATGTGATATTAGGTTTGAAATATCATGCATAAAAAGATTGTAAAAGTCAATTTTGCACAAAAAAAATCGATCCATGAATTATTTTGATTACTATTTTCAGTTTTATTATCATAATTGTTAATATAATCAAAATTATGATTAGTATTATTATCATTATTGCTATTTTTTTTGTTATTATTGATATTTTCTATATTATTTTATGAGTTTCTGTTATTATTATCATCACCATAGTCATAATTATTAACACCAGAGGCACTACAACTATTATATTAAATAAAAGTTGCTATCATTATTATAATTAATAATGTTAATATTATTATCATGATTATAATAAATAAAATTATCATTATTGTTAATGTTAAAAAAATATCAAATTACTTCGAGGAATATAAAAAGTTCAAATTTTTTAACAAAAGGGTAAGCAAGAAAAAAAACTAAAACTATTATTATTATTGTGTAAATATTTGAAAAATCTAAATTACATCAAAGAAAAAAAAAATTACAAAAGAGCAATTAGGAAAAGTAAATAAATCATAAAACAGAATTTACAATTATTACCTGAAAAGAAATATTTTACTTGAAGAAAAAAATATTAAAAACTAACAAAAAGAACAAAGGTAAAAAAATATAAAATTTCAAATGATCACAAATAAAAATAAAAATTTAATATTTAAATTGTTCTAAAAAATACCACCTAAACAAAAGAGAAAATAGTAAAAATTGAAAACAAAAACTAAGAGCGTGTGTATATATATATATATATATATATATATATATATATATATGGAAAAAAATAAGGACTATTTAGAAATATATATTAAAAAATAAATAAAAATTAAAAATTAAAAGTATATGAGCTAAAATGAAAATAAAATATGTAATTAAATTTAATTGAAGGAGAAAATAGAAAAAAATAAAAACTATTGTATGTAAACAAAAATTAAAATAAAAAATTAAAAGTATAAGGGCTGAAATGAAAATAAAATATGTAATCAATGCTGATTGAAGGACAAAATTGACAAATTCAAAATTGTTATATCGAAAATATTAAAGGATTTAAGACCACACCACAAATTAAAAGACTAAAGATCGAATTGAAAATTTCATGTATAATCAATTTGCATCTAGGAACATAATTGAAATTAATCAAAACTTCTATAATAGAAATCAGGACCATATCGATCAATAAAAAGATCAGGAACTGACATGAAACAACCATAAACTATGGGGAGTGGCGTGAACTATGGCTTGCAGGAGAGAAGAAAGAGGAAAACAAAGTTTAACCGACCACAGTTACGTCATGGACCACTATTCAACGCCATGTGCATAGACATGAGGTGGAGGACATGGAGGCGTATCCGGAGATACGCCCGGATAAATATTTTTCACAGTCTAATGACTATGCACGCGCCACTCGAAGGGGGTGTGATCGGCAGTAAATAATATTTAAAAAACTGTAAATTACCTTAACACTACTCGTGTGGGTAACATTATGTTTTGTCTTGGTGAAGGGTAAAAGATTATTTCACCATGCACTGAAAATATATAATTACTAGGATATCCTCACCGACAATTCTTGTTTTTTTTTTGTCTTATTAGAAAATATTAAAATTATTTTACGGTGCACATAATTTATATCTTCAAGAACTCATGACTTGCACAATACATATTACAAACACAATAAAGGGCGTGGCCAAAACACTGTAGCGCCTCTCAGTAAACACTGTGGACTGGAGCAGTGTAAGTGCCATTTTACCCTTAATGAGCCATTTTATTTTTTCAGTTACACGGGGCTTCATTCGTCTCTTCCCATCACATTAACAAACGCCCGTTCTTTTCTTCTTCTCCTCTCTGGCCACATAGCGATCGACGGGCTGGGTGGTGAGGGCTGATCGGGCGGTCGAGGGGCGTTTTACGTCTCTTTCAAAGCACAGCTCACGCAGCTGGGTTATTTTCGTTTTTTTCGTCTCTTTTAGGTTTTTCCTCTTCATTTTTTTTCATTCCGCTGCGCCCATTTCATCTTCTCTTTTTCGTTTTTCCTCTTCACTTACCTCTTCATTTTCTTTTCGGTTAGATCCAAGAGCCGCTGTGAGGGCCAGGAGAGAGAGAGGGAGAGAAAATCGAAGGAGAAGGTGACTGTGCCCATCTACACAAAAAGAATAGGTATCTAATTTTTTCTTGATTTTGTTGTTTTTACGGTTCTTTATGGGAGAATTGAAATGGGTCTGGTTCAATTTTGGATTTTGAGAAAGAATTTAGTCGGATTTTGAGAAAGAATTTAGTCGGATTTTGAGGGAGAATTAGGGTTTATTTGAGGGTGATTTTTTAGGGTGAAAGATTGGATCTTTTTAGGATTTATCGATACTGATTTCTGTACAGGAGCTTTTCTTGGAGGTTGGTGACCTTAAACGATATTCAGTCCATTATGAGGTAATCAACCAGTTCAATTTTGGTTTGTTCGGTGTGTTTGTTTTGATTCATGGGTTCGGTTTCTTTGCTTTGCTTTTGCTTCTTCTCTCTCGGATTATATATGGTTTCTATGGTTACTTTAATTTCCTCTGAATTCTTCTGAAAGTGCAATTATTGCTTGCCAACTGTTTCTGCTAAGCGGTCTATAATTTCTCTTTTGCTTCCTCCGCTGTCTTCCCCCCCTCTCACTCTTGCTGTATATAAATAAATAAAGACTCTCTCTTGGACGCAAGATTCTTTCGTTGAAATGGTTGATGCTAAGACCAAAGTGGAATCTATCAGGGAATGGGTTGTTGAGCATAAGCTTAGAACTGTTGGTAATTAACTGGCTTCCTTTTCTGAATTTTTGTGATATGGTTTTTTGATTGGATTGCGTGTTTTAGAAAGGATTTCTTTTAAAATTTATTTTAGTGCTTTATTTTCAATTGAATCGAAGTCGGTTCCCTTTTTCTTCAAATTCTGTGATATGGGTTCTTGATTTGATTGCGTGGTGTAAAAAGGGTTTCTTTTTAAATTTCTTTTCAGTGCTTTATTTTCAATTGGATCGAAGTTGTTTCCTTTTTGTTTCAAATTCTGTGACATGGGTTGATATGGGTTTTTGATTTGATGGTGTGGCTTAAAGAGTTTTTTATTTTTTGCTTTATTTTGTAATGGATCAGAGTTCTTTTTCTTTGATCCTTCTCCTGATTTTGTGATGGGGGGATTTTTTTTTGACTTGATTGTTTTGTGATGAAGGGTGTCTATGGCTTAGTGGTATCACGGGTTCGGTTGCCTACAATTGGTCGAAACCAAACATGAAACCCAGTGTCAAGATCATTCATGCTAGGTAAAATTTCTCACCTTATTATATTTCTTCTTTTTTATGTATCCTATGAAATAATAAATTTTTTTGATCAGAAACAAGTATGCCCCTGTTTATTTGCTGCAAAGCTTCGAAGAAATGAATTTGAAGCTTTGAATTTCTTTATTATCTGTTTCTTGAGTAATGGCATAGAACAATGCATGCTCTTATTAGGTTTACCTAAAATGGAGAGGATGATCTTTTTAAAGCTAAAAGCTCTGAGGCATCTTTGGTTACCTTTGAGATGATCAGAAAGCAACCTCCTTTGGATTTGTAGATGCTTGAGAAATTGTGAATGGTTCATAGTATCTTGATGTTGTATGATGACCAGTTAAGGATTAGCAAAAGTTATGATTTGTTTGTGTAAACTGGACAACAAGGGCTGTGATTGCAGGTCAATTTGCTGCCAAATCTGCTCAGCATCACACCGATCAATTAGAAGTTTATCAAAGGGGGATTTAGGGACATGGGGATTTATTGACGAGAAGAGATGTTTACAAGCAGTGCGTGCTGTTTGAGACAGAGAGAGCGATTGTGCTAGCCATAGCGGTGGGTCAGTAGATTTTAGGCGGTTTAAGGCTTCCATGCCTGCTGCTTCTGCTGCGCAATGTGAGCAGTTCCTTTGTGCTGTGGGAGTTAGGGTTTTAGAGGCAGGGTTCTGAGCACCAATAAGAGCAAATTGAGTCAATAAAATAGATACGGCCTTCTATTTTGATAGATTTACAATATTGTCAAAATTTATCAAATTTTTCTGCACAAAATTACATAGATTTACAATAAAATTACCTAAACTTTTATATTTTTATCTTTTCTTTATTATTTTATTTTAAGTGCTCTCTGTTTTTTTTACAGTGCTCTCTGTTTTTTATAATTTTATTTGATTCAGTTTAATCTAATTATTGCATTTCTAAATCTGGGTTCACAAGCATTGCTGAATGCAGATTATCTAAAGACCGGGAAGGGAGGGACAATCCGCCACAACCATGCATTGCTATTGCATTACAAGTACTGAAAGAGAAATAATCAATTTCATTTGTCTCAAGATCACTATCTTAGCCAGTCGTAGATTAGAAAATTCGCACGTTTGTATTGCTTTCTCTCCCTCTCAGGTTAGTCTACTGCTTCCTCTTATTTTTGTTTGTTTCATTTCTGTCCTTTTTTGGCATCATATTAGTTGCTTTGTTTTAGTGTTTGTGCTCATTTTTCAGTTTTGACTGTTCAGATTATTGTCTGTTGGTTTTGCACTACTGCTGCCAGTATTTGGGTGGGTTTTGGGTGCTCCTGTTTTTAAGGTTGATGCTACTATTTTTGAGGTTGATGTTTCTGTTTTTAATAGTTGCTTGCTGGTTGTGTTTTTAATAGTTGCTTGCTGGTTGTGTTTTTGTTTGTGATGTTGCTATTGCTGCTATCAAGGTTATTACTATTATTGTTGAGTTTATGTGCCGGTTGTTTTATTGTTTTTGTTCTTATTGTTGTTGAGGTTGATGTTTGTTGTTCTTATTATTGAGGTTGTATGTTGGCTGCCACTATATATTCATTTGTTGCCTTGCTATGATTTTGCAAGATGATTTTCTAAGGCTGCAATTTTAGTTGCAATCATGGCGTTCTTCCCATCAAAGTTTGCTTTACACACCAATTCTTTTTTACATATTTGCAGCAATTTAACAGGAGAATTAGCAAGGTTATAAAATGTCTCATTTTGAGGAGCGTTTTTATCTTCGTTCTTCACATCAACATCTCTCTTTTTTGTAATGATCCGCAAGTAGTATAATTTATGCTCTTTTGTAATGTTTTATAACACGTCAAATTCATTCTCAAAAAAGTAACCTGCGGTTGTTTAACAAACTCCAATGTCAAATTTACTCATTGTGTTTCATATTCTATAACTTTTTATTGCTTTTATAATATAGGTTTATCGTTATTTTAAATTATATACACAGGAATGGTTGCCGCGGGCATTCGGGCATTCCTGTGTATATAATTTAAAATAACGATAAATTCCCTTCATGAATCATAAAGGAGGTTGTAGTAAGTGATTGAAACAACTTTCTGATTATTGAGCTTTTAATATGCAGATCTTATTAACACATTTTCAACTATAAACCGAAATCTGAACTTCATTGAGCACATAGGTCAGTTGGACTGGAAAGCGTAAGCACTCTCTGTCTCTCAATCTTAATCTGTTTCCAGTGAGTGATCTTATATCTAATGCGGTGTTTAGGGAGAAACGAGTCTTTACTCGACAACTAAAGCAGATATCTACGGGGCCACTCCACTGAGATCTTTGCCAACTTATTGTTAATGTGTAGTTCTTGAAAAGGAATAAATAAATACATATTAGGTTTGAATTGTTTAAATCGGCAAATTTTAACAATTCTGCTGATGCTTTACTTAGTTTGTAAATGAATTTATCAGTAACCTCTGCTTCTTTGATATAGTTTAAACTTTGTCTAATGGCAAATGCAACTTGCAACTGGCAACTAAAATTGTGTCTTCTTTTGGGTTTCCTCTAAAAATAAATGGAAGATGAAAGTGCATTCTGTAACTAACTAACATGTTTGTAGTTTCATGGTGGACAAGTTTCCTTTTCTATATTCCTCAAGTTCATGTAATTAATAAAAACTAAAGAGTTAAAAGCTTCGTGTATTTATTAAAATTGCTGGAGGTATCTCTTTCATAGGCTGGCTTCATTATGTTTTTTTTTTTCAATTTAACAAACCAGTGGTGTTTAATTGAGTCAACTATTAACAGGAGTCCAATTGCAGCCTTTGCTTTTCTGAAAACTGAAGCCATGAATTTTGGTTATTGCTAGATTTCAATTTTGAACATTTATCTCCTAATTTATATTTTTTTTTTCTTATATCATATAAATTTATCATTGTAAATTTTATTATGTTAAATTATACACAAAAAATACCCGCGGCAACGCGCGGGCAATTTGCTAGTCTTTATATATCCACTGTTACGGCTGATTAGACGTTAACAGAGAGACCAAGAGGAAAGCAGATTAGGAGAACCAAGAGATGATCGGTGTTAGAAAAAAAGGAAGCAAGACAGCCATCATTCCAGGACCTGTCAGGGAGAGAGTGGTGAAGAGGACAAATTAGATGCAGGCAGGGGATGTGGAAGAGCTGCGACGTCATGGTGTCTTGTTTGACGGGTCGTTGCAAGGATGCGATGAGGAGAGGATAGGGTATGTGACTGTGGGCGTCATATGAGTTATTTGTTGTGTATCGGAGTGATTGACTGTTATTATTGTTCGAAATATTTGGATAATTATTTTATCGGTAGATTGTCTATATGCATCAAAACGTTTGTAAATAATTTGGTCAAATTTTCTAACCCATTTTGTCTATGTGAATTCATATATTTTTTAGTTACATAATATTAAATCTGAAATATTATACATGAAAAAGCTATGAAAAGTCAATTTTGAACAAAAACCATATCGACTAATGAATTATTTTGATTATTATTATATTTAAATTATCATGATTCTTAAATTTTCATAATTATTATAGCTGCTATTATAGTTATTATTATTATTATAAATAGTTAATATTCTGATTATTATTGTTATAATCATTGTCATTATTAAGACAATAATCATCACGATAACCAACATTTTTTTTGTTAATATTATTTCAATTATAATTAGTATTATTATCATTATTATGATTTTTTTTGTCATTATTGATATATTTAAATAATTAATATAAGTTTAATTTTTGTAATGTTATCGCTATCACCATTATTATTGTTATCAAAAGAATTTTTATTTATTTTTTGATATTATTATATTTAAAGTATTTCAGAACCCTTAGATTAAATTAAATTGAGTTGTTGTTTTTTAAATAATTTATTTTTATATATATTTTTCAAGTGTTAATATTAATCAAATATTAAAATATATAATTGGCCTTGCATATTTCTATGAAAAACAATACCTTAAAAGTAATATTTATTATTATTTTAAATGTCTTTTCCATAATAAAATAAATATATAAAAAAATTCCATAAGAGGACAAAATTGAAATAAATGAAAACTTTTATAATAGAAATCAGGACTATACAACACAATTAAAAGATAGAGGGTTAAAATGAAAATGAACACAATTAAAAGATAGAGGGTTAAAATGAAAATGAACACAATTAAAAGATAGAGGGTTCAAATGAAAATGAACACAATTAAAAGATAGAGGGTTAAAATGAAAATGAACACAATTAAAAGATAGAGGGTTCAAATGAAAATGAACACAATTAAAAGATAGAGGGTTAAAATGAAAATGAACACAATTAAAAGATAGAGGGTTAAAATGAAAATGAACACAATTAAAAGATAGAGGGTTCAAATGAAAATGAACACAATATAGGGGACCTCCGAGCACTTTCAACTTCCATGTGACGCCACTCTCTCCAACATGATGTGGAGGACATGTTTTATAATTAGCCTGCTGAGAAATTGGAAGGACATTTTTTACTGCTTTACTATGCCGCACACATCTCCCGAAGGGGGCGTGAGGACGAAAACTAGCAGCAAGTGTTCGTCGTTCTGTTATTTTGAGAGAGTGGTTAATTAATATCTTCACATGTTTATATTTCTTCTTCTTAATCTAAGAAAAGGTGAGGTCAATTGAGTATTTTCTCAAAAATGATTAAAATAATATGCAGCAAGTGTTCGTCGTTCTGTTATTTTTAGATGACATGTACTGTTGTTTTCTATGACCTTGTTTTTATTATTTTTTCTATTTAATTGGGTAACCTTAGATCTTTTCTTTGTTAAATCTTATTTTTTAATTAAATAGATTTCATTCATTGAATATAGACAGATTTATTTAATTGTTAATTGATTCTCATAGGTTCTCATTTGATTTAAGAAAAATATATTTTTAGATTATATTGGAATAGTATTTTTTTTTTATTTTGATGGTTTGATTATGAAATCGGTTGCGTTGTGATATTGATTTGAAATTGTTGTTTGCTTTTTATATTGTTTTTCTAATTTGATAAATTTATAGGTTTATATTATACGAGAGTAATATTTTTTAGGACTTTTTATGGTTTGGAAAGTTATTGGATTTATGTTATGTATTGTCTGTAATTTAATTGTATTGGTAATTTAATTGTAAATTTGGATAGGATAGTAAGATAAATCTCAAATTAGTAATTGTTTTATATGTTTCATGTCAAAAGTAATTATTAATTCATATTTTTTATAGCATAGAAAAGATTGTTATTATAATGTGTTACATTTAATTTGTCACTGGCAATATAATAAGCCAATGGAATGGTTGTCACGACGATGTGTTTTTACGCTTCGCGCCCTGCAATCTCTGGACGAGAGATGACGTGCGGTAAAAGAAGGGTTTTATAGTCATAAAATTACAACTATAATTCTTAGGAGTCACCACCTATTATTGAAGTCACTAAGAAACCTAATGGTCCACGAGAATCTAAGTAAGGAGACTTATTGTGCAAGGGGGAGACGTGTCACCGCTAATACACCTTACCTAAGGTAAGTTGCATTGTTGTATAATTGTTTTTCTAAATTTATTTTTTATTTGTTGGTCTTCCTAAGGCTTGAAGTAGATCTCTCTTTTTGAAAGATTCTCTACCTCATTAGAAGTCGAAAACATATCAATTCTATAGTTTTTTTTTTAAATGATTGCAACTACAAAAAAAACCTTTTTTGCTATTTGCGAGTGTACTTTACAATATAATTTGACACCCTGATAGGTAAAACAAAATAATTTTTATTTTTTTGACATTTTGGCTAATTTTCAATGGATAATCGTAAACTGATTACGATATTCAATTTAAAAAAAAAAACATGATAAATACGTTATATTTTTAACGAAAAATATATTTGGAAAAAACTTGGAATTCGGTCGTATGCACAAAATAACAGATTTTGCTTTATTTTTTATGCAAATTTTGTATTGTTATATTTTTTTTTCAATTTTTTTTTGTCTAGGCTGCCAGCCTGGATGGGCCGAACTTTGGTGGGCTATCAACCCACACTTCTCTTGGGTTCGGCTCCCTATCCTAGGTGGGTTGGGAGGCCCACCTTATTTCAGGTGCCTTGACCGGACACAAAATCTGACCTAACCACCCTCACTATTCACAATGTGAACATTGAGATGTGAATTGCAACTCATTGTTCAAATGTTGTGAACAGTGGGGCAAGGGAGTGAATTAATTCACTCCCCTCCTGTCATTGAATGGTGAACAGTAGATGGGTGGTTGATGGAGTAAAACGAGGGGCTCACTTGCCACAGCTGTCGAGTAAAAGAGGTCGAGGTGGTTCTACTAGTGGTGATGGTGTCGAAATTGGTGGGCAATGGTGGCTAAGGAGAGGCATCAAAAATCTGTTGTTGTTGGGTTATGGTGGAGTTGCGGGCGAGTTTGCACGCCTTTTAATTTTCATTCTTGGTTTTAGATTTCTGTAATGTGATCCTCAATTAACCATTAAACTCTTTTTTTTTCAATTTTCCCCTAACTCCAAACATTGACTTGGAGAAAATCAATTTGGTCCGTGAAAACTCCAATCTCCTCAATTAAACCCAAATTAAGCTTAAGAACTTGTTTTTTTTTTTCAATTAAGTTTCTAATAAAATCAATTTGACTAATTTAGAGTATAATAAAATACTTTCACTTAATTAAATCCTTCAATTAGACCCTAAATTAATTCCTAAATATAATTATACTTTAAATAGTCCCACGATTTAATCAAATTGACCTATAAAAATGTAATTATGCCTTTTCACTTAAATTTTACGCAAATTCATCTAATAATAAATTATTTTAGTCTTGAGACTGTATTTTTCTTCATTTTTTAGCACAAAAGATATACGATTAGACTCTCAAAAATATTTAAATTTTCCACCTTGATTTTTCTACCAACACGAGCCATTTTTATTTTTTTATTTTTTTATTTTGGATAGATTTTGGGGAATAATCTAGAAATTGGTTATGACAATGGTCATGGTTCCAATTAGAAAGAAATTGTTATTGCCACTTAGTCTTTATTAAGTTTTTAGTTTTTTACTTTATTTATCATTATTACTTGGTTATTTTAACATATGTTTATGTTTGAAGTGTTTTAATGTAAAATTTCAAATAATTCCTGATTATATTCTAAAATAAAAAAATTTTCAAGTATAAGCAATTTACTATCGAATAATTGTTAATCATGGTGTTTAGGAACATAAATTTCTTCTTTTTAGCTCGAGAAATAGACACTAATAGCTTAAGTACTTGTAAAAAAGTTCTAATAGGAGGGATTTAAAGACTCTTTAATGATAAAGTCAGTAAATTTATGAGAAGACAACAAATAACTTGAAAGAGCCTTGAATTCTAAGAACAAGAGTGTTTAGTCGTATATTTGAGGATGATTATTTTATATGCAAGAGTCCTACCTGGATATATGCAAGCAAAAGAATTCCAAGAACAAGAGTCCTAAAATATATGCAAGTTATTTTTATGAAAAAAGTTTTGAACCTCCTACCAAGATGATTCATGAGGTTTTGTAACCCCTAGTCTTATTTGTCTTCATGAAAAATAAGAACTGAAAAGTCTTTTGCTTTCTGTGGTATTAATGAAGGACATATATTCATTACACATCATTAATGGGATGAAAATGCATGCCTTCTACTTTTGTTGGCTTTGTTGGGAGGTTCTTTTTGTTCTACAATTTGCTGCTCAATTTATTTATGTTTGAGTTTGGCATTGAGATTGAGATCTAGTTGTGGCTGTTGTTGAAACATCTTTCTTGGAAGCAAATATCACGGTACATGAAATCTGGTTGGGCTATAGATGTGTAAGGTTGTTTGGATAACATGTTATAAAACTGGGCATTTATGTATAGAAAACATTTATGTATGATAGTACTTGGATTGTTATTGATTATGAATTTCATTCCTCGAGGATATGACAACATGTTATCTTGAACCGAAATTTCTATTAATTTCTAACTTGTGTTATCTTTTTACAACAGATTAAATTACATGGCTGAAAACTCATCTAGTGGTGGGACTTTCATTTCTTCATCTCTAGCAAGATCAGATGATCCAGCATGGGCTCATGGACAGGTGGTTGCTGGTTCAAAGAATGCAAGTATATGTATTCATTGTAACAAACGGATCAATGGTGGTGGTGTTACTTGTTTGAAGTATCACCTTGCTGGTATTAAAGGTCAAGTTGAACCTTGTAAAAGGGTCCCTCCAGATGTTAAATGGCAAATGAAACAACTGATAGATGACATGACAACGGAGAAAGAGAAAAGAAGAAGAGTTAGAACTGATATTGGAAATTCTTAATCAGTTTCCAATGATGAAGAAGTTGAAGAGGGTGATGCTGCAAATTCTCATTTAGGTGATATACGTTCATAAACAAATAGAAGATTGACAATGTAAGGAACAAGTACAACTAGAAAAAGGATACCTTTATTTGCTCCACAAACTACCCCAGGTTCACAACCTAGTATTAGAAGTGCAATGGCTTCTAAAGAGATGGAACACAATGCAAGAAAAGCCATGGCAACATGGTGGTTTGATGCTAATATACCGTTTAATGGTGCTAAGTCATATTATTATCAGCCAATGATAGATGCCGTAACATCAATGGGACCTGGTTTTAAAGGACCATCATATCATGATTTAAGAGGATCACTTTTGAAAGATGTAGTTCATGATGTCCATGAATACATTTTAGGAATCAAGGCTGATTGGAAACTTTATGGATGTTCTATTATGGCTGATGGGTGCTCAAATAGAAGGAATGTACCAATTGTGAATTTCCTTGCTCATTCTCAAAGAGGCACTGTATTCTTGAAGTTTGTTGACACTTCAGGGTTTTGAAAAGATAAAGAGACATTGCTTGAGATGTTTGATGAAGTTGTCAAAGAAGTTGGACAAGAAAATATTGTCCAATTTGTTAGTGATAATGAGCTTTATTTAAGGCTGCTGGGAAAGCTTTGCAGCAAAGGTATGACACCTTTTTTGTCTCCTTGTGCTGCCCATTGCATTAATTTAATGCTAGAAAATATTTTTGATCCAAGATATTTTCCGATCATTGATGAAACCATTAAAAATGCAAGAAATATAACCAAGTTTATATATAATCATGCATGGGTTTTAGCTTTGATGAGGAAAGAATTCACAAATGGAAATGATTTATGTCGTCCTAGCATAACAAGGTTTGCTACCCATTTCTTAAGCATCCAATATATACTGAAGTTTAAGAATGAGCTTCGACAAATGTTTACATGCACAAAATAGGTTGAATCAAGTCATGACAAAAGTCGAGTTGGAAAGGAAATTACTGCTATAGTTTTAGAAGATAAAGACTTTTGGCCGAGATGTGCACATATAGTCAACGTCAGCGAGCCTTTAGTACGAGTTCTAAGGTTTGCAGACAGTGAAGAAAAACCATCAATGGGATATTTATATGAGGCAATGGATAAAGCAAAAGAAGCCATCAAAACAAGGTTGAAAAATAGAATGTCTCAATATGGACCATATATTCGGGTAATTGATGCTAGATGAGATAAACAACTTCATAGTCCATTACATGCAACAGGATGTTTTCTTAATCCTAGAATATTTTTTAGGCCTTCTTTTTCAAAACAAAAGGAGGTAACTCGAGGTTTGCTTAGCACAATTACTAGATTGATTCCTGATTGTGATATTCAAGATATCATTAGTGGCCAAATTGAGGAGTATAAGAAAGCAACTAGTGATTTTGGCATGTCCCTAGCTATTCGTCAAAGAGAAAAGTTAAATCCAGGTAACAACTTTTATTTTTTACAATATAATGTCTTTTTTTATCTATAATATTTGATTTATTCAAATTTTCTTATCTAGTTTCATGGTGGGAGCAATTCGGCAATGATACTGAAGAACTTTAAAAGTTTGCAATTCGAGTTCTTAGTCAATGTTGTAGTGCAACTGAGTGCGAAAGAAATTGGAGTGTATTTGAATACATCCATTCCAAAAAGCGAAATAGGCTTGAGCACAAGAGATTAAATAATTTAGTATTTGTTCGTTATAATCTAAAGATTCAACAGAGGTAAAATATCAATACTATTATATTAATAATTATTTTCTATTACATTGCTATTAATTTTTTAATTTCTTTCGTGTTTATTCTTTGTAGGAATTTGAGCAAAACAAGATATGCTTTAGATCCCATTAGCCTTGATAACATTGACCTATTAAATGAATGGATTTGTGAAAAACTCAATCTTCTTGATGGAGAGGATATAAGTTGGGAGAGTATTGAAGCACCTTTGTCTACTTTAAATTTAGATGATGAAGAGACATGCTTTAATGAGGAGAATGAGCTTGGTGGAAATGACCAACTATTGAAATGTCTTGTTGATGACTTTCCTTATATTCCACCGCAAGATCAAGATCCTTATTTTTATATTAATGATGTAGAAGATGTTTGATGTATATTTCTTTTATTTTAGAACATTTTACTTTCATAATATTTTGGAATTTTAGAGATGTTTTTAATTATGAGATTATGTTTGTTTGACTTTGTATTTGTATTGTATAATTTAAAGTTCATTTATCTTGAATTTTAATTATACAACATTACAACTGTCATGCGACAAAATAGTGATCGCACATGAACCAGCTAGAGGGAGGGACGTGATTCTGTGGTTACCTTTTGGCGTCCGGATATATAATATGATATTTTGTGCGCATGGTTAAAAACAAAGAGGGTAGAAAACTAAGACATTCATATTAATTAGTTTATATACTTGTATATATATATATATATATATATATATATATATATTCTTATAGTTGACCATGACCATGCATGGTGCATGACAGTTGTGTTGCCATTATCATCCTCCACTACTTGATGGAGACCATCCTTGATGCTTACTCATAAATGAACCCCTCGAGTGGAAGGGCAAAACAAGTGTGTGTTTCTTTTGTGGTTGGATCTCTAGCTAGCCCAACTCTAGCTGGATTTGTATTTTTGAACCATTGCCCTACTCTGAACGAAGCATCTGCAGTTTCAAATTGCAATTGCAGCCCCTAAACATTTATTAAAGTAACAAAATCATCCTGTCATTTCAGCTTAATACCAACTATTAGATGAAAAGAAATTTACATGCACCCAAAGCATTTTGGATAGCAGCACTGTGTACTTTTAGGTTATTTACTCTGATTTTTAAATTCTTATTCTGGATGGTATAATCCTATTCCAAGATTAATTGATTTTGATTTCTTATATAAGGACAAAATTGAAAGAAGAGACACCAAAATGAAAAAAATATCAAACATGAATGGAACATAAACAAATCAATGATTAATTGATTTTCATTTTCATTATTGCATGAAAAAAAAATCAATGAAGACAAATCTAACCCGACTTAATCTCATGTTATTGAACCATTTTTTGAGTAATTAAGTTGATGAGTTGGTTTGTGGGTGTTTCAAAAGTATTAATGATGTTTTTTTTTTGGTTAAAATAACTAAGAGTTTTTTTTTTTAAAATAACTAAAATAACTGAAAGTTGTTTTTTAAAAAAAAAAACAATAAGTGCGGACAATAAGTAATTAGCCCCTTCAAAATAACGCGTGTGAGCCATGGGACCGAGAGTCTATGATTTTTTTGGATATCTTTTTACTTAAGACTAAATATAATTATTTTTTTCTAAAAAAACATATTGATTTCAATTGAGTCTATAACTCAAGCACAAGTTTAACAGGTTAAGTCACAACATAATTTTAATGTTCTTTCTTAAAAATTTTAAATTTATATTTTAATTAATATCCATCCTCTTGATTATTTTTTCATGTTTAACCTCTTTAATATATAGATTTGTTTTTAAATGGTATCATGTGTATTTAGTTTTTCAAATTATTATTCTAATTCATTTATATGTTTTTTGTCTATATAGATTAACTTTATTTTTGATAATTAAAAAAAAATGTTTTTAAATAATATTTCTATATGCAGCCTTACATAATTTTTTTTATTCAATAGATTTAATGTGTGTCTATTTCTATTATCATTGATTGAATAAAAAACTAAATTTGACAAATAAATTCAGTAAACATAACTAATTAAAGATCATGCTAGATAAATTAAGCATCTTAATTTATATTTGTTTCTTGGTTCTTGCAAATTTATTTGAATGATTTTTTTCATTGTGTATTTAACTCATGTAATTTTTAATTTATTTGATTTCTGCATGATTTTTTTATATAATTTTTTATCTATAAAAAATGTTAAAAAAGTAAATTTATATAAATTGTTTTTTTAAAAAATATTTAGCCCACGACAGAGTAATAACTGCAAGGGCAAGCATGAGCACCTTTCGTCTGAATTTAATGAGGAGAGAGAGGGCAAAGAGGTCCCAGATAGGTTTTTTAATTTTTAATTTTATTAAATATACATAGGCTTTTATCTTTAGCTCTAAAAGTAAAAAGGGCACCTCCCCTACCCACCTATCCTCTCACACCCTTCGCCCTATGAGCTTTGATGTTAACTCATGATATTTCGTGACTGTTTAGTAATTTGATTGATTTTATTTTTTAATATATTTTTTTCTTAAAAATATATTAAAATAAAAAAAATAATTTAAAAAAAAATAATTTTGATATTAATATAAAAAATAATTTATAATAAAAATTTATAATTTTTTCAAAAACATTTTTAAAACATAATAAAACACTCCATTCCTGGGAAAGTCTTGGTAATTGTTTCTCACGACCTGTTCTCGTGTATAACCATGCTTCCACTACGCTGCTTAATACACGCGCGCACGCGAACCTCGACATGTGAAAACAAAGCAACCTCGTGATTCATAACTGGTTAAGGTAGATTAACAGTACTTTTGTTTATTCTGCTTACCACCCACCAAAATTCGAGTGCCTCTTATTCTTGAAGAAAATAATGAAGTGGTAGAATGATTGAAGTTGGCATTTTATGCATTTAAAACTACTACCATACTAACTTACTGCCCCTCCGGTTCATTATGTATAGTAATATGGCATTACTTCTTTGCAACATCCCACCCTTACTCAATATGAGATAAGTGCGTGCGTGCGTGCGTGCGTGCGTGTGTGTGTATATATATATATATATATATATATCATAGTAAATTATAGGAAAAAAAAATAAAAGAAATATGTGAAGAAAGAAAAAGGTTTATTCTTTTGTTCAAAACTCACAACTAAAATTAGACTTGTTATAAAAATATGTTTAGTGTATAAATATGCAATGTAATAATAATATGGCAACTTGAAATCACAACAAAACGAGTAACATGCTTACTAAACAAATATATAAATTTACATGAATGATTGAATTACAATGCTAACAAATAATCTGTTTAGGTGTACTCTTATATAAGGTGTAATGAATCAAAGAAATAGTGCTTGGCTATCCATTAATAAAGAATGAACCTAAACTCTAGATAAGGATTAAATTGAGAGAGAAAACAAAGTTATAGAACTAGAAGAGCAATTTTGAAATATCAGGTGAAAAAAGAGTGTCAAATTCTGTGAAAATAGTGCATAGTTAACTAACTTCAAACACTTTTCTTCAGCCTTATAGACAGCCTTAGGAATCAAATGGTTGGTTGATGATGTGTTTTTACTAATAGCTTTGATTACCCACCATAGCACTAGAATTAATGTTGAATGTTATCGAGTTTAAATCAAGTGACTTTTAAGGTTGCCTGGTATTCTTGAAAGAGTTTTGGATAAACTGATCCAATTCTAGCATTTGTGGTCGGCCAAAAAAATTAGGCTGGAAGAAATAATTCTTTGTGGATATCAAACCTCTGCCCAAATTTCAGATGACCAAAAAACACTTTTCTAGTTCAAAAATTACCTTAAAGTAAATCCAAGCCTGAAAAAAGTTATTAATTAGAAAAAAAAAAAAAAGTTAAGTAAATGAATGGCAACGAAGAATGGTAATTACAACACATAAACAAAATAATTAGTCACAGTATCTAGTAATTAGAAAAATCAAGAAACTTTAAAGAGATAATGGTAGAAAGAAGAGAAGAAGAGAGTAATGCTGTCGATGGATTTGTTTGATAGAAGTGTGGAATAAAAAAGAGAGAGAAAGATAATGGGAAGAAAATAAGAGAGTGGAATTAGTATCTATATATGAATTTTTAGCACTTGTATATGGAAACTTGCAAGGGTAAGAGCACTAATTAACTCGATCCCAGGTATTTTTTGGTGGCAAATTGAGATGCATATATAAGATCCTAAGTAAATCGGGTTTGAACCTCTCTCATTAGTCATCACCGCGCTCTCGATGGCAAACTAATTAACTCGATCGTTCACAAGGAGCTAGCACTACTTAACCAAATATATATATATATATAGAAAATTTTCTATTTATATACAGCACGAGAGCTGAAAGTTGACTTTGATAATTAATTTCAAGTTTTCAACCCTCCATCCATATGCCGAGAATAAACAATATTCCAGAGTTGATTAACGTGGGATGGGTTCTAGTCAGCTGTAAAGTCAAGATCGTATCGATTTTCTTAGATGAGCATGCAGTGAGGTCAAGTAATTATTCTGTTCCTGCATGCTCTTAATTTCTTAAACACTTACCAATAATGATCAACCATATATTGGGACGGTGATTTAGAAGAAATTTGGGGGGCATCAAGGCGAATTTCTAATCCCATGAGGATGAGGGTCATGAGATTAATTAGGAGGGCGCCAGGTCGGTCTGTTTACCCCCACTACTTTCTCTTTTTTCTTCTTCTTCCTCTCTCTCCATTCCAGGACCAGCACACAAATTAATCGAGGCATCAAAGTCAGAGCTAAAAACCTAACTTGTCCCTTCTCTAATCACAACTGGCCTATGGATAAAATTGAAGAAACCCAAAAATAGCCATAATGATGCATGTGACTTGAAAGGAAAGAAAAAAACACAGAGAGAGAGAGAGAGAGAGTGCTTCATCTCAAGCCGATATTAGATCGAGCTCACTCCCTAATATATAGAGAAAACCCAGATGAAAAGGACAAGCTCACATGAGCCGAACCAGATCATCCATGGGCCCCTGTGCGCAAATCCTCCCTCAATTCTCAATCCCCTGGGTCTTTCTTTCACAGCAGAAAGAGGCAAGAAAATATTTCTGCTTCGTACTAGCTTGTAGAGAGAGAAGAATTTAGGAAACTATAACTGGAAAGCAAAAAACCCTCATACAGCACGCTCTCTCTGCGGTAGCTAGGTCAACCACATGATGAACAGCTTGCCTTCTTTTCTTTCTAATATTGAATTACCATATGACCTGTCTTGTTTAGGGTTTTGAGTGTTTTATTTTTATTTATTTTTATTTTTAGTCAAAGAAGAAGGCACCGACTCTTTGGTTTGTACTGAACAAGATGATTGCTCCCCCTCTGCTTCTCTTGTCTGTTGCCTCACAGATTATGAAAGAGAAAATCTTCTAAACAAGAAACCAAATCTTCTAGAGCAGGTGAGGTAAGGCCTCGTTTGTGCTCAATATTTCTCTATAAAGTCGTAACCCCACCTTTGTTGTTCTTTCCTCTCCAATCATCATTTCTATTTGGGTTGTTGGATTTCAATTCATCAAGATCTAGTGTGATCATAAGAAGCTCGTTGTGGGCCATCATGAACTTCGTTGAAGGAGAAAGACGGGATTTTGATAAAGAAGAACTGGGACAGGAGAAACAAGAAGGAGAGGTAGTGATGGCAAGTAAGCTCCTCTTTTCTTCTCCTTGTACACCATCTTCCTCTACCAAGTACACAAATTTTCTTCCCGGGAACCAGAACCTGTGGCCTGGTTCATTTGATCAGTCACAACAAGATAGCGAAACCCAGCTACCATCTCTCAGTTTTGATAAGAAGCTAGAGCTCATGGAATTATCACTTGGAAATAACAACGAAGCTGATCAGAGCACTAGTGCTGGTGCTGTTGGCGGTGCTAGTGAGTCTATTGAGAGAGAGCACATGTTTGACAAAGTAGTGACCCCAAGTGATGTAGGCAAGCTAAACCGTCTTGTTATACCAAAGCAACACGCAGAGAGGTACTTCCCTCTAGATTCTTCATCGAATGAAAAAGGCCTCCTCTTGAACTTTGAAGATCGGAACGGCAAGCCATGGCGGTTCCGGTACTCTTATTGGAATAGTAGTCAAAGCTATGTAATGACCAAAGGTTGGAGCCGGTTTGTGAAAGAAAAAAGGCTTGATGCAGGCGATATTGTGTCGTTCCAACGCGGTGTTGGTGAGTCAGGCAAGCATCGTCTGTTCATAGACTGGAGACGCAGGCCTAATGCACCAGATCCAACAACATTCTCACATTTAGAGCTCCAAAATCAGCAGCACTTTCCACAGTCAGTGCGGTGGGGCAGGCTGTACTCCATGCCCCGATCTAATGTATCCATGCAGCAGCCTCAATTGCGACATTTGAATTACAGCATTCACCCGTATCAACAACAGGCACACCAGAATCGTAATCATCAGAATCATTGCCATCAACCGGCTACGCTTAGGTATGGCAATTCAGAGCAGTATTACTTAAGGTCACCAGAGACACTTCAAATTGCGGCAATGCATCGAGAAGCTGGAGGAAGTCATGTCCCGCTGGTGATAGATTCAGTGCCAGTTGTTCATGGCGAAACTGTGGGGAAGCGGCTGAGGTTGTTTGGTGTAAGCATGGATTGTCCTACACAGGATCATGATCAGTCATCTTCGATAACAATGACACATGGCACAATGGGTTCATTCTCTCCCCATTTGGCTTCCTCTTCTCTCCCTCCTCTCCAATTAAGGGTACCAACAAGTGCCCCAATGCAAGCTGAGTTTTCAAAGAAAGGAAAAACTTCCTTATCTTTTGATCTGGATCTTTAATCACATACGAAGATACACCCTATCTTTTGTTCCTCCACATCTAATTTCTCAATATGGGTACTAGATTTTGGTAACAGGCTTTCAAGAAATTCTCAAGTTTTAATTAGGCTTCTTTGAGTTTCTTTTCTGTTGATTGTTTAAATGTTGGGCAGCACATTAAAAGATGAGGTTTTGGGTATATTGTGAAGTTCAATGGATGAAAGAAAGAGTGGTGCAAGAGATGTGGAGTATGAAAAATGCTTTCAATTGTGTATAACACATACATACATATATATATATATATATAGAATATTTCCATCAATGTTTTTCTTTTGGAGACTAATGACTTAACTTATTGCTATATATTTACTCTATACATGCAATGGACTACCCCCCCAGTTTGTTTGGGTTAATTTCTGTTCCCTCTTTAGCTATCAACCTCAAGTTTAACCTCTCTCTTGATGACAGCATTTATGGCACATTGCTAGAGAAAGGATATAAAGTGGAAACCTCTTTCCTCTATTTTGTTTGTATTCCCTCATTGGGTTGATATTCTTGGTGCTGCTTAATTAAGTTGGCCATTGCAGGTCCTGCGCAGAAAGTTTTCAGCAGCTGTAAAAAGTTAGCTTCTGTATTCTTACTCTCTTTTTCTTCTTCTTTTCATTTTAATCAACTTCTCTACATCTTAAGAACTACTGTTAGCCTTGTTACATTTATTTCTCCGCAACGCATTATTTCTTTTACAGCTACCTTCTTGTCTGGATATATGGCAGCAAACACAAACAAAAACTGCTTTTGTGTTGAAAGAGATTTATCATCAGCAAGGTATCATGCATGATGCCACCGAGTCTCTTTAAGCGGTCATCAAATCCTTTGTTTAATGTCTTTTGAAACCCATTTTGCGTATGGAAATCTGAGGCTAATTAGGAAAGCACTGTATTCTGTGTGTACTGTGTGTTTCGGTTTTTATATGATGGTTACATTGTATATTTTATGGTTCTTAGTTTAGAATCTAGCTTGCTCCAACATTGCTTAATTACATCGGCTACCCTTTCTAACAACAAACTGAAAAGCTAACGGGGCCGGTCTTCAGCAACTTTATGTTTTTGTTATTGCAGAACCCAACAAGCATTAATTATTTGTTAGGTCCTTGGTTTGTTCTTGAAACTTTAAAACTAACTAATGTAGTGATTCTATAATTATTCTATTTACGACGTCTCAATCATGCATGAAAGAGTTATGAATCCTTGGATCTTGTTAGCCTTGTTCAATTTGATTGGGAAATTAATGATACACACGCTGCGTGAGTGCGTGCGAGTGCAGATGATGAATATGGGATTCAATATGCATCCTTCCTTGCATGATCGGCATGCATCCATCTTCACAATCCGTAACATTTTGTTGTGAGCTTTGGCTCTCTCTGTGGTCAAGATCCTGTGCTGTCATCTTGAAGGTACGTGCAATTACGTACTGCCTCCACGGATGGCTCCTGAAAGCTGCTTTTATGGTATGTACACTGCCAGCAAATCTTTTCCTAGCTAGTGCTTCGGCATTTTTGTTCATACTTCAAAACCTAGTTCATTTCATGATCATGTTCGAGAGAATATGTTCGGGAAGCTGCTAAAATATTCTGTTTCTAATTTCACAAGGGATCATTGAGCGCAAAAAACAGAACACTTTAAGACCCCCTGAGTCTTCAAAAATATTATAAATCCTTGGAATTGATTCTTCCTTTTATGGATAGCTTTTTCTGTCGGAAACTCTGCAATTTCATACCTCATGCGGTCACTACAAAATACCTACCGATCATAAAAGTAGAATCCGAAAAACATTTGCAAATAAATTAACTCTCAATTAGGGAAGAAAATGACTGTAATTAATTAATAAAAATGAGAGTGATAATCAAGAACACTACTAAAAAATCAATTAGATCAATTTATGTACATGTTTTGGTTGAAATATGTACACGTGCACCTGTTCTTTTACATGTAACTGTTAATTCGATGAGTACATGTGATTAATTATGTACATTGGTATGCTGAATTATTACTCCGGAGTCACGACCAATTAAACTAGTTGGAGCATTGATAGTTTAGAAAATAAAACGGCATTAATTAATTTGGTGAAAATGCATTTGAGCGAGGACACGTGTTTGCGGCCATTGACAATGCATCAATTGTATGGAAGCAACTGTTTTTCACTTACAGATTCATCGAATAAAAAATTTAAGCAGATAATTACCAATAATATTTGATAATTACTCTATATTCAATGCAAAATTGCTCCATAAACTACATAATTACATATTTCCTCTTCTTGGCAATGATGGGATATGATTTCTATCCATTAACAGAAAAGAGAGGTCATGTGAAATGGAATCAGAAAAAAAAAGAAGCTTGAACATTGGCCTACTTTATTTCATATATATATATATATATATATGCTTCGGCTAGTGCATGTGTGGCTAATTTTGGTTTTTTCGTGGATGACCGAGTCAGGTGTGAGGAGTTAGCTAGCAATCAGTAGTGCTAGCAACCAAATCCCATGAATAGATACTTCATGCTTCTTTCAGAATCACGTGAGCAAGTTTGAAATATTAGCAGAAAAGAATCTGATGCTTGATCATGATACATTATATATCCTAGTCATATGAATTTTAAGAGCTATATATCCACATCCAGACTAATGCAATCATCGATGTGTGTGTATATATATATATATATATATTTCATGTGACCTCCCTCAAACTCAAACCTCAGATGATAAGAGGGGAGTAAATCCAGATTCCAAAGTGTCTGGATAGCTATGATTAATGCAGCTGCTGCTGATATGTTTTAGTGGTAGAAAGGCATTCATGGTAACCATATATACTGCATGACATCATTTTTATGTTTTCACAGTTGTTGAGCTCATATCACCATGGGATTAATGGCGACATCGATCCCTGATCTCCATTGATTGTGCTATTAAATAATTAAGCCTTTCATGATGTTATTAATTAGCTATTGTTTATCATTTTGTCGCAGTAGTAGCTAGCAGATCGTGTATATATCGGTAAGTGATTTCTTCATTTACGTGGTTCTTGTGTGAACAATTAATAAGATGGTATTAATTGAGTGTGGCTGGTGCAGCTCTAAAGTACTGAATTGCATCTTACGATCTGATCATCCTCGTGCTGCACAAATCAGAAAAGCCCTTTACACTATACCACCATGGTGATATATTTTTTAATTCGAGGAATAGAATTGGCACCGACAGTTTCCCTAGCTACCACCTACCCAGCTAACCTACTGCAAAAAATTGCTGAGAAGCTCGTTTTAATACCCTACCTTCTGCATCCGGATCGGTGGTTTTGAAATATATTCCTAATTTAAGTTTCTTCTACAGTTAGATTACGAGGACGCAATCGTTGAACTCAGAGGCAAGCTCTAATTAATTAACCAGGATGTACGCGCGTCAGGGGCCGGGCTGCAACTGATCAATCGTCTTTGCCGTACGTACGAATGCGCCAAGAGCTAGCAAGCCAAGCTTTCTGATGATGCAAACCGCTGGCCCCTGCTGCTTGTAAGATCACATGTATCAGAGAGCACCTTCAAAAGAAAAGGACGGCATGCATGTATATACGTCCCGGCCACTTTTAATTACATTTACTGGTTACTGTTTGCCTGATTTGGCCTCGAACCTGTACACTTCTTTCTTTATATATGCTTTTATTCGGCTTTCCTGATCGAAGCAGAATTTCTCAAATGAATGCAAAATATTATATTATCACATGTGGGAATTATGCTGCCATATATATATATATATATATATATATATATAGGAATCACGCCACTAACTAGCGCAAGCTTTGAGACACGAGTTGAAAATCCACACTACTGTAGATGAACAGAAACAGCAACTAACACATGTAAATGGTGAAAACAGGCACATAGAGGTGCTCTGCTGATTTCCCTTAATTTGTCCATGTTTCAAAGATGTGGAGCTGGAGTCTACAGTAGCATGCATTTATTGAGAGAAAATTCAGAGCAGCCTGCGTTTACCATGGATGCACAATTCCTACAGCTGCATATATGAATGAATAGAAGGATGGTGGGAGATGCATGTAGTAGTTATAGCTATAAGAAAGGAAATGGGCACACTTAAAGATCCATTAGCAACTGGGTTCAATTATTGTCGTAAGAGATTCATTAATTTCTCTCACAGGATTCCTATGCTCCTCCCCAGCCAGCCTATAAATTAAAGACTACAGGATGTGTAGGTTAGGTTTAGTAGGCGTAATTGATGATGATAAAGAAGGAAGCTACATGCGTGAGGTAGCTGGTACAGAAGAAAGCAAAAGTGATTAAAGTTTTTTGTTTTTATTTTCCAGTCTCAAAATTAGGGACGGGGGTGATGTAGATGAAGCATGCATGGACCACGTTCTTGTTTCTGAGCATTTAATGGATCAAGTACCGCATGCCCTTCCTTTCTCCTCTCTCTGCTTCACCTCTATCTCCTCTCTCTGCTTCACCTCTATCTATCCATGCTCTCCTTTCTATAATATCAAAACAGCTTGCGAGACTGAGAAACCATTGCGCTTCCTCAGTTGCTATTCATCTTCAATTTACCGCAATCACTAGCTTGTACCTTGCGGGGGTGCTTGCCCACCCGTGTTAGCCTGAAGGCATTACGAAGAAGAAAAAAAGTCGGAGGTAGAAAACGACAGGGTTAGAGTAGTTCGAGGTTCAGCCATCGATTACTCCGACGTCGCACAAAACATACACAGAGTGATCCGATCGAGGCACCGCAGAATCTGTCCTAACTTCCGATGCTTTTTCAGCTTATATCGATAGAGGGTATAACTTTGCTTGCATCAGTGTTGTCATTCCTAGGCATCCTTAATCAAATTCATTAGCAAAAAGGTCTAGAGAGAAAATCTTAGGCTCGGCCCTAGCCTCGACCCAGCAGCCTAACCAAATTTTGACACAATGGAGGGCGTGAGAGAGTTTCTGTGGGCACATACTTGGCTTGATTGGAATGATATAATTTGTAAACAAGTAATAAAAACCATGATTATCAAGTCATTTACTGGATTCAATTAAATTAGTAATAATTTTATTTAAATTACATGGCACCAATAAATCAAAACATTAAATAAAAAAATTACATGGCACCAACAAATCAAAACATCAAATAAAAAAAACTCCCCGCCCTTCACAATAAAACTTTATCAATATGATTCAAAGCTGATTGCAAATTATTTGACGATGACATAAGAAAAGGTTGCATGGGTGGCAAAACAAGAAAACTAAAACTGGAGCAAGCATCCACCTATATCAAATAAATTTTTATTTAATTCAGAAATAAAATTTATTTAAAAAAACAAATAAAAAGAATTTAGGTATCCTAGTTAATTAAAAAATAATAATAAAACCAAGGTCATGCAAAAGCATGCAAAAACAAAAAACAGAACTCAATTTCCAACTAAATAAATTTTGAAAGATAAAATAAAAAAATATTAGCTCTTAAATATGATAAAAAAGTGAAAACCTCACGAAGCCATGTTTATTTTCAAACTCTTCAACCCGTGAAATATTAGATACAAGTTTAATGAATGTCAAATCCAAACAAATTAAATGGTGAAAAATTAAATTGGATAAAAACACTCTAATTTTTCAAAGAAAAAAAATTAAAAAAATAGGATTAAATCTATTAGGAGAAAAAAAAGGAGGGTGGAATAAAAAAATACAATTCAAAAAATTATCTTAGACCATAAAAATAGCAATTTAAAGAATGAGAATCTAATTTGGAAAGAAAAAAAAAAATGAGGATGAAAATGAAACAAAAAACTATTTCAATGAATTGTTTAAAAAAAGATAGAACCAAAAGCAAAGGGACTATATCAAAAAGAAATAGAAGTTATCACTATAAGTTGAAATAGCTGACACACCAACATATGCTCGGTACAAATCAATGGTGTTTTCCTATTAAATACTTAAACAACTTCACCCTTATTGATTAATAACACAAATATATTTTAATTTAAGAGTTAAATTATTCATCAAGGAAGTAAAGGTCTTCTTACTATCCAATAAATTAGAAAAATATGAAATGACCCTCCATTTTTTTTTGCTTTATAAATAGATTATTTTATTGTCCTTTCATTATATAAAAACACAAAACTAGCTCTTATTATAAGTAAAAAAACAAAATTTTGGTATTGTTTTATACCAAAAAAAAAAATTGATCACCCGTGTTGTCTCCACACAAATTAGATATTAGTAAAAGAGCTAAAACAACTCACTATATTAGTGTAGATTACTGTTCACGCACACCCAGATCCACTGTGGACTAGGATGCATGATCTGGTGTTTCAAATGTCATTTAAGTCTGGTGATTTGCTGCCACCGCTTTTCCCTTATTACCATATTTAATTGAAATTGAACAAACAATTTGCTTGCACTAGCGGTTACAACGGCGTCAGCGCAACACGGGGGGCGGGAGTTCGAATATCTTTAGCAGCGATTTTTTAGAACAATTAAATTTATAAGTATATTATTATCATCTGTATCCTAGAACTACACAGGAAAGACGCTTGACCGAGTGGTTACAGCGGCGTTAGCGCAATGCGGGGCGCTGGAGTTCGAAGCTTAGGAACGAAAATGAATTTTGAGTTCTGTTCATTACTGTTTGGAATGATTTTTTTTTTATCAGAGTATTCAGGTCAGCCTAAGCGCATCACAATAAATCTCTCAACTTACTTTTTTTTTTTTTTTACAATTTTCAGTGTTCATTGCTGTTTAATATTATGTTTTTCCCTTTTTTTATCATGGTTTTTTTATAATCGTAGTAACCGGGTCAGTTTACGCGCAATATGATTTTTTTCCCACTTATAATTTTTTTTTTATAACTTGGGTGTCCAAGCTAGCTAACTTGCACCGTAACTATTATTTTATAGATAGCCAAAAGAGATTGCAACTTCAAACAGTAATTAACAGTGATCTGAACTTTGGTTTTTGTTGTTCATTACTATTTGAAAAGGTGGATTGAACTGTGATTTTGGTGGGAGATGACAAGAGTGTTTGGAAATGCGTTTGAAAATCGCTTTTGAACTAATCTGAATTTTTTTTCTTTTTAATTTAAAAAAATAGTGTTTGTAGATGATTATGATGTGCTGATGTCAAAAATAATTTTTTAAAAATTAAAAAAAATATCATTTTGATGCATTTATAAACGAAAAACATTTTCAAAATAAACCTCAATCACATTCCAAACGGGCACGACATATGGTGGAGGTGAAAGGTAAAAGACGAATTGAACTGCTAGCTAAAATTTTCCTTTAAATAACATTTAATATATATGTGTTTTTTATTTTGGTCCTTATACTTTTAATCTTAAGTTTTATTTTAATTCCTTTATTTTTTTATATATATTTCTTAAATGGTTCTTATTTTTTCTATGTTTATATGTACATGCTCTTAGTTTTTGTTTTTTATTTTCATTATTTCCACTATCATGAAGGTTTTTTTATTTAATGTTAAAATTTTTATTTGTGTTGGTGATCATTTAAAATTTGATATTTATTATTTTTCTCTTTGTTTTATATTTTTTCTTCAAGTCATTTTTTTTTAGAATCTAATAATAGTTTTTTTGTTTTTCAATTGTTGTTTTTGCTCATATTTTTAGGTGTTAAATTTTTAATTATTAAGATAAGGCATTCAATGATAATAATTATTTTTTGTTAATATCCCAATCTTCTTGCTTTTTTAATAATAATGATAATTTTATTTTGATTATTTCATTCAAATCTACTAAATAGATAAATTTATATTGATTTGAAATTCATATATTTTATAAAAAACTTGCACTTGACAGGAGTTCTACACAAATTTATTATTTTGTCTAATTTATATCATAATAAAAAAATCTCACATGATGATTTTTTTAAAAAAAAATATGACATCACTTGCAATGTGGTGCAAGGTATGCGCTAATATATATATATTTTTAATGCAGATTTCTTTTTCAAAAATTTCAATAGCAAGATGAAGAAAATCGGCTTCTTTGATTTCTTCTCCACTGCTCTCTTTGATGGCTGTCTACCATATGATATCTATCGTATAACATGTGGTATATATATGGCAACTTCTAGATTTATTATATATTTTTTTTCATTTTGAACCTTATACTTTTAATTTTGAATTTTATTTTAATTCTTATATATATATATATATATATATATATATATATATATATATTTCATACATGGTTTCTATTTCTATCCATGTTTATATACACATGCTCTTAGTTTTTGTTTTCAATTTTTATTTGTTTCCACTATAATTAAGGTTTTTTTATTTACTGTTTAAATTTTAATATGTGTTGGTGGTCATTTCAAATTTAATAATTATTATAATTTTCTCTCTTTTTTTCCTTCAAGTCAAATAACTTCTTGAAATCTAATAATATTTATTTTTATTTTGTTCTTAATTTTGTTTTTAAATTTCTTTTTTGTTAGTATTGTTAGCTCTTGAATTTTCTAATTATTATAGATAAGACATTCAAAAGAATGATTATTTGTTAGTTTTGTTTTCTTTTAAGTATGTCAAATTAATTATATATTTGTATATTTATGTTATATTAGCATCATAATATATGTGTGTGTGTGTGTGTGACCTATATTTTTTTTTGAAAAAAAACATATATCTTTCGTTAACATCATTGATTGTGGTTTTGCTATCTACCAATTAAATTATTATCAAATTAGTTAAAAAAAACACCATTCATATTGTTTGGTTCATAAAATAATTCACTCATCTGTGCTAAAATTAAATAACTGTAATTTTACTATTTGTTAATTAAAGAATTCATAAAACAAATAAAACATACATAACAATCAATCCGTATATTACACGGAGCACATGGCTCATTTCAACATAATTTTTTCAATTCCAACTATACAATCTATCGATACAATAATTATCAAAACAGTTTTAACAGTAGCAACATTCAATCACTTTTAGAAAAAAAACAATTTCTAATATATTCCAATAATTACAATTTTACTAATTAAATATTAAAATATTCAGTTAAAAACGCCGATAAAATCATTCAATTATCTGCATAGAAAAAAGACTAGATAAAGTATTCAAAAATAATGATAATGATTATTTTTAGGTTTTTTTCTTATACATATGCGAGACTAATTATATGTTTTAATATTTATTTAATATTATCGTCTAAAAATATATAAAGAGAGAAAAAATGACCTAGGATTTTTTGAAGAAAAAAATTAATATCAGTATTCTAAAATACATTTAATATAATAATATGATGAATAAATCTTATAAAATAAAATAAAAATTGGTTTTTAATTTTAATTTTGTGCTCTTTTGTTTATGTTTATTTCTTAAAAACAATTACAATATTTTTATTTATAATATTTCAGATCTAATATTACTGGAGAGAAAAAAACAAAAAAAAAACTAGGTAGACAAATTTACCTAGATTGTCTACAATTAAAAAATATACAAACCAATTCCCATTTCAATTACAATGTTTCTTTTAGGAAGAAAAAAAAAATCATTCCTAACATATTTTATCTATTACAATTTTACTAATTGAATATTAAAATAACTAATTATAGCACGCAAAAAATTTAAGTTTATTTCTTAAGAAAATTATAATATTTTTATTTATAATATTTCAGATATAATATTACTGGGAAAAAAAAGGCAACTCATAAAAAAATAGATAGACAAATTTACCTAGATTATCTACAATTAAAAATTATACGAACTACTTCCCATTTCGATCACACTATTCCTTTTAGGCGGAAAAAAATTATTTCTAACATATTTTATCTATTATAATTTTACTAATTAAATATTGAAACAACTAATTACAGCATGTAAAAAATCAATTAATTTTCTACATAGAAAAAAGCACAGCACAACACGCGGGCAAGAATACCGGTATTCCTATATAAAAATAGTTATACTCTAAAACACCTGGCGAAAAAAAAGTTTTTCTTCTAAGGGCAAAATTGAGTGACATGTATCCATTTAAACAATTCTTTCCTCATCTCTATTACTTTTTCAAAAATATATATATGAAAAAATTGATTTCCATAAAAATAGAGAAAAGGAAATTTTTAGATTTTTTATTTTAAGTAATAAAACACAAACAAGCCATTACTAAAAAAATATTTATATAACTTTTGGTTTTACTAAAGAATTCGAAAATAAAATTTCAGGTACTTGGTCTCTAGAAATCTGAATAACGCATAAGCATCTCCTTTCGATCTCAAAAAAATAATTGTGAATTAGAATGGAATATGCTTACGATCATGAATGGTTAGAATTTTGAAAATATTTTTTTGTCATTAACAAAAAAAACGCAATCATTCAAAAGAAAATAAGAAAGATATTCCCGTACAGTTGCTTTCAGAAAATTGAAGGTCCATATTATTTGGGCTCATGCCCCAAACATATATGCATGTGAAGTGGGGAACGTTGCAGAAAGCATACAACGGAGGTGTTAGAGTATAGAAGAATATTCTAGAATAGGTAATGTGTATAAATAGAGAAGTGCATACACAACAAATGTATGCAAAACAGAACTTAATACAATACAATTTTAAATTTCAGTTTCCCTCTCTTTTCTCTCTTCTCCCTCTTCCCTTCTCTAAACTAATTCTTCTTTCTCTTTCAATTATCTGCAAACTCTCAATCCTAACATGGTATCAGAGCTGTTTTATGCTAGCGCATGATTTAATCCAATCTTCCGCAAGCTGATCCTTCAATGGATCATTCAAAAAAAAAAAAGCAGCAGCAGAGCAAGCACCATCGTGCATCGTAAAGAGGATTGCACAATTGAGCAGCAGAGCAAACACATAACTTCTTGGTCCTGTAAGTTTACCTCAATACAGTCTTCTGCTTCTGCAAATTTGATGTTTCTTTAAAGAGTCTACCGCAACACACACACAAAAATCATAATCTAGTCTCAGTAATACTCTCAACTCTTTAGTCTTTGTGCAATAAATTACTGGATTCAAATTTTGCACAACAAAAGTGAAGCTCAAACAGAGCAACAGCAGAGTAAAAAAAAAAAAAAAAGAGCAATCGAGGGAGAGGAGAATTAATTTACCAGAGGTGTGGGCAGTCTTCAGTCCTGGAGTCTCTGGCACGGTATTTGGCGTGAGATGGTGGTTCTGGATCAACGTTGTTGTGAGTGGAGATTGAAGCTTTGGCTGCATCCACGTCCAAACCCTTGACCTCAGCATAGCTCTCAGCATTCTTGAGCAAATCCATGATGCACCTGGCAGACTTGGCAGGCCAGCGTCCTTGTCTTGCAAGACTTGAATCACCAGGACATGCTTCTGCGAAAGATGCTATTTCATCTGGATGCAAGGGTCTTTATCCGTTTCAACAGAGATCAAAGAAAGGCTGGCAAAATGAAGTGAATCGATTTGGCAGAGAAGAGATGAGGCTGCGGCGTGGCTGAGAGAGGAATAAGCTGTGAAAACCTAGATTTTATGTTTTGGTGTCGTGATGTCGTTTGTGTGTGTTGATGTCATTTGTGTTTTGCATACATTTGTTGTGTGTGCACTTCTCTATTTATACATATTACACTATTCTAGAATATTCTTCTATACTCTAACATGTTAGGATGATGAATCCTTACTGAGAAATAAGATCAAACAGATTGGGTTTGATAATCAAGCTAAGCATCACTGATTGAAGTGTGCGAGAGAGAGGGAGAGAAGAGAGAAAAGAGAGGGAAAGGAAATTTCAAAAGTTTGTATTTAGTCAATGTTTCCACACCCACATCACGTGACTATCAGTGCATATTTATAGGCACTGTTACATTATACTAATATGTGTATACTCTACGTATACTCTAACATCCCCCCTCAATCCCATGCCTTGGTAAACCAAGCATGAGATTGTTACAATGAATTCGAAATAAAGGAGCACTCAATCCCTTTGTGAGAATGTCTGCAAACTGCTCCTTGGAAGACACAAATTGAACAGCCAACTAATTTCCAGCTACTCTTTCACGCACAAAATGTATGTCAATTTCAATATGTTTTGTCCTCTGATGTTGAGCAGGGTTGAAGGATAATGCTATGGCAGAGAGGTTGTCACAGAACAAGACTGGTGGCTGATCAATTTGAATGTGAAGGAACACCATTAGCTGTTTAATCCAGTCAAGCTTAGCTGCTGTGGATGACAATGCACGGTACTCAGCCTCTGTTGAAGAACGGGACACAGTGAGCTGTTTCTTAGAGGACCATGAAATAGGATTTGACCCAATGAAAACCACCAATCCAGTGGTTGATCTTCTGTCATTTGGATCCCCTGCCCAATCCGCATCACTAAAAGCTTTAAACTCCAAAGACCCACACCGATAAGAAATTCCATGACTGACAATGCCCTTTAAATACCTCAGAATGCGTTTGACAGCCGTGTAGTGAATTACCATAGGACTTTGCATAAATTGACATACTTGATGAACTGAGAATGCAATATCAGGACGAGTGAATGTCAAATATTGTAATCTCATGTTAGGATTGAGAGTTTGCAGATAATTGAAAGAGAAAGAAGAATTAGTTTAGAGAAGGGAAGAGGGAGAAGAGAGAAAAGAGAGGGAAACTAAAATTTAAAATTGTATTGTATTGAATTCTATTTTGCATACTTGAAATGGTGTTCTATGCCTTAACGATCAAAGACAGAAGTCTTCTTTTGAAAGAAATGAGGCATGAGCTTCTCTTCAACTGTTTTCAACATTCCAAGAGGTTAGCAATGGTGGTGGGAATTGAACATAAATTCCAGTTTTAAAGTTGGGGTTGGATTATATGTGCTGCTTGAAAAGTGGGTTTACCATTTTCTTCTGCAGATACTTGTGGATGTCTTTGTTGGAAACCTTATGTCCGTGTTTTTCTTCGTTCAATTATCGAGGCTGTTGCTAAACACATCAATTCAAATCTCCAGGTTAACGTTTGCTTCAGTATCAATCTGCTTATTTCTTTAATATACTTCTTGAACTTGAAATTGAGGCCTTAATAGAAATTGCCATGTGTGCTACTCCTTGTTGTTTTGGTTCAAGCTCATGATGGAGATTACCTGGGGAGAGGTTTCAATTCTAATATAATATAATTATCTAAAAAATTGGTTTCATGTGTAAATAATAATTAACGGGGGTGGATGCAGACATAGTGGCAGAGGTTTGGGTTTGTGTGATCATTCTCTACTTGTTGTACAATATTTGAAACTAGAATCCTAGTCTTATCTATATGGATTGATCAGAAAATAAAATTCAATATTTTGCACTTGCAAGAAGTTAGAGTTATTCATATGGGGGAGTTATTATGAGAGAATTGGGTGAAACAGATGTCTGAGATCATTGAGGAGAGATAGAGAAAAGTTGTTTCAAGTCACTGCAAGCAAATTGAACACTACTGTTACACTTTCAGCTTCTATAATCTTCTACGCATTGGTTATTGTTTAATGCATAGCTTGAAGTTTGGTTTAAATTAACTCTTCTGAATATTCCTTTGTTCAGGTTTGGGAATTTCCATTTTCTGTAACTTTCATCATTGATTTATTTGTTTTATCATCCAACACAGTGGCATTAAAAGGTTAGATAAATCATTTGTTGACCTGTACAAGTATGCTTAACCTTCATTCATCAGTTTTTATGGTGGGGTGAAATTGATGTTCTTCTACTACACGGCCACAAGATGTGCACTCGGTTATGCAGCGGTTTGTGGTTGTTATTGTGGCGCAGTGAACTTGTGTGGTGGAGCACTTCATTTTTTGGTAGTGATGGTGCGAAGAAGAAGAAGAAGAAGAGAAACAGGAAACGAGCAAAGCCTCATGCTTCTATTGTTCTTCGTTTCTGTGTTTTAATTCACAAATATCATCAATATAATTCCAATGAATTTTCAATTTTTTCTACTTTTGGCTTTTCTACATAAATAGCTACTCAATCGATAAAGCAATAGATATAGTTATTCCGTTGGAGAAGGAAAAGGCAAATACAATTGCTAAAAATACACACCCTGTTTGGTAGTGTGGTTGCGGTAGCTTTTCAAAGTGCTTATCGTGCTGAAATATATCAAAATGATATTTTTTTATTTTTTAAAAATCATTTTAAAAATCAGCACATCAAAATGATCTAAAACACACAAAAACATATTTATTTAAGCTAAAAAAAAAAATCAAATTTCAGCCAAAAAGCAATGGGATCCCAATGCCAAACGGGCACGCAGTTTTTAACTTTGCCTTTTTAGATGGCTTATCCGTTGGAGTTGCTCTAATAATTCAAGTGCAATAACAACCACATAAATGCAAGGGAATCAATTTTATTAAAGAGCTTAATGGTTTAGATTGGAAGGCACTGTATATGCTTGTTTCGTGCACCCCATCTCTTGAAAGTTAATCTTGGAGCTCTACTGATACCAATATGACCATTTGTTCTAGTTGTCTGATCTATCTCTATTTTTTCAGTTCCTATGCACATATGCTATGAATTAGAACAACATAGTACTTACTGTAGAACAAATGCTATGAATTAGAACAACATAGTACTTACTGTAGAACAAATGCTATGAATTAGAACAACATAGTACTTACTGTAGAATTGTTCTGTTCTACTCACTTAACTATTTGTTTTTTTCAATTTCATCCACTCAGATTACGCTGACAGGAATTTAAACTTTATCATTTGTTTTGTTGCACACGCTGTTCATTTTTTTGTGGTGGCGGAAAACTTCACGACGTTAAAAATGATTTCTGATTTTGCATAATTGAATTTAATTGTATCAATTAAAAAAAAACAGAGAATAGATTAAAAAGAAACTAAAGGGTGTGGGGAATTCACTGTAGTTCCCCACACAGAGCACTGTGGATTTCCACAGTGCTTTCCTTTTTTTTTTTTTTCATTACGTTTCATTTTTTTTTCGTTTCTTTCTTTGTTTTCGTTTTTTTTATTTCTTTTTTTTTTCTAATTATTTTTTTTCATGAAATATTTTTTTTATTGGTTATATTTTTTTTCTTTTTCTACTTATATATAATTTTATTTGTTTTTTATAATCGGGGTATTTGAGCTAATTTAAGCATATCACAATTAATTCTCGGATCTAATTTTTTTTATAGTTTTTTTTTTCATTTTTTCTGTTTTTTTTTTCATTTTTTTCTGATTATATTTTTTTTCATTTTTTTCCATGAAATTTTTTTTTTCAGGTTATACTTTTTTTAATTTTTTTTCTTTTTGCACTAATATATATATATTTATGATCGGGGTGTCTAGACTAGCTTAAATGCACCATAATTAATCCCCAGATCCAATTTTGTTTAACTGTAGTTCCCCACAATTTCTACAGTGCTTTCCTTCTTTTTTTTCCGATTACGTTTCATTTTTATTTATTTTTCTAATTATTTTATTTCTTTTTTTTGTTTCTTGCTTTTTTTTTCCTTCTTTTTTCGAATTATTTTTTTTTTCATGATTTTTTTTTTCTGGTTATATTTTTTTGCTTTTTCTACTTATACATAATTTTATTTGTTTTTTTATAATCGGGGTGTTTGGGCTAATTTAAGCACATCACAATTAATAATCGGATCTAATTTTTTTTTATAGTTTTTTATAGTTTTTTTTTCTGATTATATTTTTTTCCATGAAATATTTTTTTTCTGGTTATACTTTTTTTTATTTTTTTTTCTTTTTGCACTTATATATATATATATTATGATCGGAGTGTTCGGACTAGCTTAAGTGCACCAGAATTAATCCCTGGATCCAATTTTGTTTTATAACCAGGGTGTCCAGACCAGTTTATGGGTACCACGACTAATCCTCGGACCCATTTTTTTTCTAAAGTGTTTTCCCGCTGATATATTTTTTTCCTTTTTTTTCTTATACTTTTGTTTTGTTCACTTATACATTTTTTTTTTAAAAACCGGGGTCTACGGGCCAGCTTAAGTACACCACGACTAATTCCCGGAACAAATTTGTTTTTAAAACAATATGGATTGCTACAATGCTTTCACACTTATATTTTTTTTCTTTAACTTATATTTTTTTTTATAACCATGCTCTATGGGCCACCTTAAGCGCACCACGACTAATCCCCGGATCAAATTGTTTTTTGATAACCAGGATCTCCAGGCCAGCTTGCGAGCATCACGACTAATCCTTGGACCAATTTATTATTTTTTTAATTTTTTTTCCTTATACTTTTTTTTGTTCACTTATACATTTTTTTCCTTATGCCCGAACCAAAATGTTTTTTATAACTCAGGTCTTCGGGTTAGCTTAAACACACCACGACTAATTCCTGGATCGATTTTAAAAAAAAAAACAATATGGATTGTGAATGGTGTGGTGAAAGCACTGTAGCTCCCCACATATAGCATTGTTGATTGCAACAATACTTTTCCCGCTACAATGTTTTTTTCCATGTTTTAGTTTAGCTTGGCAGCAAGCTGCAGTCTCTCATGGAGGCTTTTTTTTCTCTGTTTTTGTTCTCTTTTGTTAATAAACGAAAGTTGTTCAAAAAAAAAGTTTTTTTCCATGTTTTTTGCCTCTTTTTTTTTTTGTTTTTTTTCCTTATTATGTTTTTTTTTTCTTATTATATTTTTTTTTGTTTTTTTCCCCAAAACATTTTTTTTGCCTGCTATATTTTTTTTCTTTTTCCACTTATATTTTTTTTGTTTTTTTTAATTAGGGTATCCGAGCTAGCTTAAGAGCACCACGATTAATCCCCAAATCTATTTTTTTTATATAACCACAGTGTCCATGCCAACTTATACGTACCACGACAATCCCTATACCCATTTTTTTTTCCTAAAGTGCTTTCTCGCTGGTACATTTTTTCTCTTTTTTTCTTATACTTTTGTTTTGTTCACTTATATATTTTTTTTATAACCGGGGTCTTCGGGTCAGCTTAAGTACACCACGACTAATTCTTGAAGTTAATTTTTTTAAAAACAATATGGATTACTACAATTCTTTCACGTTTATAGTTCTTTTTTTTTGTTTTTTTTCACTTAAATATTTTTTTTTATAACCAGGATCTCCGGGCAATCTTAAGCGCACCACCACCACTCTCCGGATCAAATTTGTTTTTTGATAATCAGGGTGTCCAGGCCAACTTGGAAGCACCACGACTACTCCCCGGGCGAATTTACTATTTCTTTCCTTATACTTTTTTATGTTCACTTATATTTTTTTTCCCGGGATCTCCGATCCAGCTTAAGAGCACCACGACTAATTTTTGAACTGATTTTTTTATATAAAAAAAATATGGATTGCTACAGTGCTTTCATGCTTATACTTTTTTTTTCACTTATATATTTTTTTTATAACCGTGTCTCTGTGCCAACTTAAGCTTTTGTTTTTTTGTTTGTTTTTTTTTCTTACTTATATATTTTTTTATAACCGGGGTCTCTGGATGAGCTTAAGCGCACCATGACTAATCCTCGGACCCTTTTTTTATAATCGGGGTGTCCGGGTTAGCTGATGCGCACCACGAGTTGTATAAATACGTATATACCCCCTATAAGACAAAAACCATGAATTGTTAGTGGGGTGTCTCAGTAATTTTACTTTTTTAGAAACTAAACTAAAAATTAAAAAATAAAAAACCAAAATACAAAATAAAAATTATACTTATTAAAACTAGACAAAAAAAAAATTAATCCCTGCAGCGGAGCGCGGGCTTATGGCTCATTATACACTAAAGCAAAAGGATATGTCTATTTTTTTATTGTTCATGAGGTGTGGAAAGTACATTTTTGTCCATGAGGTTTTTTAATTTTTTATCCTTGTTTTTTGTAGATTTGATGTTGGGATTCTAAACTTTTTTTTTCAGATCCTAAAATTTACAAGTATGGAGTTTTTGGAGAGAGAAAAGATAGTATTTCATTAGTCGTAGTTTTTCCATCGAATAACATGATCATGGTGTTAGTTTCTTTTGTGGTGTTTCTCTTTGAACATCTCTGTACATGTCTTCAATAGTAAATTGGAACAATTGACTATATTTTTTGGTGATACGATTATTAAGATTCCTTTTTAAAATATTTTTTATTTAGAAATATATTAAATGATATATATTTTTATTTTAAAAAAAAATGTTTTTTTTATTAATATATTAAAATAATATAAAATAAAAATATATTAAATTTAAAGCAAAAAATAAAAAATAAAAAGTTAATTTTTTATTAAAAAGGTTTTCAAGGGCAGTTCCAAAAAGCATGAATTGCTATTTTCATTTAGTTGGATTTTGATTTTGAATTGTTTTTTTTTATTTTCTTAGAGTTTAAATGGGTATATTAAGGTTATTGAGATATTTTCAAGCCTTTTATATAAAAATAAGTTAATATTTGAATTTTTAAAGTTCAATGACTCAAATTTTGAGTTTTCAGCAATGACTAAAACACCAAACAAAAAATAGATAGACGATACATTTGTTGGGGGAAAAAAAGCACAATGTGTTGTTCAAATAATTATAGTTCTTACAAAAACAAAATTCTTATTGCCTTTACTTTTATACAATAAATTGTTGTCAATCAAAAAAATAATTTTATTGTTGAAACAAATTTAAATTACATGAATGAGAAAAGTCGAGGGAAATAATGTTTTTCCACTTTGATTGTATATGTTTTCTTTTTTATTAATATTTTATTATCATATAATATAATAGAAAAAATGCCATAAAAAACTCCATCATTAACTTGTGATCAATATATTATTCTTATATCTGTAATGCATTTACGTCAAAAACTACCGGTTCATTATTTTTTTGTAAAAAAAATAAACTTTTTTTTGAGATTTTGACAAGTTTTTCTTACAAAATGTCAAAAAAAGAAGAGAATGTGCTTAATAAGATGAAGGGATTTTAATTAAAGCTATACATTTTTAATCCTTATATAAAATTGTTAATTTCTTTGTATATTTATTTGAATTGCTTTAGTTTAATCCAATAGAAAGCATAGCTATAAGAAGCTATTTTCTTAAGAAGAGTTTATACTAGAAAAATATGTTTTTAATTAAAAAAAATGTTACTTTTCTTATCAAAACCCATTTGTATTTTAATATAATTAAATAAAAAAATGAATAGCTTCCATGGTACAAGATTAAATATTTTCATATGCATCTATCTTCAAGCTTATCCTTTGTCTTTAATTAGCATTGATAATTTTTATTTTTTATTGACTTGTATAGTTTTCTATATGTTGTTTTATCAAACATATGCATAAACTTTTTAGTCTATAATTAATAATTTTGATGCTGATAGAAAACGCATTCAGTGTCTGCATTATTATTATTATTATTGTTATAAATACATATTAAATTATATTTATATGTATTGAATGTCCATTACTCTTGAGTTTAGTCTCTTGGATTTCCATAACCCTTGAGTTCATTCTCTTCTCCTATAAACAGACCACTTGTGTCTTGTATTCTACACACTTTGGAATAATAGAAGAACTCATAATAAACAAGGTATTTTTCTCTTGTCTCTTTTGATTATATTTTGATGTCTATGTTCTTCTATATGAATTATTTATTCTTTTTATAACACGTTATCAGCACGATGCTCTAACCAGCTTATATCAATTTTAATATATTTTCTTTTCATTATTGTAATTTATTTTTGGCAAATTTTCTTTCACTATTATTCATAGAAATAGATTTATAGTTCCCGAACAACGAGTATTATAAGTTCCTGAAGAATTAAATAAATTAAAAATAGTTCCTGAAGAACTACTTCATAAGTTCTTGAAGAACTAGTATCACAAGTTCCTGAAGAACTAAATAAATTAAATACAGTTCCTGAAGAACTAATATTTCTAAAGCTAAATAAATAGCAATCTTAAAGGACTGATTTTATTTTCTTTTCTTTTATATTCATGATTTTATTTAATAATTTATTTCTTGTTTTCATAGATAAAGATAATGTCAAATCTGACGAAACTTGAATTTTCCGCTCTCGATATCTCTGGAAATAATTATTTGTCATGGATCCTTGATGCCGAGATTCATCTAGAAGCCATGAATCTTGGAGAGACCATCAAAGAAGGAAATAACACATCCCTGCAGGATCGTGCAAAAGCAATGATATTCATTCGTCACCATGTCCATGAAGGATTGAAAAGTGAATATCTCACAATAAAAGATCCTCTGTTATGTGGCAAAATCTAAAGGAAAGATATGACCACCAAAAGTTTACCATACTTCCTCAAGCTCGTTATGATTGGTTGCACCTGAGGTTGCAAGATTTTAAATCGGTTAGTGAATATAATTCAGCTCTTTTCAAAATTACCTCACAACTGAAATTGTGTGGTGAAAATATCACAGAAGATCAAATGTTAGAGAAAACTTTCTCTACTTTTCATGCTTCAAATATTGTCCTGCAACAACAATATAGAGAGTGAATTTCAAAAGGTACTCGAAATTAATTTCATGTCTTCTTGTGGCTGAACAGAATAATGAGCTTTTGATGAAAAATCATCAATCCCATCCTACAGGTTCTAAACCATTCCCTGAAGTGAATGGAATCTTTGTCCAAAAGACAAGATGATTAAGAGTTTTTATTTGTATTAAAATATCTATGTTCTTATGTTTACAATAAACATTTTCAGTTTGGTTCAAGTTAAATAATAAACTTTGATTATCTTTTGAATAGTGACATGGCTTTTCATGATGGAGATTTATGTCTGGCAGACAGTTCAACAACGCACACAATTCTTAAGGAAAATAAATACTTTGAGTATTTGACATTAACCAAAGCTAATGTCACTACAATATCAGGTCCAGCAGACATGATTAAAGGCTCTGGAAAAGCTAATGTTGTGTTACCAAATAACACAAGATTGAGCATCAAAGATGCATTATATTCACCTGAGTCTAGAAGAAATTTACTCAGTTTTAAGGATATACGTGCTAATGGTTATCATATTGAAACAACAGATGAAGATAGAAAAGAAAATCTTTATATTACTGCACGTATTTCAGGCCAGAAGCTTGTACTTGAGAAACTACCTGCTTTCTCTTCCGGAATTTATTATACGATCATGAAATCTATTGAATCAAATGTTGTGATACACCAGAAGTGTTCCGACCCAAAATAATTTATGCTTTGGCATGATCGACTTGGACATCCAGGATCAATAATGATGAGATGAATTATTGAGAATACACATGGGAATCCTTTAAAGAACTTGAAGATTCTTTTACCAAGTGAAAATCCATGTGCTGCATGTTCTCAAGGTAAATTAATTACCAAACCATCTCCATCAAAGGTTTTTATAGAATCACCATCTTTTCTTGAAAGAATTCAAGGAGATATATGTGGGCCTATCCATCCACCATGTGGACCTTATAGATATTTTATGGTATTGATTGATGCATCTAGTAAATGGTCACATGTTTGTTTGCTTTCGAGTCGAAATATTGCATTTGCTGGATTAATAGCACAGATTATCAGACTACGAGCACAATTTCCTGATTATCCTATCAAGAAAATTTGACTAGACAATGCTGGTGAGTTTACTTCCCAAGCATTTGATAGTTTTTGCACTTCTATCGGTATTGATGTTGAACATCCTGTTGCTCATGTACATACTCAAAATGGTCTAGCAGAATCATTTATAAAGTGACTTCAATTAATTGCAAGACCATTACTTATGAAAACAAAATTGCCTACATCTGTCTGGGGACATGCTATATTACATGCTGCATCACTAGTTAGAATTAGACCAAGTGCTTACCATAATTATTCTCCTTTACAACTTGTTTATGGTATACCACCAAATATATTTAATCTATGAATTTTTGGTTGTGCGGTATATGTGCCTGTAGCACCCCTACAAAGGACTAAAATGGGTCCACAAAGAAGAATTGGAATTTATATTGGTTTTGATTCTCCATCTATTATTAGATACCTTGAACCTTTGATTGGTGATGTTTTTAAGGCACGTTTTGAAGACTGTCATTTTGATGAGAACATTTTCCCATCATTAGGGAAAGCAAATTCAGTGCCTGAAGCACGAGAAGAAATTACTTGGAATAACCCAAAGTTATCTCATTTTGATCCAAGGACAAATCAATGTGAACTTGAAGTTCAAAGGATAACTCATTTACAAAATATTGCAAATCAATTACCGGATGTTTTCACCAGTAGTGAAAAGGTAGTTAAATCTCATATTCCTGCTGTAAATGCTCCATTTAGAATTGAAATTCCTGAAGAGAAAAAGGTCAACATAGCAGCAAATGAATCTATATCACGCCTGAAGCGCGGAAGACCTATTGGAGCTAAAGACAAAAATCCTAGAAAACAAAAACTCCAACGAATAGATGATGGTACTGTTGGAGAGTCCTCATCCATAAAACAAACATCTAATCTTGTGTCCAAATCATCTCCTAATACTGATCCTCCTGAAGAGGGACCTCTTGAAGAGAACCAGGTACCTGGAAATAATGAGATCTCCATAAACTATGTTCATACAGGAGAGATTTTGGAATGAGATAAAATTATCATAGATGATATATTTGCATTTAAGATTGCTTTTGGCATCACCAGAAGTGATGATGAATTTGAACCACAAACTGCTGAAGAATGTCGACATAGAAATGATTGGCCAATGTGAAAAGAAGCAATCCAAACAGAGTTGAACTCACTTGCACAATGTGAAGTATTTGGACCTGTAGTCCATACACCTAAAGGTGTTATACCCGTTGGATATAAGTGGGTTTTTGTTAAAAAACGCAATGAGAACAATGAAATTGTGCGATATAAGGCACGACATGTTGCACAAGGTTTCTCGCAGAGACTTGATATTGATTATGAGAAAACTTATTCTCCAGTGATGGATGCAATCACTTTTAGATTTTTAATTGGTTTAGTGGTCTCAGAAACATTAGATATGCTTTTAATGGATGTAGTTGCAGCATATCTATATGGATCATTAGATAAAAACATCCATATGAAAATCCCTGAAGGATTTACAATGCCTAAAGCTTTTTGTAATGAACCCAGAAGTGTTTATTCTATTAAATTACTAAAATCTTTATATGGGTTAAAGCAATCTGGTCGAATGTGGTATAATCGTGTTAATGAATACCTCTTAAAAAGAGGGTTTGAGAATGATGAAATTTGTTCATGCATTTTTATTAAGAAAACAATATCCGGATGATGATTTAAATATTATTGGTACTCCTGAAGAGCTCACAGAAACTGCAACCTATTTGAAAAATGAATTTGAGATTAAAGATCTTGGAAAGACAACATTTTGTCTTGGTATACAGATTGAATATTTTTCAAATGGAATATTTGTACATCAATCAATGTATACAGAAAAAGTCCTAAAGCATTTTTATATGGACAATGCTCATCCTTTGAGTACACCTATGGTTGTTCAGTCACTTGATGCGAAAAATGACCCTTTTCGACCTCCAGAAGAGGATGAAGAAATTCTTGGTCCTGAAGTGCCATATCTTAGGGCTATTGGAGCACTTATGTATCTTGCAAATTGTACAAGACCAGATATATCTTTTGCAGTAAATTTATTGGCAAGATATAGTTCTATTCCCACAAAAAAACATTGGAATGGAGTCAAATATATATTTCGCTATCTCCGCGGAACAACCAGAATGGGGTTATTTTATTGTGGATCAAATTCACAATTGATTGGATATGCAGATGCAGGTTATCTCTATGATCCCCACAAAGGGAGATCACAAACAGGTTATCTATTTACCTATGACGGTACTGTAATTTCTTGGAGATCTGTCAAACAATCATTAGTGGCTACTTCATCAAATCATTCAGAGATTATCGCGATACATGAAGCAAGTCGAGAATGTATATGGCTAAGATCAATTATCCAGCACATTAAGAGAAAATGTGGATTGTCAGCCATTGACAATAGTCCCACAATATTGTTTGAAGATAATGCTACATGTATCACTCAACTCAGAGGAGGCTATATTAAAGGAGACAAAACAAAACATATCTCACCAAAGTTCTTTTATACTCACGAGCTCCAACAAAAGGGAGAAATTGATATCAAACAAATCAGGTCAAGTGATAATTTTGCAGACTTATTTACAAAGTCGTTACCGGCCTCAACTTTCAAGAAACTTGTCCATAATATTGGAATGCGACATCTTGAAGATTTGTCATAAGACATATACTTTTGAGGGGAAGTCAATGCAAATTGTACTCTTTTTCCTTCGCTTAGGTTTTTTCCCACCGGGTTTTCCTTTGCAAGGTTTTAATGAGGCAATTTGACATTGTTTTAATGAATCATGATGTATTCATATATGGATCTTGAAGTATCTATATAAAGTCCTCCTTTAAATTTTAAAGTACATGGTCATTCAAGGTGAAGTGTTATAAATACATATTAAATTATATTTATATGTATTGAATGTCCATTACTCTTGAGTTTAGTCTCTTGGATTTCCATAACCCTTGAGTTCATTTCCTTCTCCTATAAATAGACCACTTGTGTCTTGTATTCTACACACTTTGGAATAATAGAAGAACTCATAATAAACAAGGTATTTTTCTCATCTCTTTTAATTATATTTTGATGTCTATGTTCTTCTATGTGAATTATTTATAACAATTATTATTATTATTATTATTATTATTATTATTATTTCGTTGAAATGAAGTTTTAATCATGCCCATAACGGGGCAAGAGTTGTAAATGGCTACTTTTAGTTCGGCAGTTTGGACTGGCTGTAAATGATTCCAGGAGTTAACGTGATGCATAGAAGATTACAAGTCAAAGGAGCACAAACTGGGTGGTGTCCACTTGAAGATTACAAGTCAAAGGAGCACAAACTGGGTGGTGTCTACTTGAAGAAGTGATTTCCAACCAGAGATCTCCAACATCACAGAGCAGAGCATGACTGATAGCATACACTTGCAAACACTGGATCATGTCTCGGAGGAGCCAGGAGCGATACCCCAATGCACTGCCCAGTGAACAATCAGCACTTGCCAGCTAGAAAAACATGAACAAGACCAGGCCCTAGAATTACTTTAGCAGCATATACGGACGGTGGATTTTCCCCGGGGCTTAACGGAGACTTTCCCAGGTGAATGAAAGAAGACGTCCCACAGCTGCTGGCCGGCCTAATTGCTCTCCGCTTCAGACTCGTTTCTTTGCAGTTCATTGGACATGGCCCGCATCGTGAGGGACCCACATTTGATGTGATGTCATCACTCTGAGAACCAATGTCTTCCTTCTCAAGCAGGTAATGAGTAGAAGAGGTTACAGTATCTTCAATGGCATGCATCCGCCCCGGCATACCCAGCAGAAAGATTTGAAGTTCCCATGGAGCACTGCATTACAAGCGTGAGGAGGTTATTTTTGCTAGTGTCCGTCCTCAACAAGTCTAAATAATTTTAGTGCAGCGAAGTTTAGGGTATTTGACCTGTGCAAGATGTCAGCACAACACTGCTTTGTTATGACATGTTAAAGACCTAACTAGCTAGATCTTTAGACAATTGGGTAATACGACAATTATATAAGATCTAGTGAGATCTTTAGACTATATGACATGTATACGATCTATTTAGATCCTTAGACATTGGTCAAGATCCTGTTTAGTCTTTTACAAGGTCTGAATTGTTTGTTCTGTTCGTAGATTCTATATAAGAATCAGGGATATTTTAGGATTCATACGATTATGATATGCAGACTGTGTTGAAGACTTGCAAAATAACACTAGGATGCTTACTGCTGCAATGCTTCCAATGATATTCTCCTGTGCTATTTATTGAGACTTACATGAGAGCATTTGTTTACCTGCGCTGTAGTTCCACTCTGAAGATATCCTTTAATCACTGGTGGATTGCAATTAGAGAGAAGAGTGTTTGGAGTTTCTTCATAATCAGATTCTGGCTGGGAAATTGAAAATGTATTTCCAGAGCTATCATCAGGGGGTTCACCAAGAAAAGAATCTGCAAACTTTACGGGATCCACCTCTTCTTCATCAGTGTCAAACTCATTATATCCATAACCAGTGCCATTGGTGAAAGGTGTATTCTCAAAAGAGAGGCCCTGCTCTTCGTGGACCTGCTGCTGCATTGCAGGGGGGCACCGGAAAACCAATCTATTTCCGGTGACGACAGATTCCACTTGTCGTTCTTGGTCTACCTAACAGCATAAAAGTAGGAATTGATATAGCTATGGTGCTTGGCATAACTAAGTAGATATAAAAACTACCCATAATTTACCTGTTGAATTGGAGACTCTACTGGGTTTCCCAAATTGGTAGGCCTTTTGTTACTCGTTTCACCTTCATCACAGGCCTGAGTATCAGTATTCCCATCCCCCTTTTCCTTCAATTTACAGACAGTGAAAGCCCTCTGCATAAGTTGAACAACAAAACAACGTATGCGCCAGTGAATTGCATGATTCACCTGCATACAATACTAAATTTCTATGGCCGAGGAAAGGAAAGGGGAGAGCACAGAACAGACAAAAATCATACACTAAATCCACCCCTACTAACTGCATTTTTTTTAATCACCTCAATGACCATCTTATACAAAAGTACAAAATCCAAGTGGTCCCTTTTTTGTTTCTTTAACAACTACTTAAGCTTGCAATCTCTGATGAACTGGGTTCTTTTGACAGAGGTACATGGAACATTCTGCATAAGTTCAAACTTCAGAACATGGGCCAATTATTTAAAATCAGGCACAAAACTCAAAGCATTTGAATTTTGAGAATACCAATTTCATATCATTAACATTCAAATAACCACAAGTTAAGCAAAAAACACATATACTAACGTGAGCGTGTGCTCATCAAATATCACAAGCCTTGTGCATGAAGACCCAGAATGTTTTTTTAAGAAAAGAAAAAGGTAAAAATAACACAACCACAAACCCTCTTCATCCAACAAAAACTAAAGGCAACAGAAACCAGACAATGAGAGCGACACGACCTTCATGAAAAAGCAGGGTCTTATATATACCTGATGAGGAAGAATGGTTTGGGATCGGTACTCGTGGATAATCCAGTTAGTCTTAATACCATCAGGGACACGACCTTCATGAAAAACCAGAGTCTTTTTTGTACCAATCTCTTTCTTGGTTCGCCTAGCCTTTATTTTGCGATCCCTTCCAGTTGATTTCCAGTATCCAGCTTTCGTTGTTCTGTTGACTCTTTGGCTATTAGGATACTTACAGTCCCTTGGACAAAAAAAGTACAGCACTTGATCATTTGATGGCTCCTCCATCGCTGCATACTCTGTAAAACATTTTACAAAAAAGAAAAAAAAGAAAAAAAATTAGTGGTATAAATCACCCTCTTTCTACAACTAGATGAGCTTAAAAAACAATCAAAACGTTGAAGATTCTTAAGCAAAACAGGGGGAAAAAGATGAAGTAGTATCTATCAGCTGTCTTTAAACTTTACTTGGTAAGTCCCAAGGCTCAAACTTGCAAAGATCAATCTCAGGAATGTCATCGTCAACAGAAGAATCAGAACCATCCATCTTGTGTTTGAGAAAGTAACTGATGATCTCTTCGTCAGTAGGGTGGAATCTGTAGCCTACTCTTCTATCACTCATTTTCTCCTCTACTGATTGCTGGTTACTTTTTTTCCTTTTCTTTTCTTTCTTTCCATTTTTTTTAAAGTGTTTCTAGTTTATACATATTTTAAAATAATATTTTTATTTTATTTTAAAACATTACTTTTAATACCACATTAAAATAATTTAAAAATATTAATTTAAAATAAAAAATAAATATTTACTTCTTTATTTAAAATTTGAAATTGCCATAACTTCAAAATTGTTTCTTTCCGCAAACAAACTAGCAGGCGATGGCATTACAAGTCCCAGCATTCCTTTTTTAACTTCCTCGACAAGTTTCTCCATTTCATCTCCCTTGAATTTTCGATCTAACTGTTAGGATAGTGAAGAATTGCTGAGAAGTTTTAGTAATTGAAGGAGAGAAGATAGAAGTCTTGCAGATCAAAGGTTGAAGAAGAGACGAGAGAGAGGGAAAAGAAAAGAGAGGGAAATGAAAATATTGAATAATCCTAATCTGTTACACTGTTTGTTATTCTAAACACATGAGCAACAGTACATATTTATAGTGTACTATATCATGTACACAATACCATCCCATACATCATTTATACCCATAACTATGCATAGCATACATTTCTTCTAGTGTATTCTAACATCCCCCCTCAATCTCATGCCTTGGTAAACCAAGCGTGAGATTGCAGCAATGAATCTTGAACAATGGTGCACTTAAGCCTTTGGTGAGAATATCTGCAGCTTGTTCCTTGGAAGAGACAAATTGGACAGACAATTTATTGGCAGCCACTCTCTCACGCACGAAATGCACATCAATTTCAATGTGCTTGGTTCTTTGGTGCTGAACTGGATTGAAAGACAATGCAATTGCTGAAATATTATCACAAAAGATAGTGGGAGGATGCACAAGATCAATTCGCAGGAAGACCAATAATTGTTTAACCCAATCAATTTCTGCAGCAGTAGAGGAGAGAGCTCGATACTCTGCTTCTGTCGATGACCGAGACACTGTAAGCTGCTTCTTAGAAGACCAAGCAATAGGGTTTGAGCCAAGAAAAACAACTAAACCTGTTGTTGAACGTCTGTCATTAGGGTCCCCAGCCCAATCAGCATCACTGAAGGCATGAAGATCCAATGATCCATGCTTGAAATTTATCCCATAAGCAGCAGTCCCCTTTAAATAACGTAAGATACGTTTAACAGCAACAAAGTGACTCACCATAGGTCTTTGCATGAATTGACAAACCTGATGTACTGAGAAGGCAATGTCAGGCCTTGTGAAAGTTAGATACTGTAAAGCCCCAACAACACTTCGGTATAAGGTAAGATTGTCAAATGGCACGCCATCATCTTTGAGCATTCTCTGGTATGGCAGACATGGGGTGTCACATGGCTTGGACTCTAGCATATCAGTTTTCACTAAAAGCTCATGAATATACTGCGATTGAGATAAGAACAAACCATGTGAAACAGGAGTAATCTGTATTCCGAGAAAAAACTGAAGATTACCCAAGTCCTTAATGTCAAACTCAGCAGCAAGGGCATTAATAACCTTCTGAACTTCACAAGACTGATTGCCCGCAATAATAATATCATCTACATAGACTAGTAGAATGATAATTCCATCCTTAAAGTGTTTAACAAATAAGGAACAATCAGAATAGGTACCTTGAAACCCCAGTGTTGGCAAAAACATCGTGAACCTTTCATTCCATGCCCTAGGGGCCTGCTTCAGGCCATACAAAGATTTGTGAAGTCTGCATACAAGATTAGGCTGAGTAGTGTCTGCAAACCCAGGGGGCTGAGCCATGTAAACCTCTTCATTAAGGATGCCATGAAGGAAGGCATTCTTTACATCCAACTGTCTTAGTTCCCAGCCATAATGAGCAGCCAATGATAATACAAGTCTCACTGTGGAAGGCTTCACAACTGGGCTAAAGGTTTCCCCATAATCAAGACCTTGTTCTTGGCAGAATCCCTGAGCAACTAATCTTGCCTTGTACCGAGATATAGACCCATCACCATTTTTCTTGATCTTAAAAATCCACTTGCAACCCACCAGATTTTTGTGAGCAGGCAATGGAACTAGACTCCAAGTGCACTGAGAATTAAGAGCATTGATCTCTTCCTGCATAGCTGTGACCCATACTGGTATTTGCATAGCCTTCTTATATGTATGAGGTTCTGTCAAGGAATAATCAGAAATAGCAGCAGACTTGGCAGTATGAAAACAAGTTTTCTTCTTGGTAATACCACTCTTACTCCTAGTTTGCATGGAATGCAAATTCATTGTAGGAATATGTGATACAACTGCTATAGTTTCAGGCCGAAATGTATCACCAAGAGGTAAAGGATCAGTATGCATACCTTTATCACAGGGTGCAGAAGCTGCAGGGAGAGAAGAGCATGAGGAAGAGACAGGAGCAATGGACAGTGGTGAAGATAAGGAAGGAAAAACAGCATTTGTGGAAGCACTATGGGAATTTGTGACAACATTGTGCTGTGTGACAATAGGTTTTATGGCTGATATAATGGGAGAAGGAGGTGCAGTAGATGATTGAAGAGTATGAGCAATATCTTTGTAAGGGAAAACATGTTCATGAAATATAACATGCCTTGAAACATAGACATGCTTAGTAGCTACATGATAGCAAATGTACCCCTTATATTGTGCTGCATAACCGAGAAACACACACATGGTAGATTTAGGTTGGAGTTTATTTTGACGATAAGGTCTTAGGAAGGGAAAGCATGCACACCCAAATATTCTTAAGTGAGATATAGGTGGTATAAAGCCAAACAATAGTTCAAATGGGGATTTGTTTTCAATGACAGCAGTGGGCATTCTGTTTATTAAATATGCAGCAGTGTGCACAGCATAGGTCCAGAATGTGGATGGTAGTTTGGCATGTTGAAGTAATGTGATGGATGTTTCAATGAGATGTCTGTGTTTACGTTCAGCTAATCCATTCTGTTCAGGTGTATATGGACATGATTTATGGTGTAAAATCCCTTTTTCCTTAAGAAAATTCTGAAATGGTGTACTAACAAATTCACCCCCCCCATCACTTTGGAATACTTGAATGGAACTAGAGAATTGGGTTTGAACATAAGAGTGAAAAGCAGTAAATACTGAATAGAAATCACTTTTATTGATAAGTGGAAATAACCAACAATAACGTGTGAATTCATCAACAAGAATGACATAAAATCTATAACCATCAATAGACTTGTATGGTGAAGGCCCCCACAAATCACTATGTATAGTGTGAAATGCAATTCTAGAAGTATTCATACGCGAAGGAAAGGGAAGTTTAGAAAACTTACCCTCAATACAACTGACACATACATCATTCGGACTTTGTGACAAACATTCAATATTAGCTCTCTTTAACATGAGATTCACAATATTGTTTGAAGGATGACCTAACCTATGATGCCAAGTAGCCGATACAATGAATTGACCAAGGAAAGCATGATGCTGGAATCTGCCAAGTGATTTAGAAGAAGCAAATGACAGTGGATAAAGACCATTACTACACTGCCCCTTGTACATGATTCTCCCTGTTGCTTTGTCCTGAATCCAAAAGCAAAATGCATCAAAGATTAGATAGCAATTATTGTCCAAACATATACGATGAACAGACAAGAGGTTTTGGGATAGCTTAGGAACACACAGCACTGAATTTAAATGAAGAGGTTTAGGAGATGTGGGAATTATAGCAGACCCAATGTGAGATACGGGCAAACCTTCTCCATTGGCAGTTTGGACCATATCATGCGCAGCATAGGTAGAACTCAAAGACAGATTTGATAAATCAGCTGTCATGTGGTCTGTGGCTCCTGTATCAGTGATCCATACTGGACTAGGACCTGAGATTTGCTGAGCAGGCTGACATGGATGATGCATTGCATTGAGGGCATGATGCTGAGCTTGAGGAACCGAAGAGCCACTGCTAGATGCACCACTTGTAGGACCAGCATAGTTCGGGCCATTCACATTGTAGTAACAGAACCATGTAGAATGGTTTGGTTTTCCACATATAGTGCACTGAATTCTGTCATTTATTCTCTCAAAACCTCTAGAGCCACATGAGGGAGCAGTGTGTCCTTCAATGTGACATAATTGACATGTAACAGGCCTTGAAATAACTGGCATGGGATATGCAGAAGATGAATATGAGCCTAACACCCCAGGAGCATGTGGTTTAGGGGAAAATGAGGGTCTAGGTGTGTACTGCTTTGGATTATTGTAAGTAGGTCTTCTGCCCCTATTCCTATTAAAGGATTTATACCCACCATTATCATAAGCATTGTAACCAACAGACTGCCCCCGAGATTGAAAAGCTTGAACAGGTTGTGATTGAGGTTTGGTGACAGTGTGCATAGCAGAGAGAAATGTGGAACTATTAGATGCAATATTTTCAACAATAAGTTCCTCAGCAAGTAATTGGGATCTAAATTCCTTCAATGAAATTACACTCTCTCTTCCTCTAACAACACACCTAAAAGTATTATATTCTGCAGGTAACCCATTCAAAGCCAGAATGACTATATCTTCATCCACAAAAAATACACCCGCAGCAGCCAAATAGTCCCTTGCCTCCTTAATCTTAAGGAGATATTGACTTATAGTGTCCATTCCTTTCCTAATATTCTGCAAATTGGACTTCATCTGAAATATATTTGTCTTAGACACCGTAGAAAATTGTTCTTTTAACCTCAACCAAAGTTCTTGTGAGCTACGACTACCAATAGCACACGACATAGCCACAGAAGATAAAGTTGCAGTAATTAATTGCATAACTGCCCTATCATGCATTTTCCATACTACCAATTCATCACATGCTATACCAGATGAAGAAGAAGAGTTTGAATCAGTTGTACCAATTTCAGCCGAGGAGACAGGGCATGGTTGAGTACCGTCAACGAATCCAAAGATGCCGTTGCTCTCCAGCAAAAGTTGCATTTGAAAATTCCAATTAAGATAGTTAGAATCATCTAACTTAACATTAACAGACGTAGAAATGGTGGAGATGAGGTTTGTGATTGGGGATTGGAGAATCTGCAATTGCGCAGCTGTGACCATTTTTGAAAAATTGGAAATGAATGATCAGAAATTTGAGAAGAAGAAGAAGAAGATGGAGGTGAATTCAGTGTGAAATATCAACCTCAAAAAAAAATTGACTGCAAGATTGATTCAATAGATGTTGAATCAGAGATTTTTGAAATTTTTCTTAGAATATGAACAGTGACTTTAACGCAACAGATTTTGATCACAGAAACGTGTATTGAATCGTTTTCAGCTCTGATACCATGTTAGGATAGTGAAGAATTGCTGAGAAGTTTTAGTAATTGAAGGAGAGAAGATAGAAGTCTTGCAGATCAAAGGTTGAAGAAGAGACGAGAGAGAGGGAAAAGAAAAGAGAGGGAAATGAAAATATTGAATAATCCTAATCTGTTACACTGTTTGTTATTCTAAACACATGAGCAACAGTACATATTTATAGTGTACTATATCATGTACACAATACCATCCCATACATCATTTATACCCATAACTATGCATAGCATACATTTCTTCTAGTGTATTCTAACACTAACAGTCATCCCTTTACCTTCATGTTTTGTCGCTTTAGGATTATAGTGGTTGTATGTTTGATAAGAAAAGAGTTGTTTTTTTTTAAGATATATATTACAATAAATTATTTTTTTTATTATTTTTTAACATAAATATATTAAAATGATTTAAATATATATATATATATATATATATATAAATTAATTTAATATTTTAAAAAATACATTTAAACTACAGTGTAAAACAGGCAATTAATACGTTAAGGATTCCGAATTTCAGATCACTAAATTATTCGGCAATTTCAAAAACATGGCTATTAGAGTTTCTTGTAATGATTAAAATATAATATAATTAGAGACAGCTAAGAGGAAGTGTCTTTGGCATGCTGATTTTTTTTTATTTTTTAAAAGTTATTTTTAATACTAGTATATAAAAATAATTTAAAAATATTTAATAAAAAATAAAAATATTTTTTTTTCTAATTTGTTTTCAAAAATGCTTTATTCACATAATACAAGGAAATCCATTCTGTCAGCTGGTTGGGGAATTAAGAATGAGGGATTTGAAGTCCTCATGAGAACCCAAGCTCTCAAATGTGGAATCAAATTCAAAAGTATAAGGTTATTTTGCTGACCTTTTCTCGGAAAAATAATAAGGTATTCGACGATAGCTTATGAGAGAAGCGTTTCTCAGTGAACAATCAGCACTTCTCTGAACAACAGAACCAGACCGAAGACTGAGTTCAAAAGATAAACAAGAGATGAAGGGATCGATAGATGGGTTGATGTAGTTGTGTCAAGGTGAATGAAACGGCCCCTCCTCTCATTGCCAGCCGAATCGTTGGATCTCGACTTCACATCGGGCTTTGCATTCGTAGCCTGAACTATTTTCCTGTCTTTTTCAGATTCTATGCCAACCTTCTTAGGCAGATCCATGTTAGCAACCTGCTTTGCACGTTCTCCAACCTGCAAAGATAAACCGGAAGAATTTGATTTCATTCACCAGATAGACACAAGTCGCGACCATGGTCTTAAGATCCTAACCTTATGTTCGGATACTGTGCTTAAAATTCCACCCGCCAATTGATCTCCTTTAGCAGAAATTCCCTCGTGCTCCAAGAAGCTGCGGGCTCTTGGTAGATTCTGAGGTTTATGAATCCTTGGAAAGTCTACACCAACTGGTTGAATAAAATTAATCTGTTCATGCCTAGTCGCGGTGGTGGAATCCATGGAAGACCCCATCAAGAGGATATCATCACTCTGAGCCATTTGCATCTGCCGGTGTTCTTTTGAACTACCATGCCCACCATACAGGTTTAGAGACTGTCATAAAGATACAAACAGAAGAATTAAATCTTCAAGTGTCCCCAACAGAACTAAACTGCGTATGAAATGCAAATGAAATCCATGCTGCAAATTTAGAATGGTTGGCCTGTGCAAGAAATCATGAGGAAATGCCCTCACTTCATCTTAACATCTTTCAGGACTGCAGAGAATGTCCTTGGTGGCATTGAAATAATGAGTAAATCATATACTACTTCAATGCTTCCGTTAACATTCTCTTGTATAATTATTGAGAGAACTGGGCGCTACTGAAAGAAACATTCTCCAGTGGCCATTAGAGATTTTCTATTACCTCTCCATAGGCAAGATAAGTTTCTCTGTCACTGCTATCCAAAACATAATCTTTACTTGATGACCTTGATGGGATGTAATCATTTAGGAGAGGAGAGGGTGTGCAAGATTTTCATCACCACGTTCATCTGGAACAATAAGGAGTGAATCTGCAAACCCTATCGTATCCTCTTCATCAGAAAGGCAATTCTGCACACGGCTCTGTGACTGCAGTGCGAAAGGAAAATTGAAACCCGCCTCTTGACTTTCAATGAGAGATTGAAGTTGCTGTGCATGTACCTGGACTCAGAATCATAGGGAAGTAAACACATATGCTTCACATGAAAACTATATTGTAAGAACTGGAATGGGGAGTGCTCCACCTTACAACCTCCTGGTTATTATTCTGCACATGGTTCTGTGACGGAACTGCGAAAGGAAAATCGAAATCCATCCCAAGACTGTCAATGAGAGATTGAAGTTGCTGTGCATCTACCTGGACTTGGAGTCATAGGCAAGTAAACACATATGGTTCACATGAAAAAACTATATTATAAAAACTGGAATGGGGAGTGCTTGGCCTGCACTATTTTACCCTTGAAATGTAGAATTTCGTGAAAGTGAGTTTAAGAAAAACACAATTAGACAAAAAAAAAAAAAAGCACCTCTTAAGCGTATCTCTGCAAGACATTAATTAATAAGGTGGCTTATCCTTAAAATATTTAAAATTCTCCTTAAATTTATATAAATAATTGTGTTGAGATCATTCTAATATAATTCGTGATTCCAGGAGGTTTCGTCACACAGGAGCCTGAGAGTAACATGATATAAGAGCTTAGAGTTTCCACCATGCATCCTTGTTTTCCAACGCTGACTGCAACAATGCCCAGAAAAGGTAATAGCAAAGCTGAGCACACTCGAAATGCATTAAATTCCTCAATGGGAAAAAACAAACAAACAATCAAGGAGAAGCACCATAGAGAAGAGCTTGAGTCAAGGTGTTCCTATGGCATATGATCAACCACACGTATGAACTCTGTTATTTTAGGCGAGGTTTAATACATCCATGCTATCAAGCCCGCGAGCAAGGAGCTGAAGATCGGCTACATGTATAGCAAAGTTTGATAGACAAACCCATTGCAGCGGGACAGGATTTACTTACTCCCATATGAAAACAGCTGGGCAGAGTTCAGGTCATAATCCCCTTCATCAAAGCCGAGGAATGATTCCAGGTCCCTTTTTGGAATGAGAAGGGATGAAAAAACTACAGAACAAATTAAGTGAAGCCTAATAGTAGCTGGTTGTGGAAGTTGATGTTAGAAACAATGGATCCGGAATAATGACCTTATAATATTGAAAGGGAAAATGGCTTATATAAAGCCTTACAATCGACACCTCACCTTGCTGTTGAATCACAGCTAAGGAAAAGAATCAGGAATGCAAAACATGCAAAACGGAAATGACAGACTCTAACAGACTCAATAACAAACAGATGGTGTGCTAACAGAAAATCTGTTAGCTGCCACCTTACAATGACCATCCACACCCCAGGTTATTCACCACAACATTCCCTCCCTTAAACTAGATTGCCTAAGCAACTAGTTTATTGTCGGTGCTTGACAAACTCCCAAACGATCCCTTAATTTCTGAAATGTTTCCAGCTTGAGTGGCTTAGTTAGCACATCTGCCACTTGATCATGTGTCCCACAATGTTTTAATTGTACCACTCCTTCTTTGGCTAGGTCTCGTAGGAAGTGGAAACGAACATCTATGTGTTTGCTTCTACCATGCATCACCGGGTTCTTTGATAGCTTTATGGTTGAGCTATTGTCACAAAATATAGTAGTACATTCATTCCCTTCATAACCAAGCTTCTGCAGAATCCTCTTCATCCATACTGCCTGACATGAGCAAGCTGCAGCAGCCACGAATTCTGCTTCTGTTGTGCTTAGAGTAACTATTGGCTGTTTGCGAGATGACCAAGCTACTGCTCCTGAGCTTAAGATGAAAGTGTATCCAGATGTGCTCTTTCTATCTTCTAGGCAACCTGCATAGTCACTATCAGTGAAGCCTATCAGCTCCCTATTCCCCTTTTTCCTGTAAAAGACACCAAAGTTAGTTGTTCCTTGCAAATAACGCAAGATTCTTTTGGCTGCCATGAGATGGATTTCGGTTGGCCTGGACATGTATCTACTTGTAAGACTGACTGCAAACATGATGTCCGGCCTAGTGGCTGTCAAATACATCATGCTCCCAATTAGTTGCTTATACTGATTGTCATCAACTTCAGTCCCATCTTCATCCTTTGAGATTTTATTCCCTGGTGTGATCGGATTCTGGACTTCATTGGAATGTTCCATCCCAAATCTTTTCAACACTTCCATTGTGTACTTCCTCTGGCTTATAAAAATACCTTCATCAAACTGTATTACTTCAATACCCAGGAAGTATTTCATTTTTCCCAAGTCCGACATATCAAATTCCTTCATCATTGAGCTTTTGAATTCTCTCATCATAGCCTCATCATCTCCTGTGTAAATTAAATCATCAACATACACACTTACCACCAATCTTTTACCTTGATTGTTGAGTTTAATGAAGAGGGTCTGCTCACTATCACATCTCCCAAAACCTTCTTTTATGAAGTATGACTCAATTCTACTAAACCAAGCTCTAGGTGCTTGCTTTAGTCCATACAAAGCTTTATTGAGTTTATAAACTTTGTGCAATTCATTCTTTACCTCATACCCTTTCGGTTGTTCAACAAATACATCCTCTGACAATTCTCCATGTAAAAATGCTGACTTTACGTCAAGTTGGTAAATGTTCCAACCTCTTTGAGCAGCACATGCAAGGATCATACGGACCGTGTCCATCCGAGCAACTGGGGCATATACTTCCTCATAGTCAACTCCGTATTCTTGTGCATAGCCTTTTGCAACTAGCCGAGCTTTAAACTTCTCAACTTTGCCAAGTTCATTCAACTTAGTTTTGTATAGCCACTTGAGCCCAATTCGTTTTGCCCCTGTTGGTAATTCTGTGAGAGCCCAGGTGTTGTTCTTTTCAATGGATTTTATCTCTTCATCCATAGCTTGCTTCCACTTATCAACCTTTATTGCCTCCTCATAACATATTGGGTCTGTGTTCATGAAGAGAGCCATGTTGAGATTGATATCTTCATCTGAAAGGCCAATTCCCTCACCAGTTTCATACTCACTCATCCAAGTTGGAACTCTTCTGATTCTACCTTCTCCTGCAGTTGAATCTGTCATTCTCGGAGGCAAGGGCTGAACCAAGGACTGCACCTCACCAGTGTTGAGAGACAAGGGCTGAACCGAGGGCTGCACTTCACCAATGCTGAGAATTTGTGATTCTTCAAGTCTGTTTTCACAGACTTCACCACTGTGATCATCATGAAAATTGTCTTCTGTATAGTCTGCATCTCCTACTTCAGATTCCTCTGCAATTTCATTCTCTTCCCCTTCATCTCCCCATTCTAAGTCTAGCAAGATTTCAGCTTCTAGATTTTTACCCCAATCCCATTTCTTATCCTCCTCAAACACCACATCACGACTGATTACTACCCTTTTTGAGACAGGATCATACAACCGGTATCCTTTTGATTCCTCACTTATTCCCAACAAAACACAGTTATGGCTTTTGTATTCTAGCTTGGTTCTCTTAGCATCTGGAATGTGAACATGTGACACACTTCCAAAGACTCTAAAATGAGCTACCGAAGGTTTAATTCCAGACCACGCCTCCTCTGGTGTTACATCCTTCACTGACAGTGTGGGGCATCTATTTAACACATAAAAAGTCCAATTTACAGCCTCAGCCCAAAAGTTCTTCGGCATACCTTTCTCAGACAATAAGCACCTTGCCATGTTCATTACGGTGCGATTTTTCCTCTCCGCAACACCATTCTGTTGCGGAGTGTATGCAGTGGTTAATTGTCTTTTTATTCCATTCTTCTTACAATACTCATTGAACTCTCCTGAGATAAATTCTCCACCCCTATCTGTTCTTAAGCATTTAATAGCTAAACCAGTCTCCTTTTCTACACAGTTCTTAAAGCTTTTGAAAGAGGCAAATGCATCTGATTTTTCAGCTAGGAAATTAACCCATGCTTTCCTACTGAAATCATCTATAAAGCAGATGATGTACCTTTTATTGCTGTTGGAAGTTGGGGAGATTGGTCCACATATGTCCGAATGGATGAGTGCAAGCCTTTGTGATGCTCTCCAATTGCTTCTTTTGGGAATTGGTTCTCGGTGTTGCTTCCCCTTCAAGCAATCAGTGCATATAATGCTGGATTCTGGAAATGCAGGTAAGTCCCTCACCATCTCTCTATGCTGCAAGGTTTTGAGACCTTTAAAGCCCAAGTGACCATATCTTCTGTGCCACAGATTGGCCAAGTCAGATGTGGTTGCTTGAAGACACACTTCCTTCTCTGCTTGCATCTCAGTTTCTTGAGCTTTGGAAATCAAGACAAACATCCTGTTGGCAGTCATGGATGTTTGGATGATCAAACCCTTTGAAGGATGATAAATCTTCAACTGATTTGATCGAATAAGGATGGCAAGCCCTCTTTCTTGCAGCTGCCCTATACTGAGGAGATGGTTTTTGAGCTCTGGAACATAGAACACTTCTGCAATTACGTGTTTAAGTCCATCAAAATACAATCTCACTGAACCCTTCCCAGCTACACTCATCTTCATGTTATTGCCTAACTTGACCAGTTGATTGAACTCTTCATCTAGCTCAAAAAACAACGATCGATCCCCACTCATGTGGTTGCTGCACCCCGAATCAAGGAACCACACATCATTTCGGTCAGCGTTATGCATCTCCACGTACGCCATAAGGAGCAGCTCTTCTGTCTCATCCAATTCAGCATAATTGGCATGTTTATCCCACTGTGGACACTCATACTGGTAGTGTCCCAGTTGGTGGCATTTAAAACACTCAACAACTGCTCTATTTGAGGATAGACGACCTCTTCCTCTCCCTCTTCCTCTGTACCCAGCTGTTCTTCCACGTCCTCTTCCATAATACCTCTCTTCATGACTGACTTTGAGTGCCTGTTCTTCTCCCCGATTTCTATGAAACTTCTGTTCATGAACAACAAGAGAACTTTGAAGTTCATCAATTGTGAGAGAGTCAATATCCTTAGATTCTTCAATTGAGACAACTATGTAATTGTATTTCTCAGTTAAAGTTCTAAGGATTTTCTCCACAATAGTAACTTCCTTCATCTGCTCACCATTGCTTCTCATTTTGTTGGCAATGGCCATCACACGAGCAAAGTACTCAGTGATCGTCTCACTTGGTCTCATCTCCAGAATCTCGAACTCTCTTCTCAGCGCTTGCAGAGCTGATCTCTTCACTCTGGCATTCCCCTCAAACTTCTTTTTCATGGAGTTCCATATCAGCTTCGAGGTGTCTTTATTCAGGATTTGCTCAAGGATTGTTCTGTCAATTGCTTGGAACAAGTAATTCTTCACTTTGAGGTCCTTAATCTTCAAATCATCCAGTTGCTTTTGCTGGGTTTCACTCAGTATACTTCCAGTCTGCACTTCTTCATAGCCCGTCTCAATCAAAGACCAATAACCTTTTGATCTCAAAAGGTTTTCCATCAGCATACTCCAATGTTCGTAATGCCCATCAAAACGAGGTATGGCAGGTTGCACGTAATTCTTTTCTTCACTCATTTTCTCTCGTGTGTGAGTCACTCAAGAAACTGCAGTTTCTCTTCTCTCAGACCCCTGGCTCTGATACCAGTTTGTTAGAAACAATGGATCCGGAATAATGACCTTATAATATTGAAAGGGAAAATGGCTTATATAAAGCCTTACAATCGACACCTCACCTTGCTGTTGAATCACAGCTAAGGAAAAGAATCAGGAATGCAAAACATGCAAAACGGAAATGACAGACTCTAACAGACTCAATAACAAACAGATGGTGTGCTAACAGAAAATCTGTTAGCTGCCACCTTACAATGACCATCCACACCCCAGGTTATTCACCACAACAGTTGAAAGTTGGATGGTACTAGCTCGTGTATGACCCAGTCGGTGTTGACTCCATTAGGAACTAACACGACCCTCGTAGAAAACCAGAGTCTTCTTGGTAGCAACATGCTCCTTGGTAGATTTAGCTATGACTACGACTCTTGCCTGTCACTTTCCAGTATCCAGCTTCAGTTGTCCTATCAGCCCGGTGACTGCTCACGTCCTTGTAATTGCGAGGACAGAAGAGATACCGCTCTGGATCGTTTGACTGATCATATGCAGAAAGCCCTGCACGCGATCCTTTTGTTAATTGACAGATGCAAAAAAAAAAAAGAGCAGGAAAGTGATTTAAAACATGAGCACGTACCAGGAAGTACCCAGGGCTCAAAATCGCACATATTAACTTCAGCGATTATGCTGACTGCTTGTTCATAGCCGCCATGCATTTTTAACCTCAAGTAATAACTCACCAATTCTTCATCGGTTGGACGAAATCCATGTCCACCAGCAGGTGATGGAGAAGGTATAGCTGTCCTTGCTTGATCAGGTTTGCTTACAACTGAAGAAAAACAAAGGCAGATTAAATTGCTTTGGAGATTGCAAGATAAGCATGTATATCATTTATCCACATATATAAGATGCAGTGCAGCTACACTGTATTTTGTAAGAGAAAGTGAGTTACAGAGAGGCAAATAACTAGAAAAGGAAGAAGAAGAAGCTGGTGGTGTGCCCAAGAAGCTGTGGTGCTGCTAGAAGAAGAAGGTGTGTATTCTTTGTATGGGCAAAAATAGAGAAGTAGCGCGTGCGCTTTTATAATCAAGACATCAATCAACCCTTACACGAGTCCCCACACAGGCTCTACTTCCCCGAGAAGGGAAGTTCGTCATTTAAATGCCATTGGTCTCTTAAGATAAGTGTGTCCCACGTTAAACTGTGTCCTCTGTTTATATTAAAATTAATTTAAATCTAACTATATTATTTATTTTCTTATAAATAAGATTCGGCTGTATAAACAAACATGTTATATATCCCACCCATACCTAGTTATCACAATTATAATAATACAACTCGAATTCATCCAATCAAAAAATTAAATTAACTCGGTTATCTAATAAAAACAAATCCTTGACCAATTATTTTTTTACATAAAAATATCATTAATTTAATCAAAATAATATAGTTGTAATCATTGATTCATTCATGAGTCAAGCTTTTACATGATCATCTTGTTAGAAAATCATGATAACAATTCATTTTAAAAATATATATTTACATAATAAATTTAAAAATAAAAACCACAATAAGATGAAAAGGTGGTGACTTGAATTCCACGACTCGCAATCCAGGTTCTTAGGGTTTTTGTACCTCCCTTACCATCTTAGTGACTATTTGATAGTGCGATTAATGTTATTTTTAAAAGTATTTTTTATTTAAAAATACATTAAAATAATTTATTTTTTATTTTTGAAAAAATATTTTTGACATCATCACATGAAAATTATCTAAAAACACCAAAATATTTTAACTATAAGTAAAAAATACAATTTAAAAAAAAAAAAAAACCTTTGAAATGCATTGTCAAAGACCTTCTTAGAGTATTCTAGATCAATCACCAATAGTCTGCGATGTAATATATTCTTCAATATTCATATTTGTTTTTTTATCTTTTTTAGTACACTAAGTAGTATAATAAATGAAAAAATATTCTTGTCAATTTTTGTAAAATTAAATAATTAATTATTTAAACTTAAAAAAATCACATCAGTTTATTATTATTGTAAAGTAACACACACTACACACTACATAGTAGAATATTTTTCCCCTTCATTACAACAAATAAAGGGGTCCAAGATCACCTTTTACACAAGACTCGTTTGCTATTATGCAAATAATGGAGTGGTATATTAGAGTTCTTACAAGATTAAAATACATAAATACCCTAAAATGTTAACAAAAAAACAATAAAGGATAACATGTAATTTTGCGCTATTTATTTATAAAAAAATACAAATTAAATTATTGCTTTTCATTTAAATAATAAAGAATGGGTTAAGGGGTGTTTGAGTGCATTTTTCCATGGTTTTTCTTTTTTTATTGTAATCTATTTGAATTGAAGGCAACAAATAATGAGAAAAAAGGTGGTATATATGTGTCATGGAATAGATGTCACTTGGTTTTTTAGATAGCACATGCAACATTTTTTATCATCCAAAAAAGTCCAACCATTATATTTTCCAAAGTATTCTTTGGTTATATGCGCCACATATGTTCTTTTTTCCTCCCTTGCTTTTCTCTCTCATCTAATTGAAATCCTCTTTGGCTCAACCAAATTTTAGAATAGTTTTTCTTTTTAAAAAAAAATTATGGTTCTACATCTTTTGATTGGAATTTTGTTTTGGGTTCTTTTATTGATTCTTTTTTTATTTTATCCATTTTCATTTGGTTCTGTTTAATTTTAATATCAAATATGATACTTGTTTTTTATTGATTATTTTTTATCTTTCTCTTGATTTGTTTATTTTCTTTCAATTTTGTTCCTCTATATTTTATTTTAATTATCTTTTTATCAGATTTTGGTTTTAATTCTTTTAAATGCTCTTCTCTTATTATTTTTCTTAGTTTTTTTTTTTTTTTTCAACATTGCCTCTCAACTTTTGATTTCATCTAGTTTTTTAATTCAATTTTTTATCCTCATTTTTATAATTTTCTTGATATGTTTTTGAATTTTGCTTGTTAAAATTTATTTTATTTATTATTTTATCAAATTTCAGTTTATATTCTTTTAAATGCTTTATTGTTTTCAATCTCTTATTTTATAGGGTTATCTTGGGTCATGAGTTAACCAAGTTAATCTAGGTTTTGGAACTTTTTTCAATGTGATTTTTATTTTATTTTTTTAAGAAAAAAAAAGATTTTATTTTATGACTTTAGGCTATTGGGTCTTAATTTTTTTTTATTTTTAATGGAGTTATCTCATAGGCTAGTCAAATAAAGTTAGAGTGATTTCAATCTCTTTTTTAGCTTTAATATTTTTTTTATGCAAACCGGTCCAAAAACATCAGCAAAGACCCATTACATGTTTAGGGGCTTGATTCGTGGTTTTGAAGGTTTCACCCAAGTCATAATTGCAAGGACCATTGAAGTATCCATGTGTAGGAAGGGTCCAACCCCACTTTATTTGGACTATTAAGTGAGGACACCAAAGGAGCAAAAAATATCCTACTACAACTTGGAAACATGGGATTAATGGACTGGATGGAAGAGAATAAATAAACCTTATGAGTTTTATTTAAGTTAGTTAGCTACAGTCCAAGGCTTGTTTGGGCTTAATTAAGACTTTGTTTTCAGCTAGGATCCAAGGCTTGCTTGGATTAAGTCATTGGCTTTTCAATTTAGGATTTTGGGTCAGTTTTTAGTGGACCTCTTTTAAGTCCACATAAGAGATCCATTAGGGTTAGTTTTTAAGAGACTATTTAAACTCATGTTAGCTAAATTTCAGCAGGCATTGATTAATTTTAATTCTGAACTTTTTAGTTTATGTGTGAGAGTGATTCTTGCATTCTTTAGTTCTTGAACGAACTGAATTCAACTTATCGAAGATTAACTGGCTTTGTGGCGTCATTCTACTCATTCCAATAGTGCTGGTGCCTTGGGGCAGGTTTCCATTGTGTCACACTCCTATCAGACCTATTTCGGCTTTCCATGATCAAATCTCATTCTTGGTTGTGGGTTGTGTGACCACGTGATCAGGAGGTTCGCATCATTTTTTTGTGTTATTTTTCTTTTCTTTTTTTAATTTTTATCTTTCATTACAAGTGATAGATTAATATAGTATTCCAGGTTGACTTGAGTTTTCCATTGTCATTTAAAAAAAAAAACTGATTTTTTTTCAATTTTATCATTTGAGATTTAGGTAATCGGGGCTTGGGTTTTGTGGTTTTTTTCACTTTTTATCCTACAAGGTATCCGGATTTCATATCTCCACGTGTTCATTAAATCAACTTGGGTTAACTTATGTTAATATCACTTAGATATTTTTTTTATATTAAAAAATTATCTAGACCCGAGGCGTAGCACGAGAAAAAAAATCTAGTATATGTTAAAGACCTTGGCATTTCAATGCAGCAATGAATAGTGAAATGTCAAGGTCATTTTTGCTATGGTTCTCAAAAATTTTCTTGCTTCTTTTTTTCATTTAATTCCGAATCTTTTCCCTTAAATTTCTTTTAATTTCAAACTTTTTAGTCCATTTTCACTATGGTTCTTAACATTTATGACTCAAATTGAGGGTTAAATCTCAAACTCTAGTCTTTTGTCCCTTATGTAGTTTTTTTTTTTTTAAGTTGATTGAGAATTAAATTTCATAATTTGTTTTATATTTCTATAAAGTTATCTCAATCTCATGATTCAAGTCGTGAGTTTAGTTGATTGACTCAATGGTTTTTAATATTGTTTTTTAATTATTATTATTTTAATTTATTATCTAACATTGGATTGATTAAGAATTTAGCTTCATAATTTATTTTGATTTGATTTAAATGAGTTAAACTTAGTCTCGTGATCAAATTTGTCATATTAACTCAACTTGCTTTTTTTTTTTTTTAATTTCATCTTTTAACATTAAGATAATTAGTGTTTATTTTAGAGTGTGGTTGATGTTATTTTTTAAAATACTTTTCGTTAAAAAATGTATTAAAATAATATTTTAAAAAAATAATTTTTAATATCATCACATCAAAATGATTTTTAAAAGCACCAAAAATTTTTAATTTCAAGTAAAAAATATTTTTGAACGCGGTATCAAATAACCCCCCTTGGGGGTGTTATTGGAATTACATGACCCTTATAATAAATTCGATAATTTAACCCAAGTATAGTAAATTTGAAATGGCAATCTAAGTTGTCAACGTAAATGAATTCAAGTTGATTAAATATTATCATATTAATATTTTAAAAATATAAAATCTGTGATATAAATCCCATTAGAAAAAGAAAAGAAGTCAATTACGACAGTACCATCGCCGAGTGTTGAGCACCTGTTCAATGCTCACACATTAGCGAGCCAAAGTTTACAAAATAGACGAAATCAGAACAGGAAAATAGCAATTCAATATACTCTTAAAACAAAGCTCATACATTTAGATACAAAGCACAACTTTGAAACACAGTTGATACACTTAGCTCATACACAAAGCACAACTTTGAAACACAGTTGATACACTTAGCTCATACACAAAGCACAACTTTGAAACACAGTTGATACACTTAGCTCATACGAGCTGTTTTCTCTTGGTACAGACTCCCCCTCACACTGACGTAACATTTGTAGGTAAAACAACCAGCAGGCTAACTATAGGAATTACGAAGTACTTTATTTAACACATTCAGAGCTGTACAGATTGCATCGGAATTGTGGGACAAAACCATCAGCTCTTACTACCACTAATAAAATCTTCCTCCAAGGTTTGGATATAGAAGGCGTGGGCTGCATGTTAGAGAAAACAGCCTCCAGCTGCATGGACTGGTCAAACTCAGTACCATCCACCATAAAGAAAGTGAATGTGCAGATCAGATACCATGCGAGAAATCGAAAAACTAGATCAGCAAAAGTTGTAACGGGAGGTAGCAGATTCGGAGGTACAAGTTGGCAGCATTAGCCACATACCAACTCCAGTTTGAATACTGCGGTACATAAATACCCAAATAGGGCAGATATATAGGAAATAACAGGTGTGTTCAACCGGACACAGGCACCGAAGCCCGTATAATCAGGGGGCTGAGGCGGAGGTTAAGGCTGTCCCTCTAGCTCCAGGAACTCTTCCAACTCTGCCAATAGTTTAGGGCTTAGCTGCAGTTAATATCATTCTCATGTAAGATTCAACTGTGTTTTTCTATTTATACACCATACGACTGGGATTAAAATACTTTTTATGTAATTATTAAAAGAAAAATGTTACTTTTAAGTTCTAACCTGTGGAAACTCTGGAAACGAATAATATGCTGGACTTTTTTCTGTTGAAGCCATTAAGCAACACAAACCACCTTCTTCAAGGGTTGATATATCAGTCTTCTCCCAAGGATTTTGATTTTCTGAATCCAAAGGCCTGACTGCAAGAGAACTCCTTTCACCTTCATCGGGGGCTGATATATCTGTTTCCTTGTCTAGATTTTGATTTTCAAAATCAGAAGCCAGTAGGCAGTTTCTAAAATGAGAAGGCATCTCCGTGGAAGGACCGTCAGCTTGAAGGGGTGATAGTTGATCTTCAAGATCAGAAGCTGTAAGCCAATTCTCATAGGGTGACGCATCCGTTGGGTTTTGATTTTCAGAATCAGAAGCCATACAGTGGCTCTGTTCACTTCCATTATGAGCTGAATTTACTACCAGCCCATTTGGATATCGACTTTCATGATTTGAGGTCATGGGCTGGATTAAACCACTTCCATCATTCGCCAATTTAGAAATCAGCTCATTTTCAAAATCAAAAGATATTGACGGGCAGGACCCCCATCCATCAAGGGTTGAACTAGATATCAGATCATTTGGGTTTTGGATATTAGTTGCCAAAAAGTGGCTAAAATCACTCGCTTCTTGAGTTGAGTTAGTCATCAGCTCATCTGAATTTTGATTTTCAGAATCAGAAGTCGGATGGTGGTTTGATTCACTTTCAACAAAAGCGGAATTCACTGTCAGCTCACTATGGTTTTGATTTTCAAAATCAGAATCCATGCTGCAGCTTGGTTCAGCTTCAAAACCTGAGATAGAAGCCATATGGTTTTTTGGTGCACCTTTACTGGTCTTCACATCTAGTTTTCTCTTCAATTTACAGAGAACATATTCTCCCTGCACATGTTGAAATGAAAACCTCGAGTCAGTGAGTAAATTATTTGTACATGAGAGCATACACTAGCAAAACCAAATTTCTAAAAGCAACCAAACATTCAAAGAAAATTTGAACAAACACAACTCATGAAACCAAAATTACTGCCTATGCACAAATGACTATTTCTTACAGCTCTAGATCATAACTAGGTTTCGTAAGACCAATTAACCTCCAGGTTTCCAAGCTCTAGAAATGATAACCAGAAATCAAAGTTATTTTTCCTTCCCCGTGAAATAAATCGCAACACATTAATTCAAACCAGCAATTAACTGATGTTTTCGCAAACAGACTAGGACCACTACTATTACAAAATAAACTACTCTTCAAACACAGCGTCAATAAATTATACTTATAATCTGCACTTACCAGATTAGAGAGGCTTGAACCAGATATGAACTCGTCGTATTCATGTATAATCCATCCAGTCCTCTCGGGTTTAGGACTGGCTGATTTATAGAAAACCAAAGTCTTCTTAGTACCAATCACCTTCTTGTTATGCTTAGCCTTTACTTGAATAGTCTTGCCGGTGGGTTTCCAAAACCCAGCCTTCGTTCTCCGGTTAGAACGTCGGCTGTTTGAGTACTTGAGATCGCGAGGGCAAAAGAAATACCAAACTGAATCCTCGGACTTGATTTCCGATTTAACTACATAATAATTACTGCGTTAATCCACTATTGTGATTGAAACAATAAAAAAACAAGTACAGAGAGAGAGCTGTATAGTTACCAGGTAGATCCCAGGGTTCATGTTTACAAACATTGACCACTGCGATGATGAGTAAGTCTTCTAGGTCATCACCGAGCAATTTAGGCTTCAAATAATTAGTAACTAACTCTTCATCCGTAGGACGAAACCTATATCCAACTGGTGGTACAGTTGGCATTCCGTCTGCTGGATCTGTCATGACTAAGAAAACAAAATCACAGTTAGAGCGAGCGATTGAGGGGGTAAAATGATCGTTCAGATGCTGCACTACAGGTAAAATCTGACTCACCTGATTGGATCTTGTTATTCATTCCTCTTCCTAAAACAGGAAAGAAAAGCATGCCTGAGTTGAGATGGAGGTTTGAGACTGGAAGAGAGGAGAGGTGTTGAGAATTGTTATTAGCAGGAGGAGGATCAGCCGAATCAGAGCGACCGATGGGTAACATTTTTTCTTTCTGTAGCCGAGAAGAGGGGTGACAGAGCGATTGTGCGTGTGGGTGGGCTGGGGAAGATGGAGAGACAATGCAGTTATATATGCATGAGCAAAGAGTCAATAACCTCCCAGGAGAAGTTGTCAAAACTGAAAAGGAGCTGATGTGGCCGATTGCCATTTGAGAGATAGACAGAGGGCGGCAACCACAAGTACTTCGCTGGGAAGAAAGTTGAGGGGAGGGGGTGGATCCCACCATTCGGACCGCCTCGAATAAAAAAAAAGGAGGAGAAAAGGATCGCTCTTTTATTATCTTGAAGACTTGAACTCCAACTCCAGCTTGGTTCCCAAGGTTTCTGGGTGGCCCCACTCCGCTATCTTCTGGAACACTGGTAAAATCTTGCTTGCCGTCTGTCTCCGTTCACTCTACCATCCATCCTTCACAATATTCACCTCATAGAAATGCCTCCCGGCTTCTTGCTGTGATAACCTACAGTAAAAATGGACTTGAACATTAATAATGGATGGATGGATGGATGGGTTTTCCCTTGTTGTCACGTCAAACTTCACTGCTAACCTAATAGAACCATACACCATGCATAACTTTTATCGGCGCAGCAAGATTATATATACATCAAGCAATCTTGGTTTTGTCTTCCAGGTAAAAGCCTTATCTAGAAATCAAATCGATCCTCACAGCCCAAGTCAGGATCATAAATGGACCAGACTTAGGATGCTATCTCGGCTAGAATGGACTAGTGATAAGATTGTCCAATGGGAAAGATGAGACCGAGAATATCTGACAAGCAGTGTATCGTATCTCTCGAGGACCAACAGTATACTTGTTGGATGAAATGGTTTCCATAGTAATCGCTGAGGGAAAAAACAGTTACTGAACACAAGCAGCATTCAGGCAACCCATAAAAAGGAATAATTCAGATACGATATAACATGATGGAAAACACAATTCTTGAGAAAATTGAACACATTTATCAGCATTTGGAATGGTTCTGATTTGGCATTTCACATTACATTCCAAAAACAATATGGGATGAATAGTTCTCTCTCTGCCTGAAAATTTTGGCCAGGGGAACTAGTTTTTCCCAGTGATATGTAGTCCTATAGACGGTGATTTCTGATTTACATACTTCACTTTCTTATCTACCCCATTATTTTGCTGAGCCAGTTTTATCTACAAACGTGTCATGCGCTCAGAACCCTGTATTCTTACTGGACAAAATATCACCGTGAGTGGAGCATGATCGGAGAGGGAATAATTTTCTGGCCACATTCCTTTCTCAGCTTCTCGAGGGAATAGAACTGCTTTCTTTACTTTGAAACCAATGGCTTCTTCCTCTATGCCCTGCTCAGAGTCCCGTGTCCTCTCACTGCAATTTTCCTCTTTTAGCTCTGAGCATTCTGAGTTCCATATCCTCCTCTGCACTTATTAAGCAATTTAGTTAGCGATTTACAATACATGAGGTGGGGCATGCCAATCCAACACGGATATAAAGAGAAGTGAAACAGAATTCCACATTCTTAATATTCATAAGCCGTACCTTAAATTCTTCATACCCAACAACTCCGTTCCCATTAATGTCTGCTTGCATCCACAAATCTTCTGTCTCCTGGGAACTGAGTCCATAAGGAAGACCGATTAAATTTACCTGAATAAGATTAAAATATGGTAAGTTCATCTTTCCACTCAGAAATTGCACGGCTATTATCAAGCTGCTTGTAAAGTACCTGGCGGAGTGCTTCACAGAAAGCTGAATATGTTATAAAATTGCCATGGTTGTCATCCTTCAGAAATGCAAATGCATCCTTTTCCGCAAACGAAGCTTTTTGGAGCTGACACTGGAACCAAGAGAAATTACAGCAATCAGGTGTTGAAATCAGTGGATTATGTGTAGTTCCAAGTCAAAAGAAATTTATGCTCAGGGAACTTTGCCAGAGCGAGCTCTAAGTTTTATGCCCCTTGATTTGTGAAATAAGGATGCTAAAATGCAATTCAGTTTAACTTTCCAATGTATAGTGTGCACAAACTACTTTGCATTGATGCAATGCTAAGGGCAAGATGTGAATTGAACAGCGTAGCCATGTGTGTAACACAGTAATTTACTTCAAGGGACTTGGAAACTAGCATGAATGATAACCGGTTCTTGACTACAATTTTAGTGAAGTTTAATGAATATTGTATGTCAGAAGATGGTAATGCTGCCACAAGCTGCATTAGCAGTAAATATTAAGATTACTTAGGAACAAATTCCTGCTGTGCATGGTTGGATGCAATTACTTAGCTAGTAGACAGTAACCAACAAAATCTTTTTTTTTGAAAAAGAAGCTTCCATCAAATAATTACTTGAGGAAAGGAAAATACAATAAAGGATTTCCAAACATCCTTCTCTGATACATAACAATTGTCTACTATCTCTGAGACACATACAAGTTTTAGGAAGATATTAAATAAAGTAAATGAATGGTCTTGACTCATCTGTCAGTAAAATGATCTGAGATGCTGGCAACTGAAAGAAAGTTAAAATGAACTGAAGAATAAAATATGAAGAGAAATGATTGGACTCACCTTTATTATTCCAAATACTGCTTCAGACCAACTTTTCTTCAATGGCTCCCTTGATTTAATAGGATTACACAGCCATATGAAATCAACACCACAGATGTTACCCCTATGGTTTCGGTGGCTAATCCACTGTGTGATGCAGAAAGAGAGGAGAAAATGAGGTAAGCAGCGAATTTAGATGTTGTCATCTAGTGATATGGAATCACTTGGATTGGGACTTGAAGAAACTTACCCTGTGAGCATCCGCATAACTGTCAGTATATTCATGAGCAATGTCATATGAAGATACAAACCCCTGAGACCTCAAGAATTTGTAAACATGTCCACTCTTGCTTCCATTCCAATCACTGGATAAAGCATAAAACAAATGAAAAGAAAATGAGGATGTCCATATTCAGAGGCTATGTTAGAATTATCTACTTCACAGATGCAAGGCAAGAAGCTCACCCACAGAGTAGGATTGGCATAAGGTTTAGTTTGTTTTCTCTCTGATATTGTTCCACATATTGAAGTATTTTGTAAACCTATGAAAAAGACCAGTAATAAAACTCGACATAACTACTGGAACAAACATAGCTAAGAAGAACTAGGACTGGGAATTCAAACAAACATAGCCAAGAAGAACTGGAACTGGAAATTCAAAAGTAAACGATTATAACCAAAGAGATATTTATATACCTGATGCAGTCTAACTACAGATAGACAGGAATCATGAGGAAATAATAAGTGGGTGTTAACTATAAGAAATTCTTGCTGAGCACTGCCTTTCTGGTTTTGTGAAAAGGGGAGCGCTGATTGGACATGCAGTAACTGAGCAACACGGTCTCCACAGTCATGGAAGAGCAACTCTTGACAATTTAGAATCGTATAGTAGTCCTTATGCACAGCGGTTAGCAGGCCTGTGGAGAGAATAAAATTTCCAATCCAATCAAACCTACTTGGCACAAGCTGAATTGAATGATGATAACATCAAGGACACATGTTGCTGGATTTTCAACTTGGAGGTCAGTAATATCATATAGCAAAACTAAGCATACTTAAGGGTAGAAATAGCATACAAAGTGCAGTTTACATATGACTACCAAATAAGCAAAAAGAAAATAATAATTCAAATTACTGCAAAGACCCAAGAAGTTCATTTTTCCACCTCATGGCCTGCCAGTGTGTGAAGTTGGCTATCCAGAAAATGACATACCTAATTTTAATTTCATCAGGTTTGAACGAAATTGAATGATAGTCAAAATCAGCCTGACCTAAGCTGATGACCACAGATGTCTTTTGAAAAGCATGAGTACATTATAAAAAAAAAAAAAAAAAGTTGCTTGCTTTAAGGATCCACATAGCGCAAAGAAGAAACTGCAAGAAAAGGAGGAGCTTAAACAGCATTTTAATTACCATCTCCCCGGTTATTGGTTCGTGCAAGCTGGAAAGTCATATAGCCAGCATCACCAAGTCTCTGCCGGTACATATGCACAAGTTCTTCATTTCCAACCCAGAATTCCTACAAGTAAAAAACCAAAATTTCAACACAGAAAGAAGCCGGTCAGCATAATTTTCAAATACAGTAACCACCTCGTTTCATTTTTTCATACAAGGTTAGATCCACAGTGACAGTTAAATGGAAAGGGAATTAAGCACCCACCTGGAGACATATTATTGAAGATCTCTCGTGAAGCAACCAATTCAAAATCTTCTGGTTTCTAGAGAGCCAAACTGATCTGAAATTGCTTTCACGAACACTTTGATTCTATTTCACAACAAAATAAAAAACGCAAATAAATTCTTAAGAAAAAATAAAAGAAGAGGAAAAACAAGAAGAATTAACACTAATTTCTGGATTCAAAAGCGACAAGAGCAGACCTTTTGATCAAGTCGCTTGTAGATAGGAGCCAGGATGTTAAAAGTAGTGCAAGAAACACAAGGCTCATCAGTCATTGCTGCACCCGAAGACACATAGCCACAACCGCTGTTGGTTCTTGAAATAGTTCCATTTCCATTTAAAATATTACTCTCACTAACTCCTGAATCTAACTGACCCACAATGATTGAATTCGCATTAGACTCCACGACCGCAACCTGTAACAATCATTCAATCAAACCCCAAATTAGAAAAAAACAAAAACCCAATAACAAAAACACTGAAAAAATCTAAACAAACAGCAAAGTTACCATCTTTTAGCGTTCTAGCCACCGTAACCTGTTGTCTTTGTTAAGGGATAAGAGGAGAGGGGGAAGGAAAAGAGGAGAAGATATGGCAAATGAGGGTTCTGGAAAACTGTGATTTTGTAAAACTTGTGGGTGGAGATTGTGATTATTTTCTTCTTTGGTAAGTGTCACCCTCGTGGAGATGATTTTAGCATTTTATAGAGGCCAGAAGAGAGAATCCCTGTGCTGTTTTTGGAGTTTTAATACTGGTAAAACTTTCAGAAAAATCTTCAATCGATAACCTTGACAGATTGGAATGCGTGAATGTTGCTATTGGAGAACTCAGACGGGGCCCTTGGCTGTATTTTGTGATTTTCTGCTTTCTTGCCTAATAGGACAGCTTAGCACACTCTCTGTCTGTGGGCTCCAACCTCATTAATCTACTTTTGAGACTCGCCGGTGATATTTTAATTCGAATTTGATGACAAGTGGTCCGACAGATTTGAATGGGTTGGGAAACTTTTGAGCAAATAGGTATTGTTAAAGCTCGAGCTTATGCCTCATCATTTATATTATATAAATATATTTATACAATATTTAAATCTTTATATGATATATATATATATATATATATATATATATATTATTTTATTTTATATTAATCAATAAATAATAGATAGATAATGAATATTTAGTGGGTGTCCAAAACATGATGAATAGTTTTACCCGACAAACACTATATAAGATATAAACATGAAAAGTATCTTATCATGAATACTTATTCACATCCCTGCAAATTTCAAGACCTGTTTTCTTATAAATATAAAAATATAGAATTATATGCGCAACTTGATGATTTCACTCCTTTTTTTCACTGTTAAACTTGTTTAATCATGACTTTTATAAATAATTTTTAATTTCATCCTTAATCTAGCATATTATAAATTATTTTCAATTTCACCACCTATAATTTTTTAATCTATCATATTTTAAACTTGTTTAATCATGATTTTAATTGCAATTTTTTTGTTCGGGATAAATGTTTTTCAAAATTGTCATCCTATTAGATTTTTCAATCATATTTTAGCCTTTGTTATAAATTTATTTTTATCAATAATCCTTTCAATGATTCCATCCTTCAAAATTAAAATGTATGCATTTAAAGTTTTTAATTGAACTCGGTTTGATGGTTTAATAAGTTGCAAGTTTTTTAAATTAAAGTAAGTTTAGAAAGTTTATTTGGATTCATTTCTTTTTCTTCTGTTTTAAGATGATATTTTTTTCTTGTTTTTTCTTAAAATTTTATTGTTATAAATTCATAATAAATTATATTTATATGTATTGAATGTCCATTACTCTTGAGTTTAGTCTCTTGGATATCCATAACCCTTCATTTCCTTCTCCTATAAATAGACCACTTGTCTTCTATTCTTTACACCTTTGAAATAGAGAAGAATTCATTATAAGAAAGATATTTATCTCTTGTCTCTTTTGATTATATTTTAATGTTTATGTTCTTCTATGTGAATTATTTATTCTTTTTATAATACGTTATCAACACGATGCTCTAACCAACTTATATCAATTTTAATATTTTTGCTTTTAATTATTGTAATTTATTTTTGGCAAATTTTCTTTCACTATTATTCATAGAAAGAGATTTATAGTTCCTGAAGAATTAAATAAATTAAATACAGTTCTTGAAGAACTAGTATTTCTAAAGCTAAATAAATAGCAATCTTAAAGGACTGATTTTATTTTTTTTCTTTTATATTCATGATTTTATTTAATAATTTTTTTCTTGTTTTTCATATATAAAGATAATGTCAAATCTGACAAAACTTGAATTTTTCGCTCTCGATATCTCTGGAAATAATTATTTATCATGGATCCTTGACGCCGAGATTCATCTGGAAGCCATGAATCTTGGAGAGACCATCAAAAAAGGAAATAACACATCCCTGCAGGATCATGCAAAAGCAATGATATTCTGATGCGAACCGGCCTAGAAACACCAGCAAGGACCCATTACATGTTCAGGGGCTTGATTCGTCGTTTTGAAGATATCAACTGAGTCAGAATTATAAGGACCGTTGGAGTATCAATATACAAGAGGGGTCTAATACAACCTTATTTGGGTCATAAAGTGAGGACAACAAAGGAGCCAAAAGAATCCTACTACAACTTGGAAACATGGGATTAATTGGCTTGATGGAAGACTATAAAAAAAATCTTATGGACTTTATTTAAGTTTGTTAGCTACAACCCAAGGCTTGTTTGGGCTTAATTAAGACTTTATTTTCAGCCAGGATCCAAGGCTTGTTTGGATTAAGTCATGGGCTTTCCAACTTAGGGTTTTGGGTAAGTTTTGAGTGGACCTCATTTAAGTCCACATAAAGGGTCCATTAGGGTTAGTTTTTAAAAGACTATTTAAACTTATGTTAGCTAAATTTCGGTAGCCATTGATGAATTTTAATTCTGAACTTTTCAGTTTATGTGTGAGAGTGATTCTTGCATTCTTTAGTTCTTGAACGAACTGAATCCGAGTTATCGAAGATTAACTTGCTTCGTGGCATCATTCTACTCATTCCAATAGTGCTGGTGGCCTAGGGCAGGTTTCCATTGTGTCACACTCCTATCAGACATATTTCGGCTTCCCGAGATCAGGTCTCATTCTTGATTGTGGGTTACGTGACCACGTGATCACGAGGCTTACATCATATTCATTCGTCACCATCTCCATGAAGGATTGAAAAGTGAATATCTCACAAAAAAAGACCCTCTTGTTATGTGGCAAAATCTAAAGGGAAGATATGACCACTAAAAGTTTATCATATTTTCTCAAGCTCATTATGATTGATTGCACCTGAGGTTGCAAGATTTTAAATCGGTTAGTGAATATAATTAAGCTCTTTTCAAAATTACTTCACAACTGAAATTGAAATTGTGTGATGAAAATATCACAGAAGACCAAATGTTAGAGAAAATTTTCTCTACTTTTCATGTCTCAAATATTGTCTTGTAGCAACAATATAGAGAGAGCATAATTTCAAAAGGTACTCAGAATTAATTTCATGTCTTCTTATAGCTGAACGGAATAATGAGTTTTTGATGAAAAATCATCAATCACATCCTACAAGTTCTAAACCATTCCCTGAAGTGAATGGAACCTTTGTCCAAAGGTACTCAGAATTAATTTCATGTCTCATCATGACTGAACGGAATAATGAGCTTTTGATGAAAAATCATCAATCCCATCCTACAAGTTCTAAACCATTCCCTGAAGTGAATGGAATCTTTGTCCAAAAGACAAGAAATAACCAAGGAAAAAGGTCAATGGAAAAGGAGAAGAGATAATTCTTATAAAAGTAACTCACCATACCACCAAAAGTGAAAACACAATGAACTCAACCAAGGAAAGGGCAAGAATTTGCATAAACCAGAAGATAAGTGTCATAGGTGTGGTATGCATAGTCATTGGTAGCATACTTGTCGCACACCAAAACATCTTACAGATTTATATCAAGCCTCTTTGAAAACAAAATACAGTTGAGACTAATTTCATTCATAAAGATGGTTATGAAAATCATAATGTTTGAATTGATGTCAATACTTATCTTGATATTTCTGATTTCTTTGAAAACTCGGATAAGACGGAAAACATGCTTAGTGGTGGAATCATTAGAGATGATTGAGAGTTTTTATTAGTGTTAATTATCTATGTTCTTATATTTACAATAAACATTTTTAGTTTGGCTAAGTTAAATAATAAACTTTGATTATCTTTGGAATAGTGACATGACTTTTCATGATAGAGATTTATGTCTTGCAGATAGTGCAACAATGTACACAATTCTTAAGGAAAATAAATACTCTGAGTACTTGACATTAATCAATGCTAATGTCACTAAAATATCAGGTCCACCAGACATGATTAAAGGCTCTGGAAAAGCTAATATTGTGTTACCAAATAACACAAGATTGAGCATCAAAGATGCATTATATTCACCTGAGTCCAGAAGAAATTTACTCAGTTTTAAGGATATACGTGCTAATGGTTATCATATTGAAACAACAATTGAAGATAGAAAAGAATATCTTTATATTACTGCACGTATTTCAGGCCAGAAGCTTGTACATGAGAAACTACCTGTTTTCTCTTCCGGAATTTATTATACGATCATGAAATCTATTGAATCAAATGTTGTGATACCAGAAGTGTTCTGACCCAGAACAATTTATGTTCTGGCATAATCGACTTGGACATCCAAGATCGATAATGATGAGATGAATTATTGAGAATACATATGGGCATCCTATAAAGAATCTGAAGATTTTTTTACCAAGTGAAAATCCATGTGCTGCATGTTCTCAAGGTAAATTAATTACCAAACCATCTTCATCAAAGGTTCTTATAGAATCACCATCTTTTCTTGAAAGAATTCAAGGAGATATATGAGGGCCTATTCATCCACCATGTGGACCTTTTAGATATTTTATGGTATTGATTGATGCATCAAGTAAATGTTGTTTGCTTTCGAGTTGAAATATTGCATTTGCTAGATTAATAACACATATTATCAGACTACGAGCATAATTTCCTGATTATCCTATCAAGAAAATTCGACTAGATAATGCTGGTGAGTTTACTTCCCAAGCATTTGATAGTTTTTGCATTTCTATTGGTATTGATGTTGACCATCTTGTTGCTCATGTACATACTCAAAATGGTCTAGCAGAATCATTTATAAAGCGACTTCAATTAATTGCAAGACCATTACTTATGAAATCAAAATTGCTTACATTTGTCTAGGGACATGCTATATTACATGTTGCATCACTAGTTAGAATTAGACCAAGTGTTTACCATAATTATTCTCCTTTACAACTTGTTTATGGTATACCACTAAATATATTTCATCTATGAATTTTTGGTTATGCAGTATATGTGCCTGCAGCACCCCCACAAAGGACTAAAATGGGTTCACAAAGAAGAATAGAAATTTATATTGGTTTTGTTTCTCCATCTATTATTAGATACCTTGAACCTTTGACTGATGATGTTCTTAAGTCACATTTTGAAGACTACCATTTTGATGAGAACATTTTTCCATCATTAGGGAAAGCAAATTCAATGTCTAAAGCATGAGAAGAAATTACTTGGAATAACCCGAAGTTATCTCATTTTGATCCAAGGACAAATCAATGTGAACTTGAAGTTCAAAGGATAATTCATTTACAAAATATTGCAAATCAATTACCGGATGTTTTCACAAGTAGTGAAAAGGTAGTTAAATCTCATATTCGTGCTACAAGTGCTCTATTTAAAATTGAAATTCCTGAAGAGAAAAAGGTCAACATAGCAGCAAATGACTCTATACCAAGCCTGAAGCGCGGAAGACCTATTGGAGCCAAATACAAAAATCCTAGAAAACAAAAACTCCAACAAATAGATGATGGTACTCTTGGAGAGTCCTCGTCCATAAAAGAAACATCAAATCTTTTGTCCAAATCATCTCCTAATACTGATCCTCCCGAAGAGGGATCTTTTGAAGAGAGCCAGGTACTTGGAAATAATAAGATCTCCATAAACTATGTTCATACATGAGAGATTTTAGAACAAGATAAAATTATCATAAATGATGTATTTGTATTTAAGGTTGCTTTTTTGGCATCACCAGAAGTGATGATGAATTTGAACCATAAACTATTGAAGAATATCGACATAGAAATGATTGGCCAATATGGAAAGAAGCAATCCAAACAGAGTTGAACTCACTTGCAAAACATGAAGTATTTGAACTTGTAGTCCATACACCTAAAGGTGTTATACCCGTTGGATATAAGTGGGTTTTTGTTAGAAAATGCAATTAGAACAATGAAATTGTGCGATATAAGACACGACTTGTTGCACAAGGTTTCTCACAGAGAATCGACATTGATTATGAGGAAACTTATTCTCCAATGATGGATGCAATCACTTTCATATTTTTAATTGGTTTAGTGGTCTTAGAAACATTAGATATGCATTTAATGGATGTAGTTGCAGCATATCTATATGGATCATTAGATAAAGACATCCATATTAAAATCCCTGAAGAATTTACAATGACTGAAGCTTTTTGTAATGAACCTAAAAGTGTTTATTCTATTAAATTACAAAAAAATTTATATGGGTTAAAACAATCTGGTCGAATGTGGTATAATCGTCTTAATGAATAACTCTTAAAAAGAGGGTTTGAGAATGACGAGATTTGTCTGTGCATTTTTATTAAGAAAACAATATCCAGATTTGTTATTATTGCAGTATATGTTGATTATTTAAATATTATTGGTACTCTTGTAAAACTCACAGAAACTGCAACCTATTTGAAAAATAAATTTGAGATGAAAGATCTCGGAAAGACAAAATTTTGTCTTGGTTTATAAATTGAACATTTTTCAAATGGAATATTTGTACATCAATCGATGTATAGAGAAAAAGTCCTAAAATGTTTTATATGGACAATGCTCATCCTTTGAGTACACCTATGGTTGTTCAATCACTTGATGCAAGAAAATGACCCTTTTCGACCTCCAAAAGAGGATGAAGAAATTCTTGGTCCTGAAATACCATATCTTAGTACTATTCTTATGTATCTTACAAATTGTATTTTTTGCAATAAATTTATTGGTAAGATATAGTTCCACTCCCACAAAAAGACATTGGAATTGAGTCAAACATATATTTCTCTATCTCCGCGAAACAACCAAAATGGAATTATTTTATTATGGATCAAATTCACAATTGATTGGATATGTAGATGATATTATCTCTCTGATCCCCACAAAAGAAGATCACAAACAGGTTATCTATTTACCTATGGTGGTACTGCAATTTTTTGGAGATCTGCCAAACAAACATTAGTGGCTACTTCATCAAATCATTCAGAAATTATGACGATACATGAAGCAAGTCGAGAATGTATTTGGCTAAGATCAATTATCCAACACATTAAGAGAAAATGTGGATTGTCAGCCATTGAAAATAGTCTCACAATATTGTTTGAAGATAATGTTGTCTGCATCACTCAACTCAGAGAAGACTATATTAAAGGAGACAAAATAAAGCATATCTCACCAAAGTTCTTTAATACTCACGAGCTCCAACAAAGGGAAGAAATTGATATCAAACAAATAAGGTCAAGTGATAATTTAGCAAATTTATTTACAAAGTCTTTACCAACCTCAACTTTCAAGAAACTTGTCCATAATATTAGAATGCGTCATCTTAAATGTTTGTCATAAGACATGTACTTTTCAGGGGAAGTCAATGCAAATTGTACTCTTTTTCCTTTGCTTAGGTTTTTTCCCACTAGGTCTTCCTTTGCTTAGATTTTTTCCCACTGGTTTTCTTTACAAGGTTTTAATAAGGCAATTTGATATTATTTTAATGAATCATAAAGTATTCATATAGTATCTATATAAAGTCCTTCATTGAATTTTAAAGTACATGGTCATTCAAGGGGAAGTGCTATAAATTCATAATAAATTATATTTATACGTATTGAATGTCCATTACTCATGAGTTTAGTCTCTTGGATTTCCATAACCCTTGAGTTCATTTTCTTCTCCTATAAATAGATCACTTGTCTTGTATTCTTTACTCCTTTGAAGTAAGAAGAATTCATAATAAAAAAAAGTATTTCTCTCTTGTCTCTTTTGATTATATTTTAATGTCATGTTCTTTTATGTGAATTATTTATTCTTTTTATAACATTTACTATGTTTTGCTGACTTTTCTCAAGTTAAGATAGAATTGGGCTATTTGATAATGTGAAAAAAAATCATTGTTTTTTTCTTATCAACTCTCTTATTGTTTTCCGTATTATTTAAAGTATTGCTTTAACTAAGGACTTGAGACTCGAGTTTTTTTTTAATCTATTATTTCTTACATAAAAAAAAAAAAAAAACGTTCGGTTCGCGTCCAAGCACGGGCAACATATCCATCACGAAGCTAACTCTTCCGTACAAGCAGGGGAAAAAGAGAAGTTTCTATGGAATAATGTGGCCTTCGTCCTCAGCAAAACGTAGTGCTGGGAAGCCACCTGGCCGTCCTCGTACCTTAATAAAACCAATCAAGATCAACTGTTTCGTTTACGAGGCATGACGCACCAGGCTGCAAGAAACCTGCTTAATGAAATTGTAAATAAACCAGCTGTCAAAAATCAGAAAGGGGGCCCTCAACCCATATTCTATTTATTTTTTAATTAGAGTAGTAATATCCGTTTGGTTTGTTATTAAGAAAATAATAATTAATTTTACCACTTGTTTAAGCAAGAAAACTCAAGCGACACGGATGCTCTATCCAACCGCGTACATGTGGCTGTCAGTGCATGACGGTGCTGTCTACTTTTTTTTTTCTGGCTGCCAATTGCAAGTTGGAATGGTGACGGTGACGTGACCTTAATTTTACCACCTTGTTTTCCCTGCCCAACGGATTACGTTGCAATGTAATATTATAAACGTGTACAGAATCGTGAATGAAAATATTTTTTTAAAATATATTAAACTAATGAGAAAAATAACAGGATAATTTTAAATTAATAAAATAAAAACTTCGAAAGGCATTATTACTTTTGTTTTTGTAATTAAGATTTTTAAGAATAATTTATGTTGATTAATCAAATACTTTTAGTACAGGTTTGTTATTGCGTTGAAAATTCTAACAATGCATAAGTTAAAAAAAATCCCAAATATTATATCTCTAATTTGGTTATTTACGTGTAACTAATTCAGAATCAAACATTGTGCATATTTGTATTATTATTGTTTTTTTATTTCATAAAGTTAAAGCAAATATGTATCTAATTTAATTATTTTCAAATTCTTTTAGTATTGCTTTGAAAAATTAAAATTAAAAGCATATCCAGGTAATTAACACTAATGATTAATTTGGATATCAAACAATATAGTTCTGATGTTTCATTACCAAAAGAATATTTATGGCTAAAAAAAATTATTCTAAGAACACGAACACTTTAACGATGTAATTATTGAATGAAGTGAAAGTTTAAATAATTGTTAGCAAATTATTAATTTATTTCTAGAGTGTTGATTCGTCGATTTCCCCTTCTACAACCCCATCTTTTCATCTTCAAGTAATCATTCCTTTTTTTTTTATCTTTTTATATATTTTCCCTTGTTCTTGTTTTAATTGTGATTCTTTTCTATTTTTATTAAGGGTACGTATGACAAGTAATAATAATGACTTCAAAGCTTATTTTGAAAGAGCTCAAGGATTTGCAGAAGGACCCACCTCCTTCTTGCAGTGCAGGTGTGCAATAATTTTTTTTATTTCTAGAAAGCCCAGTTATTTAATCATTCTTATTTCAAACTTCTTTCTATCAACATTACTATGTTTGGTTATGGCTTGGAGCCCACTTTGCCAGCATATATATTTTTTTGCACTAAATGACATGTCTTATGTAGAATTATTCAAATTTAGGGCTAGTAATTTTGTTTTCTTTCTAGGATATAGGTTTTATAGCTGAAGATATGTTTCACTGGCAAGCAATTATAATGGGACCTACTGATAGTCCATATGTAGGAGGGGTATTCCTAACATAATTCAACTTAATATCAAGCCAATAAATGGACAAAAAAACAAGAAAATTGCTACAGAACATAACAAAATCTAAACAGTCAACGTCTTTAATAGGAAAAAAAAGCATTGAAAAAATTGTGAAGGCAATAATAGAACATACCAAAGCAAGAGAAACACAAATGTTAATGTTTCATGTAATAAAATTTTGCACATACCAACAAAACAACTGGAGTAAATTTTGATCCCAAGCAGCAACCTAACCAGTAAAAGACCAATAGCAACCAACAATTCAACAATAAAGCAAAAGAAACAAAGGCATTATTGTTAGAGTTAGCAAAATTGTCAACATATCAGCAAAGTAAATTGAGCAAACTTTAATGCCAACAAAGCAGTAACTCAACTGAAGCAACCGACAAATAACCAACATCAAGCAGAAATTGACGATGATTAAATGATATGTCATAAGAAAATCAAAAACCAAGGAGGAGGCATCAACAGAAATTCAGCAATTGCAGCAGCACCAATAAGTAGAGCACACGTGATACTAACGAAGAAAAACAATAAAGACAACTGGCGAATACAAAGCAAGAAACTATATTCAAGCAATCAATGTCTTCAATCCCATCATAAGAAGACCAAGCAACACCAAAGAATATGCAATTTTAAAAACTTACAAATGCTTGAATGAAAGGTAAATTATAAGTTTTTTTGTTTCAACAAATTGGACATTATAAATGATTGGGGATAAGAATGGGGGGATGTCTACAATACTTAGAAATTGATTAGATACAATTTGAAGGATTTTATAGGGTTATTGATCAAGGCTTAGTAGAAGAAACTTTATAAGGTATCAAAAATAAAGATAGATATCAAGAAATTGATTTTCAATTATTTATGGAAATATATCAATTAGTAGAACCATTAATAAAAAAAAGAGATGCTATATATGAATCACTCACATATTATTCTGAATTTTATGTATTAGGGGTATGCATTTGGAAGAACAATAGGGATATGCAAGAACAAATAATTTTAATTGGAAACATTTCTCTAATGAATTATGTGGGAACTTCTATAGTAAATGGAATTTAGAGAACGATGATCAATCAAATATTGCAAAGCTATGATATCTATTATTGGTCTGAAATGAACCATTATGAAATTTCAGTCTATACCTACACTATAATATCCTATTGGGGGGGAGAATAGAATTAGAGATATCTAGTGAAACAAAAAGAATGGATAAATCTTAGTTATAGTGCACAAAGTGCACAACATTTTAAAGCTAAGGAGGCTGCTAAATAATTACTATGAATAGTGCACATATCATTGTGCAAAAATTAGCGTTAATCCAACATTGCAGACAACCTTTCAAGCTACTATTAATGCAAACCAAAAAGCTAGCAGAACTATTTGAATGAATAGTAAAATGAGCTTAAAAGCAACAATAATAATTGGAGCACATATCAAATCGACGAAGCACAACAACGAAGGCACACAACAAATTACCATTCTTTAAATGCAGAGGGAAAATAAAAAGAGCAAAATTGAACACCTGAAAGCCAACACATAAGTTGAATTGCCAGTATATTCAAGTGCGAGGAAAAAAAAAGACGATATTGGTTGGTTGCCTCGATGCTAAATAGTCTTACCCATCTACTAAATATATCTCCGAGCATAGATCTGAACCACAAATATCTCTCTGTCAATGGCATTGTGTCGTCTATTTCACATATGTAAGACATCCAAAGTGAAAAACTGATTTTGCCCAGGTTTTTCTCTAACAAAGCCGTGAAAATTGCAGTAGGTGAAATTCCCAATTGCTTCTGAATCTAACTGTAATTGATCTATGGCTACCCAAACCCATTAATTGAATGCAAGGATGCATTAAGTAGATGTTGAATGAAGTGACAATTACCCTACAGGTGCATTAACTAAGGCATGGAAAATCCAATTGAGAGAAGCCCCCACCCTGTTGTCTTATCCCTATCTGTGATAACCCGAGGACAAAATGTATTAATTAGCTACAAGAATACATTAATTTGATGGTGAATCAATCGAGCACACAAGGATGGAAGCTTTCGTCAAAGTGACACAAAACTGAGTTGAGATCTGCTAACTAATTAACATGAGCATTTGTGTTACTGTTCATTTTAATTACTTATCAACTCGCTTAGGTGTGTTGTCTAACCAATTGTGGTTTTCTCTTGTGATCACAGACAACAAGTAGTATACTGCTCATGCTAATAGCTTAGCAACTTTGGGCCAGGTGTGGTATTTAATCAATGGTTGGCAAAAGCATTCTCTTATCTGAACTTGACTCACTATAGCAATAGACACATATTAATGTGAATTGTAAAGGTGAAATTATTATTTTACGCCCCTGTTTGCCTAAACTTTAGCCTTGGAATAAGGGGTATTTTCAATTTTTTACATTTCTAAGTAGAATAAAATAACCATAATACCATCTAATAAGATAAAAATCAAGAGTTGTTTGTGGGGGTGTAACAATAATTTCACAATTTCAGTGCACAATAAAATAACCCTTTTACCCTTTAATAAGACAACACAAATGACTTATTTGCGGGGGTGTTTCAGCCATTTCAATTTTTTTAAATGTGTAAATACAACTCTACTCTCATAAAAGACAAAATCCAAGAATTGGATGTAGAGGTATATAGGTAATTCAATGTTTTTTTTAAATTTTTATACTCAGGATACGACACGCCGAAAGTTTTTTGCTTGACGCTCCCTTTGGATGGCGCGTGCGATGTCGTCAGGTGGTAAAAAATGTTCATTCGGTGTCCCACAAGATGCTCCTCCATGTTGTATTCCTCATGGTGGTGTGCGTGTCAACCCAAGGTGGACGAAGATGTGACAGTGATAGGTTGAACTCATTGTTCCTCTTTTCTCTCTCTTACAAGGTAAATTACATGAAAATCCCCTTATTTGATGGTGTGTTCATATTAGTCCCTAATCTGTTAAATGTTTGGTTTGGTCCTTATTCTTGTGATAGAAGTTTTAATTTGTTTCATTCAATTGAAATTGATTACATATTTTATTTTTATTTCGGTCCTTATTCTTTTAATTTCAGGATTGGTTTTAAATCCCTTAATATTTTCAGTACACAAGTTTAGATTTGTTCAATTTTGTTCCTTGATTAATATTGATTATATATGTTGTTTTTATTTAAGCCCTTATACTTTTATTTTTTGATTTAATTCTTTTGTTTTATTTTTAATTCTGAAAGACTCCCTACTTTTATCCATGTTTATATATATATGCTCTTAGTTTTGGTTTTTAATTTTTAGTATTTTCTCTTTTATTGAGGTAATATTTTTCTTATATATTTTTATCATTTATTTTATTTTTCTCTCTTTTGTTAAAGTTTTGATTTTTTTTCTTTGATGTAATTTTGTTTTCCCAATTATTTACGCAATAATAATAATAATAATTTTAGATTTTTTTGTTGATTCCGCTTTTGTTAAGTTTTTGAGTTTTTTTATTCCTCGGGATACTTTAATAATTTGTATTTTTTAGCAGTAATAGTAATGATAATTTTAAGTATTATAATCATGATAAAATAATGAAATTATTTACCATAATGATAATAGTGAAATTACTTATCCTAATGATAATTTTATTGTGATGATTATAATGCTTATGATGTTAATAATTATGGTTTTGATTGTAATAATAACAATAACTCATAAAATAATATAGAAAATATCAATAATGACAATAATAATAATTCTTATTATTATTATTATTATTTCAATTATATTAATAAAAAATAATGGTGTTGATTATCATAATGAGTATTGTTGTAATAATGATAATGATTATAACAATAATGGTGGTGGCAGCGATAGCACTATCAATAATAATCAGAATATTGATTATTTATAAAAATGGTTATAATGACAGCTATAATAACTGTGACAATTTAACAATCATTATAATAAAAATGAGATAATAATCAAAATAATTCATTAGTCCATTTTTTTTGTTAAAAAATGACCTTTGTGACCTTTTTATATATTATTTCATATTTAATATCACGTTAAAAAAATATGAAGTCACACGTAAACAAGACAGATGGAAAAATTGGGTCAGATTATTTATAATGAAAAGTATATGAGCTACTTTCCCTACGCTTCGCCGCAGTCAGGACCAAGTTTTTTTTTTAAATCTCAAATTAATTTACTTTCAGTGTTCTGAAATACTTTAAATATAATAATATGAAGAATAAATTTAAAAAAAATGATTTAATTTATTTTGAAATAAAAATCACTTCAAACTAGAAATATATCAAGCTACATAGACAAAACAAATGTAAGAAACACAAAGATAACAAATCACTAACAACAAAAGATTAACTATACATGCACAAAAGCGAGTTTCACTCTAATTTCACACCACAAAACTAAACTTACTATGTTTTTAACGCAAGTTGAATTTAATATAAAAAGAAATAACAATAAAAATTAAAAGTTAAAACTAAAAATATAAATACATAAATACAAACAAAAAATTAAGAGTTATTCCAGAAGGACCAAAAAACTAAATAAAAAAAATAAAACTACAATACAACATAAAAAATTAAATATATTAAAACAAAACAAAATAAAAATTTTATCGTGGAGACGTAGCGTGGGGTAATAGCTCGTCACTGTCTAGGCTGTGTTTAGCTTGTGCTGTATATTTTGTTGGTAATTTGAGATTTTTAGAGGAGCTGTATTGGTTAGAACTTCCATCACTACTAGAGTTATTGATGAAATAATGTTTTTATTTTTATTGAAATTTAAAATACCTTTTTCAATTTTAATAAAAATACTTTTTATAAAATTACTAAAATAAATATTTTTTGTTTTTGCTGCTAATTTCGTCACTAATTGAAAATACACATTAGCCTTGAATTGTCACTGACATTGATTATGTTTGCAATTAATTCGTCACTAAAAAGACAATTTGTATGATCGTGACATTACACAGTGTCCATTTTGGTCTAGATGGGAGCAGAAGCGGAGTACAACAACAACAAATTAAAAAAGGAAAAGAAAAAGAAGTGGTGGTGATGCTTTTATTGTAGTATAAAATATTGTTTATGCTTTCACAAATTATATTAGAGAGATTTTTTAATTTGATTTTAAAATTTTTATTTTGTACAATTGAGTTATTTTTAACTTATTTTAGTATCTAATTGAGGTATGATTGCATTACAAGACAAAACGTAAAAGCAAAAAATCACAAATAATAATGGTGATAACTTTCCAAGTCTTTTGAAAAATATAATTTAGATTTTATTATCTTTTTTTTTGGCTATTATGGAAAGTATAATTTAATCTTCTTCTTCTTTTTGGTAATTAAAAGACTAATCCTTTTAATTTTAGAAAATTATATTTTGATACAAAACTTTATTGTCATCATTTTAAATCTTTTTTTTATTGAAGTAAGAAAAAGGAGTCACTTGATTCCAATGAAAAGAACGCAAATGATTCATATATATTTTTATTTATGTTATATTAGATATGAAATATCATACATAAAAAAATCAAAAAAGTTAATTTTTAACAAAAAGAACATCGACTACTAAGTTATTTTGATTACTATTCTCATTATTATTATCATAATTGTTAAATTGTCACAATCATTATAATTGTCATTATAACCATTATTGTAAATAATCAATATTCTAATTATTATTGACAATATTATCATTGTCATCATTATTATTGTTTTTATCGTTGTCATTATTACAACAATAATCATTATGATTACCAACTCTATTATTTTTATTAGTATAATTTAAATTCTAATTAGTATTATTATCATTATAAATATCATTATTATAATTTATTGTTATTAGTGATATTCTTCATATTATTTTATGAGTTATTGTTATTATCATCATCAAAATCATACTTATTAACATCATAAACACTATAACCATTATAATAATTATCATTACTATTATCATTATCATCAATAATGTCACTATTATTACCATGATTATAGCACCTAAAATTATTATTATTATTATTGTTAAAACAATAAAACATATTAAATTACCCTGACAAATAAAAAAACTCAAAAACTTTAACAAAAGAGCAAGTAAAAAAAAAGCTAAAATTATTATTACGTAAATAATGGAAATAACAAAATTACCCCACAAGATAAAAAAAAAACTAAAAACTTTAACAACAGAGCAAACAAAAAATAAAAAAATGAAAAAAACAAAAATAAATATTATTATTATTATCTTCAAAAATAATTTGACTTGAAAAATAAATAAATAAAACATAAAAAAACAAAGTAAAAAAAAAAGAAATATAAATTTTAAAATGATCATCAACACAAATTAAAATCTAAGGACTACATTAAATAAAAATACAACCTCAATAAAAGATAAAATAATAAAAATTAAAAACCAACTAAGAGTATATACTATAAACATAGACAAAAAAATAGGGCATATTATAAAAAAAAATTAAAGGAATTAAAATCAATCACTAATTACAAGAATAAGGGTTGGAAAAAAATATTATCAATTTCAATCAAAGGAACAAAATTAAAAAAAATCCAAATTTCTATATTGAAAATATTAAGGGATTGAAAACCAAACTCTTGGATAATCAACTATTTGTTGTCTGCTGGCAACGATAAAAACATAGCTTTGCCGTGCAAAAATACCTGAAAAAATCTCAAAAATCTCAAACAATCAAAAAATGTCAACCGATCCTATGAAAAAGTCTAAAATGCCCCAAAGTCCAAGAGCAAAACATTTATATACTGAGAGGCAAAATACTAATTACATTATTACAATCCATAATAATTTGTGTCTACTGTTATATTTAAAACCCACACGATTAATGTTTTTTTTAAATGTCTGCATGGCCACTAGCTTGAGCTTAAGCAACTTGGCGGATTACATCTTTTTAAAAAAAAAATTCGTTGTAAATGTTTTCTCAACTTTTTATTTGGATCTTTCAAAACTAGTTATTATTATTTTTAATTTTCATAAAGAGTTTTAAATATTAATTTTTAATGAAATATAAGTGATATAAATAATTAAAATATTTCATAATTTATTTAAAATAATTTTCTTAACCAAATACTTGAAAAGCAAATACAAAACCAAGAATTTATCTTTTAAAGTAAAATATTATCCTCATCGAGAAACTTTAAATTAAAATTAATATTTAATAAAAAACATTTACACGATTTCCAAGCTATACTAAGAGTTTACTTGGCTAACACAATCTCTTTAAATAAAGAATATTGGATTTAAAGGAAAATGATGCTTCCAATCTTGCACCTGGTTTAAATTATCTTATAAAAATATAAAATGAAATTTGAAACCTAAATTAGCCAAATAATTATACAACATGATATATCAATATTTGTTAAAAAGAATAAAGATTAGAAATCTTTTAATTGTTTTTGAGAAACCAATTTCACAGACAATGGTGTTGGAATGCAAAAACATTTTATCCCAAAGTTAAGATAACAATCATTTTTCTATTAAAGACATTTTAGCTCCAAAAGGTTTTTCTAAAAACTTCTCCTAGTTCAACTAAAATCTGCTTCTAGATTTAAATCATTAAATATTTTTAAGCTAATTATTTATGCTTTAAAATGGTGTTAATTTCAGTCCATTATATTTAATAATTTCTATGTGAAACTCAATAATAATATTAATAAATAAAATATTATAATTAATCAAGTACACTTTTATGCTCTTGATTAATTAAGTGATATGATCCAATAATAAAGAGATTTTAGACTCTAAAGTAATTGTGTATATTGTCTAGTTTTAAACTATTACAAATAACTATAAATTATATTGTTGGATGAGGCTCATATTTTACCAAGAATTTTCACACATATTGTTCAATATACTAAACTTAATTTGTTTTTTATTTAGATTTTGAGTACATGGAAGGTGTTTCATAAAGCAATTGTTTTTTTTATATGAATTTATTTATTTACTTAATAAAACATTTTAAAAAAATAGCTGCAATTAAGAATTTGGAACACCTCCACCTCCACTTTAATTATACATAAGATAGTGGTGTGCTTAAAAATAAATATTCCTTCTCCTATTTTGATCAAATTTTATAATGTTATTATTTTTAGACTATAATTACCATATGCTTTATGTAATTGTTTTTGGTATTTAATTATTAAAATTTATATATTTTATAAGTACAAATTTGGGAATTAATTATAAGAAATCGATGAGTCTACACTGTGATAATAAGGCAGTTATAGAAATTATACACAATTCGATACAATATGATCATACCAAACATGTTGAAGCTGACTGACATTTCATTAAAAAAATCTTGAACAAAAAATTATACATTTTTTTTATTCGGTCTGAAGATCAGTTGACTGAAATACTCACAAATGAAGTTTCAGGAAGGGTGTTTCATGATGCAATTAGCAAGTTAGACATGATAGATATCTACACTCTAACTTGAGAGGGAGTGTTAACACTAGCTGAATTTCTTATTTCAAATAGTTATTAATTAGAAAAAGATTGACTGTAGTCCCATGAGCTTAGGATAAATCATTATTGTAGGCAACGAATTGTGATTGTATTTTCCTATAAATTCCTACTGTAACAAAGAAGAAAATACACAGAAATATACAATTATTTTTTACAATTATCATCCAAGAAATGCCAATATGATTGTGAATGCATTGAACATGAACCTGTCTTTAGTCAAACTAGAATTATGTCATTGCTGTTAAACAAGCTAAAAACAAAAATTAATAATTAGAGTTTCATTAAAACAAAATAACCCTATTATGTTAATCATTACAACCTTTATTGAATGAATCCAAGTGATTAGTTATTGTTAGGTTCTGGTCTTCATCACCATAGGAGATGCATGAGCCATTGTCCCTAAATAAACTTAGCACTCAACTATCAAAAGCGTTTTTGAAAAAAAAAAAGATTTTTTTTATTAATTTAAATGAATTGTTCTTAATGACTTTAGATCATTTTCATGTGCAAATGTCAAAAATAATTTTTTAAAAAATAAAAATAAAATCATTTTGATATATTTTAAACGAAAAACACTTTAAAAAACAACTTCAATCACACTCCCAAACATGTACTAAGTTAGCTAATTTGATGACTAGCAAAAGGTATGTATAAGCTGATTTGAGGGGGGGGGGGGGGGGGGGGCTAGAGATAGAGTTATTAACTCATTTGCTAGGTATATAATTGAATAGTATGGATGGGCAACCTACATGCATGTTTGAGAGTGTAATTAAGATTGTTTTTCAAAATGTTTTTCATTCATAAATGCTTGAAAAATATATATTTTTTTAAAAAATATTTTTTAACATAGCATATTAAACTAATTTAAGATTATAAAAATAAACATCAAGCAAACATGAATCACCAACCAACCATTTATTCATTTGTCACTGAATGTACCTACCCATCTCTATTGGTTCCTAACTCCTAAGAGAAATATAAAAAAGAAGATAAAAAGACTTTTCATAATGAAACTCGGATATGTGGAATTCTACGTGCGACTCATCTTATTTAGCTAATTAATTAATTAAGGACACTCTCTCTCAAAGTTGAAACATGAAAGCCATATTTAATGAAACAAGGAAAAATAATAGAAACAAGCCGGTGTTTCACCATCTGGTCACCTTTACCTACAACAACGTCTCAACAGAAAGAATGCCCGTTGCTGGCATAATATAAAATAAAGAAAAGGCCTCCCTTCATTTCATACAAGAGCCATGGATGGAAAAAGATGGCAAGAACGAAGGTAAGGCAGTCCATGAACTATGAACACCCTGCTGCACAGACGGAGTCGTGCATTCCAGCCCGAATGGGCTTCAGAAGATATCCAGGCTACATTCTTTAAATGTGCTCGATGGCAGGTGGAGGACACAATGGATCCAATCAACTGTCCTTACCATTACTACTGCGACAGCACTTACCCGGGTAATCATCCACCGTATGTGGATGTTCTAGCTCTTCTCCTCACAGCGGCTATGTACCTGGCAACACTGGTCATCATGGTAGAAGATATTTTAAGACGAGGCCGAACGTGTCTCGGCAAATCAAAGAGATTCTGGCAGCCATCTGGTCCAGTTTCTCTCCCGCTAATCCTCTTAGCACTTGCGAAAGGCTACCGGATCAATACTGTATTCCCCCTCTCCTGCATCGGCCCGGCAATCCTTCAGCTGCTCCAGGTGTCTGCACTCACGTTCGACGGTGGCATTGATAGAGATGATGTGAGGTATGCATTCTTCGAGGCATCGACCATTTCTGGAATTCTGCACGCAAGCCTGTACTTGGATTCCATCATCTTGCCCTACTATACGGGTTATGATGCTCTAGTTTCATCTACATTTTCTGGCGAGTGCCCATCTTGTGTGTGCCGGAGAGAAGTTCTGGTTGTGGGTGGAAGGTTGATCAGGTACAGGGGGTTGTCAGTAACTACATTTTCGGTCGTGGGAGCTCTTTGCTCAAGAATTCTATGCAGGCTGACTAGAGAGAACAGGAGTAAGATCGTGCCCATCAAGGCCTTGATGGAAAGTTTGGGTTGGGTCTTGATCACCATGGACTGCATTTACCTAATAAGGAAAAGTCCAGAGCAGTCTCTGTTACGAATTGCTGCTTTTGGAGGCGTGCTCGTGTTAATTTGCCTTCATATGATGAAGAAAGTGTCCGCCCAGATAGCTCAACGGCATCCTGCTCGTGATCACCATGGACTGCATTTAAAACTGCAGCTCATCCATTTCGAAAGCAGGTTGACCAGTTCTCCGTGTACAGAAAAACCAAATGTATAGATAGAAAAACGATACGTGGTAATTGTCTTCTTCCCCCATTTCATTTCTTCCCTTGCCCGTCATAGCATGACGGGGTCTTGGTCTATGTTGTACTTCCTCGCCCAGCATTCGGCGGCAGAGATGAATTTTATACCAGCAAGAGATTAAAGAATTGTCAGCAATATATTTTATCTTGACATAGATTCCACGTACTTTGGATATAAAACATGCAACCAAGCATCTTCCACACACACACAAAAAAAAAAGAATAAAGAAATCTACCACCACACAATCAGACGAGAAGTGGTATAGAAATTAAGAAAAAATATAATGGTCAACATATAAATATTTCATATAATCTTCAAGTATTCCATAATTGAATAAACAATTGGGCAAAACTTAAATTACACAATACAAAATTTTTCAGGATTTTAACATCAGTTGCCCGGAATGCACCAAAAATTGCTTATACACCAAGACAAATAAACTGATTCAATCTGGTGCAGCTCACAAGAAAAACCTCCTCCGGCTGGTGTCCATTTCCGGCTGAAATTCAAATGAGAAGAAATACAAACAGTTTCATAATCTCGCAGAATTTGGAGGGGAAAAAAGCATCGACAGATCAAATCAATATATATACCAAACAGAAGCCGTTCAAAAGCTACCTTGTGAACCCATTCATATTCACCACCTTTGGTATCAAATGTTCCATGCTGGAGACTTCTCAACTTCAGGGTAAATCTAGGACCACACTCCTGCATGTTTAGAGGAAAACTATTGGCACAAAGACTACCAAGGTAATAGGGGTTTCAGACAGATGTTTGGGTAAAATCAAGACCCATAGCTTAGTTCGAGTATCCAAATGTAGTTGAAATTATCAAGGGCCTAGCTAAAGTTCCAGATGTGTTTGAACTTTCACTAGTGCCCTAAGGCAGAATATCAAGATTACAAGGTTTGACTCAGTTCACAGGGGTAATCAAAAAGAAGAGAAAAAGGAGTATAATCAAGGAATTACAATAGAAACTCACACTAAACTTTATGATCCTGATAGAAAGGATATCAGCTCAGCAACTACAAATGCTAACAACAATTTGACAGGGAAAAATAACCTGAAGGCGTGCAATCACTTTCTGTTGAGAGATCTTCTCACCCTTGCTGTCTTTTCCTTTTTTACCTTTAGAATCACTCGTTTTGCTCTCTTTGGTTTCAAAGATATAACTGTGCTCATGATAGTTGGAAAATTCATCAGAAGGTGTTTATAGAAAAGAAAAGATTACCCACAGGTTTATTCTTGGCAAAATTTAATATGTCCAAAGCATACCGATGATGCCGGAAGAATATATAATCACGTTGATTGTGAAAGGTTACAACTCTCCTGCCCCGGAAATTTGGTTCTTGTGGGAAAAGTGACTGTATTATTCTGGAGGGTACATATAAACAAAATAATGTTTTAGTAATAAGAAAACCAGTGCGTAAAAAGTCAACAATGAAAATGATACATAGAAAACTGTGAGGTCATACAAACCACACTGAAAACTTGGATAAGTTATAGAAACAAGAGCATTATCATTTTTGTGGGAAGATAGCACATATGATCACAATGCTTATCCCAACTCATTCTTCTGATCAGCTATAGTGAGGAAATTTAGATGTTTTCTAACATGCATCATGAAGAAAATACCTCCCAGTGCGATGACCCAGACGAGTTGTAAAGTTAGTCAAGACCAGCTCGGGCTCATGACTGGTGGGATTTCCATGATTCTGCAAGCAACACAAGACAGCAAAGGTAAGAGGTTACTCTCCTAGAAACTACATCAGACAACTGAAATCACAGTCAATACACTGTAAAACAAATCAGCTAATTCCAATGTACTGAAACCTAATTCAATAACATTTCTAAAACTGCAGTTCTCTCTTCATTAATCAATCCCCTTTGATTAGATAACATTGTTCAATCAAACTGGACATTTCCGCTTAACGACCAGACAAATTAGATTTAATTGATGAGAAATTAGATACAATTTGTTGATGAAGAGTCATTGAAGACTGTAACTTTCTTTAGTAAATGAATAGAATCAATTGATTTTGATAGAAGGTAGCATCGCATTAAATAAAAGTTTTATATCAATATGCACAAGGTCAGCCAAGAACCTTGATATCCTTGCGTAGAACAAGCCGTGAGAGCTTGAAATGGGCAGTAGGGCCGTCAGGCAAGCCAATGATCAATAGAGCATCTACAAACAGTCTGAAAAGTGTTAAGATTCTGATAGACAATCGCAGTCACCCAAAGTTTTATCCATTGATAACTGAAGTGTATTTCCAACTCACTAGTTATTAGAATAGGAAGTAACGGTAAAAACATGCATACCCTAAGCAATTCAGCACGAGTTCTGTATTGAAAACTATGAAGTACCACTCACCTGGTTCCCTGCGTTTGGTGTGAACAACTATAAGAGAAGTAAAATCCTGCTTCTTTGCATATTCTACAATCTACAGAAATATTACACATCTTATTAAGAGATGAAACACCACTGCTAGACATATATTAGCAAGTATGCAAGGGAAGGGTAAGCAATAAAAAGAACCTTTTTCAAGTCATAAGTTCCTCTCTTGTAATAATGTGCATTTGGGATCACTTCAAGTAGTTCTGATATAAAAGCTGGTCCCCTCTGTAGACCACAAATGACGCGTACAGGCAATTCAGCCATATCACAAGTGCAGGGAGAGATTTCAATTGGCATCAAATTAATACATCTTCCATGGTTATTCAATCACGAAACAAATTAAAAAGAGATTACGAACTTACAGTAGAGTTAAAACGGGAAGTGGTGATCAATATCTTAGGAGTCCGTTCACGTTTTATGATGGAGCTAAATTCATCAGCATCATTACAAGCGAATAGCTAAAACCAACAGAGTTAACACATCAGCAGCAGGAAGAATTTGCTATTTTGGCCATAAGTAGAAATAGTTTATTCAATCGCAGAACATGAGCTACGAGTTAGTACCTCCTCGTCGTCAGGCTTGCATACAGTCTCGTCATTCTCTCTAGTATTTTCAATTGTGCGTGGAATCTTCCTTGGAAGAGGCTGCACAATAAACACTCCACACCACACCACACCAAATCAATTCTGAGTAAAAAAAACAGAAAAATCTAGTGCGATATTTCAATCGGCGACCTAACCTCCTCGCCGAGCTCGAGAGCTCGCTTCTCTTCGGCGTCTCGGGCTTTAAGCTTCTTGCGTTTCTCGACTTTCTTTTCATGCTTGAGTTTCGCGTGCACAGCAGATCTCTTCTCCTTGTTCTTTATCATTGACGGAAGTATTTCTCTCCTTTTCTCCTTCTCCATTTTCTTCTTCTTCTCCTTTTTGTCTAGCTCAACGTCGTCGCCATACTCTTCCATCGCTTCTCTTTCGTTATTCCTTCTCTTTCCCCCCATTTGCTGCTAGTATATTTTCACTTTACAGATCCAACAGTTTCCAGTAGCAGTATACTCCGTGGGGGAAAAGGAGCAGAAGAAATTTGTGAAACTAGGGTTTTTGAATCGTGCAGGGTATTAGAGGAGGATTTGCTTATGGGCCGAGAGGGAAAGCCGTCACTGGACCCAATGCGTAGGCCTATTTTTTTGCAACAAGAAACGACATGTAATTTGGCTGGGGTAAACGACTGCTTAATTAGTGACTATATTTTTATTTTTTTTTTGGTAATGATTGGGGGTATACGTCCTTCTAAATTAAATGTGTAATAATAGATCTAATAAGATCACAGTACAGCAAAGAATAAAGTCTTGACAGCAGGTCGGTTATAAAATTCGTCCCCTATCTAATAAATTTCTAGTTAACCCAAAATTCGTCAACCAATCGACCACACAATTGGTCTACCTGTAAACATGTAAAATTTCAACCTCTCAATCTTTGCCCTACATATCTTTGATTTGCATAATCAAATTATAATTTCTATCTACCCGCACACTATCCCCATTAATAAGACCAACTATAACCCTAGAATCGGATTCCAATATCACTTTTCTAAACCCTTTATCCCATGTAACATGTAGCCCCATATAGATAACCCATAATTCTGCAATCACAGACAAATAAATTCCAATATTTCTTGCAAACCCCCCATCCAAGACCCCATATGATCTCGAATCACTCCTCCTACACCGGCTGTCCCTGGGTTACCTTTACTGCATCCATCCACGTTAAGTTTGATCCACTCTTCCGCGGGATATTTCCATCCTATATGTTCAACCTCCGTAACTCCATTCTGTTTATCATATCCACTCCTTTGTAACCTTTTAGTATCCTCGGACATCCTTTTTATAGCAAGAACAGTCCCAAACCAATTACCCTGGTCTCCGCCAAACGTTCTATTGCATCTCTCCTTCCAAATATACCATAAAGCTATACCAAAAACTATATGTCAAACCCTATAGAGAGTGCTTCCATTCCTGGAAGCTAAGACCATGCATACCGACTTTGGCTAAAGAACAACTCCCTTTCCTCAATCTTGACGAAGACCTCCCAAATTTTTTGAGCTTTAGGACAATCTCGAACATGAGTCAAAGATTCCACAACATTGACACAATGACAACAATATCTATTATCCGATATCCTTCTTCTCCATCTCATTTCATTGGTCATAATAGCGTTATGGGCTACAGTCCAAAGAAACACTCTGATACGCTCCATTCCTTTCCACTTCCAAATAATCTGCCACAGAGGATCTCTATCCATAGCCCCCCCCCCCCCCCGTATAGGCTATTCGACCTGTCAACCTCCCATCCAAGGAATGATCCCATACCACTGAGTCTGCTATCATATCCTACATAGGAGGAATGTGCCCAACAATGCTCATCACTGCTTGCATAGGCAGTAAGTGCGCAAACATCTCCCAATTCTAGTTGCTCCTACTATCCACCATTTTTGCCACTCTATAGTTTAGAGTATCTACCTGAGCTTCTGGATTTAAGAGAGTAATAAGAGGACCATAATGCTCATCATTGCTTGCATAGGCAGTAAGTGCGCAAACATCTCCCAATTCTAGTTGCTCCTACTATCCACCATTTCTGCCACTCTATAGTTTAGAGTATCTACTTGAGCTTCTGGATTTAAGAGAGTAATAAGAGGACCATAATTCTCCAACCACTTATCTTTCCAAAATAAAATATGTCTGCCATTTCCCAAATTCCAGATAACATTCTGCTTCACTACACCCCATTCCCGAGATATGGACTTCCACAACACCGAGTCTCTCGAGTTTGCCACCGGATACCCTCCCCTCCTATTAGACTTCATATATTTGTCTTTTAGGAATTTCACCCACAGACTATTCTCCTGCATCATTCCCCAAGCCAATTTCATGATAAAGGCTTTATTCATCATATCCATTTTCCTTAATCCCATTGCACCCTCCTCCTTAGGTTTACACAACGTCTTCTAGTTTACAAGATGTATTTTGTCTCTACCCTCCTACTAACCCCAAATGAATCTCCTGCATATTTTCTCTATCTCCTTGCAAGTATGTTTTGGAATAGCTACAACTTGCATAGGATACAATGGGATAATGGCTAAAACAGCTTTGCATAAAGTGATGTCTGCTTTCCTTTCCAACCTGGTAGAAACAACTTGCAAGTATGTTTTGGAATAGCTACAACTTGCAAACAGACCAGCCCACCACCTGCCACTGAGATTGATAAAAAAATTGTTGATATCCATCTGGACCCGGGGCCTTGTAAGGCTTCATTCTGAATATGGCAGCTTTAACCTCATCATCTCGAACCAGGGTTACCAATTGAAGGGTTACCAATTGATCCATGTGACTGGAATCAATAATAGGAAAGTGACCTTCCATTCTTCTACCATCCGGCAACTCCTCCTAATCCTCCCAAAGTGATTGACTAACAATTATTATTTATTTATTTATTTGTAATAATGATTTGTTTTTAGAATATTTTTTGTTTAGAAATTAATTAAAATAATATTTTTAACATCGTCGTATCAACATAAGACTTTTTTAATTTAAAGCAAAATAATAAATATTTTTATTTTTTTACAAAGATATATATATATATATATATATATATATATATATATATATATTTTTAAAAATAAAAATAAATTAACATGTGATTAAACTGCAGAGAAAATCTTATTCCCAACGACCATATACAAGGTTTGGGTGATTGTTGTAGGTTTGTTTCAAAACTTAATCCAATCCTATTAATTTTCATCTATATCTTGTTCATTATTATTATTATTATTATTTGGGTAAAATAGCCAATGACGTCATTAAGTTATGTTTTAAACATTAGGATCAAGTCCACGTTTTTTCTTATTTGATTTAAGACATGTGGAAAAATGGTGGGGTTTTCAGTATAACTTCAAGCATTGTTTATCCATTACGAATTGTGATAACACTACTTTTTTATTCATATTTTTAATTATTACTTTATAAGTATTTTAATGCTAAAATTATTATGGAAATACAAAATATAGGACAACGAGAAATCATACGAATAATTTAAAATTCACAAGGAAACTTTCTTTATAGTACATCTACCATCCTTTTCTTCCATGATTTTTTTTTGTCTTTATAACTTCTAGTTTGGATGTAAACAAGTTTTTTAACCAAGAAAAATTCTATTTAATTTTTTATTTATTTATATAAACATTCTTTAAATTATTTTTTGGTCTATATCTTATTTGGAAAAGTAGAATGAGGTTCAAGGTTTCTTTTGAATTCATTTTTAATCTTTGTTTTCTAATTTAAGATCATATATGGGTTTTATAAAGCCTATAAGTATTTTTTTAGAAAAATAAAAATAAAAATAGTTTTTTTTATCTTCTTAGTTTGGAACCTCACCTTCCATCTGCTTGAGGTGGTTGATATGAACTAAAGACAATATATTTTTTGCCATTGCAATGACACGTCATTTGTTTTTTTACACACATAATAAAGTTAGACAAATAATATATTGTTTGCACAACTCAGGAAAAAAAGGTCATGTTTGTGGATCTATCATATTTTTAATGTATTTGTGTAATATATTTATATATAAACTTGCATTTATAGTATTAATAAGTTATTTAAAAAACAATTTGGTAAAGATAAATGCAAAACAAAATGCATTAATTTCATAACATGATCTTAACTAAAAGGAAACCACTTTTTATCCTTTATTTCCAATCATCTATATTTTTTAATTGATTATACTTGCTTATAATTTTCATCAGATTAAAAATATTTTTTTATTACTCTTTTTTTACTTTTTTTCATAAATTATAATTGTTTATAATTCTTATTTAATTAAAAACACATGATTTCTTTTATCATATTAAAAATATGTTAATAAGAAAATAAATAATTATACAAGATATTTTTTAGATATTTGAACAATAACTTACTAGAAATAAATTGTTGTATAATGAAGTAGGTTTTTTTTTTTTTTTTGAAAAGCTCTTTGCATAACATGATCATATATCTAGGTATAAATATATGTCTCAATTTATCATCTTAATCCTTGGTTAATATTAAAAACTTGTTTAACATATATTAATAAGTATAATTCTTAATTTATTTTATTAAATACACACATTATCTTTTTAAGTTAACAATTTATTTGTTAATGATGTAAACACATTGTCAATATATATATATATATATATATATATATATATATATATATATATATATATATATATATATAACTAAGAGTTTATTTCTTTTTACATTTCAAAAGCGTTTTTCAAAAAAATGATTTTTTTTTAAAATTAAAATCTTTTGGAGTTTTAAGATCATTTTGATATGCTAATATCAAAAATAAATTTAAAAATAACAATCATTATTTTTTTTATATTTTCAAGTTAATAAAACTTTGACAAATCACTACCACAATGTAAAAAATGCTTTAAATGGTATAGCAAAATCACCGCAGACCAAGAAACCTTTTACCAAGGATTGTAATGGTAATTCCCTTTTAATTTATCATCTTTTATGAGTGGAAAAAATATTTATTTGGCTTTTTTTCTCATTCGTTGTATTTTCTCTGTCACTTTTTCTCTTTTCTCCTTTAATTTCCTTTTCTTTTTAGAAACATTTGAAAGTACTAAAAGCATCAAAATACAATTTTTCTTTGCCATTCATAAGAAAAACCACCCTAAACTTCTCTTTTCCTCTCCCTATCTCACATCCATCTACCAAAAAAAACAACTATTTATCACTCTTTTTCCCATTCTTTCTTTCTTTCTTTTCCCATTTCTAAGACCCCATCTCTTTATATCTTTTTTTTCTTATTTTTGTTTTTTGTTTTTATTTTTATCAAGGCAACCACTAATTTTTTTTTAACTTTATTTGTCATCAACAAGACAAAAGCCATTCTATAAATAATCTTTGTTCTTCTTTTTAACGTTGGTTGTGTTAATACATAAACATCTTTTTTATAGTTTTTTAGTGTGATGATTGTTTTTAACATGTAAATTGATAATTAGTTTACTCATTTCATATTGTTTGTAAAGTTATTAGCTTTTTGCAGAAATTCTTTATTGTAGATGTAATAAGAAGAGGGAAATGAGATTTACTTAGCACTACTCGACATAATTCATGGATAAAAATGAGAAAAATGACTATTTAATCTCTTTCTTTCTTCTAATCTGCAAGATATCAATTGATTAAAACAAAAGATGGATTCTCATATAAGAACTATGTTATCATCTATGGCAATAACTAGTTAGTCACCTCTCCTCATATTCATCTACATTTTTTTTTATCATTTGATCTTCAATTAATGGTCTGCTTGCAAGATTAGGCATATTTTTGTAGATCCTAATTTTTAATCTAATTTTATTTCTTAGATTTTCACACATTCTTTATTATATTTTAGTTGGTATTTTTTTAATATCTTTGAATTAATGATGTTGTTTTGGGCTAATTTTAATAAAATAATGTACACTGTTTTTTGATCCTTGAGATAATGATTTTAGATTTGTAAATAAGAAGTTAAGTAATAAATACAAGGCATTAATTAAAATGACTTTATTTTGACTAAATAGGTATAAACTTTTAACTTCTAGTAATTCTCCCATCAATTTAATTGTTATTATATAAAATTAATTTATTTTAACCTAAATGGTGTATATTTATTTATGTTTCAACTTGATATTTTGGTTTTAACATTTTATTACCTATTAGATATCAAATAATGATAGGTCAAAATGAAATATATTAAGAGAGATGTACAATAATACTCTATTTGAGGTAAGAATGAACCTTATTATTATTTTTTGCTTTATAGGTTGCTGGAAAAGGGTTAAATACTTAGAAGACTCAACTACTTCCCTAAACAAAAGAAATGAAACGACTAACTGATAACAAAATAGCCATAAACAACGAAATTATTCTTTATAACTTATCAACTTATTCTTTATAACTTATCAACTTATTTTTATGCGAACAAAATAACAACAATAACAACTAATGCAAATCTAAAGTCATAATTTGCAAAATCCATGAGGTCATGAGTGATTTCCTATGCAAATTGATTCGTGCTTAATCCATATACCATGAATTTTTTCTTAGCACCCGAGTTGATCTTCTTGTCTTATCATTGCCTTTTTTTCTAGTAGAACCTTGTCCTCAAGGTTCAAGTTGATATACTTGTGTCACAAATCTTGTATATTTTCCTATTTATTTTAAGTTTTTTCCCCATTGGACAAGGCTTTCCTCAATAAAACTTAACCTTTTCCTTACCCATCTAGTATCTAAAATAGCTCCAAGTTCCATAACTATCTCACCGTCATCTAGTAAGCTACCTTTCAAACTTTTTCTTCAATTTAGTACAAACCATAAGAATGACTAAACTTTTGATATGCTCTTACATATAATTTGTTGTCGAAAAGGATGGAGTTTAAGGAAGACCAAATCCCTTGCTTGAAAATCCATGTCTTTTTTTAATTAACCACTTGTCCATTTGATTAATTGCTACATGTAAATAAATTTTGAGTTGTTGGAAAATGAAATTATTAGATATCATTTCTAGTCCACTTTATCCATATAAAATGCTCCAACTTGATAATTTAGAATACTCGATGGTGGTCTCCCATAAAGAGCTTGAAAATGTGTCATCCTGGTAGATAAGTGATATGTAATGTTGTACTAAAATTCTACCCATGGAAAAAAATAATTCTATTTTTTAGGTTAATAAGAAACAAAACACCAAAGATTTTGCTCAACACATTTTTTTCAATCTCGAATTAATTTTCAATTTAGGGATGATAGGCGAAGCTCATGTGTAACTTTGTACCTAATATTGTAAGGAATTCACGCTAGGAATGACTTATGAAAATGAGATCTCTGTTACTAATAATTGATTTTATCATGCCATGAAGCTTGACAATCACTTTTACAAAATTTGTATCTACCATTTTTATCGTGTAATGATGTGACAAAGCTAAAAAATGAGTTGATTTTCTTAGATGGTCTATTACATAAAAAATAATATTTTTCCATTAGATAATGGTAACCCTTCAATAAAAACTATGGAAATGGCGTCCTATACTTGGTAAGGGATGGATAATGATTGAAGAAGACTCGCTAGAGATAAAATATTTGTTTTATTTTTTGGCAAACATTATAAGAGTCTATATATTATTAAATCACCTTATGCATTCATGAAATTATATGTTGAACTATTATCAATAAAAATAATTAGTTCTTGAGATCTCACTTTGGGTAAGACTCGCATGGTTATGGCTATAGACCACCTAGTATAAGTGTGCAATGGAATTTCAAGTTCTTAAATATTGGTGTGAGCTCCCTCTTTATCATTTGTATCTTTTTCATTAGAATTTCATTCAAGCAACAATAATTGTGGTCCTTTACATTATGCCTTGATATAATCTCTAATCACAATTAAAACAAAGACCTTATACACATTTAATTTGCATCTCAAACCAAGTTAGTCATTTTAGTTGTGAAACAAACTTTATTTTTGTTGGAGAAAAGGCTATAATAGTCCTATTGAATGGTTGAGTAACCTTTTTTCGACAGTTCAATTGCTCATCTCACATCCTAGCCAAATTGATGGTTATTTTCAAATTTTGGCTTAAACATTTGAAATCCATTTGCTATTGCAGTTCTAAGACTTGCCATAAAAGTGCTTATCAATGCCTTTTGAGTCAACCTTGACACTTTATTTCCTAATCTTTCAAATTCTTTTTGGTATTAACATAAGGATCCCATTTATCTTATTTTTTTTTATAAAGATTCTTTAAAATCTTCATAATCTATTGGACTAAAACAAGACCATAGTTCATGTGCAAAAAGTCCAATGTCACTTTCTTTTGTTCCTCATGATAAGCTTTTCGTAACCACTGCTACCATTGACTTGCATCCTTTTCCAAATAAAAATAAACCAAAAACACTTTTATGTTCCCAAAATGCCTTGATATTCAAAGAATTGGTCGACACATATGAACCATCCAATTAGTTCATTACTAAAATACTTGGGAAACTTGAACTTAACTAACATAGTGGAAAACATTAGTTGTCCCCCATATGTGTTTTCACAAGAATAAGCATTTAAAGGTTGTTTGATGTGTTTGTTGGCATTTTTATAGGGTGGTTTTTACCTTGTTAATAAAACTGTAAAGATCTTGCTAATAACAATCTCTAGCTCATGTAGTTTGTCATTAACTCCTAGTTTCATTCTACTCAAATTAGCTTGCAGTCCCTCAAGACCTGCTTCTAAATTTTCATTTCATTTTTTGTTCGTAGCGATAATATATAACTCTAATACCATTGATAGGTCCTAGTCAAAGCTACTAAGATAAGTGTAAAATAATTCTATCATGAAAGGACATTTCTTCATCTTTTCATAATTTTCTTTTATCTTTTACTATTTGTTTTTGCAACCTTTTCCTACAGTGACCTTGCTAAAATTATCATCACCCTTTTTTCTTCTTTTAACCTTCCAAAACACCTTTAACTTTCATAAAACTCATCGGAAAAAAAAACTACTATCAAACTAACAACCACTTTCCATGATGGCTACCCGCTTTCGAGTAACAAAAATAAATAAATGATGGGTCAATAAGTCTATTCCTAGGGTAATCTGACTACTCTGTTCATTGTCGGTTATGGCTTGCTGTTGTTGCACTACTGCTTCTGATGAGAAAGAATGTTATCATGGTGAACTCCGACAACAACATCTACACATCAAATAAAAAACAAACCAAGAGAATTATACACAGGCTTGTTAATTCCGTTCCGTTCCGGCTGGAATGGCCGGAATCTTTTGTGCCACTAAAACACCTAGACGAAACGACGTCGTTTTCATCTCGGTTCTAATTCCAGCCCGTTCAGGAAATTCCGGCTAAATTCCGGTCGGAACGCCTCGGTACCATTTCGTCAGTGCTGTTCTGGCTCAAAATCATAATATTTCTTTTATTTTAGAACATTTTACTATCATAATATTATAGAATTTTAGAGATATTTATAATTTTAAGATTATGTTTGTTTGACTTTGTGTTTGTATTGTATAATTTAAAGTTAATTTATCTTGAATTTAAATTATACTTGTTAAATTAATATTTTATTTTTTTCATATATATATATATAATTAATTATATATGAACAGTACAACCCCGAAACGGTCCGAAACCGAAATGGTCCGTTCCAATAGAAAAACCAGAACTGCGACTAGAACGGTATTGACAACCTTGATTATACATTGTATTTCATTTTTTTTTTAAATTTAAAATTTATTAATATTTTTAGATTATTTTTAATGTTATGTCAAAAATAAGTTTTTAAAAATAATAAAAATTTTTTAATATATTTTAAATAAAAAATATTTTCAAAAATAAGAAGTCGTACAGACTCCTTGACAATAACTTAGTCAAAACATCTAGTCAATCTTGTATTGAAAATGAAAAACATGCGTCGAGATGTGAAGGAAAAGAACATATATTTATCACTGTAGGTTGCGAAATTCCATTAAACCGAGGCACGAACAGGGTCTGAATATAGTTGTTAATTCCGTTCCGTTCAAAAAATCGAGACAAAACGACGTTGTTTTCGTCTCGGTTTTAATTCCGGAACGCCTCGGTTCCGTTCCGGGTTCAAAATCAAAACGACGTCGAAAGAGAAAAAGAAAGAGAAAGTTCCTGTTATAAATGGTCTGGGGCCGGGATTTTTCTTTTAAGGGGTTGTCGAGTTCATACCATACAGAAAAGACTAGAACGGGAACGTATAGAGCTTGAATGATGAAAATCTATAGAATAAGAGCAATTGCAGCGGAGAAGGTATATGCAGAGGCAAAACTAAAATAATATATTTTTTGGCTTTTTTTGTTACTGTATCTACTACAACGGAAGAGCTATTTCAATAGCCAAAAATGGCTTTCTCATCTTCGGGTGCTATTTCTAGCACTTCAGACCAAAAAGCTAAAACATAAAATAAGTAAAAATATTCATTGCTTTTTCCTCCCTTGCATCCCTGGCTCAACTCTCCTCCCTTGCATTCGAGGCTCAGCTCTTTGTGTGGGTGGGGAGGCGACGACGCAAGTAAAGGGAAGGGTGGGGCAGTATGGTCACTGGGTTTTTATATGGGGGGCAGTAGCAAGCAAAGGGAAGCCAAGGGAAAGTGGGGGGGGGACGGCGCAAGCAAAGAGAAAGTGGGGAGGGGGTAGGGTTACTGGGTTTTTATACTAATAATAATAAAAGGGGGGTAGTAGGGTTTGTGGGATTTATAATAATAATAATAAAGAAGGGTTTATACGGGGGTTATAATAATAATAATAATAATAATAATAATAATAATAATAATAATAATAATAATAATAATAATCATAGAGTAGGGTTTTTACGGGGATTTTTTTATAAATTGCTTAAATTTCAAATTTTAAATATTACAGGTCTTTTAATTATATTTAAATTTATTTATTTTTAATTTAAATATAATTAAAATAATAATAATTTTATTGTTGAAGGGTTTTTCAAAAGCAATTATTTAATTATATAACTTACTCTAATTAATTGCATAATTAAGCTACATACAAATAATTACACTATATTTAAAATAATATAAAAATAAATGAACAGTACGACACCGAAACGGCACGCCGAAACGCTCTGAAACCAGAACGTTCCGTTCCAATCGTAAAACCGAAACGACAACTGGAACGGTATTGACAACTATGGTCTGAACACCCATTCCTTCCAAATTCAAGTTTAGGGCCTATACCAATTTCACTAGAAGCAGAACCGTGGAACACCCTGTTATTATAGATTTCATTTGGCTCCGCGGTTCAGGTTGTGTTTGTGCTGAACCGCAGAGTTAAACAAAACAATTACCAAACAAGACACCAGTTTTTTATTTTGGATCCCACCAAAAACAATAATTGTTGGGCCGCAACTACAAAAGAAGTTGAGAGATGCTTTTGCAGCTACAACATAAATTAATTCTTGCAAAAAGGCACCAATCGAGAGTGCTGGAGTGCTAGCCGGGGCTGTCTGTATGTGTGGGTGAAGTGCTGGCTAGGGCTGGGGCTGTCTTTGTGTGTGGGCGGGTGGGTGAAGTGCTTGGTGGGGCTGCAGCTATGGGGGGCTGGGAATGGAAAGAGTTGAGGGGAGGGGAGCTGAGCATGCTGGGAACGGGAAGAGCTGGGGGGGTTGCAATCTGTGTGGTGTGTGTGTGTGTGTTGGGTTGGGGGGGGGGGGCTGAGAACGGGATGAGGGGAGGGACATATAATATAACACACACACACACACACACACACACACACACACACACACATATATATATATATATATATATATATATATATATATATATATATATTGAAAATGATGTAACTATACCAAAAATATTTGCTTTTGTTTTTATTAAAAAAATACCTGAACAAGTAAAAAATTATATACAAAATTAATAATTATATTATTGGAGGGTTTTTTAAAAATAATTATTTAATTATATAACTTATTCCTATTAATTGTATAATTAATTGCATAATTAAATTATATACAAAATAATTGTACTATATTTAAAATGATATATGAAAATGGCTAGACATAGACAAAAATATATATTTACACCATTCAAAAAAATCATTTTAGAGATTTAACTCTCCAAAATGACTTTTACCATTGGACTTTCTATTATGTAAGGAAATTGAAGAAGGGCCTTCCTAGTTTTTAGGATTATTAGGACGAGGTTTGTTTGTTTGTTTGTTATGTAGACATAATTTGTCACTGTATTTTAAAAAAAAATATGAATAAAAATAAAAAAATATTTATTTTAATTAATTTTGTTCCTGAAGATATTTTACAAGATGTTGTTCATCAATTACATAGTCAGGAATCGCAAACACGTGTATTTATGGATTTAGTTCGTGATGAAATTGCAAGTAATTTAAATTAAATTACTGTCAATTCTGTGCCGTTCCGGACGGAACGACCGGAACGTGCCATGCCAATGAGAAAACCGGGACGAAACGACGTCAGTTTCGTCTTGGTTTTCATTCCGGCCCTTTCCGGAAATTTCGGCCAAATTCCTGTCGGAACGCCTCGTTTCCGTTCCGGGTGTACCGTTCCGGTATCAGAATCAAAATGACGCCGTTCAAACAAACCCTTGAAAAACCGTACAGCCTTCATCCCTCATTGACAGCCGCGCCTCTCTCTATAAGAGGTATCTCTCCCTTCGCATCTCCTAGCTTCTTCCCTTTCACTTGAGTTTCGATTTTCCGTTTTCACACACTTGCGCTGTTGAATTCTTATGTTGTTGTTTCTTGTATTTTGCAAGTAACCCAGAACTTGGAGTGATCTTTGTCTTGTATTTTGTTTGCTTTCCGGACGAAGAACATTATTGGATTTTAAGTTTTTTTCTTTTTTGTACTCTACATGTTTGACTACCGATAAAATGAAAGGTCAAAAAGATCTGAATTTAGATCGCTTGGAACTTTTAGTAAAAAATGAGTTTCATTTAGATCTGAGAATTTGATGTAAATATCGCTTCTCTAAGAACCCAATTAGCATCTAAATTATTTTAAGATCGTTTCTTTAATTACCCAATTAGTATTTTATTGCTCTTACTGTGAATTGGGTTGTTGCTTGTCTGTGCTTTTAGTTATCAAAACTGGGTCTTTTTTGCTAGGTCCCTATTTTTTGGTTATGTGCTCGTTCAAGTCACTGTGGATATTGTTTACGTGTAAGCATGATGGATTTGTTGTTTTTGTGTAAAATGATTGGGATTTTATTTTGGAATGTGAAATGTAAGGATGACAACGAAAACACCTTTCCGACCAAGGGAGAAGCTCATTGATCACCAGAAATATTTCCAGAGCATTCACAAGCACACATATTTGAAAGGACCTCTCGATAAGGTTACCTCTGTTGCCATTCCAAATTTTCAATAGCATTTGCAGCTACCTCACTGTTTCTTATTGTAAGTAATCTAGTCTGTTCTTTTACATTCCAACTTCTGTTAATGATTTTCTGTGTCTTAAAGGTTGGTGCCAAATTTATCCTTAGATTTCCACAAGACAAATTGTGATCATGTTATGTGTTTATTCAGGGGCAAGGGATCTATAACATGTCTCATGGGATTGGAAAGAAGGAATGAGGAAGCTGGTTATGTAATGATCACTTTTATGTTTTTACTGCTCATGTTTTGAAGGATTATTTGCCTGTGCATTTGAACCAGTATTGTTTTTAAATTTGTTGATTAATAATTGCATAGCTGCTGGATTGCAGCTACCAATGGAAGTTTAAACTTCGCCATCTACATCATACATGATTGAATTTTAGACCTTACCTAGTTGTTCCAATGCCTTTCTGTGTGTTATTTTCTTTTTCTTTTTTTCTTTTTGCTTTCATTGCATTGAAAATGACTATCAGTGCAATTTGCCGAGTACTTGGTTAGATTTTTGTTTTTGTTTTTTCGAAGTTTATGCCAGGTTCAGTTCTGCCAGTCCATTGACGAGGCAGTTTTTGAGCTGGTGAGCTGTTGGATGGATCCATCTCCAAGCACTCGATAGGGATGACTGAAAATGGTGTGATGATATTTTGCAGTATCTTTTTCATTGAATTGCATGTTTTGAGGCTTCTGAACTGAAAATGGAGTGTTGATAACCGGGAGAGCTCAGTGGTGATGCAGGGGAATGGCATTTTTTAATATAACAAGTATAACAGATAATTTGGTACCTGCATATGTTTGAGAGGGAAATTGAAGTTATTTTTAAAAGTATTTTTAGTTTAAAAATGTGTTAAAATATTTTTATATTAGTTTAAAAATTATTATTTTTTTAAATAATTTGGTACCTGCATATGTTTGAGTCTAAAAATGTGTTTGTATTGTATAATTTAAAGTTAATTTATCTTGAATTTTAATTATGCTTGTTATATTAATATTTTATTTTTTTCATATATATATATATATATATATATATATAATTAATTATATATGAACAGTACGACGACCAGAACGCTCCGAAACCGGAACGTTCCGTTCCAATCAAAAAACCGAAACGGTATTGACAATTATGAGTTTGATTGAAGAATAAAAACAAATATCTAATTTACTTGAATTATTAATTATATTTTATTTTTATGATTTTTAATCTACAATATTAAAAAAAAAACTATATATATATATATGTGTGTGTGTGTGTGTGTGTGTGTGTGTGTGTTCTTTAAAGTAATTTTAAAAGTTGACAATAATATAAAAAACATAGTAACCAACACACGAAACTGTTTTTCATTAAACTCAAACTTAACCATAATTTTAACCGAACACTAAAATTTCAATTTTAAACCACAACTAAAAATACATTTCATAATTTATTTTTTTTAATCTCAACTACAACAACAACCACTGAGACAGACAAGCTCACAATTATACAATAAACTAAAAGAGCTCAGGAAAACACTGTAGCTTGTGAGTTAAAACACTGTGGATTTCAATAGTGTTTTTTTTTTTTCGTTTTTGAACTGTGATGACTGTGGACTGGTGGTTTGATTCGCTATTTTTATTATACTTATATATCTTTTCACAGGAAGCAACAAAGAAAAGCCAATGGCCTGTTGGAAAACAGGCGCGCCTGTGCAAGGAGGGCAGGGTTCGATTCCCTGCCTAGCGCCAGTTACAATCTGATGTTTTGCTTTTGCTTTTAATTTTTTTTTTGTTTGCTTTTTTTTTTTTCATTTATGTTTTTTTTTTCATTTTTATTTCTTTTGATTGTTTTTTATTACTAGCGCGAGTTACAATGTTTTTTTTTTTTTTGCTTTTAGTTTTCTTTTTATTTTTCGTTTGCTTTTTTAATTTATTTTCGCTTATGTTTTTTTTTTCATTTTTATTTCTTTGATTTTTTTTATTTATTTATTTTGACGTCAAATTATTTTTTTTCTTATATTTTTTTTCATTTTTTGGTTGGTTTTTTTTTGTTAAAGTTATTGATTTTTTTTCTTTGATTGATTTTTTTTTCTGTTTTTTGAATAGTGTTTCAACAATTTTAACCCTGATAATAGAACAAAAAAAGGTTTCGGCTGAGGGTTACGGATGTAATTGTTCACGTACGACAAGTCCGGTTCGGTCCGGTCTGGTGCAACCTTTTTTTTTAATATTTTTTTAAATGGCTAAATACGGTTATAGCCGCTAATGATTTTTTTTTTCAGCTAATAATTTTTATTTTTGTTTTATCATCTATTATATTTTTTAATTTGCTCTGTCTTTTAGTTTTTTATTGGTTTTTTTTCTTTATACTTTCAAGTTAGATTAATTTTTTTGCCTAATAATTTTGATTTTATTTTTTTGTCTCATCTTTTGTTAAAGTTATTACAATTTTTTTTGTCTTTCATTTATTTCTGGTTTTTTATTATTTATTAACACAATAATAATAATAATAATAATAATAATAATAATAATAATAATTAATTATTTTTCTTACTTACTCTTTTGTGAATGTTTTTGAATGTTTTTTCTCTCATGATAATTTGATAATTTTAATTGTTTTGACAATAATGACAATGATAATTTTTTATATTAAAACTTTGATTTTGCTATTTTGATGATAGGACGTGGTAATCTATTTTATTATATTATATTTTGTATATATAGATATTATATTTTTTTTTTCAGGTAATAATTTTTATTTTTGTTTTATCATTTATTTTTTTTTTTTGTTCTTTTGTTAATGTTTTTAGACTTCTTTTAGTCTTTGATCTAATTTTGTTTTTTTGGTTATTACGGAATAATAATATTAATATAAAGAATAATAATAATAATTTAAGTTTTTGTTCTTACTTGCTTTTTTTCTGTCTCGAGGTATTTTGATAATTGTTATTGTTTTGACAGTAAGAGTGATGATAATTTTAGAAGTTAAAACTTCGATGTTACTATTGTTATAACAGAGTATTTTGATTTGTTTCATTATATCAAACTTTACATTTATAAATATTATATTTTAATCTAAACAGTTGTAAAAATTATTTGTTCCGCCCGCAACGAAGTGCGGGCCATTAAACTAGTATAAATCGCAAAAACATCGGTACAGGCCAAAACCGATTCCAAAACACAAATAATTCCCCAGTCATTATTTAAACGAAATTAGCACTAATTAAATTCATTCTAATGACCAGATCAAACAAAAGAAAATATGAACAAGTGACAGTGAATCCGCACCCAACCCCAAAAGATGAAGCAAATTGTGACAGACCTGGCTTCTTTCGAGATTCAGTTCGTGCACCCAATTGTCGAGGCAAGAAAACCTTGGTACCAGCACATTCTCTTTTAATTCCTGGGTTACCATGGAAAACAGCTCGCATGCCAGGTCCCTGACTGCTGCTCTGTTGCTGTTGCATTGAGGGGATCAGCTCGCAAGATTTGGGGAACAATTAGGGCTGTGAAATTAATTAGCAGGGTTTCAAATTTGTAAAACAAGGGTTGCCGGGGAGAGGACAGGGAAGATCTAGATGATGCATCGTTGTGGTGGTGATGGGTGTAGTGAGTTACCGTACGTCATGGGTTGATGGTAATTGAAGATCGGCGATCAGTATAGAGATGAAGAAGAGATTTAGTTTATTAAATTTTAGTTGTTTTGGTTTCTGATATCCGAGCGAGGGGAGAGATCGAGTGAGTGAAATCAAAGACCAAAGACAATCTATATCAATTGTCTGTAATTTAAGGATTTAAAATATATTTTTTTTAATAAGCAACGAATAATCCATGACAATATATTTCCTTAATGTATATATTGAATTACAAAAAGTTGAACCTAGCGCTTCTGTGCCCATGTCATTGAATTACACAAGTGGAAACAGAGTATAGCATTATTTTATTTTAGTTTTAGTTTTAATACAGTGCATGTAATCGGGAGCAAAATGAAGCAACAGAGAGTGACTATTCTATCAACCGAAATGGTGCTCGTGTATGGTATAGCTGGAAATTTTTAGCCTCCAATTTCACCACACTGCCTTGAATAACCAGCCTCCTGCCACCGAATAATTTACTTAATTAGAAGGAGCATTTATTGATCATACTGATCGAGGGGTTTTATGGACGACTCCCTGAAATTGTTGCCGGTATCTGAGCTTCGGTTTCACGGTGGTCCTCTTCCCCGGCGAGTTGGGCTTGCTTCTCTCCACAATCGCCTGCTGCTTCAATGCTTTTACCCCAAAGCAGAAAGTAGAGACCTAGTATAACGAGGACAGAACCCAGGGCGCTGTCCGTTAAAATCAAAGATTAATGTTAGGAACAATAAATAATCTGCTGCCAAGTAAAACCATAATATATATATATATATAGTTAATGGAAGAAAACAACCTTCCAAGATAAATCTGTTCATGCAGGATAGAGAAGCCAAACATAGCAGCAAATATCTGGGTGAAAGGTGTGAACGCTGAGGTGAACACAGGACCCCTTTGTTTGACGCACCATGACATGCCAACATAGCACAAGCCAGATCCTATGATTCCCTGTGTCAACAAGTAATATATTTCAAGCCTCCTGTTGATCAATAGAAACTTATCTCTTGCCCTCAAGGAAGCACCTGCCCGCAGAATACTTACACCATAAAGGACGCTTAGAATCTCCATTTTTGTTTTCAGAACCCACATGGAAAGATTCCTTTCAATGCTTAAACTCAAGATAACTGACTGGATTGCGCCAAAGAAGGACATGATGGCCGTGCTAGAATATTGAAATGGGAAAATTTTGCTAATCTTAGCTTGAATGAGGAACCACGAAGACCACATGAAGCACCCTGCGAGAGAAAGTATGGAGCCAACCACCCACCTTTGCCTCTTCTTCCCTGAGATCATAGTGCCAGCATGGTTTAGGATGTCAGTTGCTGCAGCTTTTGAATGTGATTTGGTTATTGGGATTCCTCTATACAGGATTAATAGGACAGCTCCGCCCATGCATATAAATGCACCTAGCATCTTTCTTCTTCCTGCCTTGCTTGTCATGTCCGCTTTCTCTAGGCTGGAAAGAGTTTTAACACCAATTACCTGGAAATACTATTATTTGTGTTCAGAAAATGCAGTAAATTACTCACTGCTTGCGGCGCTTACCCAAAAAGTAGTGCTAGTATGAACGTGTTTACAGGGACCGTGTTGAGGAATGCACACGAGAAGGTAGCAGATATATACTCAAGCCCCTTGAGAAATAAATATTGTGTGAAAGCTAACCTGACAAACATCAATAATTCTCAGAGAATCAGAGTCTCTAGCCATAATCATGGCCATTGTAGTTATATATTGCGAAGCATAATTAACGCTATAAGTGTAGTTCAACTAATTACCCGACAAGGGCACTGAGGAAGAGGTGGCAAAAGATGGAAGCTGTTAGCCTAGGTCTGCTTTTCCTGCAAGTACTAGCTATATTACAGACCCTTGTAAAAACCTTTGTACAGCAAAGAAGTTCAGTCCATGCTCCAAACTCGGTGATATTTCCAATGAAGGGGCAACAAAGAAAATAACTATCTGACAAACGTCAAAATTGAGCTCAGAGGAGCCAAACAAGCATACAGCAGCTAAAATACAGTAATGTTTAAAGGGGGAAGGAGAAGTAGCTAGCTAGCTACTACGTATACCTTTCCCAATAGTAAGCAATAGGTGCCAGGAAAATTGCAGAAATTGATAGTCGGTATGTAGCAATAACCACACTGTTCGTTCCTTGATCCAGAATCTTTTTAAAAAGCACATTCACTATCGCGAAGGCAAAATTAACGACCACCATTCCCACAGCAGGCTTCCATTGTCCCCCGTCACTCATGTTTTCTCTATGAGTTTAGTATAATTTGGAGAAGCTGTACGTACGTAGTTGAAGAGCAGTTAGTTCCTCTCCCTAATATATAGATATAGTAGTGTAACCTGACTGATAACCTTCATCTATATATATAGCATTACCACTTCCCAAAGGGGAGTAAACATGATTACGCACATAATTGTCCGAGTACCAACTTTCCATTTCTTATATGATGCTATTGAACATGTAGTGAATTAAATATTCAGAGATCGAGCAATCAGCATCTTTTGAAATCTGGAGGCAGATATGACCCAAGCATCCCTATCTGCCAAGTATCTCTAATACTTCCAGAAACAGATCGACCCATTCTTTTCAGCTTAGTGAACGGAAGAACAATGTGTCAAATCTTAAAAGTAAAATTAGTGACAAAATAATGGGGTGCTTCGTGACTGTAACCTGTTCAAGCTATGTTTTTTTCCCTTCTGCCACGCCTTTAAAATTAAGCCTAGTTTTGAAAACTCTACTGATTAGCGTTTCAAGACGTCGCAATCATCACGTTGGGAGATTGTTTTCTTTCTGTGGCAGTACATTCTTTCTGTGAACGAGACTGTGCATGCCCTAGCTCTTATTGGAAGTTCCTTGCAGTTAGAAGTGCATAATAGGGCTAGGTAGAAGTGTACATGGATATACGTTATACATTGGAAGTTCATAATGGATATCAGATTTCAAATAGCTAGACGGATAAACTCTAAAATAAAGAAAGGAAGTTCCTTGCAGTTTCTTTCACCAAAAAAAAAAAAAAAAAACAGTTCTGAACTGTTTTTATGTCCATAGCTTTCATGGTGAAATGATATCCTTTTACATGGCATATTGATGGGCATGCATGATGTCTACATGTTAAGCAAGGACCAACAAGAGAAGCATAAGCTTAAAGCTTTAATGGACCAAGAAGTTCTTTCAAATATCCTGCAGGATCCAAGGGTAGATTACATCTTTGATCAGCCCCGGAGCTATCATGTCGATCGCTCGTTGCTCCACTAAATCTAGAATGAATGGTTCATCCCTTGGAAATCCTTTTAACCCAACAAGCCCACTTGGTCATCTCCAACTTAGACTCGGGGCGGGTGTCCTCAATTCTCTGGATAGAAAGCTAGCTAAGATCGCCGGTAGGCTCAAGTACTCACTGAAAAAAAAAAAAACACCGAAGCTAATTATTACCTCTGGCGGGTCAAATCCAGTTTACTCGTCTTCAGCCATGAGGACATACATGGCTTCTAATTACATGTCCCATAGAGATTAGTCCTATGATGTAGCCTGAACTGTAAAATTTGTGACTAAACAGGGAAAACCATGAAAGGATTAAACGAAAAAGAGTTGAGAGGAACCCTGGATGCTATTTAATCCTCAGAATAGGAGATAAAATTCTGAACTTAAATTTGGATGTTTAAAATTTGCAAGCTTAAATAGTTAGGGTTGGAAATCTTACTTAAAAAAATATGTAAATCCAGACTAGCTATTTAGTAAAACAATCAAAAAAAAAAAAAAGAAGCTATATATCTAAAAAGAGCAATTAAGGAGAGACAAAATCTAAGTAAAAAACAAAATAAAAATCAACACAGAATAAAGTCTCTTGAAAAGTTATATATAAAAAAAAACTAGGAAAACAAATGCATGCCTAAATGATGGAATTTAGAGTCCAAATTAAACGACCCCAGCAAGTATAATTGGCTGCCTGTGATTTGCATCTCAGAACAAGCTGCTTTTTTAATCGGGGTGATTGGCATCGTCACTCAAGTCATGACCAAAATACTGAAGAGCACACAAGAACACCCCTTAAACAGGACCTGGACTATGGTTTCCTACCATCATTTCATTAGTTTGCCCTATCAAGGTAGTCTAATTAATACCATTAACTCCATATATATCTGATAGCTGTAGCACCTCACAGTCTTCATCTTCCTCCTTCGAAGCATATTGTGCTATTTCATAGGAACTAATCATGGCTAAGCATAACCTATGCCAAATCTCAAACCTCAGATGTGACCTTCCTACATATGGTGACTGATTTGCATTCTTATCAATGGATACCTACTTGACATGTAAATAATTTATTTTACGATGGTAAGAATTGGTGATATCAATCGAACTCCCTACTGTTCTCCCATACTATTTTAAAAAAGGGCTCACATATAGACTTGACATTCTGGTTAGATGTAAGAATCTAATGCAAATGAGGCATCCTTTTGAAGTTATGATGAACAATAACAATATGGGAAGCATCTATAATCTTCATTTAAACAACAGAATAGGCCATCATGGAAAACCTATCCACCACCACTAAAATAGAATCCATATCCTACTAGCTAGGTGAAACCTAACACAAAATTCATGCTAGCATCCAACCAAGGAGCATCAAGTAATGGATCGAGTCTACAATTCAATATTGGTGGTAAGTGTGTCCATAAACCCACTAACAAGCTTAATGAGTCATATCACTTAATCCATTAATAACTCAGAAACCAATGACAATCAGCAAAACCAAGGCCAGAGCTAGCCTTGTAATAATGCATGAGGTGACTTGTTCAATGTTAACCTTGGCGTACGTGATCGAATGGTGCTAGTAACCCGGCTGCCAACTCACTGCATTAATTAGCCACACCTGCGTTGTTGAGATAATTGCCAGAATATATGTTCGTGCCTTGGGGAGAAAATGAAGTCGTAGAATTGTAGAGGGTGTCCATTTGGCATGTCGGCAACTTAACTTCTACCAATCATCGATGTGCTTCAGGTCCTCTCATGATTAGTGATGACAATGAACTGCTTGTACACCAAATAATGCTTTAATTAATACTTTAATTACCAAGTAATGACTAAATCAAGCACTTCTTCTTGGAGAGCGGACTGTTTCTTACGAACCTCTTGGCTACGGACTCTTTCAATCCCCATATTTACACTAAACACCGCAATTAACCTCAAATAATTTATCAAAATCAAGAAAAGAAAGGATAAGAGCTTTAATGATTTTCTACTTCGCCAACTGAACTGACTTCAACTTTCTCCATCCATCAGAAAGTATAAGCACCCAGTAATGTATGCGATAAAAAAATTGAGATTGCGATCGGTTGAATCATCCAGAAAAAAGAGGTCGAGTACTCATGAAAACCCCTTAGTGGGCCACTCCACAATAGCTACCACCTTGCTTCACCATCAATAAAAGCAGCCACTATTAGCTAGGCTTCCTTCACTGTGCAGTACGTGCATTCCACTTCACTACGTAACTATGTGCTGCCCGCTTTTTTCCCTTCCTCCATTTATTCTCCTTCCAATATCTCCATATCTATCATTCATCCCCCCAGGATATCCCATTCTTCTCTCTTAGCAATAAACAGTGAAGGTAATCACAACAGACAATGATAGATAATCATGTTTAAGGTTCAAGATTTTCATCAATAAAATAGGTAACGGTTTGTGGAAACATGATTACTAGCTAGAATATCAAACAGCCTGGTATCTGGTGCAATGTGATGATGTTGAGTGTAATTGCGTCTGTCTTATTGTGACGTACATAACAGGCTGTATATATATCTTGATTACACTACAACTACATCTTTGAATCCTGTAATTAACTTAATCCACTACAGCTGGTTCTTAAAAACTAAATATGCTGAAGTACGAAAAAAATAATTAGAATCTGGGTATCGATCCAAGACTCGTGGGGTTTTTGGATTGTTTATTAAATACAGATGTGGGGCATTTGAAAATGAAAAGCATCATTGAAGGCTTCGTAATGGAGATCATAACCGAAATTCTGTCACCCTGCTACCCAAACATCTAGCTACTTGAATCACAACAGTATGGTTCAACAATGGTTGAGCAATATTCAGTCTCTTTTTGCCACATCCACATGTTGGAAGATAAGTTGCTTAATAATTTTTAACTCAACACTTGCAGTAGACTTGAAGAAAATGCATTGACAATAAAAAAGAAGAAGAAGAAGAAGAAGAATAATTTAAATTCTGTTGTATAACATGCAATTGTTAGTTATATTTTCAGTTATTTATAACTATTAGAAATAATGTTTAGGGTTGCTGAGGTGGAATTTGATTGCTTTTGCTTAGTATTTTGAATTAGTCAAATTTGTTGCTATTGCTTTGTTCTTGCTGCTATTTCGCAGCTTCTATTATTTCCATTATTATCGATCATGGCTTGAATATAGGACCATGATCTTAGTTGTTTGTTATGTATCAGCTCTATAAATTGAGCTGCAATCATGAATAATTGTATTCAAGCTTTTCATTCATCAATTACTTCTTAAACACAAGCATTATCCTTTTGTTTGTCTTTGTTCAGAATCACAGCAACAACAACAACAACAACAATAAATCATAGAACTAAAGAAGAGAAAATACAATTGAATTCTCCTCTACTGTAAGCATGCAGTTATAGGTTATTGTAAACATACAATTAATGTGCTCTGCTCTAAGAGTATATAAGAGGCATTTTATCGAACATTTGGAATATAATACAAGAAAATACTTACCTTCTTCTGCAATTACTCTCTACTTCAATCCTCTATGCATTTTGTTTTTCCTTCTCTTCAAAATCAACAAACCTTCCTGCAAATCACAAACAAATCCAATAAAATTCAACATATCACAAACAAACCCAATTAAAACTTAATATGATATCAGAGTTGTAACTTGATCAACAAGGGGATGTAATAAATGTGAATAAAAAAAAGAAAAATGATGACAAGTGGAGATCTACGATCAACAAGGGGATGTAATAAATGTGAATTAAAAAAAGAAAAATGATGACAAGTGGAGATCTACGAACACCACAATTAAATGGTGTAAAGTATGAATATTAGGCAATAAAGATGGAAACAATCATCATAGCATATGATGGGATGTAGTGGAGGTTGGTATACAATCAAACTTAGGAATAGAAGATGAATTTGAAAGATAAGGAGATGAGATTGAATACTTACCACATGAACCATAAGTTTCTATTGCTACCAGAGAAAATAAAATAAAAAATGTCAAGGCATTGAGCCTTATAGAGGGAGCATTATCTGATGAACTATTTCCAAGAATCAAAAATGAGAAAACTGCAAAAGGAGTATGGGACATATTAAGAAGAGAATTCAGAGGAGATAAAAAGGTGAGAAGAGTAAAATTGCAAGCAGTAAGAGCTGAGTTTGAATACATGAGAATGATAGATGATGAAGGTCTTGATCAGTATTTGGCTAAGTTTTTCGAACTATTAACGACATGAAATCACTTGGAGAGGATGTACCTAATATAAGGATAGTACAAAAGCTGTTAATGAGATTAAGTAGGAGATATAAATCTATTGTTTCTATTATTGAAGAAACAAGAGATCTTGATGTGCTAAGGGTGGAAGAAATTATAATATCAGTCAAGGTGTATGACAAGAGAGAGGATTTACATGATGAACAAAATAGGATTACAAGAATAGAAAACACATTTAACAGTCTCAAGGTTGGCTATAACATGGATTTACTGTTAATAAGTTTTCACAAGGGATTTGAAGAAAAATATTTCAAGCTCCTATTTACCCTTTCAAGTGATTTGAAGACCAAAGAACACCTAGAAAATATATTATTTATTGAACGAAACTCATTGATATTATATTGATATTTTTCATAGTATAAATCAGTATCAAATAAGACTCCTTTTTACCATCAAAATCCAATGACTCTTTATCATTTTTTTAACAAAGAGTTGAAAAAAAAAAAGACCTACACCAAATAAAAAATAACGAGATTGAAAAAATAAAATTGAAAAGTATAAGGATTAAAATGGGATTTTTTTGTACACCTATTTCATTTGGGTTTTTTCATCTTTTAATCCCATTTTATTTAACAAATTAGAACCGAATGACCTATTGTTTAATTTTCCATAGTAAGAAAATAATCATATTTGGCTGATTTTAAGGTATGGATGTCTCTAGTCATATAAAGTAGACATAAACTCAGTTAACATAACAATTAAAACTATTTTGGCTTAAATAAAAGAAGAAACCCACATGAAGCTATTAAATACTTTATATTTTCAAAGGCTATAGTTTTTTCCTAATAGATGAAGTGTTGGGATATTATTTAAGCAATTGTGCATACTTCTTATTGTTGATTTTAATCCAATTGTCATGATAAAGTTGCTTGTACTAAGAAAAAAAATCCAAAATTTCCATTTGTTTCATATGTTTTTTTTGTTCATTACAACTCTTTATGTTGTATAAACTATAATATTATACAAATTATAATATCCATGATACATTTATTTTATGATTATCGTAAATGATTTGACAACAATTAAATAAAATTTTAAATAATGAAATATTCTTAAACATATCATATTATATTTCTAAACACCATCCAATTGCTTTGGAGGCAAATATTAACCTCTCTTATTGTTTTCGTACAAGTAAAGATTTTGAGGCGAATATTAATAAATGTGTAAGACTAGACCTTAAGGACATTCAACCTGGATCTTCGAAGGCCCAAGAGTCCGAGTAATGTGATCCTGGGCTTCATTGCAATCTACCCCCTAACTGATGCCGTTGCTCATTTGCTTTCTCCCATTGCTTGACACCTCGGCCCTGTGCTGTTTCACCAACCGAATCGCCCGACCCCTCCCTTCCACGACGAAGTTTCTCTGCGTTCAAAATTCAACTATCGAAAACAAGAACCGTTTCCCCCTTGCCTCCGTCTCAATATTTTCCCAATTTCCAGAGCTAGGTTAGATCCACCCATCCTAAACCCTAAACAAGAAACTAATCAATGTCGAAACTCTCAGCAATTTCCACATGCATCGCATATTTCTTATTGAGTAGTCTCTGCTTCCCGATCGCGCTATCGGAGACTGGCACTGGGATATTGATTCAAGAATTCACCAGGGAGGATGGTAAAGGTGATGTATGCGCAGGGTTAAAAGCACCCGCTTCATGTCCGGTCAATTGTTTCCGTGTGGATCCCGTGTGTGGCGTTGATGGTGTTACTTATTGGTGCGGGTGCGATGACGCTTTGTGCAGTGGCACTCGTGTTGCTAAATTAGGGCCTTGTGAGGTTGGCAGTGGCGGGAGCTCTTCTCTTCCTGGTCAGGCACTTCTTTTGATTCATATTTTCTGGCTTATCTTGCTTGGGATTTCTCTCTTGTTTGGGTTTTTGTAATCTGACGGATTTACAAGCTTACTTTGATTCTATTATAATTCTCCCTGTATATATTATCTGTGCTGTTGTTTCTGGGGTTGAGATGATTAGGGTTTGTGCGAGATTCTGTGTACGTGTAAAAATATTCATTTGAGTTAATATCATGATTGTTTCATTCTTTTTTACTGATATTATTTTGTTCTACGTCACATGATCATCTTGGTGCATATGGGCATTGTATTCGAAGAACAAAAACCTGTTCTTCTTTTCTTAACATAAGTTTCTATATAATTTACGTTTTGGATGTTCTTTCCAAAGAGGTTATCTTCTGTTAGTATGTAAGAATCCTTTCTGTTAGAATGTAAGAACCTATTTTATGTGCTGTGCTTGTTGATCCTTGCAAGGAACAATATCGAACATTAGGCTCATATAGAAACATACATGGTCCTTCCAAAGGTATTTCAGAGGGATGGCAACGCGCCACTCTCTCCACATTTTAAATGGAATTTACGTTTATCTGCTCTATCAACTATCATGCTAGTTCTCCTTTTGTACAGAAAGAACTTTCAATAAAAATTGCAAGCTACTCCAATTCCGAAGGCTACTGCTAGTTTATGTTTTTTTTCATATATAGATCATTCTCACAGTATTAACGAGGGCTACATCTTGATGGTCTCTGCATTTACTGTGCATGCCTTGAAAAGGACCAGAAAATTTGAAGAGCAACATTTCAATATTGCTAAGAAATAATTCATGTGGATGCAAATGAAATAATTCATGTAGGGTTATAAATAGTTATCCCACATTAACATTTTTTTTTTTAAAAAAAAAGATAAACAATTCATGTGTTCATAAACTATAAAAATTATAAATGAGACTATGAACTCATAAATTAATTTTATGTTTATAGGGTTTTATTATATACACATAAAGTTGGGGTTTACTTGGGTTACATCGAGGCTGTCAAGGTTTTAGGTTGACCTAGTGAGTTGTTTAGGTTTGACTGGGCCAATTATATCTTGAAGTTTCTATGGTTTGAAACCCGGGCAAGGTCCTGGGTCAAATTATCATGTCAAACAAGGTTTTATAACCATGCTTAAGTATTTTGGATATTCCCTTTTCATTAATTCCAAGCCCGGTGAGAACTACAAAAGCATGTCTATCATTAACCTTGGCAACATAGGGAATGTAAGTTGCCTTTTAAGAAATACTGTTAGCATGTGATAAGGCTATCTTGTGCGACAGATAGTCATGCTTCCCAATAGCCACCCAACATCACAAAGGTTGATATTGCCACAGTCTAGACATCCACTTCTGAAAGGATGGATAAGCATTATCAATAATTTACCAGCAAGTCTTCCATGCCACCCAAAGGACACTGTCGATTATAGCAACACCCCCACCCCCACCCCACTCGCAAGAAGAATATCAAAACTTTCATTACGACCTATTGGAAACTTGAGGAAACAATTTGACAAAAAAAAAATTAAATGAGTGAAACAGATAGTGGGTGTGCAACATTCTGCTGTTGCCTATCACATTGGTCTTATCAATTGTGATTTGAGAGGAGAATTCAAGAAAATCCCAATTCTTTCACTCCAGCATAAACAATAGTAAACTCGTATCTACCAAATGAAGGGTGCACAAAATGTCAGTTGTGTTATTTTGATCCCAAACAAACGACAATGCACAGGGCATTAAGGGGACAATTCATGATCACTGCGATCCGATACTGTTCAATGCTTATTACACTACCTACTGGCTTCACCATTCAGAATCAGAGATTTAGGTTGTATGCTGCCGGTTCGTGCTTCATATTGGCCTCTTTCCAAAGGATTTTTGGAGCACAATATGCAGCGACCACTGAAAGAAGAGTAGAGAACAATAAGTTCCAAAGATCTACGATCTATTAAGATTAACGTAACAGATAATCGCGAGTAGCACTGTCTAGTAAATCTCTTGAAGGATTGGTCAATTTTCCATGTGTAGGTGTCTGTTATTGACTCTTATAGTTCTATTGCTACTTGGATCTTGCTACCACGCATGGTGGGCAGTCAGCTCCTCTGAAAGCTGGCACAAAATCAGAGATCAAGTCACTAAAGTAACCGAGAAACAAGAGGCATTGAAAACCAGAAGCCAAGACCCAACTAAACATTTTTTAAGTACCTCTGTCTCTTCAGCATTGTAGAGCGACGACTTGTTCAGTGAATTACATGCTTAAATGGAAGATTTGTCAGTGCGATTTTACAGATTCCAATCTGGTGTTCCAGTCTGTTCCACTCTGTATTCTACTGGTCAATGACAGCAACAGAGTGGCGAAACATTAACTAGAACAGCTAGTCCATGGCTCTAGATGGAGCCTGATTCAACCCAGGTTTGGTGCAAATGCTCGCTTCAATATTAATAATAAAGGAGTTCTTGAGAGAAGGATTCACTTGCCAGCACAACTAATTCATATGATCCGTGAGCCATTCTCGTGAGGAAAAACTTGTTTCAAGGAGAATCATCTTTTTGGCGCATAATTGATGCCTTTTGGTACCTTAGCTTTTCAATCTCTTTTGCTAGAAAGTCCAAAGTCGTGTCTGTGACATGGTTTGGCAAGCAGCCCGCGTCCAACATCATTTTTAAGAGTTTATATGCGTCTTTCAACCGACCTGTCTTGCTATGAACTTCAATCATAATATTATAAGTGACCACGTCGGGATTTAATCCACTAGTCTTCATCTGTTCAAAAAGACTGTTAGCTTCATCAATCCTACCAGCTTTTCCCAGTGCATCAATCAGGGTGTTATACATAACAATGTCAAGGTAACCACCTTGCTTCATTAGCTTATCTAGAACGGAACTGGCAAGATCTGCTCTCCCCATTTTCCCCAACCCTTGAATCACCAAATTGTATGTTGCTATGTCTGGTGGGCAAACCTTTTCACCCATTTCATTAAAAACATCCCATGCCTTGTTGAAATAACCCTTCTTCACAAAAGAACTCATGATAGAATTGTAAGTGTAACTCACAGGATCCACGCCCATATCAGTGAATATCTCAAATAACTTGCAGGCTAAGCTCAGTTTTCCCTTGGCCAGAAATATAGACAAGAACGTATTCACCATATCAATATCAAAAGAGCCTGCCCCTTTAGCTTGAACTCTCTGACCCCTAGCCAGCGAAAATAGCTGAGAAGAAAGGTCAGTGGATATCGCTTGATTGGCCAAACGATCCATATATGGAGATGATGACCACTGATCCGTGTCAGCAGATGACCTCTTCTCATCCTCAGTTGCACCATCATCTGACCCTGACTTGGGGGAACTTATTGAACTCATAATTTCCTGGAGGCCACCAGTAGATGGAAACATTGGAGTGTAATCCTCTCTTCTTCTTGGTGGATTTTTCAATGAAGCCTCCATATCTGCCCTCCATTTGAGAACATTTGGTAATAGATTAGCATCCCTTATGTGCTTCATCAACCTCTCTGTGCAATCCCACCTACCTTGTTTATGAAATGCAATCAAGAGCGATGTTATAGTAATGAGGTCAACAACAAAGCCTCTTTCCTCCACTTCTTCCACTAAGTGCAGTGCTTCCTCAAGATGACCTTTCCTACAAAGTAGCAACACAACAATGCTGTAGGTAACAGCATCCACAAATTGACCCTTCTTCTTCAAGCCACAAAATAAATTGTAACCAGCTTCAGCCCTGCCATTCTTGCACAACCCATCAATCAGAATATTATACGTCCAACTTGAGGCCCTTACTCCATCCTGGGCCATCTTCTCGAACAACTGGCATGCTTCCATAACTTTCCTTGCCTTGAACATCCCATCTAAAAGAGAATTGTACACTACAGTATCTGGAAGGAACCCACTGTATTGCATTTCACTAAAAATCTTTGTTGCATCTTCCATTTGATAGGATTTACAGCACCCTTGTATAAGTATTCGATAAGTAAAGGCATCAGGCTCATGACCAGACACCTTTAATTCTTCATACACAATCACGGCGTCCTTCACCTTCCCAACCAAACATAGCACATGAATCAGGCTATTATAGGTGCACAAATCAGGATCCATTGACCCAGAAGCCAAACTCTTTTCCTTCATCTCTTTAAAAAGTCTTAAAGAAGTAGTCAGATCACCCCAACAACCAAATGCATGAATGCAGATGTTATAACCCCATGTATTCAACTCGAACCCCCTTTTCCCCCTCAATTTAGCAAAAACAGTTTTGAACTCTACTTGCATGTGTCCATTTCGAAGCGCAACCAACAAAGCGTTGCATGCAATGGAGCTCGGAAGTGAAACACCAACAGCATTCCCTTCATTACCATCAGAAGCTTCTAGAAGCTTAAACATTATAGACAATGCTAAACCCACCTGGGATTTTTTAGCAAGTGTAACGATGATAGAATCATACATATGGGGGTTTGGGTTGGTTCCTAATTCCTCCATGTGATCAAGAATGTCAAGTGCAGCATCAAAATTCCCAGATAGAATAAATGCATCAAGCAACAGCTTAAAAGTCTCAGACCTAACAACAACACCATCATTCTTCATTGAGTTTAGCAAATCAGGAACTTCTTCAAGGTACCCAGAACGGCACAAAGTGGAAAACATTTGAGAGTAAGTGCTCATCGAGTGTTTGTAAATATGCCGGAGAGAACACCACCTGAAGAAATCAATTTTCTTAGAGCTGTCAAGAGAGTTCTTCCGTAGTATTTGGAGAACCAGAGATTCTGTTAGAGGAATTGAATCCGGGTCCAGATTACGAGTGCCAGACTCGGAGAGGGTCTTGGTTAGATATGCCACCAGGAGTATGTTTCCCATCTGGTACGATGACGATGAAGATGTTGATAGATGGGTTCTTGCGTGGTGCAATGTGTTTGGTTTGGGGGTTTCCATTGGAAACCCAAAACACGAATGTCTTAGTTGTCTGCATTTTGACATTGCTGCTACCTGATTCTTGTTGCAAAGGATTAAAAGGCGGTTTGGAATCAATTATGTGAAGTTGAATAATAAATTTTATCTGATTTCATTTCATTAAAGAATTCTAATGTTTGGAATGAAATCTTTGTGATATAACTAGTCATGCTTCTCGTGATTTATTATTATTTTTTATATTAAAAATAATATTAAATAAAGTAAAAATATAACATAATAAAACAGTTATGATAATGTATAATAATGTTATTTAGAATTAAATTAACTTTAGATTATAATACAATAATAATGTAATTAAAAAAATATATACGGAAATTTTAAAAATATATATTATTTAAAAAAAAAACTTGTGAGTCAGTAGACTTAAAGTACTTAATTTAGAAAAACCAAAAATTCAATTTTCTAATAAATTAAATATTAAATAATAATTCTTATTAAGAAATAAGTCATATAGTTTTTTTTTAAAAGAAGTAATTCACATAACGAGGAGTATAGCCATTATTGTTGCTGTTTCAATTTTCATGATATAACTAGTCTTGGTTCTCATACTTTGCTGTGAATTTAACAAAAATAATATTTTATTATGAAATAAAATAAAAATAACATTTATGATAAATGTATAATAATGTTAATTAGAACTAAATCAATATGAACATTCCACCAAACTCACGATACAAATTATTTGATTAGAATAATCTTATAAAAAAAATAAAAAAATATTTTAAAAACTATTAAATTTTTAAACTCATCAGTCATTAGACCTTAAGCTCTTAATTCAGAAAAATTATGAAGTTTAGCTTCTAATAAACTAAATATTAAAAGATAAAAAAAAATTAAACATAGAAAATATATATTAAAAACTAGCAATCCAAAGAACGAGAATTAGAATCATTATTGTTATTATCCTCATTAATAATACTTCTATCACTATTACTATTTCTTCCACTACTATCACTATCACTATTATTATCACCATAATTAATTATTGCTACATTAATATTATTAGTAATAATAGTAGTAGTTATATTGATAGTATTACTATTTTCACAACTATTACCATTATTATTAGCAGTAATAGTATTTTTATCATCATTGTTATTATTATTCTTCCTCCTCTTTTTACTGCTACTACTACTAATAAAAATAATTATTAATGATTAATAGTATTATTATCATCATCATTACAATTATTATTACAACAAAAACTATTATTATAATTATCATCACCATTTGAAACAATATTAAAACATGAACTTGATTTGAATGATAGAATGAAAAACAATAAAATCTCTGACAAAAGTGCAAAAAATTAAAAAAAAATAAAAAGCAGACCAAATTGAAATCATCCCTATAGAATAATATTTGTAGCAGGAGTCGCTGTAAATCTCATGTTTTCTAATCAAGACATTACCAAGCTAACCTATCTCACCAATGTTTAAAAAAAAAAAAAACTGTTATTTCAACAGTTTTTTTATAAAAAAAAAATATAAGTGTTAATAAACAAAAATAATACCCAATATTTTTGTAATCAAATTATAGAAATTTTTTGAAGAATTTTAGAACCTTCCTAAAACATGATTTCCCGTTTATTGTCTGTTGTAATCACCTTCACTGTTTACATTTACTTCGAGGACATGTATACCGAAATCTAAGAATAAGGTTACAAATATGTGGAACATCTCCGCTTGAACATGATTCAAAGCTTGCTTCCTCGTGCTGAGCCATCTCATGTGCTCGTTACTCAGAGCCGCCAACCTGTTTCTTTCTACGGACTCCTGTTCAAAGGAAACGAAAAGGAGTAAACAAAGAAGGGATGGCATGAAACAGAAAACAGGAATGCACCACCGCCTGACCACCAAAACATTTACGGCAATTGGAGTTAATTTTCAAGTCTGCATCCAATGTGTCTTTTTAATTCTTATAGGTGCAAGTATAAGTATTAATGATATGGCTATCCTATTAAGTTTCTATAATTATCCATGGACTAGTATAAATGTCAGTGTTGAGAATATTGTAAGGGCTTGTTCTCATTTAAGAGTAACATAATAAGTTTAGAGTTCCCTTCCTACCTTCTCTCCTATTGTTTTTTTCTAGCATGATGCCAGAGACTAGTAGGAGCATGTGCGTTGAAGGAAGGGAGAAAATATGAAAGTAAATGGACAACAAACCTAGGAGCGAGAAGATGGAGAAAATACATCAAAACAAGAAAGAAAAATAGAGATGCAATCTAAGGAGCCCAACAAGAGAATTAGGACCTTGCATCAAGAGAAAGACAAAAGAAACCAAGAAGGCTAGGTGCAAGTTGACAGGTTCTTATATAAGAGATGAGGATGTACAAGATAGACCCCATATGAAGAAAGGAAGAGTGCGCGCTATTCCTAAAAGATATGGAAAATGGACAGGGAGTCATGATAGAAGGCAACAATCTGATGACGAGTTGGACAAATACAAAGGTCACTTGAAAAGCCAAATCTTGAAGAGAGATCTTTGACTAATGAAAAGTGGCAGCAATGACCAGAGGAGAAAAATGGCTAAGAGTAGACACGTTAAGACAGATATAAGCAAAGAGATTGAAGAGATGTCAGTGAAATGTCATTAGCTAGCCTGATGAAAAGAGGTTCTTAAGATGAAGAAAAAGGAAATTATGGCAGCAATGTAGTCTTCTAACCAGATATGATGAGACATTAGCTACAACAAGGCAATGATTGTGTGTGCCAGGGGAAATTCTATCAGGAATAAGAAGGTTTGCAAGAGTGGGCAAAACAAGGCAATGATTGTGTGCCAGGGGAAATGGTAACAAGAACAAGAAAGTTTGCAAGAGTTGGCAACACATTTTCAAATTTCAAGGTGTAAGATTTTAGGGGGGGGGGGGGGGGGGTGTTGGAATTAATTTTGAAGACTACATCAAGTGTCCTTTTACTTCTTCTATGTGCATGTACAAGTATTAATGATATTGTTATCCTGTTGAGTATCTAGAATTATCAAGTATAAATGTGTTATATTTGAGAATTATATTATATAAGTTAGAGTTCGCTTCCTACCTTCTCTCCTAATTTCTCTAACAAAAGTTACTGACATCAGAGAAACATGTGACAAGTGATGTAAAAAGGAAGATCCATAACCGGTGAACAGGTGCCTCACATTGTTATGAAATGAGATAGAGCAGGGGAAACCATGTTCCTGGGATATATCTTTTCATAATCAAGTGGAAGGGACTGAGAGAAAATGAAGCGTGATTTTTTGCAGCATAACACAAGGGTGAACAACCTAGCACCGCACACAATTCCAATGTCTTATGTACCTTGTTGCTACAAAACATCAGTAACAAAAGAATGACAACGAAAATAATTTGGTCTTAATTCATAGTATTATTACACAATGGTTCTGACAAGTGAATGTGTTACATTTTCTTTATCATTTTTCTATGAAGAATCATCAGGAGTTTAAGCTTCTTATTAACAGGAAATGGATTGGGCAATGTGCACAAGTAATGGCAACCTGAACTTTCAATGAGCTTTGTGAATCCATTCATATGCTAAATTTTATACATTGATGGGGTGTAGATTATGATCCTTGATATTTAACTACACAGCCTTTCATAAGCAAAATTGTCTGAAGTCATGGGCAAGAAGATCATGTTAGTGACTATTACTACACAGTGCAATATGGTAATTCAAGGGTGAGAAAATGAAACTTAATATCAATTTGAAATGGCAAGTGAACAAAAAATGTTATGATAAAAAGCTGAACGCAAATTAGTATCAGCCAGCAGTACAAGTAATTGATCTTAAGTAATTTAATTGGTTTCAATTCTTTGCCAGAAAACATGCAAGAAAGCAAAAGGCACCAATATGCCAACATGCAAAGAAGAAAGCTTCCATTTTGCAAGTCCTACTTGTTCTTGGTGACATGCTCCGCATGGATGTCCTTAAGAGATACTATCCATTGTATGCCTAGTAAAGTTTGAAACATGCACAAACACTAATTAAGGGTTGTTCAGCAAGCACTTACCTGCATGCCTCTTGCTCCAAATGACCTGACCATCGACAGCAGTAAGGTGTTCATCATCAAGGCGCTTCCATGTTTTGATAGACTTGACAGCTCCCCAGCCTCCTTGCTCTGTCTTTTCCAACGATGCCACCACCACCCTCGCCCTCCTTGACCATCCTGCCTTCCCATAGGCATGGTATCCAAAACCCCCAGCATAACAAAGTTGTATACCAGTAAGCTCACCACAGAAGTCATTGAGATGATCATGTCCGATGAAAACAGCTTTCACATCCCCAGCTTCTACCATGGTTGTGAAGAAGCCCGAGTTCACCGAAGCAGAGCTAATGCCTTCTTGTCTCACTCCTGTGAAGTTTGATGAATCAAAACTTGCAAATTCAGGCAATGGGATGTGAAAGTACACCAGCCCAGGTGCAGGTCCTTTCTGAGCCTCTGGCTGTCTCATGTATGCTCTCTGGAATGAAAGGGGAAAATGGGAATTCAACAGCTATAATTAAGCTAATGCACCTTTTAGAAGTTAAAACTATGCATGATGTAGATTGTACTACAAGCTAATGCACCTTTTAGAAGTTAAAACTATGCATGATGTAGATTGTACTACTTGTGTGTAGACAAAATAGTAATTCTTTTTACTGATAAATGATGAAAGTAACTCATACAGTGACCTACAAATTCCTTCAACCGTTTAAAGAGTGGTGGTTATTACCCGAAGCTTCGCAGAGGTGCGTTGGAACCAGAGCTGCTGAGAGGGTTTGATCCAACCATAGCCAGGGATTGCTGGAACTGTGGAGTAGTCTCCGCTATCAAGGAAGTAAAGATTAAGAGCTGATTTATTTTCAAATTGTGAACCTTTAATCCCGCCAATCTCCAGGTTATAGTTCCCAAAACCATCAATGATGTGTGCCTCGGCAGGATTAACTTGAGAAAGAGTATTCGTAAGGCCAACAATATGTTTCATGACTCCTTCCCTTGACAAGGTGGATTCTTGGTCATGGTTCCCCAAAACAGCAGCCCACGGGATGTTTGATGCAATTGCAGGCTGAAATGCAGCACTCAGTGAATTTGCAGCATCCGTGGCATCAAAGCCAAAGATGTTATCCCCTGTTTCCCAAAGTGCCAATAATACTTTCATTAACTCAGATTGTGAAAGGAGCATACTTGTTAGAGCTTATCCACGAAATGCCATATACACTGTTACCAGATTAGGAAACATGCTACGGTAAACAGATTAACAGCTGGGTTTTGTTGTTTATATCCAAATGTCAGAATACCAATCATATATGGAGAGAGAAAAACAGAACCAAGAACATAACTAGGAATTAGAAAAAATGAAAGGGTGAATAACAGTATTAGGAGTACCAGTGAAAACAATAAAATCAGGGTTCTCAGCTCGAATCATGCGCTCAACAAAGGCAGTGGTGTTGAGGTCAGAGCAAGTAGGCATCTGATTTGGGAACACGTCGAGGCAAGACGTGGTCTTGCCATCCCCGTAGTGCATATCTGCCACTTGCAGTATCTTGAACTCTCCATTTTTTCTAAATCGCAGCTCTTGTTTCACACCCAGCACAGATTTTGGAAAGAAGAAGCAGAGAGAGAAAACCACAGCCCCAAAAAAGCGAGGGAGTGAAAAACTTGGTGTGTTTTTCTTCGCCATCTACTTAAAATCAGCAAACCCGATGCCCTTAGCATTGCCTTACTGCTAAATATAGGGGCGGGCGGGGCGGGCGGGGCGGGGGGGGGGGGGTCTAGTCCTAGTTTGGCATGTAATTGTGCAAGTCAAAATCACGTTCAAGACCACCAAAGCTTTCCCATCCTGACACCATCGTCCAAATACTGTCAGATTATATATTTAATAGTGCCCATACGGATATTCTTTTCCTTGTATGACTTGCATCGCCATTAAAGGTTGTCTTTTTTTTTATTTATAAATATATTGAAATAGTTTTTGTTAAAATTTTAAAATTATTTTTAACATTAACCAGTCCTAATAATTTAAAATTATACATAAAAAAAAAAACCCAAATTAAGAATTTTATATTTTTTAAAACACAAACAACGACACTAAATTCATAAACTAGCTGGAAACGGATCTGTATGTGTGATTTTGTTGCACATGGTAACAAAAATAATATAACTGGCAAACTCCTTTTCAATACGTACCGTTACAGCCACGGCCATAATTTACATAATTTACAGCTTTTATGCGGAGATTAAAGCTTTGCTTAGCATTGCTTTATTTGTTTAAAACCTGATGTGTTTTTTTTTTAAAAAGAAATAAATATTTTTAGATTATTTTGATATATGGATATAAAAAATAAAATTTAAAAAATAATATAAAATGCAACAAAGCTGCGTTGACAATATCACAAGACCTTGTCAAAACCAGAAAAGAAAAACGTATTTGATTTGCAAAAGAAAAGTTGTTTAATTCAAAAAGCAAGATGGCCTTTTAAAGCCTTACAAAGTAACTGAAAGAAAAACTGACTTAATGGACACCCCACGATTTTACAGCACTTACAATCGTGTGGCTTAACTAAACTTTCCATCATGCAGCACGTGTTCCTTTATCACAGGAACAGATAAGCAAGTGGACCTAAAACAAATAAGCAAATAATCTGAAACAAAGAAATCTTAATAACTTTAACATCCTCTCTTAAACTGAATACTGTTAACATTCAGTTTACTTCTGGATAAGAACAAACTCCCAACATATCTCGCAGCTTTAAGAAAGTCTCCAGTTTCAAAGGCTTTGTAAGAATGTCTGCAATTTGCTCACGGGTTGAACACTAAACCAATTCCACAATTCCTTCCTTAGTCAGATCACGAAGAAAATGAAAGTGAACGTCGATGTGTTTGCTGCGGCCATGTAGGACTGGGTTCTTTGACAGTTTGATGGCTGAAACATTGTCACAATAAATCACAGTAGGTTTGCATGTATCATGATGTAATTCCTTTAAAATTCTCTTTAACCAGACAGCTTGACAAGCACAGTGTGTAGCAGAGATGAATTCAGCTTCAGTGGTGGAGAGGGTGACCACGGGCTGTTTCTTCGAAGACCAGGACACAGCACCTGAACTCATCAAAAATACATACCCCGAAGTGCTCTTTCTGTCATTTTGATCACCTGCATAATCACTATCAGTGTATCCCTAAAGCTCCTGATTTCCTTCTTTCTTGTATAGAACACCAAAGCCAATAGTCCCCTTTATATATCGTAAAATTCTCTTTGCTGCCTGAAGATGCATTTCGGTGGGATTCTCCATGTATTGACTGATCAAGCTTGTACAGAACATCAGGACGTATAGCAGTTAAATACATAAGACTCCCAACAATTTGTTTGAAGAGTGTACTGTCAACCTTTACTCCATTTTCATCTCTGCTGAGTTTAGAACCGGGGACTACTGGATTATGCACTGGATTGCATTGATCCATTTTAAACCTGTCAAGCACCTCCTGTGCGTATTTTCGCTGTCCAATAAAGACACCATCTGGGCAATACTTCAATACCAAGGAAATATTTCATCTTTCCAAGGTCAATCATCTCAAATTCAGTCATCATAGACTATTTGAAAACTTTGAACATAGCTTCGTCATTGCCAGTAAATATAAGATCATCAACATAAAGGCAAACAAATAAAACTGTACCTCCACCCGCTGCTTTGATGAACAAAGTATGTTCATAGGGACACTTCATGAAACCTGAACTTAAGAAATAAGTCTCTATACGGCTATACCAAGCTCTAGGAGCTTGCTTAAGACCGTATAAGGCTTTCTTAAGTTTGTATACTTTGGATTCAAGACCTGCCTTTTCGTAGCGAGGAGGTTGGGTGAGAAATACTTCTTCATTCAAATCACCATTTAGGAAGGTTGATTTTACGTCGAGTTGATAGATCTTCCAACTCTTTTGTGCAGCAAGTGAAATCAGCATTCGAATGGTGTCCAGCCTAGCCACTGGTGCAAACACTTCGTCATAGTCCACTCCATATTTTTTACTGTATCCCTTTGCGACAAGTCACGCTTTGTACTTATCAACTTCTCATTTCTCATTGAGTTTCGTCTTGTACACCCATTTGACACCAATAACTTTGCTGCCATTTGGTAAGTCTGTGAGTTCCCATGTATTGTTCCTCTCTATTGCTTCAATTTCTGAGTTCATAGCTTGCCTCCACTACATATTCTTTGTTGCATCTTCAAAACAGATTGGGTCATTGTCAGCAAACAGAGCCATTGAAACATTATTGGTGACTTCTGTCATCACCCAATTTTTGGGTGACTCCCCAAAATAAAATAAAAATGACAAAAAAAGGGTTTTGGTGTCGGTAAAAAATCACGGTGAAAATTTTGAATATTTTCGGAGCTGAATCATATCTCTTTTGTGCCCAAAAAATAAGAGAAAATACAAATTCGAGGTAAAAATTAAGTCAAAAATCATAATTATATTTTTTATAGGCCAATTTGATTTAATCATGGGCTAATTCAAAATATTATTATGTTTGAGAATTAATTTAGGGTCCAATTGAAGAATTTAATTAAGTGCAAGGACTTAATTATGCTTTAAATTGATCAAATTAATTTTATTGAGGGCTTAATTGATAAAAAATCAAATTCTTGAGTTTAATTCGGGCTCAATTGAGAAGATTGAAATTTTTTGAGACCCAATTGAATCTTTCCAAGCTAATTGTGCAAAATTAGGGGCTAAATTGAAGACAATTGAGAATTTAATGCTCAATAGAGGGTCGAATTGCATAAATCAGAAGTAAGGGACCATAATAAAAAGGGAGCGCAAATTTAAGGCTATTGTTGAAATTTTGACGGGGATATAATTGCACAGATTACAAGTTTAAATTCAATTGAGGGTGCAATTAGAGCAATTATAAATTGGAGGACCAAAATGTATTTTCACCTTTAACAATTTCAACGACCAGCCTACCAACCAGCCTCCCGACAGCCGCCTGAACACCACCGCCGACAGCCCACCTGCAGGCCACCATCCAGCCGAAAGCAAGTCACCACGCCGACGTCAACCACAGTATTCCAGCCACCGTGGCAGGCCAAGCTTCTATAAAAGGCAGCCATGAACGCTGCAGAAAGGGGGGGAAGGAAGGGAAAAAGTTACGTGACAGAGGAAAAGAGAAAGAAGAAGAGAAATTTACGTGTTTAGCAGAGAAGAGAGAAAAACGAAAAAAAAACAGAGCAAAACAAAGCAAGATTCACAGAAACTTTGAAGGGAAGAATAGTGAAACATTACACGAAAATCATTTCTTCTCTTCGGCCTCAACCCCTCTCGGTCTGCAACTTATCTCTCTCTAAAACCAGCACCGTCGTCCCTCTCTCCCTCTCGGTTAGCAACAACGGTCATCAACTCCGATCACTTCACCACCGCGAGCTCTCTCTCCTCAGCTCCATCTCCAGCCACAGCTTCTTCTCCATCTCCGGCGAGAGCTCCAGCCGTGAAAGTTGCAGCGGCAAGCAACGAACAGAGCACAGACCGGCGGCTTCAAGAGCTCCCTCCGGCCACCACGGATCACCATTTTTGACGCCACCACGACAGGGAGAACCACCTCGACGTCCTCTACCCGGTGGCAGTAGCGGGTAATCCTCTCGTCGTGGTCGGTCCACCACCAAATCACTGTTCACGTGAATTCACTGCACTGTGCGTGTTTTGATTTCTTCTATTATTATTATTGTTTTTTTAGGCTTTGGGCTGGACTCTCTCGGCCCAGCCTAGTTGGCTGGGTCGGGCCCAAGTCCAGCAGACTTGGCCCCTTGACCAGCCTCACTTGGGTCGGCCCATTTAGCCGAGCTAGGCCAGGCCCGACCCAAAATTTTTTTATTTTTTTATTTATTAAAAAAAATCATTTAAAAAAAAATATTTTGTTTTTGTCCATACAGCCGAATTCCAAAGTTTTTCCCTTATTCTTCATAAAAAAAAATATCTTGCATATTTTTCATAATTTAAAACAAAAATGGGGAATTGTAACCAGTTTACAATTATCCATTGGAAGTCGCCCAAAATATCAAAAATAATTTAATAATTATTTTGTTTTAGCTTTCGCGGTGTAAATTTACATTGTAAAGTACACTAGCAGATAAAAAAAGATTTTTACTACGGTGTAAAATTACATTGTAAAGTACATTTGTAGATAAAAAAAGTTTGTAACTGCGGTGTAAAATTACAATGTAAAGTACACCCGCAGACCAAAAAAAAAGGTTTTTGAAAATGCAGTGCAAAATGTTTAACTTAGAAAAACAATCAAACAACAATGCAGCTTACCTTAGGTAGGGTACACTGGGGGTGATGCGTCTTCCCCATGCACAACAAGTCCCCTTACCCAAGACTCGCAGACCAATAGGTTTCTAATGACCTTAATACTAGGTGGCGACTCCTTATAATTATAGTTGTAAATTTTATGGCTATAAACAACCCCACATTTCATCGCGCGCCGTTGTCTCCCCTAAATCCCGGGGATGGCGGGGCGCGAAGCGCGTAAAAAATCATCATCGCGACAACTTCTTCAGAACAATACTGTCCACAATCATAGTCTTGCATCCACGCTGGTGATCTTCGTGGTCTGCTGGAATTGAGCAAGATGTTCTGTGATGCAGCAACATTCACATCTTTGCCTGCCACTGCTTCTATTTCTGCACTATCATTGGCCACATCATGGTCATCAAAATCTGAGTTGTTATTTGCTGCAATGTTTGCACTGTCAACATTCACATCTTCGTCTGCCACAACTTAATCAATTTCTGCATTGTCATGATCAATGTCAGCATCGTCCTCACCATGATCATGAACACTATTAGACTCACCTGCAGCTGCAATTGTGCCCCCACCTGTATCAGCACTCCATTCCAGGTCTGCCACAATTGTTGCCTCATAGCTAGCCTCCCAATCCCAACTTTTATCCTCTTCAAAAACAACATCGCAACTCACAATAATCTTATTTGAAAGGGGATCAGCGATAAGCCTTTGATTGATCACTAACACCAAAGAAAACACACTTGCGACTTTTGCTGTCAAGTTTGATCCTCTTGTTATCAGGTAATATGAACATGAGTAATACACCCAAAAACTCGAAAATGGCTTACCGAAGGTTTGATCCCTGTCCAAGCCTCCTCTGGGGTCATACCTTGCACAACAAATGTGGGACTTCGATTGAGAATATGCACAGCCCAGTTAAATTCCTCAGGCCAGAAAATTTTTGGAATAAGCTTCCCCGAAAGCATGTTGCGTACCATGTTCATAATGGTTTGATTCTTCCTCTCGGCAACATTATTTTGCTGGGGAGTAAATGTTGTTGTTAGTTGTCTTCTTATCCCATTTACATCACAGTAATTGTTGAATTCCTGTGATGTAAATTCTCCTCCACGATCGGTTCTAAATGCCTTCATGTATGCACCTATTTCTTTTTCAACCTTTGCCTTGTAGCTTTTGAAGCTAACAAAAGCTTCACTCTTTTCAACCAGGAAGTACACCCAAGTTTTACGGCTGAAATCATCTGTGAAGGTGAGAAGATACCTCTTTCTGCTATTTGAAATTGGATTAATTGGCCCGCAAATATCTGCATGCACCAGTTGAAGAATAGCAGATGCCCTCCAGGTACTTGCCTTTGGGAATGAGTCTCTTCGTTGTTTCCCAGCCAAGCAATCTTCGCAGACTTTAGAGGGAATGCTAAATTGTCGTGGAAATCCCTCTATCAGCTTCCTTTGTTGCAGAACCCTGAGACCATTCCAGCCTAGATGCCCATACCGACAATGCCAAAGGTAAGACATGTCTGTGTTAAGAGAGGCAAAGCACCTCTGTTCCTGCGGCTGATAATTGGCTGACAGAATAAACATTCTGTTATGGGACATAGCAGTTTCTAAGATTAAGCCTCTTTCTGGATGGGAAATCTTACAGGTTCCATGTTGCATAAGAACTGCAAGGCCTTCTCTTGGAACTGGCCAATGCTCAGTAGATTATTCATCAAGTCAGACAAATAAAATACCTCAGTAATTACATGTGTGATTCCATCTATCTGCATTTGAATGTTGCCCTTTCCTTGAACTGTCAAGCTTGCATCATTTCCCAGTTTGACCGAATCTTTATAGCCTTCATCAAGAACAGCAAATAACTCCTTTTTGCCACACATATGGTTGCTGCACCCTGAATCCAGGAATCATATGCACTCACTTCTAATTTGTTTATCCACATACGCCATGAGCACCATTTCTTCACTTGTCTCGGTAAAATGCACCTGCTTCTCCTTCTTAGTACACTCCCATTGAAAGTGACCAAATCCATGACAATTGTAGCATTCAATGTTGGATTTGTCAAAAACAGCTCGACCACGTCCCCTTCCTCTTCCTCTTCCACGACCCCAATTTCGTCCTCCTGGTACTGCATTTGTAACTTGCAGTGCTTGTTCATCCAAAGTATGCCTGCTCATTCGTTGTTCATGAACAAGCAAGCTGCTTTGAAGTTCATCGATTGACAGGATGTCAATATTATTTGACTCCTCAATTGAGCATACAACATAGTCAAATTTTGGAGTCATGGACCTCAAAATCTTCTCAATAACTACCACATCATTCAACTGTTCTCCATGGGTTCTCATCTTGTTAATAACAGTAAGAGTTTGTGCAAAATAATCATGCACTGACTCCCCTAATTTCATGTGTAGTACCTCAAATTCTTTGCGAAGGGCTTGTAGCTGCGCACGCTTGACTCGTGCTGTGCCTTGAAACTTCTGTTTCAAAGAGTCCTGAATGTCCTTCAACGTATCTTTCTTCAAGATTGTCTCCAAAACCGACCGATCAATGGCTTGAAAAAGGTAATTTTTCACCTTTAAATCCTTTAGCCTATGATCCTCGATTTTCTTTCTCTGTTCCTCTGTAGAATCCATTCCTTCTGCTGCAGTTGGGATTCCAGTTTCAATTAATCCCCAGTATTCCTTCGATCGTAGAAAATTCTCCATGAGCATGCTCCAGTGATCATAATGCTCATCTAGCTTCGGTATGGCCGGCTGCACAAAGCTGCTCTCATCGCCATGAGCTCTGCTTGTTGGACTTTCAAGTAGCTTCCTTGTTATGGCTCTGATACCAAATGTCAAAACCAGAAAAGAAAAACGTATTTAATTTGCAAGAGAAAAGTTGTTTAATTCAAAAAGCAAGATGGCCTTTTAAAGCCTTACAAAGTAACTGAAAGAAAAACTGACTTAATGGACACCCCACGATTTTACAGCACTTACAATCGTGTGGCTTAACTAAACTTTCCATCATGCAGCACGTGTTCCTTTATCACAGGAACAGATAAGCAAGTGGACCTAAAACAAATAAGCAAATAATCTGAAACAAAGAAATCTTAATAACTTTAACACTGTCTGACTTCTTAATTTTTCCTTTTCATTCTATTTCAACGATTAGATATTCTCGGACCTGCATGTATTTTAGATCCAAATTCTTCTCTACCCACAACCACCGTGAGGGAGCAGACTACTAATCTGCCGGATAAGCCTGAAAGTATAAAGGCATCTGTTTTCACAGCACTTCTAGGCTGCATGCTAGCATGGCCGGCGAGCCTTGATCAACTCACACGACCAGAAATCCATACAAGAAAAAGAGAAGGGTCCCTAGCTGTCCATTAGCAGTACGACATTATAAGAAATGTAAGCTTCATCCATAACCATTAGGGATTTTTGTAACCTCTGCCTGTCACGTGATATTGCGGATTAGTTTTAGTTTTATCGATGAGGTGGATGAGTGGTAAGCTGATCACGGGTTTAAATTGAGTGGACAAGAGTGCTGGTAGGGTTTGACACAGCTCCATTAGCTTCTCGTAAAACCCAGATCACGCTCCGTATAAGAATATGTTCAAAAAAACATAGTGAGAGTCAACAAAATTGGTATCAGAGCTTGAGAGTAGACATGACCTCCAACAACAACAATTCTCAATTACATATCCCCCGCCTTGCCAAACAAAACTATAATTTGTGGTGTATCCAATACAAAACACTACTTAGATCACAAGAGTTATGGGAGTTAGTTGAAGACAGTTACACTAAACCGAGAAAAGATGCAATGATGAGCAATGCAGAAAGACAAGCGATGAGAGAATCAAGGAAGAAAGATAATAAGGCATTATTCACGATCTATTAAGGGCTTAATGAAGCAACCCTTGAGATGGTGGCACCAGCAAAGACGTCAAAAGAGGCATGGAAAATGCTTAGCAAAACTTACATTGGAGTTGAAAAAACAAAAAAAGTTCGGTTACAATCTTTGAGAGGAGATTTTGAGAAGATGAACAAAGAAGGTAATGAGACAATTTCAGATTACTTCACAAAAGGAATCTCTTTGGTTCACTAGATGAGAAGGAATGGTGAAAATATTGATGATGTTCGTGTGATGGAGAAAATTCTAAGATTGTTGGATTCAAAGTTAAAATGTGGTTGTAGCAATTGAAGAATCAAAGGATTTAGGAGATCTGACAATAGAAGATTTAATGGGATCACTGCAAGCCCATGAGCAGAAAATTGACAGAAGAAGAGAAGGAAGATGTCTTGAACATGCTTTGCATACACAATTAACTGTGAAGAATGCTAGTGAATCTGGTAGAGGAGAATTCTAGAGAGGAAGGTTCCTGCATAGAAGAGGAAGAGGAGGAGGATCATATAGAAATCAAGAGTTTCATGGAGCACGAAATCAAAACTTCAATGTTAGAGGTCGAGGCAGAACTAGAGGAAGAAGTCATGGAGGATATTCAAACTAGAGAAATAATAATGCAAGCGTGTTGTGTTGTAATTGCAAGGAGTATGGTCATTTTGCTTCAAATTGCTCACAATACAAATTTGAAGATAAAAATGTCAACTTTGCTGAGAAAGTGAGTGATTCAGAAGAACCTGCATTATTATTGGCATGTGGAAACTTTGATGGCAGCAACTCCAGCACCTGGTATCTAGACACAAGAGCATCAAATCATATGTGTGGCATGAATGAAGCTTTTGTCGATATTGATTAAAGTTATAAAGGTAAAATTACCTTTGGAGATCTTTCTCAAAGACCAGTTGAAGGAAGAGGCAGAATCCTTATAAAACTCAATAATGGTGAGCAGAAGTTCATAACAAAAGTGTTTTATGTTCTAGACATGAAGAACAACATTTTAAGTTTGGGGCAGTTTCTAGAGAAAGGGTTTGAAGTGCAGATGAAGGATAAGAATTTGAAGATCTTTGATGAGTCTGGAGCTATGATTGCTTCAGTTAAGATGACCAGAAACAAGATGTTTCCTCTAGACCTGAATATATATCTGTCAAATTGTTTCAAGGTAGAAATCTCCAACATGACGAATTTGTGGCATTTGCGATATGGACATCTAAACTGCGAATCACTAATGCTGATGGAGAAAAGCAAGATGGTTCTGGTACCAAAACTAGAGCATACAAACAACTTGTGTGAAGTAAGTGTAATGGGAAAGCAACACAGAAAGTCTTTTCCAAAGAAGAGTTCTAGAGCATCTTAGCCTTTGGAATTGGTGTATTCAGATGTGTGTGGGCCAATTATGCCGACATCAATAGGAGGAAACATGTATTTCCTTACATTAACTGATGATTTTAGTGGAAAGACATGGGTATATGTGCTAAAAGAAAAGAAAGAAGTGCCGAGTAAGTTTAAGGAGTTTAAAAACTCAGTAGAAAAACAAAGTGAATGCAAGTTAAAGAGCCTAAGAACTGATAAGGGAGGAGAGTATGTTTCTCATGCTTTTGATGAGTATTGTAAAGAAAATGGTATAGCACATCAGCTTACAATGCTACAGACTCCACAGCAGAATGGGGTATCAGAGAGAAAAAGTAGGACTATTATGAACATGGTTAGATGTATGCTAAAAGAAAAAAATTGTCCAAAAGAGTTTTGGGGAGATGCATTTGTATGTGCTGTGTACTTGTTGAATAGATTTACAATAAAGAGACTTCATATGCTTACACCAGAAGAAGCCTGGAGTATGAAGAAACCTAGAGTCGATCATCTAAGAATTTTTGGCAGTATTGCTTATGCCAAAATTCAACAAGAAAAGAGAACTAAGCTTGAAGATAAAAGTCAGAAATGCATACTACTAGGATATGGAGAAAATTCATATGATTACAAATTGTTCAATCCAGTGACAAAAAAGGTGATCATGTCAAGAGATGTGAGGTTTGATGAAGAGTAAGAATGGAACTGGAGCTCTGAGAAGAATAAGAATCAGCTGCAAAAACTGATTGTAGATGAAGAGCAGATTCAAAAAGATGAAGGAGAAATCATGATAGCTCCATCTCCATCAACTAGTAGCCCAGCTAGTTCTCCAAGTTCAACAAGAAAGACAAAGAGCATACAGGAGATTTATGATATAACAGAAAGAATGGATCTTGATAATGTAAACATGCTTTGTTTATTTTCAGAAAATGATCCTATTCATTTGAAGAAGCATATCAGGAAGACAGGTGGAAGCAAGCAATGAAGGAGGAGATCAATTCCATTCGAAAAAATGATACATGCGAATTGACTACACTTCTTGAAGGACACAATACAATAGGAGTAAAATGGATCTTCAAGACAAAGAAGAATGCAAAAGGAGAAATTGAAAAGCATAAAGCCAGATTAGTAGCGAAAGGGGTACAAGCAATGATATGGAGTGGATTATAAAGATGTTTTTGCCCCAGTAGCCCGAATGAAAACAATAAGATTGATGATCTCACTAGCAACTCAGAAAAGATGGGAGATATTTCAGATGAATGTAAAGTCAGCATTCTTGAATGACAATCTTGAAGAGGAAGTATATGTCGAGCAACCAGTTGGTTTTGTAGTGAAAGGAGTAGAAGGAGAAGTGTGCAGAATGAAGAAAGCTCTTTACGGGCTTAAACAAGCACCAAGAGCATGGAACTCAAGAATTGATGGCTATCTTTCTCAGAAGGGGTTTACAAAATGCCCGTATGAACATGCCTTATATGTGAAGAAAAACTTGCATGGTAGAATAATGTTTGTTAGTTTATACGTGGATGATATTCTGTTCACAGGGGATGATCCTACAATGATTCAAGATTTCAAGCAATCCATGGTAAAGGAATTTGAGATGACAGACTTAGTTCTTCTAGTATATTTTCTGGGATTAGAAGTGAAGCAATGTGGTAATGGAATTTTCGTTTCTCAAGCCAAGTATGCAATAGAAGAGTTAAAGAAATTTGTTATGAAAGATTGTTATCCAGCAGACAATCCAGTTGAGTATGGAATGAGGTTAACTAAAGAAGGAAAGGAGATTTAGTTAATCCTACATAATACAAAAGTATTATGGGGTGTTTGCGTTATCTAACTTGTACCAGACCAGACATTCTGTTTGGAGTTGGTTTGGTTAGCAGATACATAAAGAGACCAAGGAGTTCACATTTGAAGGTAGTAAAGAGGATCCTTCGATTTATTAAAGGAACATTAAACTATGGATTATGTTATTCATCATCATAGAATTTCGAAATCACAGGTTATAGTGACAGTGATTGGCAGGAAGCTTGGAAGACAGGAAAAGCACATGTGGATTCATATTTTTCATGGGAGAAACATCATTCACATGGACATCTAAGAAACAATTTATTGTTGCATTATCCACATGTGAAGCAGAATACATTGTTGCTGTATCATGTGTGTGTCATGCAATATGGATAAGGAAATTGATGGAAGATCTGCAACAGAAACAGAGTGAAGCCACAAGAATTTTCATTGATAACAAGTCTGTTATAGCTCTTGCAAAGAATCCAGTGCATCATGAACATCCAAAGCATATTGATACTCGATTTTATTTTATTAGAGAGCACATAAAAGAAAGCGATGTAGAGTTAGTTCATGTCAACACTCATGAACAGATTGCTGATATTTTTACAAAGTCATTGAAGACTGAAGTTTTTTGTTATCTGCAGAAGAAGCTTGGAATCGTGAAGATTGATGAAACAAGTTTAAGAGGGGTGAATGTTAGTTATTAAACTTATTTATCAAGATTAAGTGTATTGAAGTTAGTACAATGCATTACTATCCACATTAGAAATACTATGAATTTAGAAATATAATGAATCTAGAAATATTATGAATCTCGAAATACAATGAATCTAGTAGTACTATGAATCTAGAGTAAGTATTGAAGAGTCTCAATATTAATTAAGTACTTTGAATATTGTAAAAGACATTTTATAATGTCTATATATATTGTATGAGTTTCATAATGAAAAGATGTGAGAGTACCATTTCTTAATGTATTGTATTCTACCAAAATCTGAGTGTGCACCCTAAACCCTCCAATCCTCTCCTCTGTTACTGTTGTTGTATTTCCAACAAAATTGGTATCAGAGCTTGAGAGTAGACATGACCTCCAACAACAACAATTCTCAATTACATATCCCCGGCCTTGCCAAACAAAACTATAATTTGTGGTGTATCCAATACAAAGCACTACTTAGATCACAAGAGTTATGGGAGTTAGTTGAAAACGATTACACTGAACCGAGAAAAGATGCAATGATGAGCAATGCAGAAAGACAAGCGATGAGAGTACCATTTCTTAATGTATTGTATTCTACCCAAATTTGAGTGTGCACCTTAAATCCTCCAATCCTCTCCTCTGTTACTGTTACTGTTGTATTTCCAACACGGAGGAGAACAAGTTGAGCAATAGCACTTCTTTAAGACACAAGAAAACTTGTAATTCGCGGGCGTCATGTCACCATATTTTTTTTCAACATAAAAAAACATTAATTGTATGAAATTTTTTTATTATTATATAAATTTGGTAAAATAATAAGTATGTGCAGAAATCCCATGAATTACAAGTTTTTTTTTATAAAATTATGAATTTTTAATGGATATAAATTTATTTGCTTAGTAGATTTCAATGAAATAACTAGTATGATATTATTATTATCATGAGAGAAAAAAGAAGATTTGGATATTTGAATTATTGAATTTACTGTATTGAGATTATTTTATTTTATAATTCAATTTAAATTAAACACAACAAACAAAATATAAATTGTAAGAACACTTGTAATTAAATAACAAAAATAAGAAGTTAATTTTCATTCTCCAAAAAAAAGAAAACATAAATTAAAAACTCATCCCTACATTACCGTCATTATCATTACTATAATAGTTAAAATTATTATCAACATCACTGCCCAAATAATTAAAATCATTAAATTGGCTTGAAGAATAAAAAAAAGAATTTTTTTTACAAAATAACAATAAAAAAATAATCACTAAAAGCATACACAATAAAATCATAAATCATCTAATCCAAAAAACAAAAAACTAATAGCAGAAAACAGAAAAAAAAAAAAGAACAAATGAAAAAAAATAGCAATATTAATTTTAAAATGATCTCCAACATAAATTAAAATTTCAGAACTTAACCAAATAAAAATATAACCTCAATAAAAAAATAAAATGATAAATATTAAAAACTAAAACTAAAGTACAAATGAATAAATACAAATAAAAAATAAATATTGTCCAAGAAGGACCGAAAAAACCAAATGAATCAATACTAAATAAAAAAAATTAAAAGAATAAATGTCAAAATAAAAAACAATATATATAATTATTTCTAATTGAAAGAGAAAACCTGCAACAAATCAAAACCTTGAGACCGAAAAACAAGGATTTTTTAAAAATAAAATGCAGTGTAACCAATATAAATTAAAATTTCAGAATGGAGCCTAATAAAAATAAAACCCTGACAAAAAAATGAAAGGCAAAAAAAAAATCTAAAAGCATAAATGAATAAAAACAGACAAAAAACAAACACTATCCAAGAATGACCGGGAAAAAAGAATCAATACTAAATAAAAAAATTAAAAGAATAAGTGTCACAATGAAAAACAAAATATATAATTAATTCTAATTGAATGGCAAAATTGCAACAAATCAAAACCTTGAGATAGAAAAATAATAAAGAGATTTAAAAAAAATACAGTGTAATCAACATAAATTAAAATCTCATAACGGAATCAAATAAAAAGAAATCCCCAACAAAAAATAAAATGACAAATATTAAAAACTAAAACTAAAAGCACAAATGCATAGATAGATAGATATGGACAAAAAATAAACATTGTCCAAGAAGAACAAGAAAACCAAAGAAATTAATACAAAAAAATTAAAAGAATAAGTGTCAAAATAAAAAATAAAAACAAAATATGTAATTAAATTCAATTGAAGGATAAAAATGAAACAAATCAAAACTCTGGGATCAAAAAACAATAAAGGGATTTTAAAAAATCAGTACAGTACAATTGTTTAACAAATTAAAAGAATAAGGACCGAAATGAAAAGTAACATATATTACTAATTTCAAATGGAGGACCAAATTAGAACAAATTAAAATTTGCATACCAAAATTATTAAAGGAACCAATAACAAACCAAAAATCAAAAGATGAATGACCGAAATAAAACTTACCATATACAATCAATTTCAATTGAAGGGCATAATTGAAAATAATTGAAATTTCCATTGACAAATCAATAAGAAAATAAAAATCAAAACCTCAGGGACTAAAATGAAACTATCACAAATATGAGGGACCTGACCGTACTTCCCCGGCAGCAAGAGAGAGAAAAGAGGGGGAAAGAAAAACTGTTCACCGGCGATGCTAAGACCACATTCACATGCCACGCGTTACTTAGGGAGGAAGACTATATGGAGGCGCACCCGGGGACACAGCGAAAGACCAATTTTAACCGTTGTATGCCACCGAACGCATCGCTCAACTAGCGCATGCGGACGGAACACTGTTGGTGCATCCATACGACACGCCTGCAGTGTTCCAGGGAAAAAATAATTAAAAATTAGTTAATTACACATACACCCTTGGACCTAGCGATATCTACGAAAAAAATCAAGGGCGCAAGTACTGGAATGCCCCCGGTTCCAGACGGTGGGTTTTGTCGTTGTGCAACAAATCCAGAAATGTCATCCGTGTCCCTTGAAAAATGCGAAAATACCCCCGGGTCCAAATGACAGTTTTTGTCATGTAGGGGGGCTAAATTTTGTATTTCACTATGCAAAAAATCTGAAAATGTCATTTGTGTACCCTGAAAAATTCGAAAATGTCCTTAATCCCGAGGGTTAAAAAATTTTCATCATGAGGGCAAAATAGTAATTTTTATTTTGCAATGACAGTAACCTAGTATTTGTGAACAATGCACAATTCTACAGTAAAACGAGGATACGTTTTATTTTTTAGGTAAATTCTCAGGTCTAATTAACTTACAGCACTAAGGCAGTTGTTGTTGTTGTTGTTATTATTATTATTATTATTATTATTATTATTATTATTATTATTATTATTATTATTATTATGATAACAATTACAATCAAATAATACACAAAGGCGCACCTATTTTGCTAGCCTTTTCTTTTCTGTTTTTACCTTTTTTTTAACATTCCAAAACAAATTTACCAAATCCATTTACTCTTGAGTTTTAAAGCTATTCTTAAGTACTATTACAATTTTTTATTTTAATTATTATGTAATGGATTTGAAAATAATAATTGTAATTGTAATTGTAATTAAATTATTTATGAAAATTTTGTTGAAATTGGTTGTTTAGTATTAAAATATTTAAATAGAATTGGAAAATGATTTTATAACATTTATGATTTCTTAAGCTTTCAATCATAATATATATATATATATATATATATATATATATATATATATATATATATATATATATATATATAATAATAATAAACTAGTAGATTTTTCAAAAGAACAAAATTATGCTAATTATGATAATAAGAGGCACATTGATAGAAAGATTTATCTTTATAAAAAAATCAAAATAATTGTATTTTCAGTTTAATGACAATGCCAAAGATTTTGCTAAAACCTTTAAATCATTTAAACATCTTAATAAAATTGAGCTCCCATAATGTAAAGCTAAATCTACAGGGCAATAAAACCTAGTATATATAGTAATTCTTTAACTTGCAGTTCACTATGGGACAAATATTTTTTCTTAAAAAAAATAATATACAATTTTTCTTAAGATGATTTAATTCTAATTGAAAATCACTTAATTGTTTTAGGCAAGGGTGTAGTTGAAAAAAGGGGATGGAAAAGGTGTAAAAAATAAATAACATGCCAGAAAATATTTTAAAAACACATTTAGGTCATCAAACTTTAAAATAACACCATTTATACAAACGAGGTCCCTTTATATTTAAAATAAAATTATTTTGATACAAAAGCTTATTTATGTTATCTTCTAGTCCTTGGTTAAGAGACGATAATAGAGGGAGATTGTTGGTTCTAGTAATGAGAAAGAAAGTCACAATTTAGACCATTTTTGCCTACCAAAATGATTTTTTTTTTTAATTTTCACGGGTTCCATGAGATGAGAGAGTTTTTATGATAGTTGTGTGGAACCTTAATGTTGCTTGAAAAACAAATCTAAGTTGAGAAAGGGAAAATCTAACCACGCTTGATTTCGTGTTTTTGAATCATTTCTTTTAGTATTTTGTGTTGATGAGTTGGTTTATAGGTGTTCTTAGGGTTCTGGTTAGTTGGGTTTTTTTGGATTACCATGACCTAAAATCTTGGTTTCTAAAACAAATGAGTTAGTGTTGTGATTTTCTTGTCACTTCTTCCTAACCACAATTTAAATATAAAAAAACAAGTCTAGATACGTTGGCTTGAGCTTGAAGGCCCAACCACACACCTAGGCTTTTTCATTGTAATAACTAGGCATAATGGGTCATAGGGTCAAACTTGGGCTGTTTTTTTTTTAATTTTTTAAGGGTATATATAATTTTTTTAAAAAAAATATTGATCCTAGTTGTGCATGCCATGGAATGTATGTTTGACAAGTTAAACCACAACATCCAAAATGTTTTATTTCCTAATATTTCTTAAATACAAATATTTTTTAATATCTCTTTTCTTTAATTTATGTTTTAATTAATATCACTCCTTTGTGATATTTTTTCTTATTTAACCTTTTTTAGATAAAGGTTTTTCTTTAAAAAAAAATGGTATTGTGTGTATTTAATTGTTTTCTAAAAAAAAATATCTTACAAGAATAGTATCGTGAACTATACTTGTTTTTTTTTAAATTTTATTTTTTTATTATCAATGATTATTTTTTTCTGTTTATTAAATTATATAGTTCTTAATTTATTTGATTACATATATTCATGAGGTTTTCAATTTATATAGTTTTTTAAAGTAATAAAATACATGGAGAAAGTTTCATAAATAAATGATCTAAAAACACCAAAAAAATCATTTAAAGTGAAAAATAAAAATAAAAATATTTTTGAAATATTAAACACTTACTAAGAAGATAGGTTTAAATGTGTAGTTAATTGTTTCAAAATGTTCCAAATAAGGAGAAGTGTAGGCATGACTTGGATTATGAATCTCGTTTTGTTTCAGTTGAAATAACCAAAATATTTCATATCAGTTAAAAAAATAAAACAAAACAATTTTTTTTTTTACCTCAATTTAATATTTAGACAAAACATGTCGGTATCATATCGGCTGTGCTGTTTTGTCTCGCATAAAAATATGTACAGTTCTGGGCCTATCAACACGCACACAGAGAGTAGAGAGTAGAGAGCAGAGCGAGAGAACGATCGACACACACGGAGCAGAGAGAGAGAACCCAAATCCTGTATCCTTGTATCAAGACACGCACATAGAGCAAAGTTTTCTTGAGGAGACCAGCCATAGTCGGCGTTGTCTCGGCGGTGTTGTTAAGCCCCAGAGAGAGGCCCTCGATTATAGGGATCGGAAGAGATTCGAACACCATGGAGGGAAAGCTTCTTAGAGAGCTGCACAAATGGGCTTATGTGACCAAATGCAAACCATGGAAACATCGCAACATGAAACTTCGATGATGATTCGCTGGACATGTTTTTCAGGTGACGTTCCTCTCTCTCTCTCTCTCTTCTTGCTTTTTTTTTTTTTTTTCATGTGTACTACAATCTTTATATATAAACCAGATTAGAGTACGATAGTTTTTTAGAATATTTTTTTTATTTAAAAATATAATAAAACATTTTTTTTTTATGTAGAAGATGTTTGATTTATATTTTTTTATTTTAGGACATTTTACTTTCATAATATTTTGGAATTTTAGAGATGTTTTTAATTTTGAAATTATGTTTGTTTGATTTTGTGCTTGTATTATATAATTTAAAATTAATTTATCTTGAATTTAAATTATGTTTGTTAAATTAATATTTAAGATTTTTTATATATATAATTAATTGATTATATATGAACAGTATAATCCCGAAACGACGCGCCAAAACGCTTCGAAATCGAAACATTATGTAACAATTGAAAAAACAAAACGCCAAAAGAAACGAAAGTGACAACCTTGGGCATGATAAGGCATGATTTATTTTTACAGTTAAGAAACTAGGCACGATCCTACTGTGAACTTCGTGATTACGTGGTCACGCAACCCATAACCAAGAATGAGATATGATCCCAGAAAGTCAAAATAGGTCTGATAGGAGTGTGACACGGTGAAAACCTGCCCAAGACACCAACACTATTGGAATGAGTAGAATGACGTCACGAAACTAGATAATCTTCAATAAGTCGGATTCAATTCGTTTAAGAACTAAATAATGCAATAATTACATGAGTTTAAATAGTTCTTGAAAAAATAATCCTAATGGACCCCATATGTGGACTTAAATGAGGTCCACTCAAAAATGACCCAAAACCCTAAGTTAAAAAGCCCATAATCCAAAGAAGTTTTGGATCCTAGCTGAAAACAAAATAGTAATTAAGATCAAACAAACCTTGGGTTGTAGCTAACAAATTAAATAAAGTTCATAAGTCTTATTTATAACCTTTCATCCAACCCCTTAATCTTAGAAACAAAAGGAAAAGGTAGTCATCCATGTTGTTTCTAATTTATAGTAGGATTCACTTGTCTCATTTGTTGTCCACGATTCATTGGCCAAATAAGATTGTATTGGACCCCTCCTGCACATTAATAAGATGTACTAGAATCTCCTCTTGATACTTCAATGGTTATTGTAATTCTGACTTTGTTGAAACCTTCAAAATCAATGCATTAAATGTCTCTTTCAATGTCTTTGTCTTAGACCAGGTCATTGAATCATTCAGAACATGTAATGGGTTTTTGCTGGTGTTTCTGGGCTGGTTCGCATCATATCCTCTTTTATGCATGGTGGTGGTTGTGGCATCCTTCATTATATCAATCATTGGCGGTTGTTAATCATGGTTAAACCCTCGTTTCCTCTACTAATTGGATGCATCAGATGATCAAATATTTGATAATATGGTTAAATTTGTTTTTAAATTATTAATATAATATTTTTTATTTTATAAAAATTATTTTTTATATTAAAACATCAAAATGATCTAAAAATACAAAAAAAAAAACTAATTTAAAATAAAAGACTAAAATATTTTTTTTCAACAACAAATTTAAAATATAGTATCAAATAGACACTTAGTCCATGGTTGATTAGTTTAGCATCCAGCCTTGGCCTAAATCTTCAACATAAAAATGATGCAAAATTTAAATAGTAAACTTAGTTAATATAAAGGTTGTCAATTCAGTTCCATTTCGTCTAGAATGACCCATATATCTCGTGTCAATTCAAAAAATGGAACAATCCAGAATAAATTATATGTTGCTCAAAATCTTAGCCCGTTCTATAAATTCCGCCCGAAACATTTCGATTTTGTTCTGGCCAAATAGTTTTTTTAATAGTGTAAAGTTTTAAAATATCAATCATATCTCTTAATCCAATTATTAGATTGATATGAAATTTTACGAGGAGTCTATTGACATAGTGATATATACAGGGTTAAAATTTTAGAGTAATCAGATAATATAACGACTTTACGAGATTGATGATGATATTCTCATAATATTATCTAGTTTCGTTATTTTGTTCAGAATAATCATTTTATTGTGTCATGTTTTTAGATTATTTTTTTCTCAATTTTATTATTCAACAATGAGTTTATTAGGAATTGAACTTTATAATTTGTTTTATTTAAGGTTATTATGGTCTTATAACTTATACCACATATTTGACAGATTAACTTAGACTGAATTGAGTTGATCCAATATATAATCCTTTCAATATTTTTTTTCGATATCAATTTGATTTTTTTTTAGTCAAACTATATTTTTATCAGTTTTCTATGACATCTTTGGACTTATCAAGTTGATCAAGTTAAGTCGGTTTAACTCCTTTTTTTACTTATGTTTAAAATTTAAATTGCATAATTTTATCTTTGAATTTGAACTAAAATTTTATTTGATATATATATATATATATATATATATATATATAGACACACACACACACACACACACACACACAAAATATCAACCGAAATGAAATTGATAACTTTGATTAAGATAGGACTTAGGCTTGTAATTGCAGTGATTTATTATATAAAATGTAGTTCTATAGTATAAACTATGCATATCCACGTTGTTGCTCGGGTGGTTCATGCTTGCTTTAGAAAATTATGAGTCGTATGCCCTGTGCTCTGCTGTAGGGAGAACCAAAATTTTTAAAATATAAAAAAATAGCAAGAGCATGATTTTTTTTTATTATACTATACATTTTGACCAAAATAATTAGCCTGGACAAAAGTTTTGTTAAGTAATGTTATATGACATTTTTTTTGTATTTAATAATAATATGAAGTAATACAATTTTACATAAATAAGATAAAAAAAAAAATATAAGACAACTGCACTAGTAGATTTATAAGCAGATTGAAAAAAATCCATTAAAGATGAGGTGTTTGCTTTTTATAGAAAATTGATTGATTTTTAAGTCTACTTTAATTGTTTGAATAAATATTTGATTGGCAGATATAAAACTACAATTAATATAATCCATTAAAGATGAGTTATTTGCTTTCTGTAGCAAATGAATTGATTGCTATAAATTTCTAAATTCAAATTTCTTATTGTTATTATTATGATTGAAAAAAAAACTAAAAAAAAAATATTAGCAACATAGAAAACATTATTTAATTGGAAGAATAAATGAAAATAATTAAAGGAAAAATAAAAATTAGCATTATTATCATTATGAATATAATTATTATAATTGTTTGGATTGTAATTAAATAATTTAATTGCCTCGGGAAAAAAACTTGTAATAGAAGATCAAACAAGAAAATATTTATAAAAAATACTTATTAAGATTATTATTATTGAATAGACAATTAAAACTATAAAATTATACAGAAGAAAAAAAACTTTAAATTATTCTATGGAATCGAGTTGATTCACATCAACTTCACATTGATTTTTTCACATATGAGTGCATCTCCACTAAGGTGTTCCATCTCACCGATTTTGCATTTCAAAAGCATTTATATAAATTTTCAATTTAAGTTTAATTATTTTTCAATTTAATTTTTCTTATTATTTTTAAATTGTTTAGATGTGTTGGTGTCAACATTAACCTTTTAAGAAATAATAATTATGACAATGTTAAACGGTCTCTACAACTTTCATGAGGGATGAAATACTAATTAATTTAAGTTGTCTACACTTCAATAAAAGATTATAATTTTTTTATTATGTTTTAAAAATATTTCTAAATTTTTTTTTTTATATTTTTAAATCGTTTATATTGATATAATGTTTTTAAAAAAAACTATATATATATATATAATGTCTTTTAAAACTAATTATTATTGAAATACCATACAATTTAAAGCATTGCTAAGGAAGATGTATCATACGAGCTTGAGTTAATGAGAACTTCTACTGAAATTAATGAAAATAAAATATTTTTCAACATTTTATTTATTGTTATATATTATCATACATCCTATATCTTTGGTTAACATCAATACATATTTTTATATTTATGACAATATATAATTTTTAATTTATTTTATACATTTGATTTTTAATTCATAATTATATTTTTTTGAAACACGGGCACGTGACTTGTAATTATCAAATAAAGTGAAGCATATATTAAAGCTTCACTCTCACCATTCTATCAGTTGTTGCCATGTACACACCTGACGCACCAAAGCCTTACAAAAGCTATCACCGACACATCATGACAACCCGAACCATTGCGTTCTGCGTGCCTATAATAAGTTCACTGCTACCATCGAATAGGGTGAGCAAAAAAACCGAACAACCTATTAAATCGAGAAAATCAAAAAAAAAATCGAAAAAACCAAACCCAAAAAAAACCCGATTAAACCGAGTATAAAATTCTGGAAAAAAAAATCTGGTTCGATTTGGTATCGGTTTTGTACGGAAAAAACCAATTGAACCGAACCGAACCGGTTCGGTTCGGTTTAAATAAGCACTATAAATACAACTTTCTCCCGTACACGAATTATTTCCTCCCTTTCCCCGTTTATTGCTCTGAAAGACTGAATCTAAAAAGTGAAAAGTTGAAAACCCTAGCAGCTGCTCGCCTCTCCCTCGATTACTTTCTCGGTTTCGCCTCTCCTCTCGCCTGTAGCCTCTCCCTCTCTCCCTCTGGCCTCTCGGCCTCTCCCTCTGCCCTATCGATCTCTCCTTCCCTCTCGCCCTTGGCCTCTCCCTCCCTTTGGCCTCTCGGCCTCTCCCTCTGGCCTCTCGCTTGTAGCCTCTCCCTCCTTCTCGCCTGTAGCCTCTCCCTCCCTCTCGCGCTCGGCCTCTCTCTCTCACGCTCGGCCTCTGTTTTTTTTAAAGTTTGAATCTCTGTTTACAAAAGGTAAGTGAATAATTTACTGTGTTTTATTTCAATGTTTTAGTTAATGTTCATGGGTACCTTGCATTGTGGGTACATCTAAAAGGAGTAAGTGAAAGGGAAATGTCATCCATTCCATATTAAAAGGTAAGGATGTTGTTGTTGCTGTGATTTTAGGTACTAGATCTAATGCTGCGTATGTGGAAAGTGCACAAGCAATACCAAAATGGCATGGCGATCAACCAAAATACGGCGAGATGGTCAGCAAAGTTTAATGTTCATGGTTTATTTTAATGCTAATTGTAAATTATTGAAGGGCTAAAATATTACAATGTAGGTTATAAACATGGAGTGGGTCAACTTTAGGTCATCTCATCTTCCACTAACCGAGTATGATCATGCAATGGATACTGAAAGTTTAAATCCCGGTGAGAAGGTAATTTTCAATTTGAAGTTATTTAAGTCTAATTGTTTTTTTGTTGTTTCATGCCTAGCAAAAATCATACTGTTCATATTATGAATAGCATACTAATTAGCAGCAAGGATGAATTTCGGAATAGCAAGATTTGATGGATGTTAAATATATCAGAAACTGGTTGTGATTTGCTGTGTTTTTGTGTTCCATTTTTCATTTCTTAAGGTTCTTTAATATGTCAATTTCCATTTGGTGTATGTGGTACTTGATTTATCTCTTTGATACCTGCTCAAGATAGTGAAATTCAACTCTGACATTTCATTTTACAAGCCTGAAAATTGAATACATTTCCATCTGACAAAAACACAGCAAATCATACTATTTAGCAGCAAGGATGAATTTCTGAATACCAAGATTTGATGGATGTTAAATATATCAGAAACTGATTGTGATTTGCTGTGTTTTTGTGTTCCATCTTTGCATCGTTATATCCTTTCTAAATAGCAACATTTTCATTCGGTGATTACAGATGATAATTAATCAACTTATTTTCAATCTAACATTTCTATTATTATTTTTTTGTAGAATTTGGTGGAAAGTTAAATCTAGCAACGGATGATAATTAGTTCAAAACCGGGTGTATTTCTTGAAATTTTTTATGTTAATGTTGCTTCTTTATTTTGAAGCTCTTTGAAGGCATTTTCTGTAATTTAAATTTAAATTTGTTTACTTCTGTAGTTTTAATTAGTTCACCTCATGTTAAATTGAACAAAACAAAAGTATTAGAAAGGAAAAAAAAAAACTTAATAATCATTATATTTAAGTATTTAATACATTAATATTTGTATTAGTGCTAAAAAAATTAAAAATACTTAGGGATCTTACAAGAAAATCAGTTTTTCTTTATATTAATTGCAAGCCCATCCGAAGGCCCATCAGAAAGTCCAAAAATCAGATTCGGTTTTTTCAATTTTTTAATCATAAAAAACGGAACGGACCGAACCGAAAATGGTCAGTTTTTAATAGGTTCGGTTCGGTTTCGGGTTTTTTTCTTAAATAACAATGTTCGATTGGGTTACTTTTTTTTAATAAAACCGAACTGAACCGAAAATACTCACCCCTTGTAACCTATTAACCTGTCACCAGTATAATTAATTGTGGAGAAAACACTTTAGCAATCCCAGTGTTTTGTAAGAGCAAATACAATATTTTCCCCACATGATTTGGCTTTAGGTTAATACATCTTAAAATATAGTAAAAAATAATCATTTTTAAAATAAAATAATATTTGCCAAAACAAATGTAATAATATGGGGTAAGGTTATATTATATTTTTCACATAGCACACAGCTTTTCAATAATTAACTTGCTTTTTTTCTTTGTTATATTTAAACTTATTAATTTATATTTTAGTGAGACTTTATATATGGTATTTTCATTTTTTAAAATAAAATTTTATTATGCTGATCATATATTAATTATACCCTTGTTGGATTTGTTGAATTCAAATCTTCTACTTCATGTTTGTGTGCTCCTCATCTATGGCATTTTCATATTTATTTATTTATTTTTGTAATATTTTATCATATTGATGATATTGGAGTAGTGAAAATAATTCACAAACTTATCACATACATGGAGTAGTGAAATAAGCTCGAGACATTTTGATGAAACTCAAACCACACCACTCGGGCCACATTTTGAAGAGGTAGAAATATTTTCCTCAGAATGCATGGGTCGGAGGAATCAACTGCTTCCACTACCACTCTAATATATATAGATCATCTACACATGTAAGGGATAAAATGAAACTTTCAAGGGCCCAAATTAAATCACGAATAAAAAAAGAGGAAAAAAATACATCAAACAGGAAAAGCATATGGTTAGATGAAGAACAAGAGAACTCCTATCACTAATATTCTGTCCCTAAGAACAACTCAACACAAACACACAGGTACAAATGGCACAGGTATTCAACAACAGTGAAGATGCAAGAACACAAAAAAGAAATGAATACAAAAAGGTATGGAGAGAAGGAAAAAGAGACCATAACAGAGCGCCGCCACATAACAACTTTCGATTGATTTGAATGCAACCTAACAGTACTAAAAATACTTGCCGCCTTTTGCAATATCTTTTTTTATTTCTCGTTGAATCCATTTCACAAGAAGCCACTGCAACATGAAAAAAATAATAATAATAACACAAATATAATTGATTAAATGAACCGGTTCTACCACAAACGAATACAGGAGTTGGAGCACATAAAAGGTTTTACCTGAACCCCCAAAATAAGAGGGATAAATATCTTTCCCCGGTCATTTGACTCGGACCCATTAACCAATTTCTCATCAACTAATAGAGCTTTCTTCCCATTTGTTGCCACGGCAATGATGTCTTTTACCAGGCTCGGAATCCAAGCATCCCCGTTGGGGAGAATCTGCAACTCAAAATTAAGCAATTCACAATAAACCACTAGAACAAATGAATAATTTGTCACAGACTCAGAGAATAATGAGTGAACCTTTTCATCATTCTCATTTTTGTTGCATCTCCCACTGTTCTCAACCAAACCAACTGGAATAACAGAGTCCTAGAAGCATCAAAAGCAAGTGAATGATTGATTATTTAAACAATCACACTTAAATGGAACCCCCAGAAATAAATAAACAGGTCCTCATATTCTATTTTCACATGTTCCATAGAGATTGATCTTCAAATACAATTACAGGCTATCAATTATCTCATGAAGAGCTGGAAAATTAATTTATTTCCCATTAATGCTTCCTCAAAACTATAACAAGGATAATTCTCAAAATGAAAATAAAAATGAAGATGGATCTGCATTTTTATCAATATAGTTGATTTCCAAACGCAATTGCTGGACATTATGTCCCATGAAGAATGCAGTTCACTCATGAACCACAAAACTAGTTTCATTTTGGTAAAACCTCAACTTCCAAATTAATTAGTGCTTAGACACTGGAATGAGTATATCTCAATCCCATGCATCTAACACTGCAATATACATCTTTTTAAGTCAAAAAGTTCTCTCAATCAATTCACAGAATTCTGGCGAAAGAGATCATACAACAGCACAATATTTCAGTCCAAATTTAAATGAAGTAATTTATAAGGATGTAGAGAAACTCCATGGAAAAATTGGATGAAATTAAAGAAGACAAAGCAATACAAAAAAAAGAAAAAAAAGAGTCCAGAATCACTTTGTGCATTAAAGGAAACAGGTAGAAATCTCATGGCGTCCCTTGGCTTGTGAGATACATGAAACTGGGATGATTGCTAAGTGTTTTCAATGGACTTCCACAGTGATAATACAGACAAAGGGTGAAAGGGCTTGGTTAAATGCATCACATAAGCCACAGTCACACAACTCTTATTCTCACCACTCTTGAACTTGATATTCATGAGGTTCTCATTTTCCTGAGGAACCTCATCTCTTCCTTTGCTTTGAAGCATCAGATAAAATCAATTCTGAACTCTCCATAATTTCCTTAAGCTCCTAAATCAAATTGCCTTGTATACCAGCACAACACATCCTAAGACATCCAGTTTGTCGGATATAAAAAATCACTAGATACTCTTGGTGTAGTACTCCCTCGATCACGTGAAAGATGGACCCACTATAATACTACCCATGGATCCTGTTTTTTTATGGGAGCAATATAACAGTCTCTCATCAGATGTATATAACAAATATCCATCTGACGACCCCCCAGCCAACCAAAAAGCTAACTTACTTCAAGTAAATTGGTGGCAACAGAAAAAACCATGTTCCCTCAAGCTGCCCTTACTTTGGAGCTTATCCTGAAGTTTCCTGGCTAAAGGACACCAAGAAACCACTAAGATGTACTCATGACTTTCGCCAACAGGTACTAAGATTATTACTTATTAGGATAAAAATATCATCTACTTTTTGTTTAACACCACCAATCAAGACCACTGAATTTAACATTTTATATCCTCCCTTCATAATTCCCCACTCAGTCCTCTGCAATATGTACCAGCTCCAACTATTATAATAGTCCTCAGCATCCAGGATGAACAAGGACATCATGGTCGAAGGAAATGAATTTGAAATAATTTTCTAAGCAATTCATGTGATAGATATTAAAGAGAAGTGAAAATGGAGGAGGACATCTGAAAACATGCTCAATGGCTTGAAGGTTATTTTACCATTTTGTTTACTTCCTTGAATAACCAAGTTCATTTTTAAAGTAAAAGAACCATATTTGAAGATCTATATGGTGCTACAAGCAGTAAATAATTGACAACACAGAAAAAAAAATGATTTGCCAAAGCAAACCTCCATTTTTTGCATTCCTTTTCATTTGTCAGCCAAATGTGTACACTTGAACAGGAGAAAGTTGCAAAAAACCATGGTAAGTTTTTAACATAGTGGATAGAAAAATGATGACATGCTTCCCCATTAATTTGTAAAAAAAAGCAAGCAGCAGTGTATCTTGAACTATCACATCATGAAACTTTAGTTTCTTAAGAGGTTATAAGATCGTCAGCATTAAAAAAGAGAGGTCTTTAGCACTATTCATTAGCATAAAATGGTCTAATATGCGCCCATAAATACATGGGTATGTGTCTCTGAGAGGGGGAGTTATTTATTTTAGAAGGAATAATGTCTATGAAAAAAAAAAAAAAACACATTACTCTCTTATTTGCATCGGATTATCGATACGCATATGCAGCAAATTATGCACTTATCATTTGGTCAGAATATTGTTGCACATTCAGAATACCAATTAGAAGCTGTTGCCTGTTATATTAGAGAGAGAGAGAGAGAGAGAGAGAAATAGAAGAAGAGAGAAAAACAAGTTATGAAGAAACAAATTACCTCAAAGTCTCGTTTTCTAATCCGTGCTCCCATACGAATGGTCTTCAACACAGCCTCTGATCTTCGAGCACAAAAGACATCATAACTTAGATCGTCTGGTGGGCAGAGTTGAGCATGAGTGAGGACAAGCAAACTCTTACTCCATATTTCTTTTCCAAAACTGTCAGATATAGCACCAATTATCTGCTTGTCCAAGTCATCCACTCTATATGCATCCAGGCGATCAACATAGAGCAAAACATGTATAGTCTTATTCAAAAGAAACCTGCATTAGCAGACAAACCAGCACCCAAAGTCAAATTAATGAACGGTCACCACATCTTTAATTCAGGAATTTTAGGATAAAGAACCACAGAAGTAATGATTTCATCGGAATCTGAGTGAACTCAAAATATGAGGTTCTAGCAGCACTGACCGTTTAATCAAGTCCAGAGCTTGGTAACTGACATAACCACCTTCCACAAGGCCCGGAGTGTCAATGATGTTTAATGTGAATCCAGCCCGGTTGCGTGAAACCATAACAGGTCTGAACCCCTCTGACTGTAATGCAAGTATTGTTATTATCAACCATATGCAAATACATGGAGCATACAAAGACCACAAGCTTCCCTTAGCCCTAAAATTCACAGGGAATTGGTTACCTGGAAAGAGCTAATATTGACCACTCGCTCTCCAAAAAGAGAATTAACAGTAGAAGATTTTCCAACTCCACCTTTGCCCATAACAAGTATGGTCAGTTTATCGACACCCTGAAATTACAAGAGAGTCCAACAAAATAAATAATTACGAAAACAGAAACAATTAAGGACGAAATGGAACAAATATTTTGAATTGAAACAGCAAAAACATAAAAAGTCTGTACCTCTTCCTTTAATTTGGCAAACAATTCTACAAGTTTGGAATGAGTAGCAGGAGGGAATTGCTGAAACCCTATCCATTCACGAAGTACAGACCCCATTGATGCCTAAATTGACCCCAAGGAATGAAAAAGAAGCTGAAACTATTGTCAACGTTAGTAGAAAAAAGGAAACAGAATTGTGGAATAAACCCTCAAACCTAAACCCTAGAGATTATTTCTGAGAAAAAAGGGAGAGTAAGAATATCACCTCTTGAGTATGTCGCCCAATTGCGGAAGAGAAATAGAGCACAGAAAGAGAGGGGATTGGGCTTTGCTTTGCTTTAGTACAGTGCAGTGTAATGGATTACCTTATCAAGCCCTTTTTTTTTTTTTTTTTTTTGGCGTGGTGAGTATCTTCTTGACTTTACGTTTGACTCGAGGTAGAAAATCCATATGCTACCTTAATTCTACACATATTCATGTTCTCTTTTAAAATAAATACTTTAATGTTATAAATATATAATTATGTGTATTAAACAATATTCCTGAGTTAGTCTCTTGAATTTATATGACTCTTAAGTTTATTTTTTTCTTCTATAAATATATTCATTTGTCTTGTATTTTTAGAACTTGAAAAAAATAGAAGAATTCATAATAAAAAAGGTATTTCTATCATCTCTTTTAATTATATTTTGAATATCTATGTTCTTACATGTTAATTGTTTCTTTTTTAATAACACATTATCAACACGATTATTATGTGCCTTATATCAATTTATATATTTTTTCTTTTCATTATTATAATTTATTTTTGACAAATTTTCTTATACTTTTAGTCATAAAGGATATTTATAGTTCATGAAGAATTAAAAAAATTAAAAACAATTCTTGAAAAACTAGTGTTACAAGTTTATGTAAAATTAAATACAATTCCTGAAGAATTAGTATTTCTAAAACTAAATAAATAACAATCTTAAAATGCTAATTTTCTTTCTTTTCTTTTATATTCATGATATTATTTGATAAGTTATTTCTTGTTTTTATAGATAAAGATAATGTCAAATATGATAAAACTTGAATTTACCATTTTTGATATCTCTGCAATAATTATTTGTCATGGATCATTGACGTCGAGATACATCTGGAAGCTATGAATCTTGGAGAGACCATCAAAAAAGAAAATAGCACATCCTTGCTAGATCGTGCAAAAACAATAATTTCCATTCGTCACCATCTCTAAAAAGGATTGAAAAATGAATATCTCACAATAAAAATAAAAATAAAACATTCTTATTATGTGGTGAAATCTAAAGGAAAGTTATGACCACCAAAAGTTTATCATATTTCCTCAAGCTCGTTATGATTAGTTGCATTTGAGGTTGCAAGATTTTAAATCGGTTAATGAATATAATTCAACTCTTTTCAAAATTACCTCACAAATAAAATTGTGCGGTGAAGATTTCATAAAAGACCAAATGTTAGAGAAAACATCATTCACTTTTCATGCCTCAAACATTGTCCTATAAGAACAATATATAGAACGTAATTTCAAAAAGTACTCGAAACTAATCTCATGTTTTAATGTGGTTGAACAAAATAATGAATTTTTGATGAAAAATCATCAATCTCATCTCACAAGCTCTAAACCATTCCATTCATCCATCCATTAAGTGAATGAAACATTTGTCCAAAAGATAAGAAAGAACCAATGATATAGGTATGAAAAAATAAATGGAAAATGAGAAGAAATAATCCTTCTAAAAACAATCCACCATACCACCACAAGTGGAGACACAATGAGCTTACACAAGAAAAGGGCAAGAGTTTGCATAAACTGAAAGATAAGTATCATAAGTGTGGTATGCATGATTATTGGTCGCATACCTATCGCACATCAAAACATCTTACACATTTATATTAAGTATCTCTGAAACAAAATACTGCTGAGACTAATTTTATTCATAAAGATGATCTTGAAAATCATAATGTTTATCTTGATGTTAATACTTATCTTGATTTTTTTTATTTCTTTAAAAACCCAGATAAGACACAAAACATGCTTAGTGGTTGAATCATTAGAGATGATTAGTAATTTTTATTTGTATTAAAATATTTATGCTATTATATTTTTAATAAACATTATTAGTTTAGCTCAAGTTCAATAATAAACTTTGATTATATTTTGAATAGTGACATGACTTTTCATGATGGAGATTTATGTTTGGCAGACAGTGCAACAATACACACAATTATTAAGGAAAATAATTACTTTGAATATTTGACATTAACCAAAACTAATGTCACTACAATATCACATCATTAAAGGCTCTGGAAAGGCTAATATTATGTTACCAAATAACACAAGTCTAAGCATAAAAAAATACATTATATTCACATAAGTCTAGAGGAAATTTAATTTTTAAGGATATACATGTTAATGGCTATCATATTCAAGTAACAGATGAAGATAGAAAAAAATATCTTTATATTACTGCACGTATTCAGCCGAGCAACATTTACTTGAAAAATTATCTGCTTTCTCTTCTGGAATTTATTATATGATTATAAAATCTATTGAAATGAATATTGTGATACATCAAAAGTGCTCAAACCAAAACAATTTATGCTTTGGCATGATCGACTTGGATATCCAGGATCAATAATGATGTAATGAATTATTGAGAATTCATATATATATATATATATATATATATATATATATATATATATATATATATATATATATATATATATATATATATATATATATATATATATAAGAACCTTAAGATTCTTTTACCAAGTGAAAATCCATGTATAGCATGTTCTCAAGGTAAATTAATCACCAAAGTATCTCCATCAAAAGTTCTTATAGAATCAACATATTTTCTCGAAAGAATTCAAGGAGATATATGTGAGCCTATTTATCCACCATGCATACCTTTTAGATATTTTATGGTATTAATTGATGTATCAAGTAAATGGTCACATGTTTGTTTACTTTCAAAATAAAATATTGTATTTGCTAGATTAATAGCACAATTATAAGACTACAAGTGCAATTTCCTGATTATCCTATCAAAACAATTCGATTGGACAATACTGATGAGTTTATTTCTCAAGCATTTGATAATTTTTGTAGTTATATTGGAATTAATGTTGAAAATTATATTGCTCATGTACATATTGAAAATAGTCTAGTAGAATCATTTATCAAACAATTTTAAGTAATTGCTAGATCATTACTTATGAAATCAAAATTGCCTACATTTATTTGGGGAGATGTTATATTACATGTTGTATCATTAGTTAGAATTAGACTGAGTGTTTGCCATAATTATTCTTATTTACAATTTATTTATGATAGACCACAAAATATATTTCATCTATGAACTTTTGATTATGCGGTATATATGCTTGTAACACCCCCACAAGGGATTAAAATGGGTCCACAATGAAGAATAAAAATCTATGTTAGTTCTGATTCTCCATCTATTATTAGATTCGTTGAAGTTTTGTCTGATTATGTTTTAAAGACTGTCATTCTGATGAGAATATTTTCCCATCAATTGGGAAAGAAAAATTAGTGTTTGAAACACAATAAAAAATTAGTCAGAATAACCCAAAGTTATCTCATTTTGATCCAAGGAAAAATCAATGTGAACTTGAAGTTCAAAGATAATTCATTTACAAAATATTGTGAATCAAATACCAAATATTTTCACCAATAATGAAAAAGTAGTTAAATCCCACATTGCAGTTGCAAACAAAGTTGTCAATACCGTTCCGGTCGCCGTTCCGGTCGCCGTTTCGGTTTTTCAATTGGAACGGAACGTTCCGGTTTCGGAGCATTCCGGCGTACCGTTTCGGTGTCGTACTGTTCATATATAATTAATTATATATATATATACATATATATATATATATATGAAAAAAAATAAAATATTAATTTAAAAAGCATAATTAATTTTTTTTTATTTTATCCTCTATTAACAATCTAATTTAAATTGGCCTTCAATTTAGTCGAGAGAGAGCAAACGTTTTTTTTTAAAAAAAAAAGTAATGGAAAATACATTATAAATAATGAGTCCATAACTCTATATCTCTTTCTGGACCAATAGATCATCAATCAGATAATCAATCATTTAGCAGGACTCCATCAAACGGTGGAGATCAAATGAAAGCTATACTCACACCTTATCAAGTGCCCACCTGACCACCCACACCATATTATGATACCTTTCCTCCCACCTTGATGTCACTGCTCCCATTTGCCAAGCATCGCTTCCGACTCACCGAAAACCTCACATCCAAATTCCAAACAAAAGCCCTAGCTCTTATGAACCTCCATTTCATCTCCGATCAATGGCTTCTTCCCCCATGTTGTCTTTAACCAGAGTTATATCCTCAAAATCCCAACTTTGCAAACTCCTCCTCCCCCGTTCCCGCTCCTTCTCCTCCACCCGCTTCCCCTCTACAACCGGACCTGATACTGACTTCTCCTCCACAGGTGACTAATATTCTGTTTACTTTTTTATATTTTCTCGTTTTGACTGATTCTTGCGAGTATATATAAAAATCCCGGCCCCAGACCACAACGGGAGCTTTCTCTTTCTTTTCCTCTTTTGGCGTCGTTTTGCCTTGAACCGGAACGGAACGCCCGGTACGGAACCGGGGCGTTCCGGCCGGAATTCGGCCGGATTTACCGGTACTGACCGGAATTTTTACCGGAACAAAAACGTCGTCGTTTTGTTCCGGATTTGCTTCTGGAACGGGGCGTTCCGGCCGGAACGGAACGGAACGGAACGGAACTTACAACACTGGTTGCAAATGCTCTATCTAGAATTGAGATCTATGAAAGAAAAAAGTCAACATAGAAGCAAATGAATCTATACCACGTCTGAAGAGTGAAAGACCTATTGGTGTTAAAGACAAAAAAATTATAGAAAACAAAAGCTCCAACGAATAGACGAATATAGTCTTGGAGAGTCCTCGCCCATAAAACAAACATCAAATCTTATGTCCAAATCATTTTCTGATACTGATCCCCCTAAAGAGGGACCTTCTATATAGAATCTGATAACTGAAAATAATGAAATTTTTATAAACTATGTTCATATAGAGAAAGATTTTGGAATGAGATAAAATCATCATAATTGATGTATTTGTATTTAAGATTGCTTTTGACATCACTAGAAGTGATGATGAATTTGAACATTAAATTATTGAAGAATGTCGATATAGATATAGAAATGATTGACCAATTTGGAAAGAAGTGATCTAAACAGAGTTAAACTCACTTGCAAAATATGAAGTATTTTGATATGTAGTTCATACACCTAAATGTGTGATACCTGTTGGATATAAGTGGGTTTTTTTAGAGAACAAAATGAGAACAATGAAATTATGCTATATAAAGCACGACTTGCTGCACAAGATTTCTCAAAAAGACCCGTCATTCATTATGAGGAAATTTATTCTCCAATTATGGATATAATAACTTTCAGATTTTTAATTGGATTAACAGTCTCAAAAACTCTAGATATGCATTTAGTAGATGTAGTTATTGTATATCTTTATGGATTATTAGATAAAGACATCCATGTGAAAATCTTTGGAGGATTTACAATGTCTAAAGCATTTTGTAATGAACCCAGACATATATATTCCATTAAACTACAAAAAAATTATATGAGTTGAAGTAATCTGGTTGGATGTGGTATAATCATCTTAATAAATACCTTTAAAAAAAAGATTTGAGAATGATGAGATTTGTCTGTGTTTATTAAGAAAACAATATCCAGATTCACTATTACTAATATATATTGATGATTTAAATATTATTGGTACTCCTGAAAAACTCATAAAACTGCAACCAATTTGAAAATGAATTTGATATGAAAAATCTTGGAAAAATAAAATTTTATCTTGGTTTACAGATCAAACATCTTTTAAATGGAATATTTGTACATCAATCTATGTATACATAAAATTTCCTAAAACGTTTTTATATAGACAATGTTCATCATTTAAGTACACCTATGGTTGTTCGATCACTTGTGAAAAATACCCTTTCCAACCTCTAGAAGAGGATGAAGAAATTATTGGTTTTGAATTACTATATCTTAGTGCTATTGAAGCACTTATGTATCTTACAAATTATACAAGACCATATATAGCTTTTGTAGTAAATTTATTGACAAGATATAGTTCTACTCCCACAAAAGACAATGGAATGAAGTTAAGCATATATTTCATTATCTCTGTGGAACAACCAAAATGAAATTATTTTATTGTGGATCAAATTTATAACTGATTGGATATACAAATGCAGATTATCTCTTTGATTCTCATAAAATAATATCACAAACAGATTATCTATTTACCTATGGTGGTACCATAATTTCTTGAAGATCTATCAAACAAACATTGGTCACTACTTCATCAAATCATTAAATATTATTGCGATACATAAAGCAAGCTGAGAATGTATATGGATAAGGTCAATTATCCATCACATAAAGGGAAAATATGGATTGCCAACCATTGAGAATATTCTCACAATATTGTTTGAAGATAATATTGTCTGTATCACTCAACTTAGAAGAGGCTATATTAAAGGAGACAAAATAAAATATATCTCATCATAGTTCTTTTATACTCATGAGCTCTAACAAAAAAAAAATTGATATCAAACATACCTATTTAGCAGGTCAACTTTTAGACTCATTTACAGACCTATTAGATCAAGTGATAATTTAACAACTTATTTACAAAGTATTTACCAGTTTCAACTTTCAAGAAACTTGTCCATAATATTTGAATGTGTCATCTTAAGGATTTATCACAAGATATGTACTTTTAATAGGAAGTCAATGCAAATTGTACTTTTTTTCCTTCCTTTAGTTTTTTCCCCAGTAGGTTTACCTTACAAGGTTTTAATGGGACAATTTGACATTGTTTTAATAAATCATGAAGTATTCAAATATGGATTTTGAAGTATCTATATAAAGTTCTATATTGAATTCTAAAGTATTTAGAAATCACAATAGAATGTTGTATTTTTTTTCTCATTGGGTTTTCCTTTGCAAGATTTTTAATTAGACATCGTTTTAAGTATATGGTTATTTAAGGGGAAATGCTATAAATCCATAATTATCTGTATTGAATGTTCATGACTCTTGAGTTTAATCTCTTGAATTTCTATAACCCTTGAGTTCATTTTCTTCTCCTATAAATATACCCACTTGTCTTATATTCTTAGAGCTTAAGAAAATTGAAAAATCATAATAAGAAAGATATTTTTCTCTTGTCTCTTTTAATTATATTTTGAATATCTATGCTCTTATATGTTAATTTTTTCTTCTTTTTATAACATTTAAAAGAAATATTTTTAATAAAAATGAAAACTTGAATTTGGTTATTTTAAAAAATATTTTTTATTTAAAAATATATAAAATAATTTTTTTTCTTAAACAAAAAACATGCAATAGGTTGGTTTAATGCTCGTAAAATGATAAAAATAATTTTTTTCTATTTATTTCTGACAAAGCAAGCCAATGAACTTCACATACATTGAATCACACTTCTTTTTATTTCTACTAATTAACACTAAATTTATAGTAATTATCTTTTTTTTGTTATATCAACTTCAAAATAATTATATTGTTTTGTCTGTGTTTCTCATATTTTTTTAAGTTAAATTAAAATAGTGTTTATTTTTTAAAAAAAAAACATCACAATTACTTAAATCAAATTCAAGGGGGGGGGGGGGGGGGGGGATAAATAACAGTAATTAGTTTCATACTAGACATATTGCTTGCGCGCTGCCGCGAGCATTCCTGTGTATATAATTTAAAATAACGATAAACTTATATCATATAAGCAATAAAAAGTTATAGAACATGAAACGCAATGAGTAAATTTGAAATTGGAGTTTGTTGCACAACCGCAGGTTACTTCTTTGAGAATGAATTTGATGTGTTATAAAACATTATAAAAGAGCGTAAATTTTATTACTTACGGATCATTGCAAAAAAGAGGGATTTCGATGTGAAGAACGAAGCTAAAAACGCTCCTCAAAATGAGACATTCCATCACCTTGCTAATTCTCCTGTTAAAAAACTACATTGCAAGCTATTAAATAAATTGGAAAAAAATTGATATCAATCAATTGGAAATTGCTGCAAATATGTAAAAAAGAATTGGTGTGCAAAGCAAACTTTATATTAAGCTTGTCCCCGCTCAACACCTCATGCCTTCTCCTTCGATTTTCTCTCCCTCTCTCTCTCCTGGCCCTAACCGTGGCGAGGAACTTGCCTCCACTAATCACCTTATTTAACTTGCCCGCAAACCACAACAAAGAGAAACAAAACATAAATGAAAAAATGAAAAAGCCCTCATGCCACCCACACAAAGACCCGACAACACAAAGAGCAAAAACGGGCTCACACTGTCGCTATCCACAGGACTTTAACTCACAATATACAATGTTTCAAACAGTGAAAACACCACAACAATTATATGTTAGGTAATATATATATATATATATATATATATATATATATATATATATAATTTCATAAGTTATTTAAAATAAAATAATAATAAAAGATCAAATCTATAGGTAAAAAATCTCAATTTAAAAAATAATAAGAGAAAAACAAATAATATAAAAATATTTTTGACATTCATCATGAAAATAATATAAAAATAAAAATATTTTTTTTTAAATATTTTTTTAATTCTTTTCAAGACAATAACTTCAAAGGCAACACCAAAAACTGGTGTTTCGTTGATAGATACGGCCCCACGCATCTTCCACCGCGGTGAGGAGCTTGTCCCCGCTCAACACCTCATGCCTTCTCCTTCGATTTTCTCTCCCTCTCTCTCTCCTGGCCCTAACTGCGGCGAGGAACTTGCCTCCAGTAATCACCTTAAATAACTTGCCCGCAAACCACAACAAAGAGAAACAAAACATAAATGAAAAAATGAAAAAGCCCCCATGCCACCCACACAAAGACCCGACAATACAAAGGGAAAAAACATCCACAAGACTTTAACTCATAATATACAGTATTTCAAACAGTGAAATAGCCTCGGGAATTATATGTTAAGGTTGTTTGGTATTGCGGTTGCGGTTGTGGTTGTGGTTGAGGTTGAAAAAAAACAGTTTCAAAAAAAGTGCTTTTTACTGTGGTTCAAAATAAGGAGTTAAGTGTTTGGTTAAAACTGTGGTTGAGTTGAAGGTTGAAAAAAAAGCAGTTTTAGGTGTTTGGTTTCCAAACTTTACAAACTGCTTTTAACTTGTGAAATTACTTTAAAGGGTATATATATATATATATATATATATATAATTTTTTTAAATGTTGTAAATTTAATAGTTATAATAATATAATATAATTAATAATTCATGAAAAAACAAATATTATTTTTTATTCTCCCATCAAACTAAAAATATAATTATCAATTACTAAAATTAACACACTAAATAATATATTTCAAGTAACTAATAAGTTTAAACATAATTAATTAAAATACATTTCATTATAAATAATTCAATCAAATTAATTACAAGTTAAAACTTCTATTTTTTTATGCTAAATATTATTATAATAATAATAATTATATAATTATTATTATAATACAATAATTAATAATAATAATAATAACAATTAATTATTATAATTAACAATAACAATTAATTATTATTATAATAAACCCCCCCGTCCGTTCCCCATTTAAAGCTAAAAAAACCCATTCCCCATTCCATTCTTATCTTCTCCATCTTCTCCACTTGGCTGCCGCCTCCCTCCTCCCGTCCAGTCCTCTCAATCTCACAACAATATTCCTCTTATCTTCCGCTTCTTCTTGCTGGTTCATCAGGTGCCATTAGCTAGTGGAAAGGAAGTGAAAGAAGTTGTTGGTTATGGGTACAAAATTTCAACAAAAAGGAAAGGAAGAGTTAGAGCACTGGACCCAATTCTCACAATAACCAAGAGCAAGGAACAGTTATGGATAGCATTGCGTCAATTGAAAAATAGAAGAGTAAGGAAAACTTTTGAGGCTCTTTTGCTTCGCTTACTTGCCTGCAATTCCAGCCTTTGTTTTGTATAAAATTTGCAGGTCTGTTGGGTTTGAGGACGGGAGGGTGAGGGATGGAGGCAGAGTGAGTAACGAGAGGTAGATGGTGAGGACATTTTAGGGTATTTTATTTTCAACGGTAATAAAATGATTGTTCAAAGGTTTGAATGTGTATCGCCACAAAAAAAGCAGAAATCGACAATGCAATAAGCATCAAAATCCAGCTTATTTCAAGACGCTGTTTAGAAGAAAAATTGCCGTGGGACCCGCCATTTTGTACCGGTGTTTGGTACTAATCAAACAATCAAACTGCGTCCCGTTTGGCAAACATGAAACATACCACATTGCCAAACGAGTGCTAATTAATTATTTTTACAGATTCTATACCACACGGGCTTGATGCCACATGTCCACTATGCAGTGAAATAAAAAAGGATTCCAGGTCCACGAAAGGCCCAAAAAGAAAGAAGAGAAGATGCTTTGACGGGCTAAAACCTAAAATTGATTAAAAACAAATATTAGGCATGGACCCGGATGCTCCTAATCAAGGGAAACCGTCGTCTCCACCGCCACTTTCTAGCCTCGAGAAGGAGGACAAAAATCCCAATCCTTATTGTCTGAAAACCAGGAATCCAATCAAATTCTCTTATATTTTACAGAAGCAAAAAAGAAGACAGAATGTCAGCTAGGTTACTGAAGAAATTCCTGAAAGAACAAGAACTACATCAGCAACAGCATCATGTAGAGGATGATGATGAAGAAGAAGCAGCAGCTGAATCTCCTGATTCGGAAAATCGCCCTGCAACAAATCCATTTGACCTTCTCAATGATGATGACGTCGATCAGGTTTTATTCCTCAGTCCTCTCTCTTACTGTTCAGCAATTAAATGATCAAAACCAGAAAGTTACCTATACTTATAGACGAATATTGCTGCTGCTTTTTTGTTTATTTCCTTCATTTTTTTAGGCTGCTTACGATGTCTTATATAATGGGTATTCAGTGTTTGGAAAGGTGCCCCGCTATATAATATTCTCTCTTAAGTTTATATGTGAGCTTCCAATACCTACATATGATGTATTGCTGTGTAAAAATTGTCCCTTTGTAAAATTATAATCAGTCCGACAGTCTCTTATAAACTTGAGTCATTTTTGAGATGCCCAGAATGATGTATTTTTGTCTGCTTATGAAGGACTATTACTTGGTCTTTCAAAGCACTCATTCAGTTCTCTTAGGGTCCGTTACATTCTTTTCCGACCATCTTTTTATCTGATATTTTGCAGTACTTATCTTGTGCTGAGCTCAATGGTCGAATTGGTCCAGTGTGAAAACTTAGTGAGATAACAAGGAAATTGGTGCATGCATGTGAGATTTTGAAGAATATTTGATATTGCATAAGAAGATCCGTTAACAGTGTATTTTCAAGTTAATCTGGCAGATTTGTTTATGTAATTGTCGTTCCTCATCTTGCAATTGTTCCCAAGCAAGATTCCTTGAAAGATCCAATTGCTTAAAACAAAAGGAGCTGTGAAAGGAAAGTGTGGAAAATCTTTCCATTTACTGAAAGTTGCTAATGTTTGGTTTCAGCTGCAGGAGGACGAACCAGAAATTGCAGGTGAAACGGTATTGGGTAAAGATCACAAACAGGAACTCTCTGTGATGAAAAGCATGACGGGTGCCATTTCAACTTCCAATCAGAAATCAAAGAAAAAGAAAAAAAAGAAATGCAAGGCTGGTTTGCCTTCAATTACAAAGAAAGTTGAAGAACCTTTGGATGATACATTAGATGCTTTATCCTTGGATGCTAATTCTTCAAGACATCAGCTGGGCCCAACCAAAACCAAACCAGAAACATCAAAACTTTGTGCAGGATTTGTTAAACAATGTGCACATTCCGCCTTACAACTGGATCCCAAATGTTTGAATCCTGAGAATGAGTTACGGAGAATTTTTGGTTCTAAGGTGGTGAAATCATTTGAGAAAAGTAATCCAGACAGTAGTTCTAGACAGGTTCGTGGCGGTAGACGTGGAGCCCATCATAGTAGAAAGACAATTTTAGTCTCTCCATCGGAACATTGGCCTCGTTGGGATGGATCTTTATCTATGGAATTTTTGGAAACTAAGGATGGATACCATCATTTCAGGTAATGAATATCCTTGCTTTCTAGAGATGGTCGACATTCGTTCTCCATTTTTCTGCTTCATGTCCCAGGTTATGCATCTGTTATGAAATTAAAACATTACTAGTAGCTTCTTCACTGACTTTTATTGAATGTATATTCCTTATTCTTGTTTGCCTTTTGGGGACTCTTGCTCGCGAACTGTAGTATTCACATGGGGATTTTGCATTGTAGTCATGGGTTTAAATTTGTTATCAAGATACATAATATTTGGTGTCTTTCAAGGATATTTTCTATGGGAGTGAGGAGGGGGGCATGGTGGGGGATGAAGTGATGGTCTTATGGTTTTAACCTACCTTATGAGAGCTTGAAATGTACAATGATAACTAGGACACTTTAATGACCTGTCTATTTGTAAGCAGCCCTAGCATTTTGTCTTTTGCAGACTGGCTGCAGAAAGGGCATTATCATTTGTATTTGTGAATTTATTCTGAAATCTGTGTAAAGCATTTTTTATTCTGCACAAGATGTGTTCATATTCTGCATGTGCTACTAAATATGGTTCTTTTCTATTATATCTGTCAGTTACTTGAATTGCAATCCTTTCTTGTGTTTTCTTGAGGAATTACTGCTTCTCTGCCTATCAGTGAAACTACAATGGTTTAACTCACATGTTAAAAAAGATAACATATCCCATTCAAACTCATTTTCAAATAGGATTTTCCTTCTTCATTTCTTCTTTATCCTCTCACTTATCCTGTATATATCATTAGTTGGTAAAGCTCTATTGTTGAGAGCTTTGCTTCTTCATGCATGTCCTGATTCTGTGCTGTTTTTTTATTTATGCAGGTATGTTCATTCTTCTTACTATGATCAAGCACAGAGGGCATTTGAAGCTGCCAAAGCTATTCAAGATCTGAATGGCATAGCAAGCATTCTATTATACCACCCTTATCACTTAGATTCACTTATAACAATGGCAGACTATTTCAAATTTGTGGGTGAGCATCAAATGTCAGCTGATGCTATTGCAAAGAGTTTATATGCCTTGGAATGTGCATGGCATCCCACGTTCACCCCCTTGCAGGCAAATTGCCAGTTGAAGATCAACCATGAAACAAACAAACCAATGTTTACAACATTTTTCACTCACATGAAAAACTTGGACAGGCGTGGTTGTCATCGTTCTGCCCTTGAGGTTTGCAAACTCTTACTTTCATTGGATTTAGATGATCCAATGGGGGGCATGTTTTGTGTTGATTACTTTGCTTTGAGGGCAGAAATGTATGCGTGGTTGGAATGGTTTTCTGAAGACTGTAAAAGTGATAGGTCCTTGTGGTTGTTCCCAAGCTTCTCATATTCTCTTGCCATTTGTCGGTTATATCTTGAGCGTGAGGAACCATCAAAAGATGATGATACTAGTGTCAGAAAGTCTAGTTCAGCTGATTTGATGAAGCAGGCTTTGATGCTCCACCCGTCAGTCCTTCAAAAGTTAGTAGCCAAGGTACCTTTGAAAGATCAGGCATGGACAAATATACTAAAGCATGCCTTTTTTCAATCAGAGAAAACAGGGTCTCCATCCTTGGATCATCTGATTAATATATATGTAGAGAGAAGTTATATCATATGGAGACTTCCAGACCTGCAAAAATTGCTTCGTAACAGTGCCTTACAAGTGATTGAAACTCTAGAACATAGTAGCAGTGATGCCAAGGATTGGGCTTGTGTGAGAAAAGAGGCCTTTTCATCTGAGAACAATGAGTAAGTGTTTTGAATTATGGACTTGTTCCTATATTTTGCTCTAACCACCTATCAGTAGCTGTTGATTGCTGTTGTTGATTGTTGTTGTCCCAAGAAATGATGTTATTTATTGTTATTATAATTTACGCCCCTTGGATGACTGAATCAAGTTTATGTTTGTGTGCCAATTTAAGGGTCTGCAGAATTATCCTTTGCATCCAATGACTGCTGTCCTTGATGTTGTTGCAGAACTTGATACAGTTTGTTCAACATTCGGTACCATGTCTGTTGTGCATGTTTTGAGTTGAAGTTTCTTTCTCTTTATAGGTATGGCCATTTGCTGGTTTCAGACTTCTCTGATACAGTTCCAACCCTTCCTCCTGAGAACCTGCAAAACTTCATGGTTGATCCAGGGATGAGAGAGGCAGAGCAAAATGGGGGACAAATTGCCTACCCACTTGACGGCGGCCCTGCTCCACATGATGTTGCGAATCGTAATGCGTTGGCAGTCTTGTTTGAATCTATGTTGCCATTGGTTGATTATGGGGGTAGAGGGGATGAAGGAGGCAACGAGGGGAACCAAGTTAATGGACATGAACAAGACGACTAATGAGTAAGCAATGTTCACACTTTACAAGGGAGAAAATAACTGCCATCATACGTCTGAAATGCAGATATTTTTTTGTCAGCAAATGAACTGCTGCTGTTTGATGTGAATATAAGAGCAAAACCATCCTTGAAACATTACCAATGCCTTTTGTACAACAGAATTAAAACATTTTCTGCCGTTGAGAGAACAGGGATCATGTTTGCACAAATTATCCTGTGGGAATTGTAGCCCTCTTGTATTTTAAGTGTTTGGCCTTGGTGTGCTTGCTGTGCTGCGCAAGATATTGACAATAAATTGGTGTTATTCCATTAGTAAATTTATTTAAACTAAAATTATTATAAAAATATAACTTCAATATTTTTTTAAAAAAACTAAACATTTTATTTAATTAATTTAATCAATTGCTTAAGAAAAAGTTCTTTCTCTAGAAATTATACAATATTGTAAAAATAAAACATTAGAAGAAAAAAAAACGTTATATGGTGTTTTTTTAGTAATTAAAACTATTAAATAGAGCCGTTGAGATGTAATATACTTGATACAAAATAATAAAAGCCAATTAATTTTAAAATATTGAAGGTTATTTATTATATAATTAAATATTAGTTTATGTATAAAACAAGTTTGGTAGATATAAAATATTTAAAGTTATTTTTATCTCTAAAAAACAGTGATAAGTTTGTTTTTCCGAGTACAGATGATTACCTTGCCATATGAGATGGTTGACTAAGAATTTGTTCACTGCATGCTTTTTTATTGTTTTATTTTGAAATGAATATTAAAATACACGTGATTAAAATATTTTTAATAATAATAATAATAATAATCGATCCAAGTTAATTTGATTAAAAATATTAACTTGAGCCCGGTAAGCATCGGGTTCTAAGAACACACCAACTAACTTTTAGCCGATTCTATCTGAATCTTTCTCAGATGGAGAAATGAATTATGTGGTAACACGAGGAAATTGATTTGACAAGGACTCACACGGGGTGAATTGATGGCGTTTTCTATGGAGAGGAGCCTTGCTTTCTCCGATGGAACATTTTCATGGTCAACAAACTCTTATGTTTTGAAGGGTGATTTCCGTTGGTAACTAAGAATCCTGTCATAACTTATTGAGAATTGGAATTTGGGGGAGAATAGAGGAGGAGGCTGGAGGATTGTTTGTATTTTATCCCATAATTTACTGAAGGATAGTGGCGAACTGACAGAGTGATGTTACCACACCATCAAAATCAAATGTTTGGAAGTTTAAGTCAAGAACAAAAACATAAATCCCAGTCCCGTTGAGCTCCAAATAAACGACATCGTTCGAAGCTACACATACATGCCCATAAGCAGACGTGTGCAAATGCAAACACACGATAGAGTTTTGTTTTTGGCCGAGCATGATTCTTCGTGTTTTCAAAGAAAACATAGAGTATAGCTGATTTGAAACCTTAATAACCATGTCGTTATACACATATGATCCATTTCTGTCTTCTTATTGCTTTTCTCTTCCTATTCAAATATAGCAAGTCATTTTTGTTGTGGAAAAAAACATTATCGAATTGAGGCTGGCACACTGGAGTGGAGATGGTGCTTTCTGAATACCGAATCTATATTGGTGTCAAAGCTGGCCATGTTTGTCACTGCCTTATAAAAGCATTTAAAATAAAATGAAATTTTTTTATTTTTATTTTAAATTAAATATTTTTTATTTTTCAGATCATCTTTATGTGCTAATATCAAAATATTTTTTTTTTAAATTATTTTAATATATTTATAAACAAAAAATATATTTAAAAACAACTTTAACTATATTCTTACACTCCTAAACAGAAACCTACCTTGTGTAGAATCCATATTCATTATCATTTAACAAAACCTAAAATACACGATTAACATACATCATAGTTTTGCTATGTATTACAGTGTATTTTTTTAATTTTGTTTTTCATTTTAGGCTTTTTTTTGTATGTTATAATGAAACCATTTTCTTGAAAAGTAGTTTTCAAGTTTTTCATTGTTTGGTGAATTCTAAAAAAATAATTTTCAACAACGAAAAATAGTTTCCCAAAGGAAAGTATTTTCCTCTTCTTTAATTCCGGAAAACACTTTTCTTTTATGTAACACATATAAAAAACATCATACAAATACACCCTCCACAAATCTCTCTCTTTCCACAACCTTGTAAGAAATGAACTCTTAATTAATACCATTAATTACTTTTGATTTTTATTAATTTACTAATATTATTTTGAGATATTAAAATGAAATTTACTTAAAAAATAGTCTACAAGTATATAAGTTATTTTTCATAGTATATCCAAATACTAAAAACTATTTTCCAACTTATTTTTCATGATACTATCAAACATTAGAAAATAATTCATTTTCCTGGAATTCACTTTTAAAAAAAAAAACAAAAAAAAAACTACTTTCCCTTCAAAAAAATAAAGCTTTAATAATCAAACTTTTTTTCTTTTTGATTGCATCTTTTTGTTACCAAATTAATATTCATTTTCTTATGATTTGTTAAGATGACTAGCATAAAAGATAAAAGTACAAATCAAAATAGATATTCATAACCACTTTAAAGCTCAAGATAAAAAGTTCATTTCAATCCTTGTAATTTCATTTTTTTCTTCATAACCCCTTTAGTTTTTGTGAAAAAACTTCATATTTTTTTAGTTTTAATTTAAGATGATCATCGAAAAATGGTAAAAAAAGAGAAAAAGTTATTGGTTGACAACACTTTGACTATGAAAAATAGTTTTTTTTTTATGTTAATCCGTTTTATTTATTGAGAGAGGTTTCATCAAAGTATCTTCTACCATTTTTTTTTTTTTTAAAAGCAGATCAAAGTTTAGAAATAATTTTTTTTCCTATTTGATTTTGTGTTATTGGATAATTTTGTGATTGTCTTGAGTAAATTTATTGACACTATAAAATATCTATCAGGTGATTTGTTCACTTCCGTCCCTGCACTTTTAATTATTTTTATGATCCTGATTTCTGTTATATAAATTTTGATTTATTTCAATTGAGTCCTTCAATTGAAATTCATTATATATTTAGGTTTCACTTCGGTCATCCTTTTAATTTTCGGATTGGGTTTAAATACCTTAATATATTCGGTACATAAGTTTTTTTTCTTCAATTTTGTCCTTGGATTGAATTTGATAATATATTTGATTTTTATTTTGGCCTTTATGCTTTTAATTTTTGATTTTAATCCCTTTATTTTTTTATATATTTATGGAGTAGTCCATATTTTTGTCCATGTATATATAAGTGTGCTCTTAGCTTTGATTTCTAATTTTTATTATTTTCTTATTTGTTGAGGTGATAGTTTTTAATAACATTTAGCTCTTAAATTTTATTTTAATCTATAATCATTTGAAAATTGATATTTCTGTTTTTTCTCTCTCTTTGTTCTTTATTTTAGTTTTTTATGTTTTTTTTTAATTTTAAGTCAAATGATTTTTTTTCACCTGATAATTTTTATTTTTATTATATCATTTAATTTATTTTTTGTTTGATCTTTTGTTAAAGTTTTTAGGAGTTTTTTTAGTCTTTCATTTATGTATTTTTTCATAATAATAATAATAATAATAATAATAATAATAATAATAATAATAATAATAATTTTAGTTTTTTTTTCTTACTTGCTCTTTTGTTAATGTTTTTGAGTTTTTTTTCACTCGGAATAATTTGATAATTTTCATTATTTTGGCAGTAATAGTAATGATAATTTTTGATATTAAGAGTTCGATGTTGCTATTGTTATAATATAATGTGTTGATCTGTTTTGTTATATTAAACTTTGCATATATACATATATTATATTTTATTTTTGAACTAGCAAATCCTATTAATTTCTTTAATTTCAACAATTATAAAAATTGTTTGCTCAGTCTGCACTGTGGTGCGGGTAATTTTTAAAATTTTCAAGTTAAATGATTTTTTTTAGCAAATAATTTTTATTTTTGTTTTATCACTTTTTTTTTGTTTGCTCTTTTGTTAAAGTTTTTAGGATTTTTTTAGTCTTTCATTTAATTTTGTTTTTTCATTATTAATGCAACAACAACAACAACAACAACAATAATTTCAGGCTTTTTTTTCGTTCTTACTCTTTTGTTAATGTTGTTGAGTTTTTTTTTATTCACGGGATAATCGAATAATTTTTATTATTGTCTCTTTTGTTGAGGTTGTATTTTTTTGAAAAATTTAGTTCTTAAATTTTAGTTTGTGTTTATGATCATTTGAATTTTTTTTTTCTCTTTGTTATTTCTTTTAGTTTTTTTATTAGTTTTTTATTTTATTTTCAGGTCAAATGATTTTTTCCCGCTGATAATTTTTATTTTTATTTTATCATTTATTTGTTTTTTTTTGTTTTTTGTTAAAGTTTTAAGGCTTTTTTTTTTAGTTTTTGGTTTAATTTTGTTTTTTCATTATTAATGAAATAATAATAATAATAATTGTTTTTTTTTTCTTACTTACTTTTTTGTTAATTTTTTTGTGTTTTTTTCTCCAGGTAATGTAATAATTTTTTTATTGTTTTAACCATAATAGTAGTGATAATTTTAGATGTTAAGACTTTGATATTACTGTTGTTATAATAGGATATGTTGATCTGCTTTATTATATTAAACTGTACATGTATAAATATTATATTTTAATCTCAACAATTATAAAAATTATTTGCTCGACCCATAACATAGTGCGAGTATTTAACTAGTTAGAAACTATAAAGGTAGATGATATGTCATTTTCTTTTTTTAAAAAAAAAGATATTTTTTTCCCATAAATAAAAGGCCTGGCCTATCCTCCTATATATATAATTTTAAATAATACTCTTTTTTATATCTATATCTATCTATCTATCTATCTATCTAGTTTAGTTTGCATTATTGTTTTTAATATTTATATTAATATTCTCTCTCTTAATCTTTTAATATTATTTAGTTCATAGTTATTCAGTAATTATTTTATATATATGTAATGTTGCAGATATATTATTCTATTTTTTTAATAAAAAGATTTTCTTGGAATGTTTATAAAAATACAAACTATTTTTTTTTTAAATAACTTCAATAAAAAAATAAAAACTAAATCTTATAAATCAATTGTTCTTACTTCTTAGGAAAGATTAGCCTTTTATTTTATTACTGAACCAGTGTTAACAATTTTCTCGGTTTATTGATTCATATATTATTAAATTTATTTCATTAACCATAACCAATATCTTTACATTTTTCAATTAAAAAACTCATAATACAATAAAATACACTAGCAACATTAAAATATATATTTTACTATGTTAAGACGAGCGATGTAGCATCAATAAAAAAATTTACATTTATTAATGCATATTATTTTCAATTAATATGACTATATTAAATATATCCTCATCTTTTCAATTTATAATTAATTGTTTTTATTAGTAGAAAGAGAAAATCACATTCTCTTTGCGTTACAATTTTATTTTTTTATCCAACCAGTGGCGAGTCAGCTGACCAATGAATCACTAAATCAACACTTGTTTATTATAATTGCAGCTTTTCCTGGGGCACATCAATTCCATTTTCTTGGTATCACTTCTTTCATGTTTTTGAGGCGCTATGCAGTTGAAAGTTTTCTACCTCCAGCAAGCAGACAATAAAGAACTCAATGCTTGACCAATATGATAGTTAGTGAAGTAACCTCATATTGCCTTCTTGTGGTGCTGTTCAATTTGTTACAGCTTTTGTATCTCCTTCGCTCATGGAATGAATCATTAAATCAAAAAATCATTGTCAGCCTGTGAAGAAGTCATCTCTTCCGGCAGATTGTCATGCCATCCCCGACAGGTACCTATTATCCCAAAATGCTTGGACTTTAGAGTTGTAAAAGTGACTGGTGAAAGCTGATCAGTATAGGGGTTTCGTTCCCAGAATTAAAAAATTAAACACAAATTTCATATACATACCATACTGATACTGACACGTGGATCCTCCATTATATTTTTATTGAAACTTCTGATGCTAGCCGTCTTGGCATCATTTATCTGCTTAGAAAAAATACACCATCAGAAGTTAATCAATTAATTGGGATAGGTTCTATAGCTCATGAACAATGATTCACCAGCGGGTCAGCAACTTTTCCATGCCAAAGAACATTGTCAACGACAATGACACCATCAACCCTAACCTGCAAAAAGACAGAATTCTTACAGACTACTGCAGAGACTTTAAGGAGAAAATTTGCAAGAAAGAATCAACTTATACGAGGAATGGATGAAGGAAATTCTGCTTCTATCATCACATGGATCTTACCAGTTGTAATAGCAATTCAAAATACTCCTGATTCATTCTCTTCTCAGCATCAACAAATGCAAAATCATAGCTGCAGAAAGAAACTACATAAACATGTTAACCACGTTATCTTGTGCACCCTGGTATAGAAGAATTGATTGAAACTGAAAATCATGCTTCATGGCCCACATGAAAGGAACGGAACATGACAAAAGAACTGGCTTATGACATTACCTGCAGGATTCACCATTCAGAATCAATGAGTTTAGGACGTCTGCTGCCATTCCATGCTTCACATCAACCTAATTTAAAAAAGAGCTGTTGGACTTATGAGTAATAGATGGTAGTGCCAAGACTAGAAAATATATGTTGAAGCGGTGATAGAACTAATTGCGGACAGGTGATCTAACTCAACAAACACAGCAAACTGTAATCATCAAGAAGAGAACTAGTCTTTTGAGTTTTCAGATGACATCTCTACTATATCATGGCATGCCTCACTGCTGTATACCATGTAACCAAGTTATTCAAATAGTTACAGCTCCGTAAGAGAGAAATGATAGTATCAAATATAATCTCTACCTTGTGGGAAACACCAGCTAGCTCATAATACTTTTTTGCGACCTCTAGAGACTTAGCATCTCTTTCACAGGCAACTAAACAAGCAGAATCTGGCAGTACTAAAGCAACAGCCAACGACGAATATCCCTGAACAGAACAGTCATATAACAATTACTGCAATTCCAACATAAATTAACATTACATCAGACATCACCATGCTTCAAACAATTATATAACGATTGCTGCAATGTTGATTGAAGCAGCAAGGGCAAAATCCAAATAAACTTAGAAAGAGGAATGCAACAGCAGCAACATACTGTGTAAACACCAAGTTCAATACAGCGTTTCGCACCAAGAATCTGGACAAGCATGGCAAGCAGTTGCGCCTGGTCGGGAGATACCTGTAGAATAGAATAGGATTTTTTTTAATAAAGAAATCGATTTTCAAGCCATATACAAAAATGATATTGTCAATTTCAATATAACTGATCCAGTACCATACCTACCTGCATTTGGCTACCTCGCATAGAAGCAGTCTCTTCTCGAAGTTGCCTTAAAATCTGAGTAAAATCGAAAATTAAAAATGAGCACAAAGTAATAATAACAATTAATCAATTAATACCTCAGGCTCTCTAACGTTGGAGAGGATGTAGTCATAAAGGCGAGGAGTTAGACTTATGATCTGTTTGTTGCCGTACTTTTCGTCATCCGCAACTACAAACGCGGTGTCGTTGGGGTTGGGGTTGGAGCAGGAGCAACAATTTCTGGATAAACGAATCGATGTACAAGCCCTAAATCCATTTCCAGAAATTGCTACTGTTCTTCTCCCTACAATAACAGTAGCAGCACCGGTGTATTGAAATGATATCAAAGAGCACCGGTAAAGCACCGAGTTGCTTGCCATTTCGATTTCAAGCCCGGTGAGGGAGAGAGTGAGAGCCTCCAGGCGGGATCGGGTCGGGTCTTCGGCCTCCGCTCGTCCTCCTTTTTTAACCAGAAGGACAGTACAACTTACTCTGTCGTTTAGACTGACATCAGCCGACATGTCATGTCTAGTTGCATGATTGTCGTTTAAATCCAACTGCTCCATTTAATTTCCACCACCATCAAAAGCAAAAAGGTAGGAATTGAAAGACGAGGGAGATAACTTAACAGGAGGCAGTGAGACGGAGTGCAAGCTTCCAGGTTTATAATCCGTTGAAGAAATGAACATGGCTTTTGCTACTTCCTTGTATCCTGCAACTGGAAAGAGACCCATTTTCAAAATTATTAAACCTTTTACTCGTAACGCTGCCACCAGAAGAAACTTCACAGTTCGAAGAAACTTTTCATGTTCAGCAACTGTAGCTACTGATATCACTGCTAGGGTGGCCACCTTCTCTTCTTTCTTCTCTTTCTCATCTCATCCTGAATCATGATGATGATGATGTTTGGTGCTGTAAAGTGTATATTTCTGATTCTGAATTGTTTTTAGGTATCTGAATTTGACATTGAGAACCAAAAAAATGATTTGTTGAGATTGGTCCAAGACACGCAACGAGGGCTTGTTACCACTCCTGATCAGCGCTCTTGTATTGAGGAGGCTCTAGTCTGTCTCTTTCGCTTTTTTTCTTTCTTTCTTTCTGTGGGATAATTTTTACTTGCCCTCTCCCTGCTTGCACTGTAAAGAAAAGGTTTTGGTGATTATAAAAATAAATGTATTAATTGTTTCTAATATCACTGTGGCAGGTGAGCTTGGAAGGATACACCAGGGGTGAGTCAGTTGACCTGGTGCCGCTGGATGGCACATGGCGCCTACAGTACACCTCTGCCCGTGATGTCCTTGTTCTCTTTGAATCTGCTGCAAGGTTTCCCTTCTTTCAGGTGGTAAAAATGAAAGCTTCTAGTTATAAAACTCAGTTTCTGCTCAAATTTATCATCTTTTTTATCCCATTTATTATTTTTCTATAAAATAATTGTGTTGATTCCTTTCTAATCATGAAATTGTGGTGGAAGAGATTTTGTGGTACTATTTGTTGACAAATGTAGAACAGGATACTTACTTGAAGCCTTTCTACGTGTGGCATTTTATCTTTTGATTTGGCTTTCATGTATCTAGTTGCCACAGTTTATGTAGTTTGGCTATTTGTACATGAATCCTTTTTCTTAAACATCAATCTTGGACTCCTTGATGGGTTAGTTTTGTTTTGCTTTCTTTCTTTAGCTTTATTTGTACTTTTTTCCTTGGGTTACCCAGGTAGTGTTTATTTCTTTCATCATCGTTATTATTTTATCTATGAATGTAAGTGTAGGTTGGGCAGATCTTCCAGAAATTTGAATGTAGAGATCAGTCTGATGGTGGTGTCATTCGCAATGTTGTTAAATGGAGTATCCCAACATTGTTAGAGGTGAACTGCATTTCCTTCCTTCACTGCATTCGTCTTGAATGTTTCTGAACTAGGTCTACAGCTACTGCCATTTTAACCAATCAAATTGGTCAAGTGCTGTATCTCTGACATTGCCTGTCTACTTCTGAATTAGCATCTTTATGCTTCAACTCTGGATCTGAAACTGCTATCCCAACCAACATAATATTTGTTAATAGATTCCTGGATTTGCTGTCTAGTACTCAAATTTGTGAATCAATTGATTCTCTATTGTTCTTGGCTTCCTTTGATGAGAATCCACTTGTAATCTTGAACAAAAAAATGATAAATTTCTCTACACTTCAAAATTTGAGGAATTGAGGATCTCTTTATAACATGTGGGTGTATTGCCATATGATTAAAAAAATGACTGGAGTGTCAAAAGGTGGAGTAAAACCCATGAATCCATATAGAATGGAATAGAAACTAGGAGCTTTAGTTGAGTGTGAGTCTCTCTCCAAAATATCAAAACAGAAAAACAGTAAGAGATACTAGAAGAACTTAAACTACATGGAACTAAAAAGCCATTTCTCTATCGAAGGTGATAGACTATTTTTTAAGAATGCTTGCCAGATTCTTCGGAGAACATATTTTCTTCTAATTCATTTTGCGATTCAAATCTTTGCAGGAGCAAGAAGGTGCTACTCTCCTTGTTTCCGCAAAATTTAATGTTGTTTCTGCACGTAACATCTATCTTCAGTTTGAAGAGGTCAGCTTCTAAAAAATCTTGGCATTTTTTTTTATCTGTTGTCTTTCTGGTGTTAATGAATTAATTATCTCCTACATTGTGAAGAGTAAATTTAAGACCACTTGACTCTTCCTTTCCCCGTGATTACTTTACTAGTTTAGAATTCTCTATATTAAATCTTGATTCTCATTTATTGTTTGAGACTGCCATTATTTCTGGCAGATAAGCATTCAAAATATTAGAATCAGTGAAGAGTTGCAAGCTTTAGTAGCTCCAGCACTGCTACCCCGTTCATTTCTTAGTCTACAGGTGAGTGAACCTTGATCTTTAATTCCAGATTGTGTTGTTTAATTTTTAGCATTGCATACCACCTGATACGTCTGATGCCTAGGGCCCAAAATCCTATTGCTACCATCAGCTAGATGATGAAGCTATATTTTCTCTGAATGCTCAACAATCAAACATTTCTTCTCCTTAACTTATTACAGAAAAGTTTTATGCACGATGTGTGCCTTTTTCTCTATGGATGCTTGCCTTGGGTTCCCTGGTTCTAAACTAACTCATGTAATTTAGTGATTTGTAACAGAAGATCATGGTAATTTGTCTTTACAAGAGTCATCGTTTGAATCCTACATACAGATCTTGCAGTTTATCCGTACTTTCAAAGCTCAAATTCCCGTAAGAAACCCAGGAGACCCAGGGAGGTACAATTTGTTATATGTATATATATATATATATATATATATATATATATATGTTCCCTTGAAGTTTTCCAATTTGCGCACGTGAATTGTGAAACATGCTTGAATTTCAGGCGATCAGTGGGAGGCCTATATTACCTCTCCTATCTGGATCACAATATGCTTTTGGGGCGTGCTGTAGGAGGTGGTGGAGTTTTTGTCTTTACCAGAGCTCAGCCTTTTGACTTGTAAGGGACAACCCTTGTTTGTGTTATCTACTACCCGGCATACACAAAACTACAAATCAAAAACTTGATCTGGAAGTGGCAAGATGGGGAATGAATGGCACGGGGGATAAGAGCCACAAAGCAAGAGACTGATAGTCCAATGCCTGCAAGGATTTAGAAACAATGGATCCCCGACATTATTCCCCCAGGCAGGAATGGAGCCTTCCGTAGCTCAGTATACTGCTCTTCTAGTATATGTATCCATATTTCATTTATTTATTGTACACCTTGGTATAAATTTACACCGAAATAATATTTGAGGAAATCACTGCCGAAGATTTGAAAACTGCTGGGAGGGATACAAATCTACACAGAAGCTTGTGTTTGAAGGTGTCACCTTCCATATTTTAGTTCATACAATGCTTGTCCCAGCGGCCGCAAATGTATCAGGAAATGAAGGGAATTATACTTAAAATATCCTTCAAGTATCGAGACAACTATTTCCCATCTTCCCTAAGTTTGGGTGGAGACCTAGAGTAACAGCAGTACGCTTGAAATTTTAGGCAATGAGTTTGTGCAATCAGTTGAACTTATGGATTTGTTGAGCCAAGTTTTCATGTTAGGCATTCTCTTTGATTTCTTCTCTTTTTAAGAAATTTATTGAAAAAACATTTTGAAAATTGAAAGAGAAATGGAAAAGGCCCTGCAACTGCCTATAAACTACCTTTTGAAATGTACAATGGCTTTAACGGATGATTTCCAACAATTGTCCAGGTGAGAAAGTACTCTTCTCAAAATGATATCTTGGATTTGACTTCACTAACTAACAAAGCAAACTATTCCAGCGTTCTTTAAGAATCTCGTGAGCTTTTTCACAAGGAACAGCTTGCAACCTGGTTCTTCTTCCACCAATGGGTGTTTCTGTAACAAGGCCTAGCCTAACCAAAGTATTCATTGCTTCTTCAACTGGCATTTCAACCTGCATTCATTCCGACCAGTTAAGTAATTAACACCGGTTATCAGCTTTTGGCTTTGCTAATTAATACTAGACTCGTATGTTTACCTTTACTTTAAACACATCGTACAGAAATCTCTCGCAGTCATCTCCAACATTTCGGTGACAAGTGACCTGCAGTAAGAACCACGGTTTTTTTTCTGAACTATAGGAAAATGTTCAGGGAAATAAAAGAAATTCTATGCTCAAAGGCAAGAAATGCTTCTCCTTTTTTTTCTTAACGCGAGAACTGTTCTGAAAAAAGGCTGTGTGTGCCGTGATGATATGCAAGGAATTGTATCTGCTATGAGAACAGCAGAAACAAAAAATTAAATGCCAATTCCTAGATGAGCCTAAACAAGGCGCTGGCCTGTATTCAATGTCTTCCTGTATCAGTTGATAATCAAAGACAACAAATCTAACACTAGACCACGAGCCTTATAGTTGCAAAGGAAGGTTAAAACATGAAGAGGAGAATAAATTTTCCAAAATATACTCTTTAAGTGCTTCCTAAAGGCACAGCGCAGATTTTATATCATATAACATTTCTAAAAATGCTATAAAAGACTAGGTTTCTTGATGCATCATTGCAGAAGTCTCTAGTCAATAAATCAGAAACACTGAATCCATTTGTGCTTACCCAGGAATGGCAATTAACTTAACGTTTATTAGTGCAGATGATACCATCATGCTACACTGACCCTGACTTTTGTTGTTGTACCAAATATTTTATGGTAAATAAAGTTGGTTTATGCATCCATGTGTACCGTCCTCATTCTTCATCCAATTAAGAATGGGATAACACCATCAAGCAGCTCAGAATCTCCAACATCAAATCCTATACCCCTAGAGTACTAATTCTACTTCTACCACATTATGATCAATGCAAAAGCTGACAGGATTAAAATGTATGCATAGATTCAACATAGAAAACTTAAGAAGGGATAGGATGGACAGACCTGTCCATTTGTTTCTTTAAGCAGGATCGCGTATGCCAATATGGCTTCCTTATACTGCATTTTATAGTTTTCAGAGAAATGGAAAATTAAATAAGAAAACAAGGAAAATACAAAATACCTTGTATTATAGAATACCATGCAAGCCAATCTCTTTGACCAAATGACGAAGGAAAGGAAAAAAAAACCGGCAGTAATTCATAGACTTCAAATAACTCTTCTGTAGTTGAAATCAAATCGTGAATTGAATTCTCAAATTCATGTATCACAAAAATAACAATAAACTAGAATATAAACTACTCTAAGTGCTAACTTATGTCTGCATTTATGGAAAACATAAAAAAAGGAATATCGAAAGAGTTTCTCACTTGCTGCTGCTCAGAAGCATCGAGAAGAAAATGAACTGAGCCAAAGCCACTTGCCAGTGTTTTCTCATAAAGCGTTTTGTTAACCAGCAGCTGTAATAATGGATACCTTTAAGAAATTATAACTATCTCTCAGAATATATTATCTGTACTTGTAAAATTTAGATGGTAATTATCTTGGAAATTGCACAGAAAACTGACTTGATATCTATCCCACGTCTGTTTGTAACCCAAAGCCACACGAGTCACATATATTATCAGAGCAGTGATAGCAACTACATCAAGAAATATTGCCGATCTGCAATGCATAGGAAATTATATGCTATCAAAATTATATGAATCCAACCTCAATAAAAGTATTAAACAATTTCAAGCAGTGCCACTGGTTAGAAAGGGAGGGGGCATGGGAGGTTGGTTTATAGAATTATGACGTGCGGCTGACACTACAGAAATGGTAATTGAATTCATGTTCCTTTTCATCAGCCTCGCACTATGAATCGCACATCACAAAACATAATTTCACCGTTAGATCCACATTTAACTTTTGCACCATATGCTACATTTCGAAAAACAATCATATGACCACCAAAAATACACATACGGGGAAGATAAGATCTCAAATTTGTAGTTTATGAAGTATGCCAAAAGTCCCAATATCGTAGCTGCGTCCAAGCGTACCTACAGATCCACAATAGTTGGTCAAGAAGCTATTATTTGAAAGGATGGCTTCATGGAGTATAATCCATAAGCACGTCTAGAATATGTTAGTCATTTGGATTAACCAATAAATTACATCCAGTCAATATACAAAGGCCCATCAACCGCCTCACATAATTTTACATGGTGTTCTGAGCATCCACATCAGCATACACTTCTCTTTCTTGTAGAGACGGGATACATCAAGTACATTTCAGAATAACCTTTTATCTCTAAATGTGATAGTGCTTTTCTACAGCAAACCTGCTATGCTAGGATAGCAGTCACTTCGCATGGAAATCCCAATGTTTAATGTAACTCATCCAGAAAGATAAGGGAAATAAGGGCCAAAATGTCAAATTTACTTTGAGTAAGCAGTAGCACTTAAATCAGTTTCCATAGACCCATATCAGCATATATATTGAAAAATAATGTAGCAGCTGTGAAACTCAGCATTCAGCAAGATGATAGTGTTAATCAAGGCTTTTCAGCTTTCTTCGACCATTGAGAAGTCTTTTACTAGGTCAGTCATGGTATTAACAGATAATATGCTATGACTGGATGCTAAACAGAGTTCCTCGCAGTTATGCACATACAACATTTAAGAGGAGAACTGCTGTTAATTTAAGGTAGATTCGGACTTTCAGCAGGTTAAAAGGCTGTCACTCTCATTTACACTCGCAAAGTTTAGGAAAAAGAATTCAGGAAATCCAACCATGCCAGAAATCAACACCCACATCACCTTTCTGTAAAAAGAATAATTATAAGGATGGGAAAAGATAATCAATTGCAACTAGTACTATCAAATATCGGTATGCTAGAGTAACACAAGCATGATGCCAGATAATGCTAGAATAAACATAGGCTGCTGTTTTGAAAAGTTTAGTAGATAGTATTCAAACTCTATAATATGTAAAGAGGGATTAAACCTGAACATACCGTGTCAATGATACGGAAAGACAGCTTTTTGTGTGGAAAAACGACCTACAAATTGTTTAATTACAATTTGATAATCATATGCAAACAATTGAGTCATCAGTACCGCAAGAAACTAGAACAAAATGTGAGAAAGCATCAACAGATATTGCAGTGTCAGAGGTATTTACTGGTAGATCAGGAATGGGGATTCTCTCATAGATCTTTAGCTGCAATGCTGGAACCTCATCTTTATCTTTAGGTTTTCGATCACTTGTTTCCGTGGTATAAAGCAATATTAATTCTTGAAATGCAGGTTCCTAATCAGGAACATGCAAATGTTGAAGAATAATAAAAATCTGAATTTAAGGATATCATAGAAACATATTTACCAGATATACTTCATTTCTATTTACAATGTTCTTGCTCTTACACTTGGGCAAGAGATGATATAGCTTCATAATATTTATATTTTTGGTAGAAACTAAGGCTTGAACATCTATCCTTATGAAATACTACATAATGAAAGCAATTGTTAAGAGGGGGGGGGGGGGGGGGGGGGGGAGACCTGAAGGACTGACTGAGAAAGTAATATGGAAAAGGAAGTCTTTAGTGTTTTCCAAATATTGTTTCTGCTGGATTTTCTTGTAGCAGGTCTCCATATATCACTAAGTGATATCCTTGATAAAAAAATCGGCCTGAGAGAGCAAATCTTCAATTACTTGGCCATTCAGGAGATAGTGTCAATCACTAAAATAGATAGACAAATCCTAGTGAAATGTACAAAAGATACCATGAATGTCACATGAAATGGAATTTATTTTCCACATTGGCTTTAATGATTCATCAAACTCAAGAAACTTTCTGGAGGCTCCAGCCTGAATTCATCTACAGTTGTTTAATGACTGCAGTCAAATACTTTCTAATGGCCTTTCTTGTTTAATGATAATAGAATCTTGTGAAGCATAGAAATTCAGTTTATATCTTGATTATTGTTTTGTGTGTCCAAATTACTTAGCAATATAAAACCTACATCTAGTAGCTTACCCCTATTAGAACCCAGAAATCAGTTATATTCACAGAGTATCAGTCAATAGCTGTTTTTTGCGAGACGAGTCCATGGTGTTAAAAAGGCGAGATTCATGCACAGTCAAGTTACAGGCAATCACTCAAACCTAAAGGGTAACTAAATTTGTGACAAGTAGTAATGAAGCTAGTTTGGTTCTAAAGCATCATACTTTTCCTCATACATTGATAGCATTGCACTCAGTCATGCCAATTACTCGTAGCAAACTTCAGACAATTTTTTCCAAACAGCAGAACGAAAATGGGAAAAAACATAAGCTCATAGACAGTAGAAGATGATACTGTAAGAAGAGAGAGCAAATTCAAATTCAACAAACCTTAAACGAGGTTCAGAAGCACTACTATTACTGTCAAGTTCAAAGGGTTTTTCCGGCAAAGGAGGTAGAAATCCAATCCATGTGAGTAACTTCCTGAAGAGCCTTCCGCGGGGTCCAACAGGTGACAGAAATCCTTCATACCGACTTACTGCCCTCTGTGCTGCTAGCCAAATTGGAAGTTCAGTATCTGATAATTGGTCAATCCCTGGTGGATTATCGGGAGCTTGTTCATTACTAAAATACGATTGCTGAAAAAGTGACAGTTGCTCAAGCCAAGGTGTCATTTTCTTAATCCAATCTTGTATTTCATGGCTCTCAAAAGCATTTCTAATAGCCTGTCCCAAGCAACACTTAGTGAGCTGAATTATGACAACAAAATAACAAAGTAGAAACAAAATCATGGAAATGACTCTTGCAAAAAATGCAACTGCGTTTACACTTTGGCTGACTTCCTTCAAGGATTAACTGCCCAACAAGTTAGGAAGTCAAGATTTTTGGTTTTGATCCTCAAATTCAGAGGAAAAAAGAGACAGAGATGCAAATTTGACAAATTTTATCAATTAAGCATTGATTCACACATCATGCAGTTGGTTTTTAATATACTATGAGAGCAGTCAGGGAAAGGCAACAACCTCCTTTATCCATATGCCAACTTTCCCCACTGGTTTTGATACAAGGAAGAAAATACCCTGCAGAAGCCTGGACTGAACGTAATCCAACTTTTCAACAATTAGCAGACCTTTCTGCCTCTCAGTTGCGTAGCCCCTCCTGTAGGGAATATCACCTTAAAAGTAAGCAGATAGCAAATATTTTGTACACTGGAAGACTGACTGCTGCAGCACTCTAACTGAGATTAAAATACAGAAACCTGAAGATTATTGCATTGGATTCAGAAGCTTTCTTCCAGTCCACGTATATTGGCAAAGTAAGGAGGTAATCTGAGTTCAAGGCAGATGTCAGCATCAAATCCCCAGCTGATAGTTCTTGAAACTGAGCATTATTAAGAAGTTGCATGAAAGAACGCTGGAAGCGGGTGGCAACAGCAAGTCTACAAGCAATTTTTCAAAAGGGATTACACACAGACACCAAACAGGATAAAGGATGAAATAGTAACATAAATTTTAAAACCATATAGATCATGGGACTCTAATCCATAAATCTATGGAGACTGAAGAAAATCTTTTCAGAAAATCATGTTAATTCTGACTGCTTTAAAAAATGTTTTAATTAAGAATAGTCTGCAACAGACCTGCACTCTCCATTAGAACATCTCTTGTCATTTGTTACTGAAGAACTTAAGAAGTTTCTCAAGTCTAGACCGTAATCAAAATGCAATGGTCTTTCAACTTCAGTCTCCTCTTCTAATCTCCCCACGCTCCCGTTTCCATTGATCTTATTGCTAACTGAGCCAGAATTTTCCCTGTCAGCCGCATCTCTTCCATCTGAACTACCTGATTTCTCATCACTTGTCCCTTCATCATCAATGGAATGGGTAAGTGGATAATCTGTCCTCATTTCCTCTAAAATACTTTTGTGTTCTGCGTGTAGAATAGAGTCCAAACACCTGCAATTAATCCATCATAAGACTGAAGATTAGTTGAGATATAATAATAATAATAAAAAATAAAAATCAATTGAGGTAGAGTAATTCACTCACGAAGAAAGAAGAAGGAACTGATTAGCATCATCATCTTGAGAGTCGAATAACTTCAATAAAACAGCATCCAAAAGCTCTGCCTTGGAAACGGGTATGTATTTCTCCCTGCTCACTTGTATTTTAGAAATCCCTCTCTCTTCTTCTTGGTCGCTTGGAACAGGATCATTTTCAGCTTCCTGTGTTTGTAATCTGAAGATCTCTCTCGATTCTTCTAAAGGCTCCTGAATTGATAATTCCTGAAGTCTCGAAGAAGAGCGGCAGCAAGGATATACGGAGATAACAGTAGCTTTCTTAAACACCACATGGCGAGAGCGAGGTGGCGCCAGCGAACGTGGAGATGACAGAGCGGTGGTTCCACCAGTGAAATTAGGAAGAGATAACATGGATAGCCAACTTCCGCTATTGATTCTTTCAGTAGCTTTGATTTTTACATGACTCTGTTGAAATGGAGTAATAGTACTTAACTAAAAGGTACAAGAAGGAGCGAAATGGCGGTTGGTTGGTTGTGAGAGAAGGAAAATTTAACGGTTGGAAGTATGTGGCGCACACCCGTGTGCGCTTTCCTAACCAAACCTCTTTGCCCGTAATCCATTCCTGGCTGGATAAGGTGAGCCGGGCTCGCTGTCGTTTATTGAACACAACCAAATCTGTGTAAACGTTAATCCTCATGGATCTTACTTTCTAGGCCCACCACTATTATGGAAATGGAACCCTAATTATCAGAATCTGATCTTTTCTTCTTAGATTTGTTTTGCTTCTTTTTACGTAATAATAATACTAATCCATTTATCAAAATATCTTGGTAAATTTATTTAAAGATTGGGATAGCTCTCAAAAGTCTACAACACAATTATATCCTATGCTCGCTCTCTTCTCGACCATCTAAAATTAAAACATGTATAGTATTATAATAATATTGTTTTTTAAAAACTTTTTGTATTTAAAAATATATAAAAAACTAAAAAAAATCAATTTTTATTTTGAAACGCAAAAACAAACTGTGTACTTGATTTGGGAAACACTTCGCAAGGCAAGATAAGAGAGCACCTCTTGCCCGCTCAGTTGTACCGTGACACACAGCTGACTTGCAGTCAAAGAAATTAAAAGCCCTACTTTTAATGTTGTCAACCTATTTGAAGCATCTGTTTGCAGTTGATGAGAGCAGAAATCAGGTGAAATCATGAAAATCACATGAAGGATATCTGTTCTTCAGCTCTAATGGACCAATCCGTACATATATCAAACCACATCCATCCCGAGAAGTTATTCTGCTGCAATATAAACACTTCTCAAATTCAACTTCCAAACAGAATAACCAGAACACCAGTTATTATCCTGTTCTTTCTTTTGGATCAGGCAGTGTAAAGCTTGAAGCTGCACCTATTCAATTTCAAGTAGACAAAATTCAACCTACGGACAAGCCCTGTTGAGGATGCTGTGTCTAACAGAGATTGACCAAGTCATACAAACAAAGTTTGCACTAGTACTCTTGAAAAACCTTGCCCCAATTAGCATCCCTATCATTACAAGGGAGTGCTAAGAGACGAACTATACTTTGATCAGGACGATAAGATTTATTGACTTGCACAGCTTGAAAATAAACTCACAAGAAATGCTTTCACGCGACCACTTTCCAGTTCTAGCACAAACCTTGACATGATTGCCATAGAAACAACAGCCAAATGCAGCCTACATTGATTTCCAAAGAAGTTCATTATTCTCATAATGCACTATATGGATATAGAAAGAGATATCTTGAGGCAAAGAACCATACAATCAGAGTAAGACTTCACAGTCCGCATTAACCCAGATTTTTGGAGTTATCAAAATGTTCAGCTAAAAATATTGGTTCGGGGAGGCAAGGAAAACTGACTACAATCTGTCAAAGAGTCCTGATCAATGACATAGAACAGGATGAGCAAGCTAAAAATATTTCAAATATATATCACCTTCTCAGCCAGTTTAGACACAGCCAATCTGGAAATGTTATTAGTTGTTATCAGAGCTATAAACCAGATAGAAAGGAAATATTTATCTGGCAATGGAATCATCTGAAGATCTGCTAGTACATCACTGCTGTAACTTGAAAAGTCAATGTGAAAGTAATTACTATATATGCATGCCCATGCCGATGGTATGTTAGTAGCAGGCTCGTGAATATGTTTGCAATGGGATTACTGTGAAGAAAGGAACTTTGTTTTACCAATATACTTCGATTTACACATCCTGAAAAGCATACACTAGAGAGTAAATTTGTGAAAACCACAAAGAAAATTGGTTTAAATAGTACCCACTATAGCCCATGAAGTGTTGTTCAAGGTTCCCTCTTCAGGGCATATCTTTCAACCCCATTAATTTTATCTTCACAGTTTCACACCCTCCATAAAATCTTGATCTGATTCTTTTGTAATTACAGACTTCAGATTAGTATCTGCTGTTAGTGACTTGCCGAAGTTTAATGAGTTGGCCTTAGCTAGAACTTTCCTTCGCTTGTACGTCAAAGGCAGTAATTTTTTATCCTTAAATGCCACTGAGACACTGGATTTACTCGATAGCTTCTCTGATTTTCTGACACTGACATCATTCTCACCATTCTTTTGGTGTGAAGACGAATCCATTAACGTTTCTTGCTTATTATCATTGCCAATATCTGAAATTGCAGGAACCACTTCTGAAATTCTGGGATAGATTGTGAGATGCTCTTCTTTTAATGGTGCCACGAACTGCTCCCCTCCATGATATTGGATACGAAATGGGAATGATTCCACGGATTTCAGGAAAGAGCCATTAGATTCGCTGTCCATATTTTCCCCCAGATTTTCACCACCAAAGGTATATGGCCTTGCATCCACTGTATCCAAGGATGACCTGCATTCCTTATTCGGAAACCTTCCCATATCTACTCCAAATAATTTTTGTTTTACCACAACAGAATTATCATCTAAAGTTGGAAGCGATTCTTGTTTCACACTTCTTGTAGAGCTTACGGGGAGATTTTTGGTTACTCTAACAATTTCCTGCGGATCTATTAGAAACTGAGGTTGGTCCAGAGTTGAATGAACTCTGTCACCATCAGCCTTTTTCCTTAGAAATGGATATTCGTGCAGGCTACCTGCATTCTGAAAGCATACAGATGCTGGCAAAGGAGAAAACTTAAAATCCCGTATGCCATGAGTCCTGGCTGGAAAGTTTGATTGCACTCCTCTTGGCACAATGTCTGACTGTTCCAGGTGAAATGAAGGAACTTTAGGTACTATTTTCAGCACTCCCTTGGGCAATGATCGACAGTGTCCGGAAGAGTCAGCCACAACCATCTTTGAATTGTGATTACAGAAAGAATCGTTGCCTGATGCCTTCATCTTTAAAACCCCCTTTGGTCTGCAATATGGAGCTACAATTTTTGTCCTGTTAGTACACGGAAAGGGCGATCTGTCTTTTGCTGAACCCTCACTTTCCACTAGTTTCATCACCTTCATTTCCAGGTTGTCCTCATTTAATAGATGATCATCCTTAGGAGATTCATTAAGATCAAGCATATTGATGCTCTTTTGTTTTCTCCTGTTTTTCCACATAGAAATTTTTTCCTCAATTCCAGGACTCATTCCATACTGGTCCCATAACATTCTCATGTTTAAAAACGTTTGTATCATCATATCATGGTAAGCTCTCAGAGAATGATAATGCTGCTTCCTTTGTAGAAACTGCAAACCTTCTCTGAAGCAAGCCACCTTTGGTGGGTACAATCCAGCTTTCAATCTTTTCAAAAATTTATCTAACGGATTCCCAAAATATAGTTCAGTACCATCAAAAAGCTCCTTCATAGTCAGGCAAAATGTCTCGTGTTCCATATCTGGAAGGTAAGCTGACAGATTGAACCTTTCTTCCTCTGTTAAACACAAATTCCATGTGTCTAGAGATAATATTGCCCTCAAATCTGGAAGATCATAGAGTTCATATGGTATGCTACAACACTGACCTTCCACCATACCAAACTCACAGTTCAATTCAGCAAGTTCACAATCATCTGAATCATTCCCCGAGTCTGCTCCCAAAACTGGGTTTTCTCTCATCTGCTTGACTTCACCATTGAAGGAGCAGGAAACTTTATCAGAACTTGAACTCCACTGGCAAATCTTCTGTATGCCCATTGATACAGAAAGTGATGTGAGGACAATCCTTTAGTTACAGGAACATATCAAATCCCAAATGTGAAACTTAATCACCAGAAGTAAGGCCCCTGAAGAGAAGATGAACCGTAGTCATCAAAATCCACACAATTTAAATGAGAATATTATAAATTAAGAATTTCAAAATGCAAATAAAAAAATTGTGTTTTCTTCCATTGAACCTCCTGAAATAATATGCCCAGATGAATATGCAGAAACACGATCAAGCTGTTCCAGATGAAATGCCCAGAACTACTACTAATGCCCAAAATTACTATTAGCTATGGCAATATGACACATCTCATGTTACCTTCTACATTGCTTGCTGCTATAGTTGATATTTCAGTCCATGATTGCTTTACTAGAATCACATATCCTATGTATTCTTATATAAGAACAAATTGACAATACATGTACACAAGCAAATGCCATTGCACATTCCAATGTACAGTGCATCTCCACCATATTACCAGATTTCATTGGCATAAACCGGGTCCAACCCAGATCACAGGCAGCACAGATTTTGGAAACTCCAATCTTCAGAAACCGGCAAAAAAAAAGCTGATTGAAACCAAGGAACCAAACAGAAAATGCTTCTTCATCGTATATATAAATATATACATTAACTAGCGAAATAGGATGCAACAGAATAATTAGTGGATCAAACCCAACAATCAAATAGCAAACTTCCCAGCTAATTACCCAAAACCATCAACTGATCATTATCACTCGAATAAGGGAAGCGGCCAAAACCATCAACAGGGACCGAATAAATGAGGAAAAAGAAATAACAGTGGGGAGAGTAGAGTATCAAACCTTAAAAGGGCACACAGAGAAGTAACAAAGCACCTGAAATGGAGCTGGAAAATGGGTTTTTCTTTGTTTTTCTATAGCAGTTGGAATCGGTTAAAACGGAGACCCAGACTGGGAAAGAATCCCATCTTCGATTTTGGGGTTATGATATTTAGCTTGGCATCCCTGTCTCTCTCCTGCCTAACTTATTCTCTTTTTGGTTTTTTTCTTTTTTGGCTTCTTGGCCTTTCTACTGTAGTGTGTAATGTATATGTACAGAGTACATTGTGAACAACAGAATAGACCAAGACCATCAACATCACCATAATTATCTGAAACAGCGGTGTAACTCTCAAATCTTTAACTAACTTCCTTTCAAATAACCGTTGACAGCCTAAACTGCAGGCTGGTTGCCCCCATCACGTGATTTTTTTTTATTTAGTGGGTGTTTGGGGCCGCGGTTCAACCCGCGTTTGTGTTGAACCGCGGCTCCAGTCGCTCCTTTATCAAACGGGATCCCAGCTTTTAGCTGTGGCTCCCACTAAAAAAACACAATTCATGCCGCAACATCAAAAGCCACTGAGAGTTGCTTTAGCTGTCGCGGCGTACGTGAAATCCCTCTCTGCCTCTCGTCTCTCGCATCTCTCAAGATCTCTGCCTCTCATCTCCATCTCCATCTCCATCTGATCACCATCATCTCTCATCTCCATCTCCATCCCCATCTACCTCTCGTCTCCCTCATCTCGCGTCTCCCTCTCTGCCTCGCGTCTCCCTCATCTCCCTCGCCTGTCCTTCCCTCACCCTCACCTCCCTCGCCTCTCTGGTCCCTCTCCCTCAGCCCATAGATAACCCACATCCAGAGGGTTAACAAATGAGCCTACAGGTTTATATCAGATCGTATACACATATTTACCTGAAAATCCAACAGAAGAGGCACTTGGGTCTCCTCCACTTTGGCAGCAAGTGAGAGGCAAGACACAGCCGCAAGTTGGGTCATCCATGGCTTCTCTTTCTGAAGGTGGACACTGGATAGGAACCTATCAAGATAGTTCACTGCCAAAACTGCAGTTAGAGCGGTGAAAGAGTAGTGTGCATTGACCTTTAGAATCCACTCTACAGCCTCGCAGCGAGCCCTAGCCAGAGATGGGATGGTTTCTAAGTCTTTGCACAGCTGATTCTGCTCTTCCCTGGCAAACAAAGCGGAAAGTTCATCGTCTTCCCAGCTTAAGTCCTGTTCTAGCAATATTGGAAAAGTGTTTAGTTTAATACTATTGTTGCTACAGTAAGTACTAATTTCTGCAGATCGAAGGTGTGTATACTTAAATTTCCCTCAGTTTTTTTCTTTGTATGCACAATAGTTAGCATAACACTGCAGAGAAGCTAGGATTTTGATTGTATAACATTTCGGCCATTTTAGATTTTGTTTGTGAATGATGGGAAAAATTGAACAAATAGCTAGAAATTGATAATATTCTTACCTGTTTCGGCCATTCTTGACACAGTTGGTATGAATAATTTGAGTGTGGAGTACAGCTTTAGGAATAAATTGCATGTGATATTCTGTTGCAGAGAAGCTAGGATTTTGATTGTATAACATTTCGGCCATTTTAGATTTTGTTTGTGAATGATGGGAAAAATTGAACAAATAGCTAGAAATTGATAATATTCTTACCTGTTTCGGCCATTCTTGACACTGTTAATTGAGTGTGGAGTACAGCTTTAGGAATAAGATTACCAGTAGAGATTGTTTTGCATGCACTTTACTATGATCAGCTTAAACTAAGGAGTGGTGCAGATGACCAGCTTGATGCTGCTGCAACAAGGAGTCAATTGCAGTCTGATGTTTCACCTGTCAGAGAGAACGAGGCCTTGCGGTCTGAGCTTATGAAGATGAAGCTTTACATCTCAGACATGCAAAAGAATCAAGGGAGTTCAACTAAGGGTATTGCAGCCGCTGCTCCTACGGCTAATGGGTCTTGAAAACATACCTTCTTCTCATCCATGTCGAAAACATTAGGGAAGTTGAATCCTTTCAAGCATGGGTCTAAAGATACTTTTCATATTGATGATAACATCGGTGTGGATATTACCAAGCCCAGGAGGAGAAGGTTCTCCATATCTTAGGAGTTAAAACTCTCTGGTTTGTTGATTACCTTCCATTGAATGTGTGTGATAATTTGTGTACGCAGATTGAGGTGGATGATCCACTTGAATTATGTGGTGATGTTTTGTTTCCCTTTTATTTCTTACTTTATTTGGATTCTAAATTGTAATAGGGAGTGAATGTAATCTATATGTGATGTAAATTATTTCAGAAGGGATAAATTTGTCGAGATTTTTGAAAAATAAAATAAAATTTCAGTTAATTGAGGTTGTCATTGTGAATTAGAGGTTTGATTTGAGATAGCATAAATAGGTATTGATGTTGATCCGGTTCCTGCAAAAATGCATTGTGTAATTAGTTTATGACGCAGGGGGAGCACAACAAAAATAATAACAAGCATAGAAAATTGATTGAAATAGGGTTAAATAATAAACAAGAAAAAATCTTATTTTATTTGTAGAGCAATAATTTAATAAGTTTTGGTTTACAAGTTTTTATCTAAAAATCAGAACCCTAAAACAAAAATAAAAAAAAATAACTTAGAATTCTAAGAAAAAATAACAAAATTGGATCGAACAACAATTTTTGAACTTAAGATCTGAGTTTTTTGGAGCTTGTTCGGATACGACGAGTCCTAGCTTTTATAGAATTGAGTTCGTGATGGAATTGCAAGTAGTTTGATGAGAGAATAAAATCAAGTGTTTAATTTATTTCAATTATTTCAAACATTTTGTTATTTTAATTATTAATAAATATATGAAATTATTCCAACAAAATATTTATATATATATATATATGTATGTGTGTGTGTGTGTGTGTATACATGTGTATTTTTAATTAATTTCACAAGTTGACAGCAATATGAAAAGCAGGGTAACCAAACACACAAAACTGCTTTTCATTAAACTCAATCTCAACCACAGTTTTAACCAAACACAAATTTCAGTTACGAACCGCAGCTAAAAGCGCTTTTCATAAACCTGTTTTTTTTCAACCTCAACCACAACAGCAACAGCTGTGCCAAACAGGCTCTTATTAATATGAGTGATCATCTTGAACGTATCCAGATCCATCCATGATTTTAATTGTGACTGATAAGGAGTCAACTGAAGGGCCCACACGGTAATTAAAAACCTTGAACAGTTAAACTTCCATGTTAAGAGCATCTCCAGCGGGAGTAGCTATTTTGGAGAGACAAATCTTTAAAATGGATGTTTCAATAGTGTATATATGACTTTTTTATTAATGTGTGCTCCAATGGTAAAAGTCATTTTGGAGAGCCATTTTTTTATATTATTTTAAATATAATGTAATTATTTTGTATGTAGTTTAATTATGCAATTAATTATACAATTAATAAAAGTGTAATATAATTGCTTTTAAAAAACCCTCCAACAATATAATTATTAATTTTGTATATAATTTTTTACTCTCTTGTCATCAAGGTATTTTTAAATAAAACCAAAAACAAAAACAAATATTATTATAATTATTAATTATAAGGTATTATTATAATTAATAACTATTATTATATAATAATTATTACTATAATATAATAATACATAAAAACCCACCCCCACCCCGTTTGTCCCCTTCATTTTCATTTATAAAAAACCCTATCTTCTTCTCTTCCGGCCGCCACCCCCCCCACGCCGCCGTCCACTCCTCTCCTGCAGCCCCCCCACCCCACACACACCCGTCCACTCCCCACACAGCCGTTCACTCTCCTCTAGCCGCCCCCCACACCTATTTCTTCTATTTTCCTCCTCCTTCTCTTCTTCTTCATTGCCCCCCCTCCATTTTGCTCTGTTGTGTTGTTTTCTTGTTGAAGAAGAAATCAAAGCTTCTGCTCTGTTTTTCTTGTTGAAGTTTCAATCACATGGGTTCTTGTTCAACTTGAAATCAAAGCTTCTGTTAAGTTTCAATCACATGGGTTCTTCGGGTTGGCTGCAAAATATTCTGTGTTTTTTCAATTTTTGAATTCATTGGGTTGTTGTGTTGATGGGTGTTCAATTGTTGAATTCGGTGGGTTGATATGTTTCGTTGGGTTGCTATGTTGATGGGTGTTCTGTTGCTTTGTTGAGTTGTGTAGCTGTGTTTCGATTTATTGCTGATGGGTGTTTTAATTTGTACAATGGCAACAACGGTAACATTTACAACGGTCTTATTTTTTTTTGCCTCCGCAGAATACCTATGTAGGAATGGCTCCCGAATGGCTCCCGAAGATAAAGAAGCCATTTTGGCTCTTCATTTTGCTCTTCCTGCTGAAGACGGAAATTTACCAAAAAAAGCCAAATGTACCAAAAAAAGCCAAATATTTGAAATTTTGCCTTTAGCTCTCGGGATAGCTCCTCCGCTGGAGATGCCCTTAGCTCGGATGGTTTTCATTAAAAAAAAATACTATTTATTGCTTGCTGCTGTCGACAAAAACACCTTTGAATGTCCAAGATTCTTTAGCTATTTGAATGTGATATGATGGATTTATTTATTTTAATTTCAATAACAATATTTTTATGTGTTTATTTGTTCTACTGTTACAATTTATATTTCGCTCGGATGGTTTTCATAAAAAAAAAATACTATTTATTGCTTGCTGCTGCTGTCGACAAAAACACCTTTGAATGTCCAAGATTCTTTAGCTATTTGAATGTGATATGATGGATTTATTTATTTTAATTTCAATAACAATATTTTCATGTGTTTATTTGTTCTACTGTTACAATTTATAAAAGAAATTGGGGGTGTTAATTAACATAAAACTTTTTTTCCTTTTATCATTTTAGTTAAATATCTTGATTAGATCACATCACAACATAAAATTATCTTTTCTATAAAATTTATTTTCCATCATCATTCATAGGGGTGAGTATTTTCGGTTTGGTTCGGTTCGGTTTTCATCAAAAAAAGTAACCAAACAGATTTTTTTTTAAGGAAAAAAACCGAAACCGAACCGGACCCATTAAAAACCGACCACTTTCGGTTCGGTTCGGTTTGGTTTTTTATGAGTAAAAATTGAAAAACCAAAATTGATTTTTGGGCCATCTGATGGGCTTTTTGTTGGGCTTTCTAATAAATTATCTGATGGGCTTGCAGAAAATCTGATTTTCTTATAAGAACAAAAAGTTTTTAAATTTTTGTTGCAATTAATCCAAATATTAGTGTATTAAATTGTTAATATAGTGTTTATTAAGTTTTTTTTCCCTTTCTAATACTTTTATTTTGTTTAATTTAGCATGAGGCAAAATAATTAAAACTACATAAATAAACAAATTTAAATCTAAATTACAAGAAATGCCTTCAAAGGGCTAATAAACAAATAGCAACATTAACATAAAAAACTTCAAGAAATACACCCGGTCTTGAACTAATTATCATTTGTTGCTAGATTTAACTGTCCATCAAATTCTACAAAAATAAATAATAGAAATGTTAGATTGAAAATAAATTGATTAATAATTAATAAAATAAAAAGTTAGAAGAATTATCATGAAAAAGCTAACCACATAACTAATCTAATGCTGCCAAAAAACATCTGTATTTGAGCTTGGTTTGCTCTCCCTTCTAGCTCCTCTAATTCGATTTATTTTCCATTGATAAGTTTCTCAGCAGCTTTCATGGTAGTCAAACTCGCGAGTCAACTCGCAAACTCGTACGAGTTTGCGAGTTGGCTCAGCAAACCTGGTTGAACCGGAAAAAAAATCGAAATCAGTCAAACTCGGTCAAAATCGAGTTGACTCGTGAAATCGGACCGGATCGGTCCGATTTCACGATCCTAGGTGTTCACTCTTCACTCTTCGGTCTTCACTCTTTCTTTTTCATAGTCATTTGCCCTAAACCCGTTCTCTTCCCCAAATCGTTTCTTCTCTTCTCAGTTCACACCCGATCTCCTCCCCAAATCGTCTAGGCTTCTTTTCTCTGGGAGTCCTTGGCTTCTTTCCCCTTGGCTTCTTTCCCTTAACAGGATTCTCCTCCACCTTAGGCTCCTCCGTGGCAGCTAGTTGCTCCCTGACCGGAGCCTCAGTTTCAGCTTCTTCGGTGGCTGTCATGGCGATTAGGCATAGTAGAAAACAGACAAAAAAACGATTGAAGAGAGGTAAATATTGCTGATATGATCTTGCCTTGTAATCTTTGGAAGACGTTTAGAGCAAAGAAACAAGAAAAAGAGTGGGTTTTGATTGGTCCATTTGGATGCTAGGAGATTGGTGACGTGTACAAGGAGAGATCTAGAATGTACAAATGGAGAGTAATCTAATGGCTGTTTATATTCCTTTTCATTAGATAGTAAAATAATAGGAAGATGTGGATTATTGTGGATGGGAATAAGGAGGGCACTTGGATTTTGGTTTTGTTTACAAGAATGATGATTAAAAAGCTGTGTTTATCGCATTGTGTGTGTAATTATTAATATTTTAAAAAAAATATATATTTAAATATTACTAAAATGTTTTATATAGAAAATAAAATTTAAATTGTTTAGAGAATGATTTGGTGTAATTGATTAATTTATTCAGTTTAAAAACAATTTAAAACAACAAAAAAACATAATTTGACTAAAGAATACTAGAAGACAACATCTTTATAAAAAAATATTGAAACGACAAATTGACCTGATATAACTAAAATTCATGACCAAGTTCATATGAAATTTTATGGACATAATTGTTTTGTAATTTATTTTGAAGTTATTTTAAATCATGAATGAACTTTAACTAATGAAGTTTTATGTCCATAGTTATAATGTATTGTATTCAGAAATATTTTACTTATGATTTTACGATTTTTCTTCTCACACGATTTTAGCTGTGATTTTACGATTTTTGTACGGACAAATTCGGGTACGATCTTACGATTTTACGATCCGATTTTTCGGAGCCTTTTCGTGTCAAAATCTCGATTTTGACTACCTTGGCAGCTTTCATCTACAATAGACTAACATTAGATGAGCACAACATACATGGTTGATGCCCTTTCAGTTAACAATGAAATACATAGGCTGAGACTGCAACATTTATATGAAATCCTCACCTCATCTAGAGAAGCATTGAAACAAGCTGCCAGGATGTATGTGGTGCTATCAGAGAAACCACATCTTTTCAAGGATTCTGTAATCTAGGGATAAAAAAAAAAGCAAAAGGTTAAGCTTTAAAACAAGAGAAACTTGAGCAGTCAACAAGCAGTAAAAGGGGTTTGATTACATGCTTAGATCTTGAGTAATTATAAACTAGCTCAGAATGAAGAGTACGCGTGGTCAATGAATCCCGGGACTTGGCTATAAGAGTCTTATATGCTGCTGCCAGAAGAGGGAAAACATCTGGTATCTGTCACAGAAATCAATTGAGGCAAAATTACAATAAACCAAACCAAAGTGCACCGGGAACAAGAGACTCAAATGGTGTTTTTGCAGAGGGAGGTGAGAGGGAGGGAGGGAGATTTAAGGTCCAGTTTTGCAGTGGTAAGGGAGAGGCGAGAGAGGGGGAAATTGTTTTAGTCTTGCAAAGGGAGGGGAGAGGCGAGAGAGAGAGAGGTAGAGGAGGCGAGCGAGAGGCGAGAGGCGGACGATTAAAATTTTAGGGTTTTCATAAGTTTCTATTTATACTAAAATTTTCAACCGAACCGAACCGGTTCAGTTCGTCCATATCTATATTAGATATAATATAGGTGAAATACAAGTTATTAGATATAGGTGAAATACAAGTTATTAGATATAGTTTTTTTGCGATAATATATTTTAGTAACTATAGTTTTATTATGAAGAGCATTACAATGATATTTTTTTAATTTTTTTTTAATATTTTTGATATTATTACATCAAAATAATTTAAAAATATTAAAATTTATTAATTTAAAATAAAAAATGGACTGGTAACTAAAAAAATAGGAAACAAAGAAATAGATAAAATGTCTTGGCTTTGAGAACCATGCCACGAATAATAGCCATGCCACAAGTTATCATTCCCACGAAGGGAGGTGATCTTGTCGAACACTGAGTTTATGGTTTTTGGAGATAAAACAGACCATGTCACGAATACTGGTTCATTGGTTTTATATCATATGACAAGGCACTGAAGCAATTACAGCAGTCTCCTCAGTTCGTGATCCTTTGGCACTTAGCAGATATGACAGAAGATTAGTTCTTTTAAATAACTGCAATAATATAGGCTTGGTTATGGACGTTAAACTGGAATGTTTCAGTCCGTCTTGCGTGTTGAAAACTTGCTTAGAAACCCACGAGTCACCTGATGATTGATGGCTTCGAATGTAAAGTGTCTTTTTGATATTTCCAGTTTCTTTGTCCAGAAGTTTCGTCGTTCCTTCCTTCCAGTTTCTTTATCCAGAAGCTTTGTCGTTTCAATAATCCAAAGAGGGATTCAACTGATATTTTCCCTTCCATTCCCAAGATATTTTTACCTGGCAAGAAAGGCCTGGAACCAGTTAAACGAGCACCTCGATTTCGGCTCCCATGAGAAAGAATACAAATCTGTATCTGAGATTTTTGCAGTGCGTATCACGCCACAAGCCCTGCAAATGTAAGTACAGATTGTGAGAAAGAAAAAATCTGCATGAAATATAGATATGGACGAGCCATAAACCCACGCTCCGCTGCGGGTTTATTTTTTTTTTTATCCAGTTTTAATATATATAATTGTTTTTATATCATTTTTTTTTTGGTTTAGTTTTGATCTTTGATTTTTTTTTTTCTAAGATAGTTTTTAATTTTTTATTTATATCTATGCATCTTTGCTCTTAGTTTGGATTTTTAATTTTATTTGTATTAAATGCAACTTCCGTTAAAAAACATAGTAAGTTTAACTTTAATGATGTAAAATTAATGTGAAACTCTCTCTTATACATATATAATTAAGCATGAAATATTTGAAACACCCCCGCAAATAACTCTTCTGTTTTATCTTATTTGAGACTACAAAAATTATTTTATTGTGCACTAAAAATATGAAATCACCGGGACACCCCACTGACAATAGTTTTTGTCTTATTTGAGGGTGTTATAGTTATTGTACTATGCACACAAATGAAAAATAAATAAAAATACCTTTGATGTCGTGACATTATTTTAAACGCATTTTACATAATAAAATGATATAAGAAACTAATATACATTTTTAGACGTTCTACGACGCTACACGCATTGTACGAAATGTGCGTGAGTTCAGAAATTAATGGTGTGCCCGAAGACACGCCCACAGTACCCCGGCACAAAATATAATTAAAATTTGATAAATTATCAATACACCCCTATAGTCAATTATTTGATTTTATCTTATAGAGGGTATATATGTACTTATACAACTCGTGATGCGCATCAACTGACCCGGATAACCCGATTATCAATAAAGAGGGTTCAGGAATTAGATGTGATGCGCACAAGCTGGCTTGGACACCTCGGTTATTAAAAAAACAAAATCCAAAAATATCATTCATATCTTCTGAAAAATTCAAAAAATATCCCAAGTCCCAGGGCTAAAAATTTTCAATTCTAGAGATAAAATAATAATTTTATTGTAACAATAAATACGGAATCGAGTATATGTGAACAATAGAGAAGTTTACACTAAATGTGGCACGGGTTTTATTTTTTAGGTAATGGTCACCCTGTACGAAGCAAGGCTTTTGGAGTTCCTGGACCACAGAATTCGATAGATAAACATTTTTTATTTATTTTTGTTTTAGAAATTGGATTAGATCAGGATTTGTTGCGTGGAGGGAGAGCTTGCACGTTAGCATAGGTATACATTTTCCAAGGAAACAAACGTGGCATTTAATATTGGGACTTTCTCCTCCGTAACTTTCATATATATTGATTTTATGAGCTCCTTGGTTCACAGATAGTAGCAATACTCAATCCAGTGAAAAATAAACAAATTACAGATTAAAAAAAAAACAACTAAAAAAGCTCGTTTTTTTCGTTGTGCACACACTCATTTTTGCTCTTTACATGATTTTTTATTATCAATTTGGTCATTGGTGAGCGGTAACTCAATCTTCTCTCTTTCGCACTTTTTTTTAAGAAAAAGTAAAACTTACTAAAACCTCTCAGGCTTTTTCGTTTATTTATTATGGTTCTTTGTTATAATAAGTGCATTGAGGGGTAATTTAATATTTTTATATTTTTATAAATATAAATATAAATATCATTTTAAAAAATAACTGCATACATCGGTTGGTTCTTGCATCCTTCAGACAGTACATGTGGCGTCACCTGTTGGCCAAACATTACCAAAAACACTAAAACAGATCGGTAGTTCACTGTAGGTTCACTGTAGCTGTAGACTCATGTGCATTATTCACTCGCAATTTGATCCGGTGTATCGCACGAGTTCATCCGTCTATTTTTTTGTTTATTCAGTTTATGAACAGTGGATTAGCCATTTTACCCCCCGAAAACGACAAAAAACGCCTCCAGAATCAGGGGCTCCGTTGTCATCACGAACATCAGCCCGGACCGGACCGGTCCGACCCGCTGGTCTTCTGCTTATTTTATTATTATTTGAAATTGGCTAAATAAGGTTTTAGCCTCTAATAAGACAAAAAACGTTACTTGGGGCATAAGGGCAGGAAGGTAATTGACCTCACTTTCTTATTATTTCTTTCGCTGGATGTCATAGCGTGATGGGCATGCGCCAAGCGTTTTTTCGCCCCACGTCCTGTTTAGGTGGCGTGTGCGGCATCATACGGTGGGCGGAGAAGTGATTCCGGAGTCTCTCTCGAAGCGCCTCCAAGTAGGCTTCCTCCCGCGGTGGCGCGTTTATCATAAAAATATCCATAGACGCGGCGGAGGCCGGTTAAAGGCGCTGGCCATGTTTCTCTCTCTCCTGCACGTAAAAGTGCAGGGGAGTCCCCCATTTGTTGCTACTTTTCACTTAGGTCCCTTGACTTTCTATTTTAACAACTCAATTTTTTTTCTTTTGACAAATTTACCTAGATTATCTACAATTAAAAAATATGTGAGTCACTTCCCGTTTCGATTATACTGTTCCTTTTAGACGACAAATAAGTCATTATAGCACGCAAAAAAATTAAGTTTATTTCTTAAAAAATTTACAATATTTTTATTTATAATATGTCAGATCTAATATTACTGGGGGGAAAGGCAACTCAATTTTTTTTTTTTTACAAATTTACCTAAGTTATCTGCAATTAAAAAATAAAAGAACCACTTCCCATTTCGATTACATTATACCTTTTAAGCGGGCAAAAAATTTATTTGTGACATATTTGATTTATTATAATGTTACTAATTAAATATTTAAACAACTAATTATAACATGTAAAAAATCAATTAGTTTTCTACATAAAAAAAACCATAGTGCAATGCACGGACAGCCATACTAATTACACCACGCAAAAAAATCATTTCTAATATATTTTATCAATTGCAATTTTAGTAATTAAACATTGAAATAACTAATTATAGCACGCAAAAAATATAAGTTTATTTCTGGAAAAAAAATATTTATAATATGTCGGATCTAATATTACTGGGGAAAAAATGCAACTCATAAAAAAAAATTCATTTCGATTATACAGATTTTATCAATTATAATTTTACTAATTAATTATTAAAATAGCAAAATACAATGCATATAAAAACAATCAATTTTCTACATAGATAAAAAAAAAAACATAATAAGTTTAGCTTTGGTGGTGTAAAATGAGAGTGAAACTCTCTCTTATGCATGTATTCAAAGATTATTTTGTATTTATATATTATAAAAAAAAATTATGTAATATCCTTAATAGCCCCGAATTTAACTGTTATTTTTTATCTTGTTAGATAGTATTATGGTTATTTTATTGTACCCAATAACATTAAAAATCTAAAATCACTGAGGGGTAAAATAATAATTTTACCATTACAATCCACAATAATCTGTGTCTAAATGCACAATGAATTTTATTGTGCAAAAATCTGATCTCCTTTAGCTTTTTAGTTAATATATATATATATATATATATATATATATATATATATATATATTATCTTAATAAAGAACAATTTAAAAAACAATATAAATAACACTTTTACACATGACTTATGCAAAATGCAATTGAAAAATTTATAATACATGCATATTTTTTTAAACATAATAGTTGCTATGTATAAATGTATAAGTGGAAAAGTATTGTAGCAATCCATAGTATTTTGTGAGAAGAGCTATAGTGCTATGTAAAAATAACGTTTTTGGACATGACTCATGTAGAATGCAGAATGCAATTGACAAATTTCTAATATGTGCATATTTTTTAAAATATAATAGCCGCTGTGTATAAATGTATAAGTGAGAAGGGACTTGTTCCTTTTCTCTGCACCCGAGTTTAATCCTTTTTGTATATGTCTGTCCGCAGTGTCTTACCTGCTCACTAGGATTGTAGGATATTTAGTGGATTCGGGGATTAGTCGTGGTGCGCGTAAGCTGGTCTGGACACCCCGATTATAAAAAAAAGTTAAGTGGGGAAAAAAGTGGATCCGAGGATTAGTCATGATGTGCGTAAGTTGGTCTGGACACCCCGATTATAAAAAAAAAATATAAGCAGGAAAACACTGTATCAATCTACAGTGTTCTGTGAGGAGAGCTACAATGCTTTCCCCGCATCATATATATATATATATATATATATATATATATATATATATATATATATATATATATATATATATATATATATATATATATATATTTTGAACTCACAAGGTATTATTATCATGTAAAACATTGGAAATACAAAAAGATCATTTTCATAAACTCTAAAATAAAAATAAAAGGAGTATTATTACATGTAAAATTAAAAAAATCTAACATATACATAACATATACACTCGTGTCATTGATTTATCCATGGATTAGTCTCAAATATGGAATTAAATTAGTGTTATTTAGTGTGTTGATGTTAAAATTAAAAATAAATATTATGTTAAAATAAAAAATACTTTTAAAAAACATTCTACAATACAATGGTTCGAATTGTTTTTAAAAATAATTAATTTCATATAGAAAATGATGTTAAAATTTATAAGGAGAAAATAAAATATTTATTTCTCCCACTGCTCTTTAAGAATATTTTTTTTCGATTGAAGTATACATAAAAAAAAATATTTATACACTAGTAAAAAAAAACATACCTCTAAATGAACCTTTCTTCGGTTATATACTTTCACATGAAGAATTGAGTGTGAATGTATTATGTTGGGGAGGGGGGGTAATGCTTTTAGTTGAGATAAATCGGTGTAGTTACAGGGGATTGAACCCTGCTCCTGTCATGTACAAAGCAAGTGTTATACCAATTGAGCTACATCCCTACTGCATGCAGTTTCCTTAAACCCAATAACCAAATAGTAACGTTATTATTACAATCCACAATAATCTAAGTTTAGAGCTACAATAATTTCGCTACAGTAATCTATAATAAAAGTAAAAGAACGACCTCTTTTAGCTTTTAGTGTAATGTAATGTTGGGAATAGATTAGCAATTTGGTCTTAGCGACCTTTTTTATTTAAATCGGGTTTAATTTTTTATTTATTTTACTTGAAATTATCTATAGAATTTGATTTTGTTTTCAATGTCATTTTTTTTATCTATCAAATCTTTCTCATTATTTTAAATGCATTATTTATAATAAAATGAATATATTAAAAAAGTAAATAATTGAAAGTCTTGTAGATTGATCATTTCACTCTAATGTGTAACATTATTAAGAAAATCAAGAAACATTAACATTTGTTGACATGTTATAAAATTTGATTTTATTTGCGCGAAATTCAGGGCAAATGACTAATATTTTTTTTTATTTCTAATTAATTTAACCAAATGTTTTCACTTTTTTTTTATGTGTAACTTCGTATATTTTTTATTAATGTAATATTAGATCTGAAATATCATACATAAAAAAGTTGCAGAAGTCATTTTTACACAAAAACAACATTGATTAATAAAGTATGTTGATTATTATTCTTATTGTTATTATCATGATTTTTAAATTGTTACAATTATTATAACTGTTATTGTAACAATTATTGTAAATAATTAATATTCTAATCATTATTGACAATATTATTGTTGTCACTACCATTATCGTTATAAAAAGAATTTGTTTTTTATTTATTTTCAAAGATTTATTTTCATATTATTATATTTGAAGTATTTCAGAATACTAAGATTAAATTAATTTGAGATTTGTTTTTTAAAAAAATTACTTCAGTTTATATATATATATATATATATTAAGGTGTTAATATTTAAAAAAATATAAATATATGTAATTATTTTTAAGAGAAAAATCCTTAAAAATAATCATTATCATTATTTTAAAAGCATTTTCCATAATAAAATGAATATATAAAAACCTAATATGCTAATATTATTATTATTGTAAATAATTTTTTTATAGTAAGAACCAAAAGTTTTGTAGACTAGTTATTTTGCTCAGATTTATAGCATTATAAAAAAAAATGTAAGACCATTAATATTTTTTTGCATGTTAAAAAATTTGCTTATGGCTACGATGAAGTGTGATTTTGTATATTTTTTTTATTGTAGATAATTTGCTCTAATTTTTCTACTTGTTTGTCTATGTGTGATTTCGTATATTTGTTTTACTTATGTGATATTAAATATGAAATATCATACATAAAAAAAGCCGCAAAGGTCAACTTTAAGAAAAATAACATCAACTGATGAATTATTGCGATTATAATTGTCATTGTTATTATCATGATTATGAAATTGTCATAATTATTATAGTTGTCATTATAAATAATTCATATTCTAATTATTATTGTTCATACTATCAATGACACCATAATTATTGTTAGAAAAATAAATTAAATTGTTTTTTATTTTATTTTATAAGATTTATTCCTCATATTATTATATTAAAAGTATTTCAAAATACTGATATTAATTTGTTTTTCAAAAAAAAAAACATGTCATTTTTTTATATATATTTTATGGTGCTAATATTAAATAAATATCAAAATATATAATTAGTCTCACATATGTATAAAAGAAAAAAACTTACAAATAATCATTATCATTATTTTGAATGCCTTGTCTATAATAATTAAAAATTTCAACACCTTACAATATTAACAAAAAAAGAAATTAAAAAACAAAATAAATGACAAAACAAAAATAAATATTATTACTTGAAGAATAAATAAAAAACAAAGAAAAAATAATATATATCAATTTTCAAATGATCACCAACACATATTAAAATTTAAACATAAAAATAATGGAAATAATAAAAATTAGAAACAAAAACTAAGAGCATATACATATAAGCATACACAAAAATAAGAACTATTTATGAAATATATATAAAAAAAACTAAAGGAATTAAAATAAAATCAAAGATTAAGGGATGAAATGAAAAATACATATATAAGAAATTTCATTTAAAAGAAAAAATTGAAACAAATCTCAACATTGATGCTGAAAAAATTAAAGAATTTAACACAAAATCAAAAATTAAAAGATCGAGGACTGAAATAAAACTAAAATATATAATTCATTTGAATTAAAGGATAAAATTGAAACAAACAAACTTTAGTACCGAAAATATTAAGGATTTTACACCAATCAAGAAATTAAAAGATCGAGGACCGAAATGACACAACAATATATAATCAATTTTAATTGAAAGATAAAATTGAAACAAATCAAAATTATATAATAAAAATAAGGACCATACAAAATAATCATAAGATCATGGACTACAATGAAAACCCAATAAATAACGGGGTCTGACATGTACTTTTGCACGCAAACAGAGGGGGGATAACAACTTCAACCGACCACCAACACGTCTCCGGCCACCTTGGAATCCCACGCACCGCACCAAGGCTAAAGCAAATGTGTGATGAGGGGTAAAATAATAATTTTATCATCTCAATCTACAATAATTTTGAGTGTAAATGAACATATTTTTACTATAGCTTTTAGTATAAGCTTTTAGTATAATACTAGTTTGAACACTTTTTACAACTGTTGAGATTAAAATATAATATTTCTACATGTAAAGTTTGATATAATGAAATAGATCAAAATACCCTATCACAACAACAATAACATCGAAGTGTTAACTTCTAAAATTATCATCACTATTACAATCAAAACAATAAAAATTATTAAAATACCTTGAAAAAAAACACACACAAAAAAAGCAAGTAAGAACAAATTGACCGCACTACATTGCAGGCTGAGTAAACAATTTTTATGATTGTTGGGGTAAAAAAATATTAATCGATTTGTTGGTCCAAAATTAAAAAATAATATCTATATATGTGAAATTTAATATAATAAAATAGATTGCCACATACTATTATAAAAATATCAATATCGAAGTGTTAACATCGAAAATTATCATTGTTATTACTGCCAAAACAGTTAAAATTATCAAATTATTCCGAGAGAAAAAACACTCAAAAACATTAATAAAAGAGTAAGCAAGAAAAATAATTAAATTTATTATTATCATTATCATTATCATTTTAATTATTATTATTGTGTTAATAATGAATAAAAAACAGAAATAAATGAAAGACTAAAAAAATCCTAATAACTTTAACAAAAGATCAAACAAAAAAATAAAATCAAAATTATCAAGCAAAACAAATTCATCTAACTTGAAAATAAAATAAAAAAACTAAAAGAAAGAGCAACTAAAAAAATATAATAGATGATACAACAAAAATAAAAATTATTAGCTGAAAAAGATCATTTAATTTGAAAATTAAAAAAAAATACATGCTCTACGTTGCGGGCTGAGCAAACAATTTTTATAGGATTTGCTAGATCAAAATTAAAATATAATATTTATATGCAAAATTTGGAACAGATGACGTCCCCATATTGAAAAGGATAGAGTGGCAAGCGGTGGGCACCGAGAGCAAACCCAATAAGACCACGGGCTTTGCCATCACTGTTGACGTAAGCGGCACAAAAGGCCGAGAAAGATTCCTCACTTCCCCAGTTTGATTGGCTTTCCTCACCCCCACTCCCATTCTTTCGTGTACTCTTCACCTTTCCTCCCATATTAAGTTCCATCCACATGCCCTCATAAAGTGATCACATCTTTTTTCATTTGTCACCCACCTAACTCCTACTTCGTGGGTATTTCCATTTTCTTCTCTTCTTCAGCAAGCAGGCAATGGCGGGTCCTCAGTGTCATGGCACTCTCTTCTTACTCGTCGCTGCTCTCTTTACCTTCCACTCCCAGGTACTTGCCTGCCAGTCGCAAGCCCTTTTCCTTCGTGTTAAAATCCGATCTTCTACGTTTCAGCTTCTTATGTTCCACTAGAGATACATCTGTGCCTGTTCGGTTTTTTATTCCCAAATTTGGCGGTTGATTTAACTACTTTTTGAAACATGGTAGGTTTGAATAGATAATAATCATGTGGACGTTATTGTTTTTGGAATATATGGAAAAGGAGAAGGAAATCTGCTGTAGCAGAGATGGATGAAGCAGTGAGAAACACGGAATTTTGATATTTAGTTGATTGCACAGCCATCGGGTCTTTCCTCGGACAAACCTAGACCTCAGTCTGAGGATTGATTGCTTTCAACTCCATCATCTTTTACTTCTTGACCCTTTTTATTAATATTTCTGCAAGTGTTTCATTGCATCCCGCCGATTAATTTAATAAAGAAGTTAGATCTGCTATTAATTTTTGGTTTCTAGTTCGAGTTGTTTTGTGGGGCTTCACTAGTCAAGCATATGCAAAAGTGAAAGCATGTAATAAAAGCATCTTTAAAGGAGGAATCGATACAAAAATATGATCTTGTGAATACAAATGAGTAGGAGGTTGGTATGTTTGTTAGTCGGACAGTATTATCTTGAGCTAATTTCCTTTCTCTGTGTTTTGATTCTTGAAGGTTGCTATTCTAAGTTTGAATTTATCGAATGTGATCTGGTCAACAGGTTTTTGCGGTGGAGTCAGTTTCCAAGCTCAAACTCAATTCTAGGATCCTTCAGGTGCTTTGTTTAGCAGGGTTTTTTTTTCTTTTGTAATTTGAATTATTTTGTTGCATTGCAAATTATTTATATTTCTTGTGCTTTCACTGCGATTTGTGCAGCATTCAATAGTTCAACAAGTCAATGAAAATCCCAAAGCTGGATGGAAAGCTACCATGAACCCTCAATTTTCCAATTACTCGGTGAGTGTTCATCTGGAAAGCCCTTGATCATCGGGGAAATTATTCAGTATTTTTGGAGTTGTACTTTCCTGCTCTCACATATAGATGTGTCCCGTGAATAATTTTCATGATGGTCCCATGTTTATGTTGGAGGGAGTACAACTCCCGGTATACTCAATAATTTCCCTTGTTGGTTCATGGGAGAGTGAGAGACAGATTGTTTTATGTCCTCTTTTATATTGTTTCATTAATTTATATTTAGGCTGACTCTAATAAATTTATTCCTGATAGTTAACATTTCCAGTTTCTTTGCTGCGTAGGTTGGGGAGTTCAAGTACCTGCTTGGAGTCAAACCAACACCCAAAAAGGAACAAAGTGGTGTTCCTCTTGTAAGGCATCCAAAATCCATGAAATTACCAAAAGAATTTGATGCAAGAACCACTTGGCCACAGTGTAGCACCATTGGAAGAATACTTGGTCAGTTGCTACCTGTTTGCATTGCATGGCTCTCTATTTTTGTCTAATTAATTTTCAAGGTGCTGATGCTTTGCTGCTTTATATGGAAAATGGTGGATCAACTTCAAAATGATAGATCAGGTAAAAAAAAATGTTTTTCTTCTCTTGGATTATGTCTAAATAAACCTTACCAGTTCTCAAAACATTTCAAATTTGATAATCCAGGGTCACTGTGGATCATGTTGGGCATTTGGTGCTGTTGAATCACTATCAGATCGTTTTTGCATTCATTATGGCATGGTAACTGCATCTTGTGATTCAAATTAGTTATTTATATTTGAACAAAAAACGTTGACTAATTATGTTGTTCCAATATAATCACACAGTCCTTTTATTGCAGAACCTCTCTCTATCTGTCAATGACCTCTTAGCTTGCTGTGGCTGGATGTGCGGTGATGGCTGTGATGGGGGTTATCCAATTGATGCATGGAGATACTTTGTCCAATCTGGTGTCGTCACTGAGGAGGTACTAGTTTCTGGCTTTGCATATTACCTTGACCCGTGATAGTTTTCCTCTTGGTTTAGATTGCTTAATGAGATACCGAGAAGGCATCCCACTTTGATCATGCCCATTCTGTTCCACAATCATGATGTTCTTTATCAAAAATTCCATTTCATCTGGCAGTGTGATCCATACTTTGATGATACTGGCTGTTCTCACCCTGGATGCGAGCCAGGATACCCTACTCCAAAATGTGAAAGAAAATGTGCTGATAAAAACAAACTTTGGGCAGAGTCAAAGCACTTCAGTGTTAATGCATATAGAATTGATTCTGATCCCCACAACATCATGGAAGAAGTTTCCAGGAACGGACCAGTAGAGGTGTCCTTCACTGTTTACGAGGTAAAAACTCAGTTCATTCTTGTTTGCCAACACTTGATGCACTTAATTCGCTTGCTTATTGAGGTTCTGAGTTTTAGACAACCAGGGATAGCATCAGTGGGAGTTTGCTAGCATTTGATTTCATATGAATCTCTTTTTTAGTTGTACATGCGCTTTCATTCATGTGTGACAAACCCTATTATTAATTTATCATGCTCCAATTGCATGAAGATAAATGTTCCTGGCATATACCACATTTACTTATTTAATTGAAATAATTCGTTTACCATTCTACAGGATTTTGCTCATTATAAATCAGGAGTTTACAAGCACATAACAGGTGATGTCATGGGAGGCCATGCTGTTAAGCTCATCGGGTGGGGGACTTCTGATGATGGGGAGGATTATTGGGTGTGTGTCAATAATACCATTTCTTTTTTCAGATTCTGTGACCATTGTCTCTCATGTGATATTAGTATATATTAATGTACACACTTTTTGTCGCAGCTTCTTGCTAATCAGTGGAATAGAGGCTGGGGTGATGTAGGTTCTTTTGATCAGAATTTTTCTTGAAGTTTAATTACTGTCATAAGAAGTCTTCTCAAACGCTAACTTGCAATTTCATTTTGTATGACAAGGATGGTTACTTTAAAATCAAAAGAGGAGCAAATGAGTGTGGTATTGAAGAGGATGTTGTTGCTGGTTTGCCTTCAACCAGGAACCTCGTCAGAGAAGTTGCCGAGGTCGATGCACATGAGCATGCTTCGGCGTTATAATAGATGTAATTTATGAACGAATCATGTGCTTTAGCGATAAATTATGCGAAAGAGGGTTATTGTATGCACTGCATAAGGGATGCTTTCTTCATCAGTACTCAATTTGATTGAAATAATATGTGAAAGATGTTATATTTTGATCATTCTTCTATTTTTTGTTCTAACTGTACCCCTGTATTCCTGCATGTCTACACTCATATTTTGGCTCTTGCTGAGAAAGGACCAGATGGTGACAGGAATTGGGAGTTGGAGAATGACATTATGACAAAAAACAATAGGGAAAATTAATTTGAGATTACTATAGTTTGATTATTATTTATTTTTTTGTTTCTTTCAATGTCTTGAAATATTACATCTATGTTTAGACTACTCAAAATTTAGAATTATTTAACTTAAAATTTAAAATAAGATAGAAAGGATAAATTTACCTTTAACACACAGACACAAAAACTAACATGGATATAGGATTCTCTTTGTAAGATTTCTTCTCTCCCTCTTTGCAAACAAGGAATCACACATATCACATCTAGTGCCAGGAATCACCAAATTCCAATCTAGGGCAACCAAATGTCCAAGTCCTACAAGATTCAATGTGATTTCGAATCTAGAGCGACCAAATGTCTTAAGTCCTGGAAGATTCAATGGGAAGGTGATATGATGTGAACCCTGGATTTAAAAATATAAAATCGATAAACTTATGGTTAAATTTATCCTTGTCGTAAAAATTAACTTGTGTTTGAGCTTAACATATCTATAACTTGTATTAAGACACCCAAATTATTTTAACCGGACCTCATCTAATATGAAGTAAGGAAGATGTCTTGAAACTTGGTTAATTATTTGCAAGTCAAAATAACTCGATGAAGAACCAAAAGATGAGAATTTCCTCTCATGAATACTCCTAAATTGATGTATGTATCATTAAAACCTAATTATATGTTAAATATCTATTTATACCAGGTAAAAAAAATCCTAAACAAGACTGAAAAAATAATAATAGAGTTAGAAATAAATAAAAAAAAATCTTAAATCAACTAGAAAACTAACACAAATCTTTTTTGAGTTCTAATTTCTTCTGGATTTTCTCACAGGGCCTTTTTGAATTCTAATTTGTATGAAACTGTAACCGTATATGAAACAAGGCTTTTATAATCATCTGAAAAAAAAAAAAAAAAAAAAGCTTGATCCAACGGTTGAGTAAAAAATTATGTTTGTTAGTGTAAAATTGTGCATTGAGAATTATAAACCCAAAACGTCATCTAATTTTGAATGATAAGGAAACTTTGCAAATGAGAAAGTATACAAAACAAAACAAAAGCAAACACAAATTGCCAAAATAATCTCAATTATTGCCGCTTATATTGTCTTTGTAGAAAAGAAATTCTTGTTTAGCGTATCACGAGGAAACAAATAGCAAAGCTCACACACACAACTTCTGAAATGTACTTTGATGTCTTTCCAATTTTCAGTTAATTTGAAATTTTAACCTAATATAAAACAAGGAATTTGAAAAATTTTAATAAATTTTAGTTTAATTCACTGTTGAATACAACTATGTTTGTTATAGTAAAATTGCATATTAAAAAACACTATGCCAAAAACCTAATATGATTATCAACCCTTACTCGGGTCATACCGTGATCAATATGGTTTGTGAGGATATTTTTTAATAGTATCATGCTTGACTAATGTTTTTGGCAAAATATCACATGTTGAAAAAATAACATAGTTTTAACAAAGAAGTGTGATTCAAAACAATAATTTTGACTAAAAAAATCAAACCGGAAAATTAGTTTGCAATTAGAATTTTTAGGATTAGTTTGCAATTAGCATTTTTAGGAATAGTTAGTTTGCAGTTTGATTTTTTTTTTGTCAAAGTCATTATTTCAATTAAATCTTTGTTGAAAACACTTTTCTTAATCTTTGCAAAGCCATCATTAAAATAATTATTTTTCAAATATCTTTTTGACCAGTTTTATTTCATCAATTATGATATGATAAAAAATACCCGGTCTATGAGAACAAATGTTTCGCCAGAATCACAAGTTTTATAGATGAAGGGATGGACCGTCCCAAGATTATAAAAGAGAATCTGCCAAAACAGACTCGGTTTAAGCTCATAAGGTGAAGTTATGATGTTATTTGGGATAAAAAAGTAGTTTCATTATTCAAATAAAAACAGAAGAGATGTTAACACCCCAAAACAATCTTGACATGCAAATATAATGGAAATGTCTAAAATATCCTCAATTTTGAGAGTTAAATTTTATGAGTTGAAAGACAAAACATTAATTTTACTGTTTAAATTCATAATATATCTATATTAAGGAATACAGAACATTATCCTTTATTTTATTTTTTTAACCTTTATTTTATTTTTTTAATATGGGAAGGAGAAGGCGGCGACAAATCTCCTCTGTTGAAGATTTTAAGCCAGCTCTTATTCCCAAAGTTGTAAAATCCGTTTCGGTCGCCGTTCCGGTTTTTTTATTGGAACGGAACGTTCCGGTTTCGGTGCATTCCAGCGTGCCGTTCCGGTTTCGTACTGTTCATATTTAATTAATTATATATATATATATATATTAATTTAATAAACAAAATTCAAATTCAAGATAATTTAACTTCAAATTATCCATACATAAGCATCACATGGGCATACATCATTTAATCCATAAGTATCCATACATCAATTGCGAAAAAACTTATATTCACTTTATAATTTATATCCCAAATTCTTAGCATCCATACATCAATAAAGCATCAATATAAACAATAAATTATTGTTTCTCAAATAATTCCCGAAGACAGCCTAAGTGCCTAACCCCTCAAATCCTCTCATCTTTACAAACGACGAGTCACTCCAATGGTGTCAGGCAAGTAATATAAGAAATTCCCGTGTGAAGTACTGTGGAGAAGAAGAAATGATGGGGTTGCTGGCTTGCCGCTGTGAGAAGAGCTTTGGAGAAGATGAAGTGCAGAAATGATGAAGCCTGAAGGTGGTGCTATCGCGGGAAGAGCTTTGGGGAAGAAAAAGTGAAGAATAATCAATTGGGTGGTGTCACTCGCTGCGAGTTAGGGATTTCAGTTTTTCAGTTTGGGGAAAAATTATCAATTGGGAATTTAGAGGTGTCGGGGACGGGGATTCTTAAATGGATTAATTGCATTTTTTTTTACATTCCGAAATGGAACAACCAGAATATTCCTGGTGCATTCCGACCGGAATTTGGCCGGAATTTCCGGTACAGGCCGGAATAGAAAACGAGGCAAAAACAACTCTGTTTTGCGCCGTTTGTTTGACTGGAATGGAGCGTTCCAGCCGGAACGGAATGGAACCGACAACTTTGCTTATTCCACCCAAGTACAGAGACAAATGCGATTGAAAACTAAAAGGAAAAAGAAAAAGAAAAAAAATTGAAATTGATTTTTTTTCATTCCCTTTTTATTTTTTCTTATATTATTCAAAACTATCGATCGACCCCGTGATCTCATCAAACTAACGTTGTTAATCAGCCTCTCATTGTGTTAGTTATGTAAATGGAAAAGGGAATTATCCTCGACCAAGAATTGAAAATATTACACATTATAAAATAAACTAAGAGTTAGTGTTTCACTGTTTATTGTGAGTGAGAACACTATGAATTACAATAGTGTGTTTTTAGATCGGTTCAGTTTTCGAATCGGTTCGGTTTGGTCACTAGTTTATTGCTTTTTTATATTTTTTTAAACAGTAAAATAATCATTCTATCGCTCGAAAAAGATAAAAAAACAACAACAATGGTCGTGAGGGGTGCCACGAGGATTTCACATTTTTGAAAATAGTTAAATACTAATATGCCCCCAATAAGACAAAAAACACTAATGGCCGGGAAGGGTGCCACGGGAATTTCACATTTTTTTTTTAAAATGGCTAAATACTAATATGTCTCCCGTAAGACAAAATTAAATAGTTGGTTGTAGGGGTGTTCTGATAATTTACTAAATTTTCAAATTATTTTCTGCCGAATACTGCTCGTGTGTATGCCACACGCAACCGATAGTATTTGGCCTCACGCCTACTTGAGCGGCATGTGTGGAGTCATATGTTGGCGAAAAATATCCATCTAGCGTCTCACGTGATGCACCGCCGTGTACTCTTCCTCCTAGTGGTGCGCGTCGTGGCCAACAGTGGCTAGATTCATGACGGTGGGCAGTTGAAAGTTTTTTTTCCTTTTTCTCTCTACTGCATGATAAAGTATAGGGGCAGACCCCTGATTTTATGGTATTTTTATTTTAGTCTCTTATCTTTTAATTATTTTACATGGTCTTGATTTCTATTATATAAGTTTTGATTTGTTTCAATTGGATTCCTCGATTGAAATTGATTAAATATTTCAGTTTCAATTCATTTCTTATTCTTTTAATTTCTAAATTGGTTTTAAACCACTAAATATATTCGGTACAAAAGTTTTAATTTAATAATTTTGTTCTTTAATTGAAACTGATAATATATTTGGTTTTCATTTGGCCCTTATATTTTTAATTTTTAATTTTAATTCCTTTATTTTTATATTTCTAAAACAGTCCATATTTTTGTCCATGTTTTTATATGTGTGCTCTTAGCTTTAGTTTTTATTTTTATTTTTATTTTCTTATTTACTGAGTGGTATTTTTTGAAAGATTTAGCTCTTAAATTTTAGTTTGTGTTTATGATCATTTGAAAATTGATATTTTTTTTCTTCTCTTTGTTCTTTCTTTTAGTTTTTTATTTTATTTTCAATTCAAGTGATTTTTTCTTAGCTAATAATTTTTATTTTTGTTTTATCATTTATTTTTTTTTGTTTGCTCTTTTGTTAAAGTTTTTAGGCTTTTTAGTCTTTGATTTAATTTTTTTTTTCATTATTGACACAATAATAATAATAATAATTTTAATTTTTTTCTTGCTTACTCTTTTGTTAATGTTGTTGAGTTTTTTTTTCTCGTGGTAATTTAATTTTTTTTTATTTTCTCTTTTGTTGAGGTAATATTTTTTTTTGAAAAATTTTGTTCTTAAATTTTAGTTTGTGCTTATGATTATTTGAAAATTTATATTTCTTTTTTTCCCGTTGTTCTTTCATTTAATTTTTTTTATTAGTTTGTTTTTTTATTTTCTCGTCAAATGATATTTTTTTTCAGCTAATAATTTTTATTTTATTATTTTTGTTTGCTATTTTGTTAAAGTTCTTAGAGTTTTTTATTCTTTGATTTAATTTTATTTTTTTCATTATTAACGCAATAATAATAATAATAATAATAATAATTGTAGTTTTTTTTTCTTGCTTCCTCTTCTATTATTGTTTTTGAGTTTTTTTTCCTCAGGGTTGTTTAATAACTTTTATTGATGTAGTAGTAATAATAATGATATTTTTAGATATTAAAGCTTCAATGTTGACGTTGTTATAATAGGATGTGGTGATGTATTTCATTATATCAAACCTTGCATGATAGATGTTATATTTTATTTTTGAACTAACAAAACCTATTAATTATTTCAATCCCAATAGTTATAAAAATTATTTTCTTAACCTGTAAAATAGTGTAGATAATTTAACTAGTCATGTAACTAAAAAGAAATAAAGTAGAGAGACAATTGCGAGCAATTTTTGAAACTTGAGAGGCCATGAATATATTTAACCCAGCAAAACTTCCTGTCGCTGCTGATAAGAGAAAATACTCTAACATCATGCCTTGTAGGCTATTTTATATACATTACAATTATAGGGCGATAATAAAATACTTCTACTTATTATATCATAAGATTATATTTTGTCACTCGTTAACTTAATTAATAATCTTCTGATTTTACTATTTACTAATATTATAGTACAATTGCATATTAAAAGCTACATTCTTACTGTTAAAATATAATATAAATATCATCCAATTTGAAATGAGTAATTAATTAAAAACTACTGAGTAGATTCATTTCATATACCGTGAGAAATTATCTTGTCTTTTCATAATTTAGATCTTTTTTTCATTATGAAGTTAAATAAATATTGAGAGTAATTTATATATATGTATAAAGTTCTTTATATTCCGATAATATTCTAAGAAATTCACATAAAAAACTTATGTGTTTAATAATCGATTAATCTTTTGATTTTAACAACATGATCTCTCATACCAAAGTGACTAGTGTCGTGTGCTTAATGTAGTACAAGATCTCCTTCTGTAAGCTTAAAGACTCTCTCGTATTTAAGTCAATATTATTTTTTGAGAAAATATCATGATATTTTAGAGAGATATTATGAAATTAAAATGTCATGGAAAAGAGAGATTGAGAACCTACTATTTGAAGGATTCATGATATGTTTATAGCCCACAAGACTTGTCTCATTATGAAGATGAGAGGTTAAAGTGCAATTTTACTCTGATAGTTTTAATGAGAAAACATCCTTAACATATGCATGAATGAGAGATAAATATTTCTTACATAAATATTAATATTGATAAAATCTGGTGGACCCTTAAATAACTTTTATATATTATCATTTACAGAACAATAATGTTGATGAAAATATAGTGGGCCATTGGAGAGCTTTTATACAATACCCCTTACACATTATTAATGACAATGAAAATGTGGCAAATCCTTAATGAACTTTTATATAACTAAGGGTACGGAGAGATTAAGATCCATAATCTTACTGAACTTAAGTGGGCTTAGCTTTTCCCTTAGGATGAACACATAAAAATTGAAATCCTTATGATATTTATATATAAAGTCTTTATAAAAAATCAGTATGACAAGTTTGTTGAATATTTTTTGTACGAGAAGGAAACCTTAAGTAATATACTAAAGAGATTGTGTGCAGAGGTATACATCATGATTAACTATACAAGGGGGAATCATAAAGGAACTTATACTGGAATTTTTTTTAAATAGATAAAAAAAAACTCATGTAGAAGGAGCGTGTACTTAAAACTCTAAGAGGTTGAGGGGACAAGCCTATGTCAACAACTATAGTTAGAGAAATCTATAAGAGATAAAGGGGATAAACTTGTGATGACACCTATACTTTTAAAAAAATCTCTAAGGGTGAGAGAGAAATCCATGTGATGACACCTATACTTTTAAAAAAATCTCTAAGGGTGAGAGAGAAATCCAATGAGGGTGAGTCTATACCTAGAAAATATTTTAAGAAGTTGATGGGAATGAATCCCTATCAACGTTTATACTTAGAGAATTTGCAAGAGGTAAAAAGGTCAAATCCATGTTGGCGCCCATACTTAAAAAAATTTCTAAGGGTGGAGGGTAACCCAAAAAAGAGGAGTCTATATCTAGAAAATATTTCAAGAGCCTAAGGGAAAAATATCAATTGTCAATTCCTATACTTATAAAATTACCAAGGGAGCATAACCATATTAACACCTATACTTAGAAATGTTTTTAAGGGCAGAGGGCCCCCCAATGAGACTGGGTCTATACTTAGAAAATATTCTTAAAGGTTGAGGGAAATAAATCTTTATTGACTCCTATACTTAAAATATTACATAATGCTTATATTTAGAAAAACATTTCTAAAGGGCAAAGGGGAATCCAAAAACAATGGTGTTGTTGCATTAGAGAGGTCAAGTCAATCTCTTTCTTGGTGAGTTGTTGCAAAAACATTTAGAGTGGAAGGTCCACATCCTCCATGGCAATGAAATAGGTCGTGAAATCAGATACTAGAAAGAGATTAAACCTAAGAATATGAGATTCAACATAATCCCTAATATAACATAAGGTTCAAGTGCCTATTTGGAGAGTTATGTTAATTCTTTGAGTTTTAGTTAGCTTTGGTGGTGCATACTCGATCATAAGAAGAGAGTTGTGCTACTTTATTCAGTTTGGCTATCTGAGATTGTCATAGAGAGTGTAGCTATCACATTAGGGAGAACCTTTTCAAATAAAAAAGATGGATCATGATGATGATGTTTTTGCCTTCAACCAAGACCCTCGTTAGAGAGGTGGCTATGCTCATGCAAATGCCTCAACTTGGTGATAAATTTATCTTATTTAAATGTGACGTAATTTATGTATAAATCACGTGATAGAGATATAAATTAAAAAAAAGATATTATTAGATATGATTTCAATAATACTTAATTAGAGTAATTATTCAATGAATAATGTTAAGCATTGATCATTCTTCAATTTTTTTTAACCGTAACTTTATTTCCCTCTTCAGTTTACAATCCACACCCTTATTTTAGCACTAAATGAAAAGGACTAAATGCAGGAATTAGGAGTTATAGAATGATACTAGGGGAAAAATAAGAGTCTAAGAACCAAAACGAGATAAAACTGAAACTAAAGGGATCAAATAAAGCATTGCTAACATCCCATTCTTGTTTGAGGATTGTTTGAGAGTGTGATATATGTTATTTTTTAGAGTACTCATGAATATAATATATATATATATATATATATATATATATATATTATTTTTTAAAATTATCTTTAATATTAATACATCATTTTTTTTTTGTAAATACTATTTTTATAAAAAGCATTACCGAGCATGCCCTTAATTAAGCAATACACAAACACACACACAGACAGATAGTCAACAAGTACAAGAGATGATAATTATATTTATAGATTGTTTTTATTCTTTAATCTTTTTAAATATTTATAAATTATTTACTTGATCTTAAGAATGCAATTAATGTTTATATATATATATATATATATTAATATTTTATAAAAATATTTATATAATATAAATATATATATATATATATATATATATATAATTTATTTAAGCTTATATATTTATATTATATATATATATATATATAAAATTTATTTAAGCTTATATATTTATATTATATAAATATTTTTATAAAATATTTTTATTTTTTTAATAAATAAATTATATATATATATATATATATATATATATATATATATATATATATATATATATCAGTTTGTGATGTTCTCTCAAACTCAATACAACAAGTACAAGAAATGATAATTATATTTTTAGATTGTTTTTTATTCTATAAATTTTTTAAATATTTATAAATTGTTTACTTGATCTTAAGAATGCAAATAATGTTTATTGTTTAATAATAAATATAAAATAATATATATATATATATATATATATATATATATATATATATATATATATTTAAAGTGCATGTGTATATTATACATATATATAAAACGGATCGTGGTTTCACTGTGGAGAATTGCACTGTAGCCCGTGACTCAGGTGCACTGTGGACTCGCAATTTGTCCTGGTGCATCGCGGGTGTATGTCTACCTTTTTTTTTTGTCTTTTCCGCTTGTGAACAGTGCACTGCCGATTCAAGCCCCCGAAAAAGACAAAATAGTGCACAGTTGCAGGGGCTCTCTCGGCTTTTCTCAATTTTTTGGCACAGTGCGCGGACGGAAATGGGCACGGAAGACGACAAAATAGCGCACAGGACACGGGGGCAGGGCCGTCCTTGCACATCAGGTATTTTCATAATTATTAGTGGGGTCAGGGGGTCTGTCGGTAATTCACCTATTATTTTATTATTTTTACGCTCGGTAGGCAGACGCGTGTCCGTCCCGCACCGGCGGGGTTCCCCGCTTACACGCCCCGTTGGAGGCGCGTGCAGATGCTTCCCGCCATCAAAAATTGACTTCCGTCGTTCCAGAGGATGCGCCGGAAGGTCCTCTCTCCGCTGTCTCGGTGCGTTTCAGTCGTAGAAGTCCGGTGAAGCAGCGACGGATGGTTTTCTCACGGCCGTCGCGTTTCTCTCTCCTGCCGCCCCCAAAGTCAGCTCCGGTCCCTGATGTTTGTGTAAAGTTTATTTTGGTCTCTCGGGTTTCTATTTCATTTTCATTACTGATTTATTCAAATTAGAGTTTTATTGTTTTCAATTGTGCCCTTCAATTAAAACTGATTATATAAGAAGTTTTTATTTCAGTCCTTATAGTCTTGATTTTTTATTTACTTCTGATTCCTTCAATTATTCCGGTCGGGATGTTTTGATTTTTTTAATTTGGTCCTCCAATTGAAATTGGTAATATATACAAAGTTTGATTTTAATCCCTCTTCTTCTGATTTTTTTAAAATGGCAGCAGTTTTCATTATTTATTTTTGGTCCTCCAATTTTTTTTTTAATTTTATCCTTTAAGTAGAATTAATTTAATATATGTTATTTTTCATTTCGGTCCTTATTCTTTTAATTTTTTATTTGTTACTAATTCATTTTTTTTAATGTTTATTTTGTATTTTTTATTAATTGATTTTTAATTGTTTTTTATACAAATATTTTGCTTTTTTTTGTAATAATTTTCCAGGGCATGGCTAGATGTTTTCTTTTATTTCTATTTGTTCTTTCGATTAGATCATTGTTATAATTTTATTATTTGCACAATAATAAAGATAATTTTAGTGGTTATTTTTTAATCAAAATCTTTTCATTTTTTTTTAAATTTTTCTTAAATTTTATTTTATATCGGTGATCATTTTAAAAGTAATATTACTCTATTTTTTCCTTTATTCGTTTTTCTTTTGTTCTCTGTTTCTTTATTTGTTCTTTTGATTATATGATTTTTATGATTTTATTATTTATGAAATAATAATGATAATTTTAGTTATTGTTTTTTTATTGTTTTCTTTATAAAAATCTTTTGCTTTGTTTTTTTTTTTTTTTTTCAGGAAAATTTAATTATTTCAATTCTTTTGACAGTAATGTTAGTAATAATTTTAGCTTTTTATAACAATGATAATGGCAATAATGTCAGGATGAGTTTTCAATCTATGTTGTCGTCTTTTTATTGATCGAAAATTAACAACTTATTTTTTAAAATTTTATTATTGTGGGTATTTTCACAATTTATACTATATTTTTTTTATTTAAATTGAATTCTAAAATGAACTAATCTTAATACAGTGAACTTAATAATTCAGATATCCGAGGTTTTTTTTTTTTTTTTTTTATGATGATGATAAATTCATGCTGGTTATTTCGTTTGAAACTACTAAACAAATAAATTTATATCGATTTTAAATTCATATATTTTATAGAAACCTTGCACTTGACATGAATTCTGCACATATTTATTATTTTAGCTAAATTTATATTATAATAAAAAAAATACACACAATTAATATTTTTTACATTGAAAAAAAAATTGTGCCGCCCGCGGCGAAGCGCAGGGGCATTATCTAGTGTATATATATTAAATAATAAAATAATAACTATTATCTATATATCTATATTATATTATATTAAAAAATACAAATATTTTATAAATATATATATATATATATAATATAAATACATAAGTTTAAATAATTTTAAATTAAAATTTATACTATATCTATATATAAAAAAATTCTACTCCTTTAGATAGAATCAGGTAAGATCCTTTATTTAAATCATGTTGGTATTAAATTAAATTGCCATCCCTATCTAGCACGCACGAGTCATATGCCCGCGCGTTGCGCAGGGTTTTTGTCAATGTATAAAATTAATTAATTATTTTTGATATGTTTAATTTTAATATTTAATTATGATGGAAAGCGGTTTGTATATTGTTTAATCGTGTGATTTTTTTAAGTGATTGATATAAATATATATTACATGAGTTTTGAAATTTTAGAAATTTGTTATTTTATTTTAATGTTATATTATTTTAGCAAGATTGCCTTAATTGTTTTGTGGTGTCGATGTTTTGATTGTTTTATTGTAGTTGCTGCTGTTGCGAGTTTTGAGAAATTGACATATATATATATCGTGTTTTAAATTATACATATTTTATTTTGTTTTGTGATGGTGTTGCTGTGGTGAGATTGTGTCAATTGTTTTGATATTTTTGATTTGCTAATTGTTTAATTGCTGTTGTTTCAATTTTTAGTTGCTGTAAATTGGTTGTTATATAAATATGACACTTGTTTTTGTACTGTGATTTTTTTTAAAAGGAATTGTATATATGTATGAATGACCTATTTATGATCATAGATTTTGTTTTTATATAATAATATGAATAATGAATATTACAATTAGTTATTTACAAAGGAAAAAAAATATTTTTAACAGATTTCATTAATAGGCGAACATTAATTTCCATACAGTTACTTTAAAAATCAAGACAAAAACACGACATTTTTTTTTTAAAAAAGATAAGAAAATTAGTCATGGCACACATAAACTGTCATTGATACCCAAGTTTTAGAAAATAAAAAACAAAAAATCTACAAAATAATAAAAAATAATAATTGAAGGGGAAAAAAAACGACCTGAAAAGAAAAAACGGCAGGTTAAAAACAAATAATAGAGAGGAAAAAAAAAGGGGAGAAAAAAAAAAACGACTTGAAAGGAAAAAACGGCAGGTTAAAAACAAATAATAGAGAGGAAAAAAAAACGAAAAGAAAAGAAAGCAACTTTTGCAGACAGTTGCTTCCCAAAGAACAAAAACGGAGGGAAAAGAAAAACAAAATCAAATCTGCTGGCCGAAGGATTCGAACCCTGCGCGCTGCATTTTCCAGCGCGCAGCGAACCTTTCGGCCACAGCCACCCATTTGTCTACCTCGACCAAAGAAACTATAAAGATAAGGTAATGAAAAAAAAAAAAAAAGGAGCAAGGAGCACAAACTCGCGCGAAGGAGGGAGATAAATTGCGAGTCCACAGTAGGTTAGAGTCTGCGTGAACAGTAGGTTTCCGAGCTCTTTTAGCTCTTTACTTAATTAATAGTCCTTTATTTGGCACCGCACTACTCCCGGATATTTCTATCTTCTCCTTCCTTCGCCAGACACGACCGAGGAACACGAGCAAATGGAAACTAGTCTCTGCTTTTCCCCTCTGCTGCTGCTTCTCCTCGGTGCCATATTTTCCTTTCACTCTCCGGTACAACTTCTTTCTCTCAAATAATAATAATTATGTGAATCCGATCTTCTTTTCAGTTTTAATATTCATCTTTGTATTATATCTCCAGTTATGGTGGATATCAGATTTCACACATGTTAGAGAATCCGATAGATATGATCAAGCTAAGTTTTTTTTTCCGATTACATAGGAACAACAACAACAATTATGTAGAAAAGAAAGAGAAGCAGAAATTGTGATGTCGAATCGCAACATCTTCACCTGCAGATAAACAAATCTCGGTCTCTGAAAATTTCGAGGATGGATGAGACGATTTCTAAAATTGATTGATTTAAAAAAAAAAATAAAGAAATACAACTTCATCATGACAATTCTTTTGCTGAACAATTTTGATTATTTTCTTGGGCCTTTTATTTTATTAGAATCTGCGATTTTTTTTCTTCGATATTAACGTATCCTGATTCCGTTGTTGGATGTCCTGTCTTTCTTCATGCATTCTTGGAAGTTACTATTCTAGTATTGGATTGGTTAAGCAATGCGACTGTCTACAGGTTATTGCAGAAGAAACAGTTTCCGATCTCAAGCTAAACTCCAGGATTCTGCAGGTACTTCTTTTCCTGAGCTGGTCTTATATGAAGTTCTTTTGTGTTGAATGTTTCTCTCCTTTTTGGTTTTGTTCTGATAATGCAGGATTCAATAATAAAAAAAGTCAATGAAAATCCTAAAGCTGGATGGAAAGCTACCATGAACCGTCATTTTTCCAATTACACTGTGAGTATCATTTTATATATATATATATATAATTGTTGCTTTATAGTTCTAAGACTTCCCATTTTTTTTATTTACATATAGGTGGATATAGACGCTTTTCTTTTAATTGCCAATATTTCATGTTTTATGCACAGGTTACCCAATTCAAGTATCTTCTTGGAGTCAAACCAACGCCAAAAGAGGAACTGAGGGGAATTCCTGTAATAAGTCATCCAAAATCCTTGAGATTGCCGAAAGAATTCGATGCCAGAACAGCTTGGCCGCAGTGTAATACCATTGGAAGAATTCTAGGTCAGTTGCTTTCTTGCTTTCTAATTTTTGTGGTTTTCTTCATGGTGCTGATTTTTTTCTATTTTATATGGCAAATGGCGGACCAATTTATAAATTGAAGATCAGGTAAAATTTATGGTGTTATTTATCTTCTAATCAAATCATATAAATAATTCGTGCTAGTTCTCAGCATGTTTGGACTTTAATAAACCAGGGTCATTGTGGGTCCTGCTGGGCATTTGGCGCTGTTGAATCACTATCTGATCGATTCTGTATCCATTATGGCATGGTATGTAACCGAGTTTTGTGATTGAAGTTGACCTTTTCCATACTGTCCATCATAATATGTAGTGTTTTATTGCAGAACATCTCTCTGTCAGTCAATGATCTCTTATCATGCTGTGGTTTTTTGTGCGGACGTGGTTGTGATGGGGGGTATACAATCTCTGCATGGAGATACTTTGTCCACCATGGTGTTGTTACGGAGGAGGTACTAGTTTCTGTCATTGCCCATTAACAAGTCAGATTTTTTCAACAATGATGATTGCTGAACAGAAAATTAGGGTTATCACTCTTTGGCCATACCTAATATACCTTACCTGATGTCTTGCGAAATTTTATTGCTCTAGTCTGATGGCTTCTGACCATGGCTGATGTACTCATTCTAATGGTGAACACATTTTTCATCTGGCAGTGTGATCCATACTTTGATGATATTGGCTGTTCCCACCCTGGTTGTGAGCCTGGATATCCCACACCAAAGTGTGTGCGAAAGTGTGTCAATAAGAACCAGCTCTGGAAGAAATCGAAGCACTATGGTGTCAAGCCGTACAGAATTGATTCTGATCCGAACAGTATCATGGCAGAAATTTATAAGAACGGGCCAGTTGAGGTGGCCTTCACTGTTTATGAGGTGAAAATGTGCCTATTTCATTATCTTTTTCTTGCACGCTTAACTTTTGACGTGGTTGAGAATAACTTGTTACCCTGAAGAAACTATTAACTATTGCTTAGTGTGGAGGAACAACCTCTGAGGGTATGATATGGCTGGCTACTTAAAATACAGAACTCCTCTACTTTTACTGCAAATCATTTATGCAAGGACAAGTTGCCTATTATTACAGATTGGTTGTGTGCACTTGCAGTAGGACAGAAAACACAGGAATCATGTCTTATTTGATTGTAATAGATTGTTCACCATTTTCAGGATTTTGCTCATTATAAATCGGGAGTCTATAAGCACATAACTGGTGGCATGATGGGAGGCCATGCTGTTAAACTTATTGGATGGGGAGCTTCTGAAGATGGGGAAGCTTATTGGGTATGTGAGACTGCTTATCTCTTTCCCCCCAGATTTTGTAGCCATTAGTTTTCCATGACAATATAAATGCTCTCCCTTTGCAGCTTCTTGCCAACCAGTGGAATCGAGGGTGGGGTGATGTAAGTTCCTGTCAAAACTCTGATGTAAATGAACTGAACAAAATGTTTCTTCTTGAATGTTGAAGCACAATTTTGTTTTTTTTAAATGACAGGATGGTTACTTCAAGATTAGAAGGGGAACAAATGAGTGTGGTATTGAAGGAGACGTCGTTGCTGGTTTGCCCTCAACCAGGAATCTTGTCAGGGAGGTTGTGAGTATAGATGCTCGTGAGGATGCTTCGGCTTGATAACAGATTAATTATTATATCCCGAAGTGCTGTAATTTATGTATCAATCCTGTATTCTTGTGGTTAAAAATGGGCTTTGTGCTGCATACATGGGATGAAACCAGGTATATCCATCCATTTAGCTGAAATTTGCCATTTGTGTGAAAATCAAACAGTAGGTAGATATTTGTATCACTTGATATTTACTGATAAAATGAAAATCCCAAAGAAATAAACTTACAAATCGTATCATTTTTGTTTTTCTGCACGGTTCTTATTGTGAACCGTGTATCATCCACATCTACAAAAGTTAAGCTATAGTTTCTATACTTCATCTTGTCAACCAAATGATAATTTAAGACTAAGAATTATTATCATCAATAATTTTTATTAATATATTTCAAAGATACCCTTCAGAAGATAATCTAATCAGCCCGTGGGAACAACACTAGGACATTCTAGATATTCTTATATGGTTAATAAATTTGATATGACCTAACTCCTATCATCCTATGAGTCCCCGCCGAGGATTCTATATATAAAAAATGAAATCCCACTATTGCCGAGATGGGCCATGGGATTGTAATTGGTGTGATAATGTCACTTTCTTCACATCTGAATTCTCATATCATTTTCGGAAAGCAATGTGTTTACTTGTAAAGTTTCCGTTCCATCCATAAATTAGGAACACAGGAGGCAGAGATCAGCAAGATTTCAAAGGGGGCACAGGCTCGACTGAAATCGATAGGAGCGTTTGGTGGCGATTTGTGCTGGGCAGCTTGGAATCCCGCCAGCCTATGGAAAACAATATCCTAAAAAGCCTACCTCTTCCCTTTCTATCTAGCAAATCAGATAATAAAAAAAAAGATTTCATAGTATCAAATTAACCCGCTCTGTAGAGAATGAAAATGTAGACCTGACCCGAGGGAGCCACTCACCATGGAAGAGCAGTTTTTCACGAGTCACTCACTCTGCCCCCACCAGACCACAGACAGCAGAGAGGGAGGGAGGGAGAGAATTCAAAGTGTTTTTACTGGAAAGTATATATGAAAATAATATTTAACATAAAAAAATGTAAGAGTATATATATATATTTTTTAAAACATAGTCTTAGTTTTTGGTACATATGTATCATATCATAAATGACACCACCTGAGTTTGTTGTCCTTGGCTTGGTCTGCCTATGTGCTCTTACTACTGCTATTCAAGAATATTTTATTTATACGATCTCTATCTCTATCTCTTGTGAGACCTCCCCTTCTGCTTTCCTTCTTTTCAAAGGCTATCTCTCCATCTCTACACAACGAATTCTCTTCTTTTCTCCTCTTATAATAATATAATATTCAGTTGCCTTCCCTGGCACTACAGTATTGCTGCGTGGTGCGGGCATTCTGGAAGTCTGGAGTATGCGGAGAGAGAGTAGCGGGGACAGCGTAGAATAAAAGAGGAAAAGGAGATGTCGATGGCGGTGGTGCAAAAAGAACCAGAGCGGGTAATGAAACTGAGAGGTGGATCAGTGCTGGGAAAGAAGACCATTCTTAAAAGCGACCATTTCCCTGGCTGTCAAAACAAGCGTTTAACTCCTCAAATCGACGGCGCTCCCAATTACCGTCAGGTTCTCTTCCTCCACTTTCTTCTTAACATTACTTTCTTTCTATTTTGATTAAAACATTTGAAATTCCCGATTCAGACGCATATACCCTTGTCTTTTTTCAGATTAGCATCCTTCTTTCTGTCTTTGTTGGCATATAATCAACAGCTTGCTTGCTTATAGAATTAGAAAGTTAAGCATGCCCCATATTTTAAGAGCCTCCTTTGTCTGCCCGACTTATTCTGGTCCTGTTCCTGTTCCTGTAAAATCATAACAAAAAACTCACTGACCAAAAGGCATTGATCACTGTATCTGATTGATTATACTCTCTTAAATTAATGATTTTTTCGTTAATAATGATTATCATCATCATTATTATTGACTTGTTTGTGGTTGCTTTGATAGGCGGAATCGTTACCTGTTCACGGTGTTGCGATTCCAACAATAGAAGGATGTCGTAATGTTATTAAGCACATAAGAGGCCGGAAAGGTGGGAAGCAAGCACAAGTTTTATGGTTTAACCTTCGTGAAGAACCGGTAAAGCTTTTTCCCAATGCGCACGTTTTGTTTTATAACTAAAATGGATAATCAGTGCTGAAAATGCTAATAGAAGCAACATAATGATTAAATCATATCAAATTTTGATGGTGTTTGAGAGTGTGGTGGTGATTGTTTTTCAAAGTGTTTTTCTTGTTTGTAAATGTATTAAAATAATAATTTTTTATATTATTATAGTAAAACGATACAAAAACACTAAAAAAATTTCAAAATTTTACACTCTCAAACACTCTCTTTATGCAAATAATTGTCGATGTTTCTAGGCCTTTTCCCCTTGTATTTAATCCACAGGTTACTGTTGTCACGTTTTTTTTCTCTTATTGAAACAGTTGGTGTACATTAACGGACGTCCCTTTGTCTTGCGTGATGTGGAGAGGCCTTTCTCCAACCTTGAATATACGGTATTCTAATTGCAAAGGAATTTCTTTTCTTACAACTTGCTTTTACCTTAACCTGCTATATCTTTTCTTACCATGCTTGTATCTCATGTTCACCTTCTAAAACTTCTGTATTGTATTGTTGAGTTTTTGTTCTCTCTTATAATGGTTTCCTTGGTGATGTAAATGCGAGAATTTCCTTTTTTAAAATAAATTCTCTCTCTAACATTCAGGATCATTTGATTTTATTCATTGTGGTTTATGGAATCTCCCATTCATGTTTGATTTTCTGTGAATGGGGAGGTTTAGTGAAGATAATATGTCTCTCAAGCAGTCTATAGCCTATGCATAGTAACCTGTATTTTTGTACATACACATGGTTGACAACAGTAGTCATACAAACAAGTACTGCTTTATATTTGTTGTATCGACTTGATAGCGACCTTCTGTGCACAGGGAATTAACAGGTCCAGGGTTGAAGAAATGGAAGCTCGGTTGAAAGAGGATATTCTGATGGAAGCTGCAAGGTATTTACTGTGGTTGAATGCTGTGTTATCGTTGGTTTCTAGTGATACTTTATTCTTACCTTTGGTCACTCTTGTTCTGAACTATAATAAACTATAGTTGTATATTTCATTTACAGATATGGAAATAAGATACTTGTTACTGATGAACTGCCAGATGGTCAAATGGTGGACCAATGGGAACCAGTCTCATGTGATTCTGTGAAGACACCAGTAGAGGCATAATCACGGAACTTGTTCACTAAACACAATTAATCTACTGATTTTCTAACATATTGCTGCAACTTGATTCCTTTGTGAAGGTGTACGAGGATTTGCAAGTAGAAGGACATTTGTATGATTATGAACGAGTTCCTATAACAGATGAAAAATCACCAGAGGAGCAGGATTTTGATATCTTAGTGAGTTTCATCTTTTAGATCTTATTCAGTACCTACTAATCTTTCTTTCTTTTCTGAAAAATCAACCACGTATAGCTGTTTAGTTAGATTCCTTGTCAATTCAACTATCAGTTATTTGTTTGCAGAGGAGTTTTGCTTTACTTCTTATTTTTATCAAATGCACATGTAGATTACTTGTAATTTAGGAAACAATTATACGACCTTGTTAAATTCAAGTGCCTAACTGGGAATGGCAATTTCAAATTCAACCTTTTGTTGCCCAGATCTAGAGTGAATGTTAAGGACTGCCCAATTGTTATTTGTATGTGGAAGGTTGTATTTTACATCAACACTCATATGAAAAACTTTGTTACCTTCTAATATATGATAGTACTACTGAGCTATAATATCATTATAGGAGGAAAGATATCAAATACCCAACATGTTAGGTATGCTAAAAATGACTTCAGCTTTTGGGATCACATGGTACAGTTGACTGTTTGATTAATATGGACATTGCAATTATTTCCTTGCCACCATATCTTTCAGAAATTGACAATCCATTTGGATATGTTTTGCTGTCTTCCTCTTCCTCTTCTCCTTTTCATATATTTACTAGTGGGGTATTTTGAGCCCCTTTCAACCATTGCTTAGGACAGGCTGTGCTCGGTCATGCTGGCTCTTGATATGAAAAGTGCCCTTGTTGTTTGGTTTTAGGAAGAGGCTCTACTCATGGTTGTTGATGCGTATTAAAATTTCATAAGATATCCAAAATATCTTATGAAGACAAATGAGAGAATATTTCTTACATGTAATATGCTGCCAAATTCCTTTTTATATTTAGATTCAATGATGTATGTTGTTGTTCTAACCATGAATCATGGAAATCCAACTCTGAAACCACCATGTTACAGATGTCTGTTTGAGCATGATCAGTACTCTGTTTTTCTAATATATATTTGCCTGCTTTCTTTGTTTCAGGTCAATAGAATTTATCAGACAGACATGAATGCAGATATAATATTTAATTGTCAAATGGGGCGTGGAAGGACTACAACTGGGATGGTTATAGCAACATTGGTATACCTCAATCAGATTGGAGACTCTGGTAACATTCTCTCTTTTTTCTACTTCTCTTACAATCTATTGAATATCCCAGCAATCAGCATTCATTTCGACATAATTTAATTTGTATCTTACATGTTACCTCAGTTCTTGATTATGGCTGTCAGGTTGAACTTCAATGTTACAATAAGATGAGTTTTATATTGGCCATTCTCCTTTTTTTTTCTAGCTGTTTTTGCTTCTTTTCACTAAATAGTTTTTACAGGTTTTCTTTTTATTCCATGTACTTCCATGTTAGGGTGGTCATTGCAGGGTGGGTCAATCTATTGTAATATTTGTGTTTTGATTGTAATTTTGGAAAAAGGCTAAAGGTTCCATAACTTCAGTTTTCCTTCTCATTAGTATCATATCAAATCAATTTAAAAAGTCAGCAAATTTAGATCCTTCTTTTACCAGGTGGAAGTATTTAAGGAGGTGTAGAAACTTGTTCAAAGATATGTAAGTGTAGATGGAGATGGAGAAACTTGTTCAAAGACATTAGCAGGAGCTCCCTACACATAATCTGTTCCGTCAAAACTTGTAAACCTGACCTATTTTGGCTAATGCCACTTGCATTTATGTGGAGAATTGGTATGTGTAGGAGCCTTTATAGCACAAATCCATTGCTGTTTACAACAGTTCCAAATCCCAAACCTACCACAGACTTGGATAATGCATATGATCTCTCCATCCCATAGTATTGAAAACTGTGGAAAATTGTGTTATTCTCATCATGTTTCTGCATAGAACTTAGGATATATACAACATCTACATATCTAATTTAGGATAGTAATTAACTATACATAATGGCTATTAATTCTAGATCCTAACTTATAGGAGAGTATATTTGACTTCCCTTTTATATTTCCTAAGAATCTGCCCTAGTTTAATTCATTCAATACTTCCCCTCAAGCTGGATGAAAGAGGTCTTTCATTCGAAGCTTGTCTAGTGTGTTCTTGAATGTAGGATTCTGAACTCTTTTAGTGAGTATATCTGCAAGTTGTTCACCTGTAGGCACATAAGGGGTGCATATCAATCCATTTTCTATTCTTTCCTTGATGAAGTGTCTGTCAATCTCCACATGCTTAGTTTTGTCATGCTGTACTGGATTGTGTGCTATTGATATAGCAGACTTGTTGACACAGTATAGCTTCATTGGTCCTTCCCACCTGATTTTTAAGTCTTCTAGAATGATCTTCATCCATAATAACCCACAAATTCCACGTGTCCTTGACCAAAATTCTGCCTCTACACTTGCTCTTGAAACAACATTTTGCTTTTTACTCCTCCATGTAACAAGATTCCACCTAGAAGTGTACAATAACCCGAGGTTGACCTTCTGTCTGTTATGGCTCTTGCATAGTCTGCATCTGTGTAGCATTCCAGCTCTAGCTTTCCATGTTTTTTATACAAAATTCTTTTTTCAAGAGTAGTCTTCAGATCTAAGAAGTCTGTATACTGCCTGAAGGTGTGAGTCCTTTAGATTGTGCATAAACTGGCTCACTACACTCAGCATAAGCAATGTCAGGTCTAGTGATGTGAACCTCGTTATCACATGGTCACACAATCCACAATCAAGAATGAGACCTGATCCCAGAAAGACAAAAAATATCTGATAGGAGTGTGACACAAGACACAATGGAAACCTGCCCCAAGGCACCAACACTATTGGAATGAGTAGAATGACGCCACGAAACCAGTTAATCTTCGATAAGTCGGATTCAGTTCGTTCAAGAACTAAAGAATGCAAGAATCACTCTCACACATAAAACTGAAAAGTTCAGAATTAAAATTCATCCATTGGTTGCCAAAATTTAGGTTACATGAGTTTAAATAGTTCTTGAAAAAGTAATCCTAATGGATCTCTTATGTGGACTTAAAAAGAGGTCCACTCAAAATTGACCCAAAACTCTAAGTTGGAAAGCTCGTGACTTAATCAAAGCAAGCCTTGAATCCTAGCTGAAAACAAAGTCTTAATTAAGTTCAAACAAGCATTGGGCTATAGCTAACAAAATTCAATAAATCCCACAAGTCTTATTTATCGTCTTCCATCTAGCCCCTTAATCCTAGAAACAAAGAAAAAGGTAGCCACCCATGTTGTTTCCAAATTGTAGTAGGATTCTTTTGTCTCCTTTGCTGTCCTCACTTCATGACCCATCTAAGGTTGTATTGGACCCCTCCTGTACATGGATAAGATATAGTAGGGTCTCCTCTTGATACTCCAATGGTCCTTGCAATTTTGACTTGGTTGAAACCTTTAAAACCACGAATCAAGCCCCTGAACATGTAATGGGTCCTTGTTGGTGTTTCTGGACCAGTTCACACCATCTAGTGTGTGCTAAGTAGATCAACTTACCAACTAACGTTTGGTATTGGCCCTTGTCAGTCGTGGCTCCTTCTTCATCATTGTCCAGTTTATGCTTTTAAGTCAATAGGTCTTACATGGTCTGCAATCCACCATTCTTGTTTCTTTTAGAAGACCTAAGATGTATTTTTTCTGAGATATAAAATTCCCCTTATCTAAATGAGCCACTTCTATCCCAAGGAAGCATTTTAAACTCCCTAATTCTTTGATTTCAAATTCTTCTGACAGCCTCTTCCTTAGCTATCCCTTTCCATAAAATCATCTCCTGTTATTATAATGTCATCAACATAGACAATTAAAATAGTTACTTCCCTTGAATTAGAGTGCTTAATAAACAAAGTATGATCTCCTTGACTCTGTCGATATCCCATAAGAATCATGGCTCTAGTAAACCTTTCAAACCATACTCTAGGAGATTGTTTCAAGCCATAGAGTGCCTTCTTTAGCCTGCAAACTTGATTAGGCAGTAAGGAGTGGCTGAATCCTGGTGGTAGATCCATGTACACTTCTTCAAGCACTCCATGTAAGAAGGCATTCTTAACCAAGGTTGTCTGTTTTGTTTCAGCCGAAACATTTCGTACTGGTAAAAAAACGAGGCAAAACAGTGTAATTTTTACTCCGGATTTTATTCCAGCTTTTATTGGAAATGCCGACCCAATTCCGGCTGAAATACGCCGGTATTGTACCGGGTGTGTCTTTTCGGTCTCCCACTTCTCTCTCCTTAGTCTATAACTCTATATTTGTCTCTACTCTCTAATATATATATTCTCGTCTATTCCCGCCCCCATCTCTCTCTCTCTCTCTCTCTCTCTCTCTCTATATATATATATATATATATATATATATATATTATAAAAAAATAAAATTATTGCATCAACTTTAATTTTATAAAAAATAAAAATTATATTTATTTTTTTTGCTTTTTAATTTTTTTATATATAATTAATTAATTATATATGAACAATACAACTCCAAAACAGCGCATCGAAACCGAAATATTCCGTGCCAATAGAAAAACGAAGCACTAACCAAAGCGAAACTGACAACTATGTTCTTAACATCATATTCCTGCATACACCATCCAAGATTAGTAAATAAAGAAAACAAAATTCGTATGTTCATCTTAGCAACAGGAGCAAATGTCTCCTCATAGTCTATCCCAAATGTTTGTGTACACCCCTTTGCAACTAACCTGACTTTATACCTTTCTAGGTTATCATCTGTTTTGTATTTCAAGGTATACACTCATTTACACCCTATTGCCTTTCCTTTTGGTAGTTCAACTATGTCCCATGTTTGATTCATTTCTACTGCATTTATCTCTTCTCTCATGGCAATTTTTCAATTCTCATTATTTAGGGCCTCATGTAGTTTTTTTGGGATTGAGATGATATTTATTTTTTATAGGAATGTTTTATGTGGAGGTGAGAATTTCTGGAATGACATATAGTTAGCTATAGGGTATAAGGGTTTTTTAGTGCACTCTCTTTTTCCTTTTCTAATAGCAATTGGCTAATAGATATTTAGAGAGATTTCATTACCTTGTTCAAGTTCAGATTCTTGGGCTTGTAGAGAGGTCAATTTAGGTTGTACTCTTCTTTTATACACCTGCAGTGGTTTGTTAGCAGCAATAGTTTCTCCTTGTGGTTTTGTAGTGTTTGGGGACTAACATGTTTGTGAAATTGATATTGGAGACGTGTTTGTAAAATTTTTTTGAAGGATGATAACATTTGTAACCCTTTTGTGTGATAAAATACCCTATAAAAATGCATTTTAGAGCCCTAGCATTCAACTTATCCCTTTGATGTTTGTGAATATGGACATAGGAGACACATCCAAAGATCCTAGGAGGGAGTTTTGAATAAAACATATTTGTTAGAAAGAATTCTGACAAATATTTTAAAGGACTCTTAAAGACAATCACTTTTGAAGGTATTTTATTTGTTAAATAGGTGACTGTTAATACAGCTTCTCCCCAATAATTCTTTGGGACTTCATGTTGGAAAAGTAAAGCCCTAGCAGTTTCAAGTAAATGTCTATTTTTCCTTTCGGCCAAACCATTCTATTGTGGAGTGTTTACACAAGATGATTGATAGATAATTTCTTCTTTGTCAAAGTATTGTGATAGATTCTGATTAAAGTAGTCTCTAGCATTATCAATCCTAAACCCCTTAATGTTAACCCCAAACTGCTTCTTTATCATTGCTGTAAAGTTTAGCAAAATGTGGCTTACATCAAATTTCCTTTTAATTAAATAAACCCAAGTCATTCTAGTGCAATCATCAATAAATGTTACAAAACCTTTTGCTCCTGAAATATTTGGGATGTTATATGGTCTCCATATATCAGAATGGATTATGGAAAATGGAGACATAGATCTTGATTCACTTGAAGGAAAAGGCACTCTATGGTGCTTTGCAAACTCACAAATCTCACAATGAAAGTTTTGAACATCAAGGTTTTCAAATAGAGATAGAAACATGTTCCTAAGAGTCTTAAAAGGTATATGTCCTAGACGACGATGATGATTCCAAACATCAATTTTAAAAGGTACATGTCCTGTCGCCTTTGCTACTGCTGCCTTGCATTTCAAGCATGTACAACCCATCCTTGACCTTAGCATGCCCAATCATCCTCCCCGTAGCTAGGTCCTAAAATATGCAGTAATCAAAGAAGAAAGTTATACTGCAACTTATGTCTTTAATGAGTTTTTGAATAGACAGTAGATTTGTTGTGAGATTGAAACATGTAGTACTCTTTTAAATATAAAAGAGGGATTAAAAGAAAGTGTTCTTTGGCCTGCAACTGAGGTTACAGACCCATCTGCCACTGTAATTTTCTTGTTGTCATGACAAGGTTGATAGGTTTTGAGGGCATCTACAGAGGGGGTCATATGATCTGTTGCACCTGAGTCAATGACCCAAGTGCTGGAATGGCTCTTTGAGGCACAAAATGCATGAGAAATAGAATTTTACCATTTTGAGCAAGAGAGCATGAACCAGATGGTTTCTCCATGGTGTTGAGTAGGGATCTTAGGCTCTTAATCTCCTCTTTGCTGAGTCCTCTTACCTCTAGGGTATTAGTTTCTGAGGCTGTCTTTTTAGCATTGGCCAAGTGTGCATGCCCTCTTGGCTAATTCCACCTGAATCCTCCATGACGCCCTGTCCTTATTGGGGTTATGTAGTTTCTTGATAGTGGTCTTCCATGCAATTTCCAGCATATCTCCTTTGTATGACCTGTTTTCTTGCAGTAGTTACAAAACTGCTCTTCTTTAGGGATTTTTCTTCCTTCAGTATTTATTCCACTGTATTGTGCTTGATTTCATTTTTGTTGTGAGTTATCATCATAGCATACCCTTCTGTGTGAGTGGCCTCCATCATCACTGTCCTCCTTCCTTCTTCTACCCTTATCAGTAGTTACAAAATTGCTTTTCTTTAGGGATTCTTATTCCTTTAGTTTTTATTCTCTCTGCATCGTGCTTGATTTCATTTCTGCTGTGAGTTATCATCATAGCAGACCCTTCTGTGTGAGTGGCCTCTATCATCATTGTCCTCCTTCCTTCTTCTACCCTTATCAATGAGAAGACTTCATTGAGTGAGGGCATAGATTCTTTTCCAAGTATTTGGACTCTCACTTGATCAAACTCCATGTTGAGTCTTGCAAGGAATTCAAAATCCTTTCCCTCTCCACATAATTCTTTAAAATTACAGCATTATCACTGCACTTCATTTTCAAATCTTGATAGTAATCTAATTCCAACCAAAAGCTTTTCATAATGTTGTAATATTCAATAACCATCATATTACCTTGTTTGGTCATTGAAAGCTTGGTTTTAATCTCATAGATTAAAGCAACATCCTTTACCTTAGAATGGGTCTGTCTCACTACATTCCATACATCCTTTGCTGTATTTAGGAACATATAAGGCCCACAAACTTCTGGCATTATAGAATTTCATAACCATGACATAATCATGGAGTCTTCCTCATCCCACAGGGTGAACTTTGGGTCTTCTGGACTTGGGGAATTGTTCATCAAATGGCTAATATTTCCTCTTCCTTTGAGGAAGGTTTTTATTATCTATGACCATTTCAGATAGTTTCTCCCATTCAATTTATAGGAGGATTGTAGATTCTGGAACTCTCCTGCAGTTTGGGTTTCAAGGTGTCAAAATTGATTTGTATATGCATTGAATGATCACTCTTCTTGAGTGTCTTGTTCATTAAATAGGCCACAAACTGATTTACATGAGTAGCTATTAAATCGGGCTAAGTATGGAAGAAGGATAAGTGTCCTATTACAATACTACTAACTACTAATTATATCTCTAATTAATTTCCTAATTATTACACAATCACATCCCGTGACATCTTCCCTCAAATTGATGTTGGTCGATCAAGAAGCATCAATTTGTCAACTAAGAATTTATGCCGATGCTGAGAGAGAGCTTTAGTGAAAATGTCCGCAGTTTGATGTTTGGTGGAAATGTGAGGTAGTGTAATTTCATGTCGGCGAAAAGATTCACTAATGGAATGACAATCAACTTCAATATGTTTTGTACGCTCACGAAACCCTGGATTAGCCGCAATCTGAATTGCACGGGTATTATCAACATGAAGAGGAGTGGAATGAAGCTGAGGAAAACAAAGTTCGTCCAATAACCCATGAAACCATGTAATTTCCGAGTAGGCTGAAGACATAGCCTGATATTCGGATTCTGTGGGGGATTTGGAAACTCTATCTTGCTTCTTACTCTTTCAAGAAATGAGTGCATTATCACAAAAACATAACAGAGCGACAAGTATCAGCATAACCGGCCCAATCAGCGTCACTATATCCTTCTAACCGTAATGAAGATTCCTTAGGAAAGAACAACCCTTATGAAGAGGTACCCTTCAAATATTGGATAATGCGGCGAACAGTAGCAAAGTAAAGATGTCGAGGAGCCTGTATAAATTGACTAACCTACTGCACCGCAAATGAAATATCAGGACGAGTAATCGTTAAGTAATTCAAATTTCCAACTAGTTGCCGATACAAGGATGAATCTGACAGAAACTCGTCTTCCTCCTGGCGAAGAACATTGATCTCCAATGGAGTAAGAACAAAATTACCCATTTGGAGACCAGCTAGTGAAATGACTTCCTCTACGTACTTGTTCTGATGTAACAATGTATCGGTGGGAGTAATCTGAACCTCAAGACCAAGAAAATACTGTAAGATGCCAAGATCTTTCATGTGAAAAGAGTCCTGGAGATACTTTTGCAAGTGTTTAAGTAACTCAGTATCTGATCCAGTAATCACAATATCATTAACATAAATTGAAGCAATACAATTCCTGCAGATGTCTTGCGAAGAAACAAAGGAATCAAACTGACTTTGAATAAAGTGAAAGGCAAGCAAAGCAGAGCGAAATTTATCAAACCATGCCTGCGGAGCCTGTTTCAAACCATACAAAGATTTGCGTAGCCAACAAACCTCGGAGGAAGGTGTTTTAAACATGCCCAGAGGTGGAGACATATAAATTTCTTCCTTCAAATCTCCATGTAGGAACGCATTTTTCTCCATTTGTCTACGAGACCACTACTGTGATGTAGCAAGTGCCTATATAGTTCGTACAGTAGTCATTTTAGCCACTGGTGCAAATGTCTCTTAATAATCAATATCATACTCCTGTCGGTTCCCAAGAGTCATGAGATGGGCCTTATACCTCTAGGGAGCCATAAAATCTAAACTTGACTGAGTATACCCATTTACAACCAATAGGTACTCTAGACGGACAAGTCATAAGATCCCAAGTGTGATTGTCTTGAAGAGCTTGAATTTCCTCTTGCATAGCTTGTTGCCAACAAGCTTGGTAGCTACCTGAGTATAAGAGTGAGGAACATAAATAGTATCGAGAGTGGCAGTAAGCTAGGTATGAGAAAAGCCATACTTATCTGGTGGATGGGGAACCCGAGTGGATCGTCGAGGTGCTGGTAATGTAGAATCAGATGACGAAGTGGTGTCTGGAAGGGGTGCTAAAGGAGGATGTCTTTGATACACTATACTTGGTTTAAACCGTTTAATGGAAGGAAGGACATCATCAAATAGGGGAAGCGGGACAGTAGGGGAATCAGAAATAACATGAGATTGAAAGAAATATTGATTTTCAAAGAAAAATACATTCTTGGAGATTCGAAATTTATTTGCATGATCATCATAGCATATAAATCATTTCTGAGTCGGACTATATCCCATAAAAGCACATGTGACAAATTGAGCGGCAAGCTTGTTATGTTCAGTGGGTGGTAGATGAACAAAACAGACACACCCAAAAGTATGAAGTAATTTATACTCAGGAAGTATACCAAATAAACGAAGATAGGGAGAATCATAATTTAGAGTGACTGTAGGCAAGCGATTGATTAAATAAACAGTCGTAGATAATCCTTTTACCCAAAATTTGGTAGGTACAAACGAATCAATTAGCAAAGTACGAACAACATCTAAGAGATGACGATTCTTACGCTCAACGACTCTATTTTGTTGAGGGGTGTAAAGGCAAGAGCATTGAGAAATTATCCCTTTTTGTTGAAGATAATTCTAAAAGGAATTTGACATGTATTCCCCTCTAAGTCAGAGCGTAAGATTTTGATAGAAGTACTGAATTGTATCTTGACAAGCGCGACAAATTTTTGAAAAACAGAGAACACGTCAGCTTTTGAGTGAAGAAAATAGATCCAAGTAAATTGACTATAATCATCGATAAATGTCACAAAATAACGATATTGCCCATTAGAAATAACAGGACTAGCACCCCAAACATCAGAATGCACAATTTCAAACAAAGTGGAAGCACGGTTACCATGCACAGGAAAAGGTAAAGTTTTACTTTTACCAAAACGACAAGTAGCACAATCAAAAGAAGAGAGAATTATTATTGCCCAAAAAACCATGTTTCAAAAGATGAGTTAAGACAACAGAATTATGATGACCTAATTTCTTATGCCATACTTCATTATTATTGGTTGTAGCCATACAAGCAAAGGAAACAACATTAAGAATAGAAAAAATAGAGGAAAAAGACGTCCTACTTTAGGCCCCCTCGCGATCACCATTCTCGACACCTGATCCTGCACAATACAACCACTGTGAGAAAAATGAATATCAAGGTTATCATCCACTAATTGTCCAACAGAAATTAGGCTGGTAGACAATTCATGAGAGACAAAAACATCTTTAATTGAAGGATCCAAATTACTAACAACAATAATAGGAAGTGTATTGCCATCAGCAATCTGAATAGATTGCATGCCGTCATTCTCATGAACATCATGGAGATCCGTCGTACTATCAGTCATATCATTAGAAGTACTTGAATCAACAAGCCAAGGAGTGGAGGTAGGAGTTATACCTTGTAGACCCAAAGCCGTAAAAGTTGAGACAATCATCTGTTGAACCATGGCAGGTGTGAGAACAGATGAATCAGTGCTTGCAGTGGGAGGCGCAAAAGACGAGGCCTGGACAGTAGCTTGAAAAGCTCGAGAATGGTGATTCTAAGGTCGTACTCGACCATCTTTGATGAAATGGCCTGGTTTCTTATAGTAGTTGCAAACTTTCTTTGGACAGTTACAAGCAATGTGACCAAGCTCTTTGCAGCTGAAGCACTGCAACCTATACGGTCCTCTTCCTTGTGCTACGTAGGCTATAATAACAGGCTCAGAAAAAACCTTTTGAGAAGCCATACCCATATGAGTGGATAATCGTTGCTCCTCACGCAATAAATCCTCCAAACAAATATCCAAGGAAGGAACCGAATCATGGTTCAATAACCCGACTTGAACATGTTCAAATTCAGGACAAAGCTTCATCAAAAATTGATCGCGTTGACTCTCAGCATGAACCGCTTGAAGAGCCGCGGTAGGAACCTTAGCATGAACAATAGCAGAATACTCGCTCCATATATTAATAAATCTAGAATAAAATAGTTCAATGGTGAGGTTACCTTGGCTGTAACTGCTAATCTCCGACTCCAACTGGAATTTCCGAGCACTAGGATTTTGATGATAAATGCGGCGTAAATAGGCCCACATAGCGTGAGCCGTAGTGCAACACCGAAGATTGACAATAAGATGAGGCTCAATCGTCCCTAATAGCCATGAAATCACCTTAGCATCCTGAACCTCCCATTTGGGTAATTTCTCTTCATCACTGGGAATTTTGGTGGAGCTATCAATATGCTTTGATAATTCCTTCCCTTTTAAGAACATTTTGAATTGGAACTCCCATGTAGAAAAATTCTTTCCAGTAAAACGAATAATATTATTCTCCAGAGACATGATAAAAACCCGTAGACAAGTAGCCCAAGTAGTCCAAATATTAAGCCAATTAATTAAACAGGCCCAGCTAATAAGGCCCAAAAATTGCTTCAGAAATAGTCCCAGCCCAGCACCCAGCTAGGAAAATAAAGCCCAAACCTGAAAGGAGCCCACGCCACGCAGTCTAGCAGCCACGTGGAGATGTCTTGTTCATTAAATAGGCCACAAACTAATTTACATGAGTAACTATTAATCCGGGCTAAGTATGGAAAAAGGATAAGTGTCCTATTACAATACTACTAACTACTAATTACATCTCTAATTAATTTTCTAATTAATACACAATCACATCCCGTGACACAAGGTGGAAGGGAAGGTTCTAGATCTAGGGTTTTATGAGGTAGGCTCTGATATCATGTGGAAAATTGTGTTATTCTCATTATGTTTCTGCATAGAACTTAGGATATACACAACATCTACATATCTAATTTAGGATAGTAATTAACTATACATAAATGACTATTAATTCTAGATCCTAACTTATAGGTGAGTATATTTCACTTCCCTTTTATATTTCCTAAGAATATGTCCTTGTTTAATTCATTCAATAAAAACTGATATATTGTGGTTGATTCTTTGTGCTAAAAATTAAAATCTCCCTCCTCATGAATATTTTTAAATCTCTGATAACTTGAGTTCAAAGTTATTTAAAAAAAAAGTTCAAAAAATTATCATTTGTCAATAAAGAGATACATTATGGGATGTATGACCAATTATTAAATGTTCCTCAAGAAAAGAAACTGGAAAGATTTCTTTCTCCAATGCTGTTAAAATTATTTTAATGGCATGTTAGAGAATACTCTTCCTAGTTGCTACTATGAAGAAATGACAACTTTGAGTCCTGATTTATTGAAGAGCAGATTTGAGGTGGATTTGGTGTATGATCACTGGGAACGGTGCATAAGGATCCATCACCCCAAGTAGTTTGGGATTGAGGGCTTGGTTGCTGTTGTATTTATAGAAGAGCAGATTGCCTTGTCCATCATATGTCATCTCCTGCAAATTCTATCTCCATATCCTCCATATGAGATCTCCTTTACTTAAAATACTTCAAACTTGAAATCCTATTAGATGGAGCAAATTGGCCTGATACTGCTGTAATTAATTATCTTAAACACAATTTGAGAGCATGTGGTTTTCAGTCCATCTCTTCAATTTTCACAAACACATAAAGTGATAGATGAGGCTACTTTTTAAACTTTGTTCTTCAAAGAAATATCATTTATGCTCTAATATTAAAATCTACTGATCGTAGGAGGATTTAGCTTAGGAACTGCCAAGAGCAGTGTGCTTACATAGAGAAAAAATTGTTTGACAATCTAGGATGGTGGACTAGAACATGAAATGATGCATAAAAAATGATGTTGCTTTAAAGTTATCCATCATCTACTATTTAAAGTACTGCACAGTCTAAGATCAGGTTGGAATCTGGTATTCGCTGTGATTTTTCAGTTTGTGTGAAATATGAGAGAATGATAATGCATATGTTGATGAGAACCCAGTAAATATGAGTCCTGCATGGACAGAAACAGATTTCTTCAAATGACTTGTTGATAAATTTGGCTTTTCAAAATGAGTTTATTGTAATTTTTATCGTAATTGATTTTGTTGAAAGGTGTGTGGGTAAATGTTTTTATCGTAATTAATCATTGATGTTGTCTTTGTCATCATGTCATGTGAAAATAGGCATTCAGCGAACCAACTCAGTAGGGAGAATTTTTGACTTTGGTTTGAATGTCAATGAAAATTTGCCAAACTCAGAGGAGGCACTTCGCAGAGGAGAATATGCAGTCATAAGAAGTTTGATCCGGGTTTTGGAGGTAGTTAATAATAGCTCTAGTTGTTTTCTTACTTCTCTTTTGGTATTTATTTATTATTTTGTTAGTGCTTTCAATGTCCTTGGAAGAACCTGGCATTTTTTGAAATTTAATTAATTAGTGACATGCATTAGGGGGGTGTTGAAGGGAAAAAACAAGTTGATAAAGTCATTGACAAGTGTGCCTCCATGCAGGTATGGGTCTCTATAATTATCTTGATCTGGTAAGGTATAGATTTGTAAGAAGAATGGGGTTTTTGCTTCTTCTTTTTTTTATTATATTCCACCCAAATGAAGTGTTTGAACTACAGAACTTACGTGAAGCAATTGGCAATTATCGCAATAGTATTCTTCATCAACCTGATGAGATGAAGCGAGAGGCATCACTTTCTTTTTTTGTGGAATACTTGGAAAGATATTACTTCCTTGTATGTTTTGCTGTGTATATACACTCAGTGAGGGATGCACTCCGTTCCAGTTCTTTTGGTCGTAGCAGTTTTGCAGATTGGATGCAAGCTCGGCCAGAACTTTATAGCATTATTCGTAGGTAAAGACGTGGTGCTAGTTTTAGTTTGCTTTATGGAAATATCCAGACTTGTATTCTATGTTTCTAGCATATCGAATTGAAAGAGTGAAGGTTGTGATTTGTATGTGTGAGAACTGACAATTCTGTTGGCTTTCCATTTTGTTGAACTGTGTGATGCTTCAATCTCTTCTCCATGATATGTTGTTTCCATATATATAAGCTTAGGAAGTTTAGTGTGCCTGAAAATTGTGTTCTGGTGATATTCTCCCCCATAAGCGTATTGTGAGATATCATTTTTCCTTGGTTACTTTTCTTGAACTATGTTTTTGTCATATTTTGGCACAATATCCACAGATATTTTTGTGGACATTAAAGTGTTTTTCCCAGTCACACAATTACTAGGCCACATACACTGAAAATGTTTGTCTTCAGCATGCAGTATGGGCTATTATTTTTATAAGACCTTAAATTAAGATGTGTTGTTGGACACTTAAAAAAAATTGTATAACAATTGAAGTCATCTGGTACTTGTATGGACATTTATGAGACTGAACCCATGCTAGCTCCTTTTTAGGAAACTTATTTATTTATTATACTTGTAAAAGTATATAGAATCATCTACAAGGAAGCAAACTCAATCTGGTCATACTTTTATTTCAACACCATTACTTTTGCACTCACTTACATTCCATGTCCAGCTTTGGATATAGTTATGTCAACACTCTTTTCCAATTAGAAAGCAACCTCATATATATCAATGTGTCTGCAGACCATGGATCATGCGGAACTTATTTTGCTTCAACCATCCTTGTTGCAGGTTGCTCAGGAGAGACCCAATGGGTGCTCTTGGATATGCGAGTATTAAGCCATCTCCAATGGGGATTGTTGAATCTGCTGATGGCCGACCTCATGAGATGGGTGTGGTAGCAGCCTTGAGAAATGGGGAGGTTCTTGGAAGTCAGACTGTTTTAAAAAGTGACCACTGTCCTGGTTGTCAAAACCCTAGTTTACCAGAGAGAGTGGATGGTGCACCTAATTTCAGAGAAGTTCCTGGTTTTCCAGTTTATGGAGTTGCAAATCCTACAATTGATGGTATTCTTTCTGTCATTCGGAGGATTGGCAGCACTAAAGGTGGTCGCCCAATTTTATGGCATAATATGAGAGAAGAACCTGTTATCTACATCAATGGAAAGCCATTTGTTCTCCGTGAGGTTGAGAGACCATTTAAAAACATGCTAGAATACACAGTAAGATTTTTACCTTCACATTAATTCCAACTCATCAGCCTCATTGAAGTGGAGGTGGATGTGCATGTGGCAGTAGTTGACTTTTACTAGTTCTTCCATTCACCCAAATAACTGTCTTCAGGATCATTAGCATCAGTGCACCAATAGAATTTATCTGAATATAAAAACCATTCCAAGAGTGTTTGAAAGTGGAGTGGGTTGATCATGAAATGATGCTAGTTGACTGCTTGACCCATGATGAATTCACAGTAATGACCTTGATATTGTCCTTAGCTCTCTTATCCTGGTATGAATGTCCTTCCATGCCTCATTCATAGAAACCAAGACCAATATAACTTTTTCGTTTTTTATTGTCATTTATTAGATTGCTAGTTAAAAAAGATTTTCTTGTAAATACTGGCTACTTAGCTCTGTTTGCTTGATGGATAGTACACCCATGTCAAAAGTTCTTTCATTGAGGCAGACATAATCTTGCCTCACACTCATCTGGGACTCCCTGATGGAATCACATAAATTTTGTGAAGATGGAACATTAGTTGGAGTTCTGAATAATTGATATACATTCCTTCTTAGAATGGAGGAAAAGCTTTCACAAACTATTAAAATTTCATGAATTCTGCTTATGTTTCAAAATTAACTAAATTATGTTCATATCATGTGCACATAAGATATTGTTGTGCGTGACATATTTTCTAGATTCCAAAGACTAGCACGGGCTATATTCCATTTTGAAGTGGACCAACTTTTTTCTATTGTGTTAACTTTGCTCTTTTTTTCCCCATGATTCTCCTGGGCCATGTTTAATAAAGTTGATATTATGATGACCGCATTCAGGGAATTGGTCGCGAGAGAGTGGAGCGGATGGAGGCTAGACTGAAAGAAGATATCTTGCGGGAAGCTGAAAGCTATGGAGGTGCTATAATGGTCATTCATGAAACAGATGATGGTCAAATCATTGATGCTTGGGAGCATGTAAATTCTGATTCTATTAAGACCCCACTTGAGGTTTTTAAATGCTTAGACACTGATGGTTTTCCCATTAAGTATGCCCGTGTTCCAATCACTGATGGTAAAGCTCCTAAAAGTTCTGACTTTGACACAGTGGCAATGAATATTGCTTCTGCTTCCAGGGATACTGCTTTCGTTTTCAATTGCCAGGTTAAGATTTCATTCTTACACTGTTGTTGGACATATGAATGGATGCTCATTAATTTATATGGAACTCCTTCCCATTTTTTTTCTTCATATTTTTATATTGTGCGAACTCTTTTCTTCTTCTTTTCCTTTGCCTGAATGTCACTTAAAAAAACACAGATGGGAAGGGGAAGGACTACGACTGGCACTGTAATTGCCTGCCTTCTGAAACTTAGAATAGATCACGGGAGACCAATTAGAGTCTTAGCTGATGATATGAACCATGAAGAGGTGGAAAGTGGAAGCTCAAGTGGTGAAGAAACTGGAGGTGACTCTGCTGCAACCTCCGCGGACGTTGCCGGTGTAAAAACTGATATGGAGCAAGGTCGTGCTTTTGGCATTGATGATATCCTGCTTCTGTGGAAGATAACAAGATTATTTGATAATGGTAAGGAATGCCGAGAGGCCTTGGATGCTATTATTGATATGTGTTCTGCTCTGCAGAACATACGCGAAGCTGTTCTGCGATACAGGAAGGTGGTCAATCAACAACATGTTGAGCCAAGAGTCAGAACAGTGGCATTGAGCCGTGGTGCTGAATACTTGGAGAGGTACTTCCGTTTAATTGCTTTTGCAGCATATCTAGGAAGTGAAGCATTTGATGGATTTTGTGGACAAGGAGAATCAAGGATGACATTTAAGAGTTGGTTGCATCAAAGACCTGAAGTCCAAGCAATAAAATGGAGCATTCGATTAAGGCCAGGCCGTTTTTTCACCATCCCGGTATTTTTTTCTTATCCTTTTGACTTGGAAACCCTAGGGCTTTCTGACTGCATTTTTTTTTGTATGTTAAGGATTTCCTCTTTATCATCATGTTAACCTCAGCATTTTTTATTATTATTATTTTAAGCAGGAGGGGTTGAGAACGCCACAGGAATCTCAGCATGGAGATGCAGTGATGGAGGCCACTGTCAGGGTTCGTAATGGTTCAGTTTTGGGTAAAGGTTCTATACTCAAAATGTATTTCTTTCCTGGTCAGCGGACTTCTAGCCACATACAAATTCATGGAGCACCAAATGTTTACAAGGTATGCCTACATCTGGATTATATCAATGATGGACCTTTGCTGGAATATCCTTTTTGACACTTTTTTTTAATATTTTGCATTTTCCTTTCGCTAATTCAGATCACACACACGCACTCACTCACATTCACTCGCATACTGACAGTCAAGTTTCTATGGAAAGTGTGAATACAAAGGGAGAGGTCATTACATTCTGATGGAAATTCCTGTTTGTAAATCCAATGTTTCTTATGCTTCAGGTGGATGGCTACCCTGTGTATAGCATGGCAACTCCAACGATTGCTGGTGCCAAAGAGGTGCTAGCATATTTGAAAGCCAAGCCCAAGATAGAAGGATCTCTGGCTCAGAAAGTGATATTGACTGATCTCAGAGAAGAAGCAGCTGTTTACATCGATGGCACACCATTTGTCATAAGGGAGCTAAATAAACCTGTTGACACACTCAAGCATGTTGGAATAACTGGGCCAGTGGTATGTCGTTGTTGAACTTCTTTTGCCTTAAAGAACAAGCTATTAAGCGAAGTATGTTACTAACTTCCTTTCTTTCAACTTTTATGCAGTTAGAACTCATGGAGGCTCGACTAAAAGAAGATATAGTATCTGAGATTAGACGGTCTGGCGGTCGAATGCTTTTACATCGTGAAGAATATGATCCAGCATCAAATCAGTCCTGTATCATAGGATATTGGGAGAACATCTCTGCAGATGATGTGAAGACACCTGCTGAATTGTACGCTGCTCTAAAGGATGAGGGTTATGACATGACATATAGGAGGATTCCATTAGCCGGAGAGAGGGAGGCTCTAGCTTCTGATGTTGATGCAATACAGTATTGTAAAGACGAGTAAGTGCCAAAAATTTCTGTTCGATATTAACCACAATTTGTCATTTTACTTATAAATGTGGTTGCAATGTTTCTATTAAGTATCTGATAACTGTATTAGGTGGAACTTGGAAGATGGTTTATTTTTTCTGGGGTTCAGACTGCTGTTTAAGTCTCTCTGGCAGCACCAATGGCAAATTGTTTTTAATTTTTTTTTCTCAAGCACCGGTTTTAAGAACAAAAAAGAGTAATTCTGCCAAGTTACATTTTTTTTTATCCATGGTGGATTTCACTTCATAATTGTTCCCTTTTTGCTCTCCAATTGTTCATGTTATTTCTAGTCCAAAGGTTACTGAAAGCATAAAGTAAAACATATTACTTTGCAGTATGGTAACTGATTCATTGATCTTTGGCAGTAATGCAAGTTGTCCCCCAAATATTCGTCAAATACGAGACCATTCCTTGTTTCTGGACATTATAATATTGGTTGTAATAGATCTGGTTCATTCTAAATGATGGCAAAGTCAAACTGAAATAAATTAGTCAGCTGTCAAGTAGTAGCATATGTTACTTTACTCTGAATAGTACAAAGAATTTAGATAATTCAAAACTTCAAGAAGTCTGCAGTTCTTGACAATTATACTTTTGAACAATAGTAAGCAACTTCCTTGTTCAAAACTATTTGCAAGTGCTTCCTGGTTGGAAACACACTCTTGGCATCCCGACAGCGCACAAATTTATTTCCTTATAACACAATTGGATTTATGTAGCCCATGACAAATAGGCTGGTGCTGTGGTTTAGTTTAGTTGGATGTTTATGGAAGTAGATGCCTGTTATATGGAGAGGGTTAGTTGGAGTTCTGACATGCGCTTTCCACTATTTATGGTCTGTACAAGGATTGCGGGGATTATCTGGGAGATTCTTTTGGCATTATATTTTAAATATAGTCTTTTTTAAATATGTTCTTTTGGCATTATTCTAAATGTCGTCTTTTTAAAAAACAAATGTACTTGAGTGCAGAGATATTTTATAAATCTAACTAAATTTTGTTTGTAGCTGTGCTGGGAGCTATCTTTTTGTTTCACACACGGGGTTTGGAGGGGTTGGCTATGCAATGGCAATTATTTGTATTAAACTTGATGCAGAAGCAAAGTTGACATCAAAGATTTCACAAGCATTGGTTGGTAGCAGACGTTCATCTTCTCTGTCTGAAGCAAAATTACCTTCTGAATTGTCTGATGAAGAAGCACTGAGAATGGGAGATTACCGTGACATACTTAGTCTTACAAGAGTTCTTATTCATGGTCCGAAGAGCAAAGCAGACGTTGACATTGTTATTGAAAAGTATGTTCACTTTTATTTTATTTCCTTCTTCATATGACAACGAAGGCAATAAATAACTAAATGCATGATCAAATGATAGTTGTGGAGGCATAATTCTATAAAAAAAGAAGATAGATTCTCCATGACTTTGGGAAAAGCAGAAGGTGACAATGTGTTACTGATAAGCTTATTCTTCTCTTTGAATTTGGAATGAAAAATCTTTAGAACCAGGGGTCATTTTGTTGTGTGAAGTTATGTTTTGTTGTTTCCTGCATTTTGTGATTAGTTAGTCCCCCTTGCCATGATTTGATCTGTCGTGCTGAAACCTTCCTTCTTTTTCTCAAAAGGTGTGCAGGTGCAGGACATTTGCGTGATGACATTCATTATTACATCAAGGAACTTTGGAAGTTACCTGATGGTGACGATGAGCAACGGGCATGCCTCTTGGATATGGGCATTAAGGCATTAAGGTTAGTTGATATACCTACCTTAGCAATTGAATCTTAGAACGTTTGCTAAATCGATTGCTGTAATCCTCCCCTTTTATTTTGGTGGACATGCATGATCTGCTAGGTCCTTGTTGCTTTTCATTAATTGACATAGGAAGCCACAAGATTTGCACTTGCATGATATTCCATTATGGTTTGGTAACTTGGACTAGCTTGGATTGAAAGTGTCCTGTTTTAAGGGAAGGCTGTTTTCCCTCGAGAGATGGTCTTTATTTATTTTTATTATGATTTTTTTTATGAACACTGCAGTGAGTTCATGGCTTCTTTTAAGCAATTCTATGCATTTAAACCAACTTTTTCTGCACAATTTTAGGAGGTACTTCTATTTGATCACATTCAGATCATATCTGTACTCCACGAAAGCAAGTGAAACGAAATTCACGTCATGGATGGATTCAAGGCCTGAACTAAGATATCTATGTAATAATCTCAGGATCGATAGATAAAATCCTCTTCAAATGTATTTTTGTACAGCTAGCCATGTTGTAGTTTCTTTGCTAATAGCCTTTCTCTTGCTCATCTTTGTTTCTCTCTGTTGCAAGCTTGCGTAGAACAGTTAAAGAAAAGAGTTTTAAAACTGATTCGTGAGATCCTGTAATAAGCGGGTGGGTGGGTCTTGAGCCGAAACTCAAATTTGTTTTGGCCTCTCTATATGAAGCAAAGACAAATCTGTTCATATTCGACCCTTGTCAGGTTTGGCTGTCAATTCTATTGCTGAAATTTGATTGGGAGGTTAAAACTTGAAATGTTTCCTTACTTCTTCCCTTACTTCTAATTATTATTATTTTTGTATTTTTATATAAAAAAATATATTATTTTAATATATTTTTAAATAAAAAAAATTCGAAAAAAAATCCGGATCCATGACATTTAACTTTGCTATTGTCGTTAATTATTGATGACTCTAATTAATCTTTGAACACTACCTTATTCCAGTCTGTGTTATTCACTGCATGCATTCATTTAAAAAAAGAAAGTGAAAATGATTTCATATGGTTGGATCACTCGGCTCAAAAACCTCGAGATCTTTTTGTTCGAAGAACAATGTCGCAAGATTTTAATATAATATTTCTTGATGTTATGAAAACGGTGACAAGAACTATTCTACTATGCACTAAAACAATTGAGGTAAAACTCATGGTTACCTGTTTATTTAAACAGTGAAGCATATTATATACATCATAATGAAGCCGGTTTATATTTTTTTACCTTCAATGCCTTCTTTTTTCTATCATTTTTGTCCTTTCATTATTTTATTTTATTTTTAATTTCATCATTCAATATTAGATTTTTGTTGAGTTTTTTTCCCCTTCAATTTCATTCATCAATATTTAGTTGATTTTGAATTGATCTTTATAATTTATCTCGATTTTTTTTTATAAGATTATTGAGTCTCAAATAAATGTTATGATATTTGGTTTGTTCAATCTTACAAGTATATATTATTATTGTATAATTAAGTAAAAATACTTAAAAAAAACAAAGTTATTAAATCTAATGGAGTTCATGACTTGGATCATGAGTTTGGTGAATGATGTCATGAAATCTTGGTCGATCCAATATGTTGACATCTTAATACGCAATACATTAAACCTAGTGGAGATCATGAATTAGGTCACGAGTTTGGTGGGTGATGTCTTAATATGTAAAAAATATCATCTTGAGTTTTTAAAGTTAAAGCATGTTATTTACTTGACTTTTAAGTTGCATTTGATCGTACCAAATTAACTAGGTCACACAATTGAATTTTAAATTCAGAATTGTATAAAGTTAAGTTGAAAAGTTTTAAGGTTTACTTGTTGTGCCAAGTTTAATTAATAACAATGCTAAATCATCCTTTGCAATTTGGATATAAAAATTTTTAATGCTCAAAATTTTAAAATCTAATCTACATTGTAATGCAGGTCTATAAACTAGTTGCAAAATAATTGATTGAGGATTAAATTCACTATACACCTAGACACGCCACACTATGGACATGCCATGCATAATTACTAATTTACCCTTATAAAAAAATGAGTTGAGTATTCAGAGTAACATGGTCTTTTTTACATGAGCAATTACTCATAATGAGATTAATAATGGACAATTCAGTGTTTTTATATTTTAAATGCGCAATATAAAGATTATATTCTCTTAAACGCAAGATTTTTGAAAAGGTTGATAAGGAGAAATTATGTCTCTTTTATCCATGAAACACGCGGGGGTTGGTTATTTGGTTGGCTTCAGTTGGAGCTGGCTGCGAATCTCGAAAACTTAAAGGTTCTTTGACCCCCCCCTGTTTTTTAATAGCTGGAGACAAAAAAAAATGACCGTGTTTATGATAATGGACTGCCAACTGTTCGTATTCGTTCATTTTAAACATACAATAGAGAGGCATTATGCTGGTTGTGAGCCAGTTGACGGGGTGCCTGTTTCTCATCTTTAATCAAAATCTTTTGTTTTATTAGCTAATAGTTACCACCAGGGCCTGTAAATTTGCAATCTCAACTATAATCTGATGTATGGAGAGATTGTAACTTTCGAGACTGTAGATCAATGATATTAGCAGTACTGGAGGGACAATCCTCCAAGACAACCTCATAGCCGTCACCCCAGCTCTCCATTCCTTGGGCCATGAGTTGCCAGAATAGACCACCAGAAAATGGACCACCTCCCGTGACACTACTGTATATATCGCTGTATATCTTCACAAAATAAGAGTCCCTTTTTTGCTGGCTATATCCAGGAAGCTTTGAAGACCTGCCAAACTCTGCTATAATGAGCGGTTTTCCAAGCACTGAGCTGGAGTCTTGAATATGGGCTTCGATCCATCTATCCACAAACGAAGCTTGCTCGTCTTCACTTGAGTTTAGCAACCTGCCATTGCATTTCAATCTCTATATAGTAAGGACTTGAGGATAATTATAACTCTTAATGTGAGTAAATAACAATTACCATTGCTCAGGGTAGAGATGAATGGTGGCAAAATCTATGTGCGGGATTTGGTTGCTGGAGATAAAGTCGGTGCCGAAAAGGGAGTTGCCTGGATTTGATTCCTTCTTTGACTCACCGTAAAATCCTTCTAGCCCTATTTCTAGAAGATGGTCATTATCTATGGATTTAACGTGTGCCGCCATTTCTTTGATCCACTCCTGCAATAATTACCGTAACAAAGACTGTGCACATTGTTATCCCCCCGTTTAGAATGATATTAGTGTTTGTTTTTTTATTTTTATATTAATGTATCAAAACGATTTCAGAATATAAAAAGATTTTTACGAAGACAAAATAATTAACTTTAAAACACGATATAATTGTTTAATTTTAATATGTAGCTCTTCAATATTCTAAAGTTAAGTTAGAAAAACCTACCTACAATTGGAGAGTTTAAAAATGGTAATATAATAAAAAATGAAATCTTAAAAGGATTGATTTGGTGGTAAGCATGCTCCCAATAGATAATATATAGTTCTTCATTATTCTAAAGTTAATTTCTAGATTTAAACATTAAGATTAAGATCAGCACTTGGAAGAATTGATTCCATTCTTCTAAATGAATTGCGTGGCCAACGTGTTAAAAATCACGAGCAAGGGAAACAACCTTATCAATTCTTCCAAAAAAACATATATTTTTAAGGCTGTAACATTTGTCCCGCAAAAAGGTTGTCCAATGTCTCTCACCTTCTTGCAGAAACACAAGGACAATTCCACGAAGGTACCTCCGAATTAAAATATAGTTTCTTGTATTAAAAATACTATTTCGTCATACAATATCTTAATTATTTTTCTTGAAAAAACATGTACATATTTTCATGTGATGCATGGTATATTAACTTAGTAGAATTAATTAATACTGTGATCAGCTTGAGAGTATTAGTGAAAGAAATTAGAACGAGGTTCACCTGAACTAGTTTTCCAGAAGTGTCATTTGAACGAGGTTCGTTTATTAATTCCCATGCAAAAATAGTGGGGTCATCTTTATATGCAACTCCTGTTATCGAGTTCATTCTCGTGAGCACTGCCTGCAAGAGAAATTGAAAACTAGGGTTACTGCTAAGTTTTTGCGTTTTAAAAATATATTTTAAAAAATGTTTATTTTTGTTTTTAATTAATTTCTTTTTTATGTTTTCAGATAATTTTAACATACAGATATCAAAAATAATATTAAAATAATAATAATAATATATTTTTAAATAAAAAAATAAACATGCCGTATTATCAAAATAAACATTTCTTACATCATGAAGTGATGCTCTCGTGCGTCTATACACACACACACACACGCCCACACGTTGCTAAAACCAATATTGCAAAATTAGTTGGTGATTGTTTTGCCAAGTCAAAAGACATTATTGGTTAAACCCTTTTTTTTTCTTCAAAATTGTGTACATGAAATTACAAATTAAGAGGAGAAAAATGGTGGCTAGGTTTAGACGTGTCTTAAAATTAATCTGAAGCTCATTAAAATGTAAAGGAATGAGTTACCTCGACATGGTTCTTGTAGTATTCTTTGACAGCAGTGTTTGTATAGAACTCGTCGTTGTCACTCAACTGCTGGCCACGTTCCCTTGCCCACTCAACATATTGTGATCTGCCCCCATAATCTTTGAAGTTATTCACCAAGCTCAGTATCAGATAGATCCCATGTTTCCTAGCTTCTGATACTACGAAGTCCAATCCCTAGAAGAAGAAGAAAAACTATTTAACATGCAACGGCTCGAGAAGAACTAATTATAGGAAGATTAAGAAACGAGGAAAAGCATACCTCGAACATGTCCTCATTGTAGATACCTGGAGAAATCTGAAGGGGCTTATCGTTTCCACCATCACTAAAAGCCCAAGTTCTAGCAATATTCATGCCATGCTTGGAAGCTTGCTGGAATGCAGATGTGACTTTCGTCCTTGTAGATGGATCAGATGACATGTACATCATCCAAAATGCATTGAATCCATTCAAGTATAGAGGCCTGTTATTCATTACAAAATGGGTTCCGTTTGTTTTAGCAAAAACACAGCGAGCTGGATAAGATTGATCAGCCTGGCAACAATATTGTCCATGATGGAAGATGATCAAAAGGGCCATTGAAAACAAACTGCTCGGCCACTTCATCTTATCTAACAAGAATAAACGTGTGCTGATGATTCGAAAACCCAGGACCTAGCTTCAAATGTTTTTGTTTCTTTGCCGGCCGACAGTCGTAACCTTAAGAAAAAGAAAGGGGGGGATGTGTGTGGGATGGGCTGTGGCTTGCTAGCCTGATTGCCAAGGGTTCTTAAAGAGGCTGTGGGAGCATGCCTGTAAGGAATCTGAATAATTTAAAGTGTTTTGTTTTTTCTACAAGGAGAACTGAAATTGGATTTTGTTTTCAACTCAGATAATTAGTTAGGTAACTGTTATGTAAGACAAAAGAAATTTAAAAATCTAATTAATTCCTCATATATAGCCGTTAAGAAAATATTCCTTTAATTAAGATACAATATTTTAATATCAAGGTTTCAATGTTTTAGTAAAATTAGATTCTGAATAAGATTTTACTCGCAACATATGTCGTGAAATTTAACCTTTTCTTTTATTCACACAATAAACACCCTCTTAGCTCTCCTCTCTCTAAAAAGCACTGGCTAACATCTCCTCTCTCTCTAAGACTCCCGTGCGAAGTGACACCCTCTTCTAATGAATTTAAAGGAGGTAGCATTAGCTTGAAATGGCTTGAGATGATGATACTCTCTAAATTTATGATTTATTTACAAGAAATGAAAATTAGATAAAATTTATAGTTATTATGCAATTTATCAAAATTCCAAAAGAAATCTTAACTATAAGATGCTTGAAAACCACATAAATTATAAGAAGATAAATATTGCAAAAAAATATTATTCAATTAGCTTATATACAAGAAAGGTAAAATATGCTATAAATTATAATTAGTATGTATTTCACCATAAATCCGAAAGAAATTTTGATGATAAGCTGCTTGAAATGGCAGTCCTACATAAAAAATGGTTTCACTATCAATCTAGTAATGTGATCGTAATCATACGGAAGGACTGTGGTCCATATAATTAAGCATTTAATTTTAAGTTGACCAGCGTAAATATGATGCGGAAATTACTTCTCTCATTTTTAACAAATCATTTAATTTTATAAGGTAGATGTCAGGTTTTATTAATTCCTTCGTCGAGTCACTGTCGTTAAAAAAAAGCTAAATCGTGTAGGTTTCTCACTATAGCCATAAATATAATTCTTTGTCGATTGAAACAATATAATTCTTATTATTATACCCTTCATTATATTCAATTAAATCGTTGGGTTTGGGGTGTTTATGACTTTTTCTTTTTCTTTTAAAAATGAAACTATCATTTTGCACATGTGTATCTCATGGTGGTCAGAGATTTATCTATGGTCAATTGATCTTCTTCTTTTTTTTTCCTTTTTTTTTCTCTTGCAACCTAAAATGAATTGCAATCCTCTTTGTTTATCGTTCTAGCATTTCAATCTATAGTCCTTTGATTTTTTTTTTTTCATCCTGATTTATGTTGTGGAAATTTTGATTTGTTTTAATTTTGTCCTTCAATTGAAATTGATCATATATTTTATTTTTTATTTTGACCCTTATTCTTTTAATTTTTATTTTATTTTAATTCCTTTAATTTTTCTGGTCCTTCTGAAGCAATCCTTATTTTTTTCATATTTATGTGTTTATGCTCTTAGTTTTGGTTTTTAAATTTTATTATTGAAGCAATCCTTAAATTTTAATTTGTGTTGCTGATCATTTAAAATTGATATTTCTTTTTTTTTTTCCTTTACTCTTTTTAATTGGTTTTTTATTACATCAAATAAAATATTTATTAACATTTTTCATGTTTTTCATTTTTTGTTTGCTCTTTTATTAAAGTTCTTAGGTTTTTTTATTTTATTCTTTGAAATAATTTTATAATTTTCAATACTTAGGCAATAATAATAATAATAATAATAATTTTAGTCATTATTTTTTTTTTCTTGCTTGCTCTTTTATTCAAGTTTTTGGGTTTTTTGTTTTATTCCCTGAATTTTTTACTAATTTTTATTGTTTAGGAAATAATAGTAATAATAATTATAATTCTTATAATCATGATAATAATGATAATGATGATAGCAAAAATAAAGCATATGACTACAATGATAATAATAAAAGTAATTCATAAAATAATATGAAGAATATCAATAATAACAAAAACAAATATAATAATCATAATACTAACGATAATTTTAATGATATTAATAACAATAACGATGTTAGTTATTATAATAATTATTGTGATAATGATGGTGACTATAACAACCGTACCAATAATAATTAAAATATTAATTATTTACAATAATAATTATAATAATAATAGTGGTAGCTATAGTGATTGTAATAATTTAACAATCATAATAATAACAATGAGAATAATAATTGAAATAACTATTTGAAGTTATATTTGTTAAGAATTGAGTTTTGTAACTTCTCTATATACGATATTTCATATCTAATATCTTAGATTAATGGCTTGGAAAAATTTTGTTGTCCATTGTTATTTTTATTTTTTTCTTTTTTAAAAAAATTGTGTTGTTTGACATTAGTTTTTTTCAAAAAATATCATTCAATTTCGTTTAACCCTATCAATAAATAAATTCATATTGATTTAATCTTTTTATATTTTCTTAGAAACTCAAGCTTTACCAAAAACAAAATATTTTTTTGTTAATTATATATTTATTATTTTTTCCCTTTTGTCTTTTTTTTTAGTTTTCTGTATTGTTTAAATGTTCTTTGAACTTTTCTTGAGAAATAAATATACATTGAAATTTGAAATAGGAATTGTTATGGAGGTTGAGTTATAACTAGATGATGGATATAATAAATTCACATAGAAATTATTTTTTATGCTAATTACATTTATTTTGGTGTTGTCTTTATTTTTGTTTTCTCTTTTGTTAAAGTTTTAGAGTTTTTTATTTTATTCTTCGATATAATTTTGTGGTTTTCATTGTTTATGGAATAACAATGATAATTTTAGTGGTTTTTTTATTGTTTTCTTTATTTCTCTCTTTTTAAATTGTTTTGCTTTTTTATTTTATTTTTTAGGATAATTTAATTATTTTATTATCTGGGCAATAACGGTAATGGTAATTTTAGCTGTTTTAGTCATGATAATGAGTGACGTCAATAGATTTTCAATAATGTGTTATTCATTTATAGGTATAAAATCAAAGATTTATTTTTGTTGTTTAATTATTATTGATGTTTACAAAATTTATTTTTTATTATTGTTTTTTATTTTAATTCAATTTAGTCCTAAAAATTTAATTTATGTTGATAATCATTTTAAATTTGATATTTCTTCTTTTTTCCCTCTGTTCCTTTTTTGTTTGATTACTATTTTTATTCATTCTTCATGACAAATTATTTTTTATGCAAATAATATTTATTTTGTTTTTTCCATTTAGTTTTGGTTGTTTTTATTTGTTCTTTTGTTAAAGCTTTTGGGTTTTTTATTTTATTCTTTAAGATACTTTTATGGTTTTCATTGTTTGTATAATAATAATAATAATAATAATAATAATAATAATAATAATAATAATAATAATAATAATAATAGTCTCGGTGATTTTTTCTTTATAATTGTTTTCTTCCTTACTCTTATGTTATAGTTTTTGGTTTTTATAATTTGGGATAATTAATAATTTTCATTGTTTATACAACAACAAGAACAATAACAATAATAATAATAATAAGAATGATACCAATAATAATTTATTATAATTATTGTAGTGTTTATGGTATTAATAACTATGATTGTAGTGATAAAGTAACAATAACTCATAAAATAATATTAAGAAAATCAATAATAACTTATTTTATTATAATCCAAATGATTATAATAATTATAATCATAATGATAATAATACTAGTTTTGCTTATGTACATTAATTATTTTCATTTTTTCTTCATATCAAATAACATTTTTTATGCTAATAAAATTCTACCCATGTTTATTATTTTGTTCAAATATATAGTATTATGAAGAAAAAAAATATCACACTCTTAACATTTGTTTTTTTACCTTTAAAAAATATTTAGTTTTGATTGCAGTAAATCACAAAACAAATGACTCATTATCTATGATTTAACATTCGTGTACTGTCATTTCATTGACCCATTATGTAATTAAGAGTTGCATTGCAATCTGATTTTTAAGTTTATTTTATATTTTAAAAGTTTTTTTTTAAATAAAAATTTATTTATCTTTAATAGTTTTAAATCATTTTAATTTGTTGAAATCAAAAATAATTTTTTAAAAATAAAATAAAATATATTATTTAGATATATTTTGAAATAAAAACATACTTTAAAAGCACAATCGTTAATACCATACTAAACAAGATATTAATAGTAAATTAAAATTATCAAAAACTTAGAGCAACAAATGAAAATCAGCATTGGTGACATTAGCGTTACATAAAATATACTTAAAAAAACTAAAAATCATGACTAGAGCGCCGCGTGATGACTAGGTGAGAGATGAAACGGTGATATTAATAAATAATTAAAATAATATGTTAATTTAGTTTATTGTTTACACCAACAGTTAAATTAAATTGATAGCATGGTTTATAATAATTATAGCAATTTCTTATAAAATATAGTTGCAATGACGTGATCTGCATTATTTTAAGAACCTCTCTGTCTCTTATCTTATAAGAGGAGCCCAACGGTCCAATCTCCATTAATATTTCTATTGGTAACTGAACCTCTATGCATGCACTCAAAGGTCTTTTCTTTCTTTATCAGAGCACCTTATTTTGGAGAAGAAGAGAGGCTTATTTTTTAATTATTTTGAAAGATTATGGTAGAAAAGAAAGAGATAGATGAGATAAAGTAAACGTCTATTTAATTGACAATTACCTTTCGGGGGGAGCGGAAGAGGCATGCGAGATAGCCAAACGAAAAGAGAAGAATACAAAGAGAAAATTCCAAAGAATGATATAGTTATAAAACAACTAAAAATCATGACACGAACAATTATTCAGAGGTTTGGATACATTATTCTTGGCATGAAAATCAAATGTTCACGCGATGATAAGATTTTTAAATGAGTAAAAACAAATCTCGAAACCAGGCCATTGATTCGAATAGTTCGATAGTTATAATTAAACAACGACAATAAAAAAAAATTAAAATGACTCTTAACTAATTCCCGGGCTATTACTTTTATAACTAATTCACTCAAAATAAAATAAAAACATAAAAATGACTGGCATGGTGGAAAAAACCAGCTAGAAAATTTGAAGAAATTCAATAGCTCGATTATACCCCGTTGTGTTCAAGAATAAAGAAATAATGCAAATTCAAGGTCGAATTACATTATTATTGGAAAAAAATTTATTATATTAAGTCCAATGACATAATTAGATTTTTAATAGACCAATTGATTTAATCATGAGCCAAATTAAATTTTAGTTATGTTTAAAAATTAATTTAGGCCAAATTAACAAAATTAATTTAGGTCAAATTAAAGAATTTAATTAAGTTTAAGGACTTAATTATACTTTGAATCAATCAAATTAATTAGACTTAATTGGTGAAAATCATATTTGGGAGCCTAATTTGGGCTTAATTAAAGATTGGAATTTTTCAAGATAAAATTTGTTTTTTATGAAGTTAATTGATTGAAATCAAGGGCAAAATTCCAAGAAAATTAAAAGTTTTGGTTACCTAAGGCTATATTGAAGATTTTTTCAACTAATAATGCATTTATAAAAAGCATCGAACTATAGCGATCAAATTGGCTGAAATTCAGGTGGAGTTAAAAAAATTTAAAAATTTACAACTGACATTGTATTTAGATAGGGGTGAAATTGAACAGATTAAAATTTTAAAAGAAAATTAAAAGTATAGCTTTGACAAATAGAAACTAAAAGTAATAAATTGCACTTTGGGCAAAACACTTCTTTAAGATTGCTCTCTTCCACCATCTATAAATAAAGGTCAGTCCCATGTTAAAATCATCAAAAAATTCAAAGCCAGAGTTGAGGAAAAAAATATTTTTCAGCCAAGAAATTTCTTTTTCCCTTTTGGCCACCATTTCTGTCCCTTTTATACTCTATCTTCAATAATCATCCAACACTTTACTGTAACATCAGGAAATTCTTGGACTCTACTCCTCTGGTGAGCTAGGCAAACCTCTTATTTTGCCCTTCAGAACACCTCACTCGCAATGGTCATTGCATGCAATGACCACATAATTAATTAACATGGGTTATTGGGCTAGGGCAACAACCATGTGGGCTTGAGGTGAGTACAATCCAACCAAAAAAATTAAAATGGATATTTAAAATATTTTTGATTTTATCACAAGTTTTCCCAATGATTTTGCATGATATCGAGTTATAAAAATATACTATAAGATACAAACATATTAAAAATACCTGGTTTTTCCCTAAACTTTAAGAAACAATTCCAGAAAAAATTAAAAAATCATTTTAAATCATTTTTTATTATATAGAATGTTTTCCTAGCAATTTTATTTAATATACTTACACCGTAAGATACGACCGTAGTATGAAATACTTGATTTACTTTGAAATTTCTACAAAAAAACCTTCTTCCAAAAAACAATTTATGTGTTTACAGTCAAATCCTATTTTTTTTTAGCATATTGTTATAAAAAAAATAATCTTTTTTTTTTGCAAATTTCTCATATTTTTAAATAAAAAATTAGATATCATAACTAATTTATGATTATCCGTTAGGGTTTCACAAATAAAAAATTAACCTGTTATTTTTTCATGTTTTGTTAGAATTTATTTTATATTTTAATATTTATAAGTGTAAAACTACATTGTAGAGTATACCAGCATGTAGAAAAAAAATACATTGCTAGAAATAAAGATTTTAGAAGGGTTAAGATATGACCCAATAAAGGTAGAAATTCCCTCACGAAGAGAGATCTATCTTAAACCTTAAAAAAGACCAACAAATCAAAGTTTTTACCTTGAAAACAATCAAACAACAATGTAGTTTACCCTACATAGGGTGCATTGGAGGTGATATATCTTCTCCTTACACGACAAGTCCCCTTATCAGACTCTCGTAGTACCATCAAGTTTTTTAGTAACTTTAGATAACTTTTCTAAAAATAATGATCATAATTTTATGATTACTCATAACTCCTTTTCAACAAGACCACATGTCAGAGAGGTTGAAATCGTCATTACTATAATGACATGACTAATAAAAAATTAAATGTTTGTTTATGCTATGAAAATATTCTCTCTAAATTATATTAAAATGTTTCGATGATCTTATTTGATAACAAAATAAGAATTGAATGAGAACCAAACAACCTTATAAAAACAAAAAATAAAAATAAAATAAAATTGAACTCAATTACTAACAAATTAAACATTGAAAAATGAATTGAAAAAAAAATCTACTTTAAAATGCAAATTAAACAGTAAAGAATGATTTGAAAAACATTTGACTTTAAAAAGAACAAAAAATCTAACTATACTTAGCATTTAAAACGTGTCATCCACTTATGAGGTGGCATAACCTAGTACAAATTAAATTGAATAAAAAGTTAGAAGTGACCTCTCAAGCAAGCTAAATAATGAAAGGTGAAACTAAAAATAAAATCAATTAAAAAAACCCAAGTTAACCAATATTAACTCAACTAACTCGTGATTAAAGATATAAATAAAAATAACTCTATAAAAAAATAAACAATAAAAATCACAAGTTGAATATTAATAGGGTCAATCTTAAAAAAATCATGATATTAGTTATGAAACTAAGTTACTCCATAGAATGCAATCAAAATAATGAACAACAAATCTAAGTTTAGAATTAAATCAAATAAAACAACAAGGTACAAAATAAAAAAAAAATCAATAAAATCATATAAAGAAAAAATAAAAATAATAATTAAAAGAAATAATAAGAATCAAATCTAGTATACAAATAAAATAAAATAATGAGGTATGAAATTAAAAAAGAAAATATTATTAATTTATTATTCAATCAAGCATAGTTTAGAGTAAAATATTAAATCGGTTAATAATGTTTTATTATTTTTATATGAATTAAATACTTTATTAGAATAAAATTGGTAAGGGTAAATGAAATATACAGTCATTTTTTAGAGTAAAATATTATTAAATCAGGCACGGTTACTATTTATAAAGAGAACATTTTATTATTTTTATACAAATTAATTAATTTATTTTGATAAACTACGAAAACCAAGTTATAATAAACTCGTAAGTATCAAAATGAACGACGGCAAAGATATTAAAAAGCATTTTAAACGTCGTAGTTCTATCCTGAGGGAGGAGCGATTATATAATTCCCGCGCATCCCAAAATGTTCCTAGTTTTCAAAAAGAAACGAGGGCTATTCAACCATAGTACCAAATAGCTTTACTTTTCCAACAATCACAAATCTCTCTCTCTGCCTATCCTCCATCGCTGGCAATTTTCAGAGTCGGAGAACAATTTCAGTCCTCAATTCTATCTGAGCTACGATTCTACTGAAGGTAGCCGCGCTATGCATATTACAATTATGAACGCAACTTTGTGTTTGTTTATTATTCGTAGATGATCCGAGCTTGTTTTAGCTTCAAGACTTTCGATATCAATCGGAGATCTAAGTTTTATCCTCTCTATATTAGAATAATATAATGATAAAAACTTGTTTGTTATCATAGATTGCTGATATTACTTCCAAGTTTTGTATAATTTAGGGTTTTGTTTATCATTTTTTGCTACAGGGAATAAGTCGCATTTTAATTTTCTCCTCTTTTAATTATCTAGTGATCAGAAGAGACACAACCGGCGTTTTCTGATAACTATATCAATTACTGTGGGTATAACTGCGTTTAGCTTGAATTAGAAATGTTGGCTTTTGTTTAGAGGATTTTTGTGAATCAAGGACTCGTTGGAAAATGCTATACTTCCTCCGGTATTGATAATTTGATGCTTTTAATGTTTATTGAAATAAAGGACATTGTGATTTCTGTTATTATTTTATCCAGATCGATTTTCTTCTTGTCGCTGTTGTTATTTTTATGTTAAGATTTGTAAAATGTAGATGCCATCGTTCTTTCTTCCTGGGTCATATTTAAATAGTGTTTAGTTGTTGATCTTATCGGTTCCATGTGATTGATTTCAAGATTGATGCTCTGTGTGTTCCTTTTTTCTTTCTACCCGTTGTGAACTTCTCTTGAAATCTGGAACTTCACCCCTACTATTTGCTACAGGAAGCAAATTATTTAACGGTGTCAGTAAAACAAGCAATAAATATCACATATTATTGTAGTTTTTTTCTCATGAACAGATACTTACGGACAAATTTTATGACCTCCTATTTTGCAACGTATCCTATATTTTTTTTTTCCTATTTCTGTTCTTTTGTAATTCATCCAATTTAACTATTAATTGAGAGCTGCGGCAATGTTATGAATTTCTTGCTTTTTGCAGCATTGACTAGCAACAACTGAGATGGAAGGCGAAGCAAGGAAGCGTTTGAAGCACGCTGTCAGACTGTTTACCCTTCATTTTCCAAAGCCTTACTTGTAATGCAAAATTTCTATTCTATTTTTTTTTTTGTAGCAGTGGTTTGATTGTTATGTCTTCCAGATGGAGGAGAACGAACAAGAGATCATAGATGGAACATCTCTAGAGATTGTAGAGAAGGACGAAACTGACATGAACATTGTGGGATCTGAAGAGATGGAACTTAACTTTGCTCACATTTTTGAAAAGATTGAACACTTCACTCAAATGGTAGTTAGAGTTCGATTCTCTTTTTTTTCGTCTTCTTATTTTTAGAATAATTTTGCATGAAGTGTCATCCATGAAATCCCGCATGTAAACTATCTCCCATGAACCAAGAGGAGGTGACAAATTATAGATGTTGGAAATATCCTTTTCATTGACATTTATGGCTAGGAACTTTTTCTGCCTGCTAACATGCTATACTTTTGATGTTAATTCATGTAGGTATCTGAGTTGCTGGAATCAGGAAAAGCCATGTTCAAGGAGATGAGCAATGAATTTGAGGAACGCTTGATTTCGTGAGTTCTAAATCATATTAAATGCAATTTATACCGTTGCAGCCATGGTTATTCCATGTTATCTAAATTTTATGGTGTGACCGCAGGATACACAAGGAAGAGATGGAAAAATGGCAAGAGGAGATCAAAGTACTGCGGTTGCTTGACGCCTCAAATGAGGAAGCAAGTGGTATTCTTCATAATGCTAGATTTGTACTCCAGAATCCTCACATCGACTCTTGAAGGTAATTCTGAAAAAGAGCCCAAGTAATTTAAATTTACCAGTTGAAATTCATTTCCAGCAAATATTTCATTATAACACAAATTTCTTTCCTAGTATAAAAACATCTCAGAAGTAGTTTGCCATGAAAATAGAGTTGCTATAGAGCTACACATGGCTGTTATGCTTAATTCACATGGTTTTGTTCACATTAGCGGAACAAAAGGTCAGGTTAGGAGAAAGTGCTCATGAATTTTGAGCTGAGGTGAAAAAGTTGAAAATTAAGTCGAGTAAGATTCATTTGCAGTCACAAGGTTTCCTGACCTGAGCTAAGCACTAGAACCAGAGAAGAATTCAGTGGTATTATTTTGGATCCTTGCACCTGCGTGTGATATGGTTACTTAGTTATTAGGTTAAAAATGCTACTCGTTTTAGCAGTGTGCTTCTCTATGGCCTTAAAATCTGAGTAGTATATGTGATGTTGCTGACTAACCATGGCTGTCTATTTGATCGCACGGGAACTGATAGCCAGATTCTAATGTACAGATTTGGCTAGATTGTGCATCAAGTATAAATGAATGAATCTTTGGTGTCAAATGCAAGGAACCTGTCTTCTCATTGTAAGATGTTATCAAACTAGTTTTAAACTTTTGCTACCGGTGAAGTTTACAAGACTTTTCTCCTAGATCTATGAAAAATGAGTTCAAGGAAGGGATACAAAAAAGAGGTGATTTTATAGTTCCTCGTTTAATGTAAATGGATTAACCAACATACTGGCTTGGTCAACATTTACCCACGAAATTAACACTTTGGTGATGCTCTAATTTGCATCTATTTCAATACATTTTCGCCCATTAATTTGAAAGAGTGTATGCCTTAGTGGCCCTATCAGCCCAACTATCAATGAGTGATGACTGATGCCGCACCGGTCGACGAAGTTATGTCCACGGGATGTCGACTCTGCTTGTTTTTATACTGCTTCAAATCACAACCCTTGAGCATATAATTTTTTTGCCCAATTAGGATAGCATAGAGAAAAAGAATATACATTTAGATTGTAACTATTTTGATTACGAGACCTTCGGGTGTTTGAGAAGCACTCTAAAATAAGTTTTTTGAAAAAAAAATGATTTTTAATTTTTGCTATGAATAATTTTTTTATAGTATTTTTAGATATTTTGATGTGTTTATGTTAAAAATATTTTTTTAAAAATAAAAAATATTATTTTAATATATTTCTAAATAAAAAATACTTTGAAAATTAACTATAACCATACTCTAAACACCTTCTTAATAATTAGTTCATTTTTTCGTTGAAATAAAAGGGGAACCATATTTTGTTGTATGTTTAAACTCGCATTACTAGAAGAAAGAGTTGTTTTTTACAAAGTCAACGTGCCGTACTTCTTCAGTACCGGAGCTGATGCGTTACGGAAGTTGTGGTTGTTGATGGCGTTTGATGTAACACATTGGTTTGAGCAAATATGATGAGCACGAGTTAAGGCCAAGGCGGGCTCAGCATGAATTAGTTAACACAAGATACTCTAATGCTTCACATTTCTGAAATTAAGTTGGTGATTGAAGCAATTATTCATAATTTCCTCTTCTTAAACCAACCAAACAATATGATCCCATGTGTGAATCATTTATTGGTTGGCTGTGTGAGCTCACTGGGGATGTCATCACCCATGTGCCATGAACGTGAACATCCCCCAAGACATGCCGAGTTAAACGGTACCGTAGTCATAACAATGCGTACATAAATAGATGATTGACTTATATTTTATCTTAAACTTCATCCATAAATATGTTTATTTATTGATGACAAGTCATAATAGCTTTTAAATATACCTAGTGGTGGTTGCTTGTATAGTTGCGAGCACAAAAGAAAATTATTTGCAAGTCACATATGATGTTTTTTCATCGAATTACTTTGAATAGTTTAGTTGTAGTCTTCAATTCATATCCTTGCTAGGCGTTAGTTATGGAAAAGTTGGCGTTACCTATAACCCCTGCTATACTTAATTGTCTGTTTGGCAATTTGCATGTCAACTGTACCATAACGTACAACGAATCTTACAGGTAAACCTTTTGTTCTGGTTCCGGATTTGCCCAAATCCCAAGAACTTGAGCAATAAGTGGATGAATCCTATGGGTTCGTTCTTGCAGGTTGTGGGTGACGGCAGCATGCATGCATACACATACAGGTACAGATACACACACACACATACTCACACATAGACATACATACATGCATACACACATACTCATACATACACACATATGAAAAGTCACATATTCCTGATTTAATTATAACTATGGATATTGCCGTTAAAGGGATGAGGGGGAATGCGAAACGTATTAATTCGACACCTTTCTAATCTAGTCGTAACATGGAGAATATGATAAATAAATAAATTCACGTACTAGATGTATATTATTTTTTATTGTGAGAGTACATGTACATGGTTGATCAATCAACTGCCCAATGCATCTTAAAATAACTTTTCTACCGAGAGGAGATTATTTTACGAGCGTCTTCAAGTAACGTTGGAAGAAGTAAATTCCTTAGAGAGTGGATATCTAGCTTATCTTTGATCAAAGTTATATATAGGAAGCATACCACCTAACTTTCTTTTTCCCATTTAATTTGGAGGAGCACACTTTGATATCATGAAAAATATCATGAATGTGTTGCACATCTAGAAAATCAAAATGACTCTTTGAAAAACACTCCTTTAGATTAATGTTGAAAATTTCAAAATTAATTCAAGCATATAGAAATTTCTTGCGTAATGTCCTTGTTGCCATTGCATGATTATGGAATATATTGCGCTCAGTCAACATGGCTGCAATCAATTTCCCCACTTTTCACATTGCATGAATGATATTTTAATGAGCAGACAGAATGCAAGTAGTGAATATAAATAGTTGCCGAGTTTTGCATCTTCTTCATCAAATTAAACTAGCTAGCTCTAGCAATATATAGCAAATAAACCAGCCTCCATTGTCGTGGAGGAAAGATAATATCATGGCAAGCCTTTCTGTTCTAAGCTACGCAATCTTTTTGTTCCTGGGTATATACTGCACGCAATGTCGCTTCGGCTCTGCGGCTTGGCAACAAGCCCATGCAACTTTCTACGGGGGAAGTGATGCTTCTGGTACAATGGGTAAGTGCTTATTTACTTTCGATATTCTCTCTTTCTATGTACTTCAAGGGAAAGTATTGCGATGCAAGATGTGATACATCTGTTCACAAAAGTGCTGACTGTTTTGAGTTAATGATGCCCATTTAGGTGGTGCCTGTGGATATGGAAACCTTTACACTGATGGCTATGGAATAAAAACTGCGGCACTGAGCACAGCCTTGTTCAATGATGGCAAGTCATGTGGCGGGTGCTATCAGATAGTCTGTGATTCAAGCAAGGTTCCTCAATGGTGCCTCGGGGGTAAATATATTACAATCACGGCTACTAATTTCTGTCCTCCAAACTATAACCTCCCTAATGACAATGGAGGCTGGTGCAATCCTCCTCGACCGCATTTCGACATGTCTCAACCTGCTTTCCTGACCATTGCCAAGTACAGAGCTGGAATTGTACCTATTCTGTTCAGAAAGTATGTTCTTATTAATATTTAATACTTTCCATTCTGAGTCTCTTGACATTATATTTTGGAATATTATAGCTAAAACTTTGGAACTGTGTTCTCGTGTCTTATTATTTCTGGTGTATCATCAGGGTGGGCTGCAACAGAAGTGGAGGCATCAGATTTACCATCAACGGAAAGAACTACTTTGAGCTGGTGCTCATATCCAATGTCGGTGGAGCTGGGGATATCTCCAGGGTATGGATCAAAGGGTCTAATTCTAATCAATGGGAAGCCATGTCAAGAAACTGGGGGTCCAATTGGCAGAGCCTGAGCTATCTAAATGGTCAGAGCTTGTCCTTTAAAATCCAAACCAGCAATGGGAAGACCCGGACAGCACTCAACGTGGCACCTTCCAATTGGGTATTTGGGCAGTCCTTCAAAAGCAATGTCCAATTCTAATTCTAAATCATGCACAGAAGTTCCTGATAATGTGCTTATTTCCCTTTGCATCCTGTCGTCTCTAATTTGTTGATGTGCTCTTTGTTTTTTCGGTTTGTCTGCACTGTATTTTAGGACGTCTATGTTTAAACCATCTTGGGTGTGGCTTAGAATTTAACGGTTAAGCCCACAGCGAAAAGGGAGAAACTTGTGTAAGCACACTGGTCCATTATTATAAACATTTCCTGATTCCCCTGCTATTATTCTCTTCCCTTTATGATACCTCGTCTAATTATTACTAGGTTGGGCCTGCTCCATGGCCGGACCATTCCTTTTAATGTAATTATTGCTAGTGTTTGTAATATAATTGTAATTAAACTGAAATACATATTCAAATAAATATAATTTCTTTTTTTATTAGATTGGAGGTGGTTAATATTTAACTAAATATTTCAAGAATTATCTAAAAAATAATATTTTCTATGAAAAATCGGTTTGGGTCAAACTTGGTCAAAAATCGGTAAAATCGTACGGAATCGCAAAATCGGACCGGATCGGTCTGATTTTACGATCTCAGGCTATTCTAATTTCTACATTCTGACGCGGCCCTCTCTCTCGAAATATTGAGACAGAAACAACCCGGAAAATCAAAGGGAGAGAAAAATGAAAGACAAAGAGATCATGAAATCACATGAACCCATATAGTGATTGCTTGAAGGCAAAAACAAGAAAAGACTTCAACTTTGAGACAGAATCAAGCAAAACACTAAATTGAAGAGAAAAAATAATCATTGATAAGTTAAACAAACCTTAACAAGCTTTGAGACAGTATGGTATTGGAGAGCAGAAAGTGGAAGAAAGAAAGAAAAATTAGGCTTTTTCAAGTTTCTTTACATGAGAGAAGGGAAAGGAGAGAAATCGTAAAGAAGAGGGGGAGAGAGAGAGAGAAGAGCACCACCCACTCACACATCAAATCCCTGTCAAAAAAACAAAAATTGAAGTCTTTAGAGTAAATAATAATTATTATTATTATTCTTGTTGTTGTTGTTGTTGTTGTTATTGTTGTTGTTATTGTTGTTATTATCATGAATCTATCTGCAAAATACAGAACCGAAAACATAAAAACAAATAGGCAAAGTAAGGGTGATTAATATTGTGGTGGTTTTTATAACTATAATCAAAATAAATTTTAAAGAAAATTATAGGCTATAGTTTTTAAATTAATGCTATTAGTGAAATACATACAAAACTGCTAAGTGTTTTGATTAGCCAAATATTTTCAAATATATAGTTTAAGCAAAACCCCACAAAAACAATAGATACTAGATGGGGATTTGAAAATATATTTTATTTGAGATTACAATAAACTAATTTATTCTAGTTTGACACGAGCATATTAAAACCATAAAAAACATTACAAAATTATGAATTTAATAATTCAAAACACGTAAATATATAAATATAGCGAGGAAGATAACAATAATGACTAATGAGACTGATTTTAGTTTACATAGCACGCCGACATAATATTTGTTTTAAATTTATTAGTTTTTACCTAATAAAATTCTATGGATATAATTGTTTTGTAATGTATTTTGAAGTTATTTTAAATCATGTATGAACCTTAACTAATGAAGTTTTATGTCCATAATTATGATGTATTGTATTCAGAAATATTTTATTTACAATTTTATGATTTTTCTACTCATACGATTTTAGCAGTGATTTTACAATTTTTGAACAGACAAATTCAGGTACGATTTTATGATTTTACAATCCGATCTTACGATCTAAGTTTTCGAAGCCCCTTCCGTGTCGTGTCAAAATCGCGTTTTTGACAACCATGGACACAATGGAAGCCTGCCCCAAGGGTTGTAGTGAAATTGATTTTCTCTCCCCATTGTCTCATCATACTCACGTTTTAGCTTTATTTGATTATCATGCACCTGTTTGGGTTAAGACGTACAAGAGATGGTTTTACATAAAAACGTTTTGAAACTTGAGTTACATCTAACCTCTTATCAAACGACCTTGAAATGACCTCAAATTCAATACTTAGTATTCTAATAGCATACGAATAGCAACTCTCAAATTATAGGTTGTTCTCGTACTTCTAGGTACACAGCCCCTTGTGTGATCAATTTGCAGCAGAAATGAACATCCAATTGAAAACTCTAGTATATGATATCCAAATAAGCCCCAATTTAATATATTATGCGCTATCAACCCAAAGACACAGAAAGTAAAGTTTCAAATGATTCTAAAGTGTGTTTCTGAGGGTTCACCAAGGTGGTGTTTCTGCAGCAGAAATGAATCTCGACATAAAACCTCAAGATATCAATTTTAGAATAAGAACCAATTTGAAATATGATTCTATCTCAACCCCAATAGACAGAATATGAATTTTCAATTGATTCCGATGTGGTTTGCTTATGTTTTCACATAGTTGTATGTTCTGTGGCAAAATTTCAATGATTCTTCAAATTTCACCTAAAGCCTCTATCTCCTTTTTCTTTTCTTTCCTTTTTTTTTTTCTCTGTTTTTTTTTAATATACTGAAATGAAGAGACAGAAAAAGATGAAATATAACCTCCTTTTTTTTATAAGATGATGCCGACACGAAGAACAAGGAGATGAACACAAACACTGGAAAACTAAAAAAAACACGAAAATAACAGAATGATATGCCCTTGTTTCGGAGCCTAGTTTTGATACCACGTGATGCGAACTTCGTGATCACACAACCCACAACCAAGAATGAGATCTGATCCCAGAAAGCCAAAAGAGATGTGATAGGAGTGTGACACAATGGAAACCTGCCCTAAGGCACCAGCACTATTGGAATTACTAGAATGACGCCATGAAGCCAATTAATCTTCGATAAGTCGGATTCAGTTCGTTCAAGAAGTAAAGAATATAAGTATCACTCCCACACATAAACTGAAAAGTTTAGAATTAAAATTAATCAATAGCTCCAAAATTTAGCTAACATGAGTTTAAATAGTCTTTTAAAAACTGATCCAAAATCCTAAACTGAAAAGCCCATGCCTTTATCCAAGCAAGCCATGGATCGTAACTGAAACCAAATCTTTAATTAAGCCCAAACAAGCCTTTGGCTGTAGCTAAAAATATTAAGTAAGGCCCATAAGGCTTTTTTTTATAGTGTTCCATCAAGCCCATTAATCCCATGTTTTCAAGTCGTAGTAGTATTCTTTTGGCTCATTTGCCGTCTCACTTCATGGCCCAGATAAAGTCGGGCTGTACCACTGATGCGAACCGACCCAGAAAAGACCCCTCACATGTTTAGGGGCTCTATTCATGGTTTTAAAGGTTTCACCCAAGTCCTAATTGCACGGACCATTGAAGTATCTATGTGTAGGAGGGGTCCAACCAGCTTTATTTGGGCCATGAAGTGAGGACAACAAAGGAGCCAAAAGAATCCTACTAGAACTTGGAAACATGGGATTGATGGGCTGGATGGAAAAGAATAAATAAACCTTACGGGCTTCATTTAATTTAGTTAGCTACAGCCTAAGGTTTGTTTGGGCTTAATTAAGACTTTGTTTTCAGCTAGGATCCAAGGGGTCAGTTTTGAGTAGACCTCTTTTAATTCCACATAAGAGTTCCATGTACTTCTTAAGAACTATTTAAACTCATGTTACCCTAATTTCAGCAGCCATTGATTAATTGTAATTCTAAACTTATCAGTTTATGTATGAGAGTGATTCTTGCATTCTTTAGTTCTTGAAAGAATTGAACCTGACTTATCGAAGATTAACTGGCTTCACGGCGTCATTCTACTCATTTCAATAGTGCTGGTGCCTTGGGGCATGTTTCCATTGTGTCACACTCCTATCAGACCTATTTTGGCTTTCCGGGATCGGATATCATTCTTTATTGTGGGTTGGGTGACCACGTGATCACGAGGTTCGCATCAGGTGTATCCGAGCTAGGCTCCGACACAAGGTCAAATCATTCTGTTATTTTCGTGCTTTTTTTAGTGTTCCTTGAAGTTTTCCAGTGTTTGTGTTCATCTCCTTGTTCTTTGTGTCAGCGTCATCTAATAAAAAAAATAAAAAAAGAGGTTTTATTTTATAGTTTTCTGTCTCTTCATTTCAGTATATTAAGAAGAAAAAAAAAACAGAAAAGAATAGAAAAGAAAGATAGATAGTTCAAATTTGAAGAATCATTGAAATATTGCCGCAGAAAACACCACTCTGGGGAAACATAAGCAACCCAAATCGGAATCAATCAAAAATTCATATTCCGTCTATTAGGGTTGTGGTAGAATCATTTTTTCAACTTTGGGCTTATTCTGATTTTCATTTCTTGAGGGGTTATTTTGTTATTCATTTCTGCCGCAGAAACACTACCTTAGTGAACCATTGAAACTTTACATTCTGTGTTATGGGGTTGATATCACATTATATATTAAATTGGGGCTTATTTCGATATCGTATACTGGAGGTTTTAATTGGAGGTTCATTTCTGCCGCAAATTGATAACAAAAGTGTTTTTATACCTGGAAATTGACTTTTGTTTTTTTGTTTAGTACTCCAATACTATTTTAAGGTCATTTCGAAGTCGTTTGGTCTGGCTTTCAATTCTGTTACGTACAAATTGCGTAAGGGTTAAATTCTGCTCAAGTCTCAAAACTTGATCCTTACTATGTAGTTTTGTCTAGTTCTCTGTTTTTGTTCTATTTTCAGTTATCTAGGAGTCAAGTAATTGTTTTCGCTAGTATTTGCTTCAGTTTTATTTCGTGTTTTCATATCGTCCACTATTTGTACAAATTTGCATTGCTACTCGCGAAATCGTAATCGTAGTTTTGTTTTTGCTTTGTTTTCAGTATTTTATTGCTTCTTGAGTCTGCAATTCATAATTAGAGTTCGCTGCGAAGGCTACTAACTTTGATTTGTTGATTTTAGTTCTAAAAAAACCAAAAGAAAGCAAGTTGTGAGGTTAAAGGCGTAGTTAGCTTATTAGAGTGAAAAGCCTTAAGTTTTTTGTGTGATACACGAGTTGTGAGGATATATTTTTTGCTACTAACGAAATTTTGCTAATTCAAAGGATGTCTGAAAACAACGAAACAGCGATACAAAACACTGACGTAGCGTTCTAATTTCTAGCCATGGGTCAGCAACTTGAGTTGTCTAGGACATACAAAGATCTGAAAGATGAGGTGAATTCGATAAAGCAATTGAATAGGGGGGCTGATTGCCGAGGAAATACGGTCCGTACTGCCGTATGGAATAACAGATCTGATTTTGAAGAGTATGTTGATGAAAATGCAGATGTGGACGAAGATGACTATGATTTTGCATCTGTTGGCCAAGGAATCAGGTCTTGACCGAGCAGAGCTAGGAGGAATGTGACTTTCCATGACATGCGGAATTATGAAGATATGGATGGGGACACCATTAAATTGAAAATTCTTAACTTTCAACGTAAAAATGATCCTGAGGCTTACTTGGAGTGGGAGAAAAAGGTAGATTGGATTTTTGATTGTCATAGCTATTCTGAAAAAAAAAAAAGTGAAATTGGTGATGATTGAGTTTACAGAGTATGCAATGATTTGGTAGGATCAGATTGTAATCAGTAGGAGGAGGAACGGGGAGCGACCCGTTCAGACTTGGGGTGAGATGAAAGTCTTAAGGAGGAGAGGATTTGTGCCAAACCACTATTACAGAGACTTATACCTGAAGCTCCAATGTCTGAATCAAGGTCTATAAGACAGAGATAGCAATGATTCAGGCCAATGTTGTTTAGGATAGAGAAGCCACCATGGCTAGATTTCTTATTGGGTTGAATCGGGAGATTGCCAATGTGGTGGAACTACAGCACTATATGGAGCTAGAGGACATGGCTCACATGGCTATGAAGGTGGAGAGACAACTTAGGAAGGGACATGTTCGGCCAGGGTTTAATTCGGGTTCTTCATCATCTTGGAAGACAAATCTGAAGAGAGAGGGTACTGTCCAGCCACGATCCTTTGTACTGAACCATCAATGGCTAAAGTTGACGTCCCTACTGGTGCCAAAGGTAAATCTGAAACTCAGCCTAAACGTACTCGTGATGTTAAATGTTTCAGGTGTCAAGGGCACGGACATTATGCTTCGGAATATCCAAACAAAAACAAGAGAATAATGATGATTAGAGATGATGGTGATATGGAATCGAAAAGTGACAGATCTGATTGCTAGGGATGACTTAGCATGAGCGGTTGCGGAGTCCTTGATTATAAGGCGCTGTTACGTACAAAGCAAGGTGTATGGTTTAATTATTGATAGTGGAAGCTTTGTTAATGTTTGAAGTACCACCCTTGTTAGTAAACTGAATTTGAGTACTGTTAAGAATGCGAAACCATATAGATTGAATGGCTGAATGATAGTGGTGATGTGAAAGTGACTAAGTAGGTCGAGGTCCCATTTTCGATTGGGAAATATGTTGATGAAGTTCTATGCGATGAGGTTCCGACGCAAACAAGTCACATCTTGTTGGGGAGGCCATGGCAATATGATAGGAAGACATATCAAAATAGGGTTAAAAATAGGCATGATGGATTTTTGTTTCTGGAAAATAAACTATGTGCGCCTATGTGTTCTTTGTTTGATATGTTTGTGGGAGAAGCTCATGGTGGTGGTTTTATGGGTCAATTGGTGTAGCTAAACCTTAGGAGTTTTGCATGATCATTTTTTTGGGCCTCATATGAAACATGATGTGGAAAGATTCTGTGAGAAGTGCACCACTTGTAAACAAGCCAAGTCTAGGTTGAAACCCAATTGTTTGTACACCCCTTTGCCAATAGCTAGTGAACCTTGGACTGATATTTCTATGGAATTTGTTTTGAGATTACCTAGGAGTAAGAGGTGGTAGATAGATTTTCGAAGATGACACACCCTTCAATGCTTGTCATAAAACTGATGATGCATCACATATAGCTGATTTGTTTTTCAAAGAACTTACGTTACATGGCATGTCTAGGACCATTGGTTCCCACAACCAAGAATGAGATCTGATCCCGGAAAGCTGAAATAGGTCTGATAGGATAGTGACACAATGGAAACATGCCCCAAGGCACCATCACTATTGGAATGAGTTGAATGATGCCACGAAACTAGTTAATCTTCGATAAGTCGGATACAGTTCGTTCAAAACTAAAGAATGCAAGAATCACTCGCACATAAACTGAAAAGTTCAGAATTAAAATTAATCAATGGCTGCTGAAATTTAGCTAACATGAGTTTAAATAGTATTTTAAAAACTAACCCTAATTGACCTCTTTTGTGGAATGAAAAGAGGTCCACTGAAAACTGACCCAAAATCCTAAATTGAAAAGCCCATGACTTAATCCAAGCAAGCCTTAGATCCTAGCTGAAAACAAAATCTTAATTAAGCCCAAACAAGCCTTTGCCTGTAGCTAACTTAAATAAAGCCCATGAGGTTTATTTATTCTTTTCCATCCAACCCATCAATCCCATGATTCCATGTTGTAGTAGGCTCCTTTTGTTGTCCTAACTTCATGGCCCAAATAAGATTTTATTGGACCCCTCCTGCACATGGATAAGATGTACTAAGGTCTAGTCTTGATACTCCAATGGTCCTTGCAATTCTGATCGGGTTGAAACCTTCAAAACCAATGCATTCATTGCCTCTTTCAATGCCTTTGTCCTAGACCGTGTCATTGGACCATTTGGAACATGTAATGGGTCCTTGCTGGTGTTTTTGGGCTGGTCCATATCAATTTTGTATGCATTGTCATTTATTCTCTCCAAAACGTGAAATGGACCATCACCACGAGGCTGTAATTTTGATTTCCTTTGATTAGGGAATCGTTCCTTTCACATGTGCACCCAAACCCAATCACCGGGTTGAAAAAAAACCAGTTAACGTCCCTTATTTGCTTTAGAAGCGTAGAGTCTGCTCTTTTTCTCTCTATTTGCAGTCGAACTCCTTCATGGAGTTGTCTCACCATCTTTGCCTTCTGTTCTCCATCTAAACATACCCTTTCTTGATGCGAACCTCGTGATCATGTGGTCACGCAAACTACAACCAAGACTAAATCTAATCCCGGAAAGCCGAAATAGGTCTGATAAGAGTGTGACACAATGGAAACTTGCCCCAAGGCACTAGCACTATTGGAATGAGTAGAATGACGCCACGAAACCAGTTACTTTTCGCTAAGTCGGATTCAGTTCGTTCAAGAATTAAAGAATGCATGAATCACTCTCCCACATAAACTGAAAAGTTCAGAATTAAAATTAATCAATGGCTGCCGAAATGTTTGGCTAACATGAGTTTAAATAGTCATTTAAAAACCTAACCCTAACAGAGCCTTTATGTGGACTTAAATGAGGTGCACTCAAATCTGACCGTTTATGTGGACTTAAAAGATGTCCACTAAAAACTGACCCAAAATCCTAAATTGAAAAGCCCATGACTTAATCCAAGCAAGCCTTGGATCCTAGCTAACAACAAAGTCTTAATTAAGCTCAAACAAGCCTGGGGCTGTAGCTAACTAACTTAAATGAAGCCCATAAGGTTTATTTATTCTCTTCCATCAATCCCATGCTTCCAAGTTGTAGTAGGATTCTTTGGGCTCCTTTGTTGTCCTCACTTCATAGCCCAAATAAAGCCGGGCTAGACCCCTCCTACTCAAAGATACTGATGCCACGAAGCCGAAATAAGGTCTGATTGGAGTGTGACACAATGGAAACCTGCCCCAAGGCACCAGCACTATTGGAATGAGTAGAATGACGCCACGAAGCTAGTTAATCTTCGATAAGTCGCATTCAGTTCGTTCAAGAACTAAAGAATGCAAGAATCACTCTCACACATAAACTGAAAAGTTCAGAATTAAGTTTTATCCATCGCTGCCGAAATTAGGGACCCCTTATGTGGACTTAAATTAGGTCCACTCAAAACTGACCCAAAATCCTAAATTGAAAAGCCCATGACTCAATCCAAGCAAGCCTTTGATCCTAGCTGAAAATAAAGTCTTAATTAAGCCCAAACAAGCCTTGGGCTATAGCTAACAAAATGAAATAAAGCCCATTAGGCTTTTCTTTTATAATCTTCCCTCAAGCCCATTAATCCCATGCTCATTTGCTGTCCCCAATTCATGGCCCAAATATGATTGTATTGGACCCCTCCTGCATATGGATAAGATGTACTAGGGTCTCCTCTTGATACTCCAATGGTCCTTGCAATTCTGACCTGGTTGAAACCTTCAAAACCAATGCATTCATATCTTCTTTCAATGCCTTTGTCTTAGACCGCGTCATTGGACCATTTGGGACATGTAATGGATCCTTGCTGGTGTTTCTAGGCTGGTCCGCATCATCCCCTCTCTCCTCGAAAGGATTCGACCTCGAATCAATATCTGTGTCAAACAACGTAAGATCAGCAACATTAAAGGTTGCACTAACACTATACTCACCAGGAAGATCAATTTTGTATGCGTTGCCATTTATTCTCTCCAAAGGATGAAATGGACCATCACCACGAGTCTGTAATTTTGATTTCCTTTGGTTTGGAAATCGTTCCTTTCGCATGTGCACCCAAACCCAATCACAAGGTTGGAAGACAACCAGTTTACGTCCTTTATTTGCTTTAGAAGCGTAAAGTCTGTTCTTTTTCTCTATTTGCAGTCGAACTCCTTCATGGAGTTGTCTCACCATCTTTGCCTTCTGCTCACCATCTAAACTTACCCTTTCTTCACTAAGTCCATAGGAGTTAGTGGATTAAAGCCATAAACAATTTCAAAAGGAGAAAAACTAGTGGTCGAATGCACAGTTCTATTCTTTTGTATACTCAACAAAAGGCAAACATTCTTCCCAACTTTTCAAATTCGTTTGTATTACAACACGCAAAAGTTGAGATAATGTTCTATTGACTACCTCAGTTTGCCCATCTGTTTGAGGATGACATGTTGTCGAAAATAAAAGTTTGGTTCCCAACTTTCCCCATAAGGAACTTAACATCACGATCTGACACAATACTCTTAGGAATGCCATGCAAACGTACAATCTCCGTAAAGAACAAGTCAGCGACATGAGATGCATCATCTGTTTTATGGCATGCAATGAAATGCGCCATTTTAGAAAACCTATCAACCACAACAAAAATAGAGTCTCTACCTTTCTTTGACCTAGGTAAACCTAAAACAAAGTCCATAGAGATATCTACGCAAGGTTCAGTAGGAACAGGTAATGGTGTATAGAGACCATGTGGTTGTACTCTAGATTTTTGCCTTTCGACAAGCGATGCACTGTTCACAAATTCGTTGCACATCTCTTTTCATCTTTGGCCAATAGAAATGCTCATGTAATACATCCAAGGTTTTCGCAACCCCAAAGTGACCCATTAAACCACCCCCATGTGCTTCACGAACAAGCAATTCACGCAAAGAACTAGCAGGAACACACATTCTATTCTCTTTGAACAAATAACCTTCTCAGCAAAAGCTGAATTTCCACATGCATTATAAATCTCAGCAAAGTCAGAATCGTTACCATACAATTCCTTCACCTATTCAAAGCCTAGCAATCTAGTATTCATTGTGTGTGAACATACCTGCGAGAAAGTGCATCGGCTACGATGTTCTCTTTGCCTTGCTTATACTTGATCACGTAAGGAAAAGTTTCAATAAATTCAACCCATTTTGCATGTCTCCTATTCAACTTACCTTGTCCTTTCAGATGTTTCAAGGACTCATGATCCGAATGGATTACAAACTCTTTTGGCCACAAGTAATGCTGCCATGTCTCAAGTGCTCTTACCAAGGCATAGAGTTCTTTGTCGTAAGTGGGATAGTTCAAGGTCGCTCCACTTAACTTCTCACTAAAATACGCAATGGGTCTCCGATCCTGCATCAAAACAGCACCTATTCCCATTCCAGACGCATCACACTCTATTTCAAAGGCTTTTGTAAAGTCAGGTAAAGCCAAAACTGGTGCAGAACATAATTTGTCTTTCAAAAGAACAAAAGCCAATTCTTGTTCCTCACCCCATTTAAATCCAACTGACTTTTTAACAACTTCATTCAAGGGTGCAGCTATTGTACTAAAATCCTTCACAAAACGCCTGTAAAAACTAGCTAAGCCATGAAAACTCCTTACCTCACTTACCGATTGGGTGTAAGCCACACTCGGATAGCCTTAACTTTCTCCTCGTCCATCTCGATACCCTATGCAGTTACAACATAGCCAAGAAACACAATTTTCTCCATGCAGAAATCACACTTTTTAAGATTAGCATACAATTTTTCACTACGCAACACACTAAGTACATTACGCAAATGATCAAAATGCTCAGTTAAGTTTTTGCTATAGATCAGAATGTCATCAATACAACCACAAACTTACCTATGAATGCACGCAACACATGATTCATTAAACGTATAAACATACTTGGTGCATTTGTACAAATGGCAATACTAACCATTCATATAAACCATACTTAGTCTTAAATGCAGTTTTCCACTCATCACCCTCTTTCATCCTAATCTGATGGTACCCACTTTTCAAGTCAATTGTAGAGAAAATGCAAGATCCATGTAACTCATCTAACATGTCATCAAGCCTAGGAATAGGGTGTCTATAATTTACCGTTATGTTGTTGATGGCTCGACAATCAACACACATCCTCCATGTTCAATCCTTCTTAGGCACAAGTAGCACGGGTATGGCACAGGGGCTCATACTCTCCCGAATATAGCCCTTTTCCATCAGCTCATCAACTTGTCTTTGAAGCTCTTTCATCTCCTCGGGATTGCTTCTATATGCTGGTCGGTTAGGAATTGAAGCTCCGGGTACGAAATCAATCTGATGCTCAATCCCCCGCAAAGGTGGTAATCCGCTTGGAGTATCGTCGGGGAACACATCATCAAACTCCTGCAACAAAGAAATAGCAACACTAGGCACAATATGATCAAGATCATTAGTATTACAGTAAGCCTCCTTGTACACAAGTAAAATCATTGTTTTTTTTGTGAAATATGAAGATCTGATCTCACTCTCTCTAGCATAAAAATTAAGTTGTTTCTTTAGTTTTTCCACACAATTCTCATCACTCTTCCTGACTTTCTTCTCTCCTCTTGTCTTACCTCCACTCTCGACCAGATTTGGGTGTTTTTGAGCTGTAGTCAAATGGTCTGGTTTGTTTGTGTTTGGATGAGTGTCTGAATGGGTTGTAGTGGTTTGGGTTCCGGCCGAATCTGATGGTCTTCTCTCCCCTTGGTCCTCACCTTGATTTTCTCTCCCCATTGCCTCATGCTCACTTTGTAGCTTTATTTGATTATCATACACCTGTTTAGGTGTAAGAGGTACAAGAGTGATGGTTTTACCATCTTTTACAATGGTATACCTATTCACTGCCTTCCTATCATATTGCCATGGCCTCCCCAACAAGATGTGACTTGCTTGCATTGGTACCACATCGCACAGAACTTCATCAACATATTTCCCAATAAAAAATGGAACCACAACCTGTTTAGTCACTTTCATTTCTCCACTATCATTCAGCCATTGCAATCTATATGGTTTCGTATGTTTAGTAGTACTCAAATTCAGTTTACTCACAACTGTGGTACTGCAAACATTAACGCAACTTCCACTATCAATAATTAAACCACACACCTTGCTTTTTACGTAACAGCGCGTATGGAAGATATTCTCCCTTTGTTGATGAGATTCATCTTCCTTGACTTGAACCTGAAGTGTGCGCTTTATAACCAAGGACCCCGCAACCGGTAATGCTAACTCATCCTCATCAATATCCTCCAATGGTGGCATGCCTTCGCAATCAGATCGGTCACTTTCAGATTCCATATCACCATCATCTCTAATCATCATGATTCTCTTGTTTGGACACTCTGAAGCATAATGTCCATTCCCTTGACACCTAAAACATTTAACATCACGAGTACGTTTAGGCTGAGTTTCAGATTTCTCTTTGGCACCGGTAGGGACATCAACTTTTGCCGTTGTTCGTTCAGTTTTAGAAGGAACAAAGGATCTTGGCTGGACAGTACCCTGTCTCTTCAGATTCGTCTTCCAAGATGATGAAGAACCCGAATTAAATCCTGGCCGAACATGTCCCTTCCTGAGTTGTCTCTCCACCTTCGTAGCCATGTGAACCATGTCCTCTAGCTCCACATAGTGCTGTAGCTCCACCACATTGGCAATGTCACAATTCAACCTATTAAGAAATCTAGCCATGGTGGCTTCTCTATCCTCAACAACATTGGCACGAATCGTCGCTATCTCCATCGCTTTGTGATATTCATCTACTGTCTTATAACCTTGATTCAGACCTTGGAGCTTCAGGTATAGGTCTCTATAGATTTGGCACAAATAGTCTCCTCATTAACGCTTTCATCTCCCCCCAACTCTGAACAGGTCGCTCCCCATTCCTCCTCCGACTGATTACAATCTGGTCCCACCAAATCATTGCATACGCTATAAACTCAATCATCACCAATTTCACTTTTTTTTGTTCAGAACAGTACAATTAAAAATCCAATCTACTTTTTTCTCCCACTCCAATCAAAAATTCCTCGAAAATTCACATTCCTCCTAGCTCTGCTCGGTCCAGACCTGATTTCTTGGCCAACAGATGCAAAATCATAGTCATCTTCGCCCATATCTGCGTTTTCATCAACATACTCTTCAAAATCAGATCTGTTATTCCGTACGGCCATACGGACCGTACTTCCTCGGCGATCAGCCCCACTATTCTGTTGCTTTATTGAATTCACCTCATCTTTCAAATCTTTGTATGCCCTCGACATCAATTCAAGTTGCTGACCCATGGCTTGTAATTGGAACGCCACGTCAACATTTTGTGTCCCTGATTCGTTGTTTTCAGACATTCTTTGAATCTGCAAAATTTGGTTAGTTGCCAAAATATATATATATATATATCCTCACAACTCTCGTGTTTCACACACAAAAAAATCAAGTCTTTTCACTCTAATAAGCTCACTACGCCTTTTACCTCACAACTTGTTTTCTTTTGGTTCTTTCGGAACTAAAATTAACAAATCAAAGTCAGTAGCTTTCCCAGCGCACTCCAATTATGATTTTCAGACTCAAGAAGCAATAAAATACTGAAAACAAAGCAAAACAAAACTACGATTACGATTTCGCGAGTAGCAATGCAAATTCGTACGATTTCGCGAATTGTGGACGATACGAAGACAGGAAATAAAACAGAAGCAAATACTAGCGAAAACAATTGCTTGACTCGTAGATAACTGAAAATAGAACGAAAACAGAGAATTGGACAAAACTAAACAGTAGGGATCACGTTTTGAGACTTGAGCAACATCTAACGTCTTACGCAATTTTTACATGACATAATTGAAACCCAGACCAAACGACTTCGAAAAGACCTCAAAATCAATATTTAGTATTTTAGTACTAAATAAAAAAACAACACTCAATTTCTAGGTCGTTCTAGTACTTCTAGGTACACAAACACTTGTGTGATCAATTTGTGGTAGAAATGAACCTCCAATTGAAACCTCTAGTATACGATATCGAAATAAGCCCGAATTTAATATATCATGCGATATCAACCCCAAGACACAGAATGTAAAGTTTTCAATTGATTCTAAAGTATTTTTATATGGGTTAACTACGGTAGTGTTTCTGCGGCAGAAATGAATATCATAATAACCCCTCAAGAAATCAATATCAGAATAAGCCCAAAATTGACATCAAATAGACGGAATATGATGGAATATGAAATTTCAATTGATTCCGATGTGGTTTGCTTATGTTTCCCAAGAGTAGTGTTTTCTGCGGCAAGATTTCAATGATTCTTCAAATTTCAACTAATGCCTCTATCTCTCTTTCTTTTCTTTTTTCTGGTTTTTTTCTTTTTTTTTCTTTTTTTTTTAATATACTGAAATGAAGAGACAGAAAACGATGAAATATAACCTCTATTTTTTTTATAAGATGACGCTGACACGAAGAACAAGGAGATGAACACAAACACTGGAAAACTTCAAGGAAAACAAAAAAAAAGAACGAAAATAACAGAATGATATGACCTCCTTTCGGAGCCTAGCTCTGATACCACCTGATGCGAACCTCGTGATCACGTGGTCACGCAACCCACAACGAAGAATGAGATAAGATCCCGAAAAGCCGAAATAAGGTCTAATAAGAGTGTGACACAATGGAAACCTGCCCCAAGGCACCAGCACTATTGGAATGAGTAGAATGACGCCACGAAGCCACTTAATCTTCGATAAGTCGGATTCAGTTCGTTCAAGAACTAAAGAATGCAAGAATCACTCTCACACATAAACTGAAAAGTTCAGAATTAAGTTTTATCCATCGCTGCCGAAATTAGGGTTACATGAGGTTAAATAGTTCTTAAAATAAAGTCTTAATTAAGCCCAAACAAGCCTTTGGCTATAGCTAACAAAATTAAATAAAGCCCATTAGGCTTTTCTTTTATAATCTTCCCTCAAGCCCATTAATCCCATGCTCATTTGCTGTCCTTACTTCATGGCTCAAATATGATTGTATTGGACCCCTCCTGCATATGGATAAGATGTACTAGGGTCTCCTCTTGATACTCCAATGGTCCTTGCAATTCTGACCTGGTTGAAACCTTCAAAACCAATGCATTCATTTCTTCTTTCAATGCCTTTGTCGTAGACCGCGTCATTGGACCATTTGGGACATGTAATGGATCCTTGCTGGTGTTTCTAGGCTGGTCCGCATCAGATACTTCAATGGTCCCTTGCAATTTTGACTTGAGTGAAACCTTCAAAACCACCCTTGTTACTAAATTGATTTTTAGTACTATTAAGCATGCGAACCCTTGTTACTAAATTGATTTTGAGTACTGTTAAGCATGCGAGACCATATAGATTGCAATGGCTGAATGATAGTGGTGAAGTGAAAGTGACGAAGCAGGTCGTGGTCCTATTTTCGATTGGGAAATATGTTGATGAAGTTCTGTGCAGGAGTTTGATGATGTGTTCTCCGACGATACTCCAAGCGGATTACCACCATTGCGAGGGATAGAGCAGCAGATTCATTTCGTACCCATAGCTTCAATTCCTAACCGACCAACCTATAGAAGCGATCTGGAGGAGACGGCGGAGCTTCAAAGGCAACTTTATGAACTAATAGATAAGGGACACATTCGTGAGCGTATAAACTCGTGTGCTGTATCCGCCCTACTCATGCAAAAGAAGGATGGAACATGGAGGATGTGTATTGATTGTCGAGCCTTCAACAGCATCACAATTTTTATTCGAGGTCAAATCCTTTCGAGGAGAGACGGGATGATGCAAACCAGCCCAGAAACGCCAACAAGGAATTATGGGCTACCTTTTCCTTTTGTTTCTATGATTAAGGGGCTGGATGGAAGAGAAAAAATAAACCTTATGGGCTTTATTTAATTTAGTTAGCTGCAGCCCAAGGTTTGTTTGGGCTTAATTAAGACTTTGTTTTCAGCTAGGATCCAAGGCTTGCTTGGATTAAGTCATGGGCTTTTCAATTTAGGATTTTGGGTCAGTTTTGAGTGGACCTTATTTAAGTCCACATAAGGGGTCCATTAGGGTTAGGTTTTTAAAAGACTATTTAAACTCATGGTAGCTAAATTTCGGCAGCCATTGATTAAACTTAATTCTGAACTTTTCAGTTTATGTGTGAGAGTGATTTCTTGCATTCTTTAGTTCTTGAACGAACTGAATCCGACTTATCGAAGATTAACTGGCTTCGTGGAGTCATTCTTCTGATTCCAATAGTGCTGGTGCCTTCGTGCAGGTTTCCATTGCGTCACACTCCTATTAGAGCTATTTCGTCTTTCCGGGATCAGATCTCATTCTTGGTTGTGGGTAGCGTGGCCACGTGATCACGAGGTTCGCATCAAGGATGGCCTTAACTTTCTCCTCATCCATCTACTGTGCAGTTACAACGTAGCCAAGAAACACCATTTTCTCCATGCAGAAGGCACACTTTTTAAAAATAGCATACAATTTCTCACTATGCAACACACTAAGTACATTACGCATATGATCAAAATGCTCCCTATGAATGCTCTCAATATGCTGGTCAGTTAGGAATTGAAGCTTCGGGTACGAAATCAATTTGATGCTCCATCCCCCACAATGGTGGTAATCTGCTTGGAGTATCGTCAGGGAACACATCATCAAATTCCTGCAATCATTGTACATAGTAAAATCATTGGCTTATTAGTGAAATATGCAGATCTACCCTCACCCTCTCTAGCATAAAAATTAGTTTGTTTCTAATCTCCCGTAAAAAAAATGATCATGCAAAACTCCTAAGAGTCTTAGCTACACCAATATGACTTGATGGACCATATTTGTGAACTTAACATAGTGTTGCATCTCAACTATATCCGTAATCTTTCAATTCAAACCATGCAAGAACCTAGCCATAGTGGCTTCGCGGTCCTCTTCCACATTAGCGCATATCATAGCTACCTCCGCATATCATAGCTACCTCCATCTCCTTGTAATATTCTTCTACAATCTTGGAACCTTGATTTAACCTCTGCAACTTTTGATACAATCCCCTATTATAGTGGCTGGGTACAAAACACTTTCCCATAAGCATTTCATCTCCTTTCAAGTGTCCACAGGTATCTCTCATTTCATCTCCTATTGACCCCACCAAACAATGGCCTAATCAGGGAATTCAATTGCAGCTAACTTAACATTCTTTATCTCTGAGTAGTTGTGACAATCAAACACCATCTCCATTTTAGTTTCCCACTCCGAATAAACTTCATGATCACTTTTACCTTGAAAAGATGGGATTTTCATCTTTATGTTTCCCAAATCACTTTTACCCGAATAAGCTTCTCGATTCTCATTCCCACGCTGAAACCTGCCCCGGTTAAAATGCGGCTCATCAAACTCCCCCGACTCCGCCTCTTCCTCAACATTCCACCACGGAACACGCCCACCTTGCTGCGAATTGGGGATGTCTTGTTGAAGTCCCCTAGGAGCCTCTGCTTCTACCTGTCCAACCTACAATGAATAGGTTCTAATTCAGCCCTCAATAGCCTAATCTCCCCTAACAAGGCTTGCATTTGGAGGCTCGGAACTCCAGGTTGTTGAACTTCTTCGGTTCTATGTTCTTGATTATTGGACATATTTAAAATATGTGAAACAACGTGAGAATCCTCACAAGCACGCCGTCACCTGTTTCACTCAAGAATTGATATACTTGCGTTCGTGTTTTCACACTAAACGGCATTTACCCTCTTATTGTCTCACCCACTCTTGCCTTTTTTCCCACTTTTTTGCGTCTTCTTTAGCTCTTAATTAAACTTCCAAAAACTAATTAAAAATAATCCCACAGCAATTCAAAAATGAGATGAGATACAAGATTGATAAGAGGATGTTTTTTTTACAGGAATCGTGTATTGAAACGAAGTTTTCCTACTGCAATCGTGTAGTTTTTTTTGATGATTTTTGCTGAATCTTTTTTTTTCTTTTTTTTTGACGATTTATTTTTCTACAAGAGGGAACAGGGTCATATCATTCTGTTATTTTCGTGTTTTTTTTAGTATTCCTTGAAGTTTTCCAGTGTTTGTGTTCATCTCCTTGTTCTTCGTGTCAGCGTCATCTAATAAAAAAAAGGTTATATTACATCATTTTCTGTCTCTTCATTTCAGTGTATTAAAAAAAAGAAAAAAAAAAGAAAGAGAGATCTCTATCTCTCTTGAAATTTCAAGAATCATTCAAATCTTGCCGCAGAAAACACTACTTTGGGGAACTATAAGCAAACCATATCGGACTCAGTTGAAATTTCATATTCCGTCTATTGGGATTGAGATAGTATCATTTGTCACATTTCGGATTATTCTGATTTTGATTTCTTGAGGGGTTATTTTGATATTCATTTCTGCTGCAGAAACACTACCTTTGTGAACCCATATAAAAACACTTTAGAATCCTTTGAAACTTTAAATTCTGTGTCATGGGGTTGATATCGCATTATATATTAAATTGAAGCTTATTTCGATATCGTATACTAGAAGTTTCAATTGGAGGTTCACTTCTGCCGCAAATAGATCACAAAAGTGTTTGTATACCTAGAAGTACGAGAACGACCTAGAAATTGAGTGTTGTTTTTTGCGTACTACTAAAATACTAAATATTGATTTTGAGGTCATTTCAAATTCGTTTGGTCTTGGTTTCAATTCTGTTACGTAAAAATTGCGTAAGAGGTTAGATTCTACTCAAGTCTCAAAATGTGATCCTTAATGTTTAGTTTTGTCCACTTCTCTGTTGATGCGAACCTTGTGATCACGTGGGAACGCAACCCACAACCAAGACTAGATCTGATCCCCGAATGCGGAAATAGGTCGATAAGTCGGGTTTGTTAAGGAACCATCTCACCTAAAAGCTTAAGCTTGTAAGTGAGGCCCCAGAATATGATTTATATTATTCTCTAACACACCCCCTCAAGTGAAAGCCCTTAGGGCTTGAAACTTGCACAGGCCCACATCACCTTGTGCTTGATTTTTATCAAATAGAATGGGGGTGGTGAGATTCGAACTAGTGACCGCTGGGTCAACAAGGCTCTGATACCATGTTAACGAACCATCTCACCTAAAAGCTTAAGCTTGTAAGTGAGGCCCCAGAATATGATTTATATTATTCTCTAACAGGGTTCAGTTCTTTCAAGAACTAAAAAATGCATGAATCACTCTCACACATAAACTGAAAAGTTCAGAATTAAAATTAATCAATGGCTGATGAAATTAGAGCTACAAGAGTTTAAATAGTTCTTAAAAAGTAACCCTAATGGAACTCTTATGTGGACTTAAAAGAGGTCCACTCAAAACTGACCCAAAATCCTAAATTGAAAAGCCCATGACTTAATCAATGCAAACCTTGGATCCTAGCTGAAAACAAAATCTTAATTAAGCCCAAACAAGCCTTGGGCTGTAGCTAACTAAATTAAATGAAGCCCATAAGGTTTATTTATTCTTTTCATCCAGCCCATCAATCCCATGTTTCCAAGTTGTAGTAGGATTCTTTTGGCTCCTTTGTTGTCCTCACTTCATAGCCCAAATAAAGCTGGGCTGGACCTTGCAATTAGGACTTGGGTGAAGCCTTCAAAACCACGAATCAAGCCCCTAAATATGTAATTGGTATTTACTGGTGTTTCTGGGCCGGTTCGCATCATCCTTCAAAACCACGAAAGGATTCGACCTCGAATCAAAATCGTTATGTTGTTGATGGCTCGACAATCAACACACATCCTCCATGTTCCATCCTTTGTATTCATGAGTAGCACGGGTACAGCACACGGGTTTATACTCTCACAAATATATACCTTATCTATTAGCTCATAAAGTTGACTTTACAGATCTTTCGTCTCTTATAACCAAGTACTCCGCAACCGTTAATGCTAGAGCATCCCCAGCAATCAGATCTGTCTCTTTTCGATTCCATATTACCATCATCTCTAATCATCATTATTCTCTTGTTTGGACAGTCCGAAGCATAATGTCCGTGCCCTTGACACCTGAAACATTTAACATCACGAGTTGTTAATGGTTCAGTTTTAGAAGGAACAATGGATCGTGGCTGGACAGTACCCTCTCTCTTCAGATTTGTCCTCCAAGATGATGAAGAACCCGAATTAAACCCTGGTCGAACATGTCCCTTCCTAAGTTGTCTCTCCACCTTCGTAGCCATGTGCGCCCTGTCCTCTAGCTCCACATAGTGCTGTAGCTCCACCACATTGGCAATCTCCCAATTCAACGCATTAAGAAATCTAGCCATGGTGGCTTCTCTATCCTCAACAACATTGGCCCGAATCCCAAGATTGAATGAACTTCATCAACAATTGTGATGAAACCCAATAAGAATGATGGCTTAGAACCCCAAGATCGTGTAGAAGAGATTGGTTGACCCGTCACCTAACAAAATGAAAACCAAGACTACGAAAGATTGAAACGCCACACCTAGAAAACCTGAGAATCTCTCAGCAATCAAGGTGATAAATTTGGTTGTTTGAACGCCACAAGATTAACTTGATAAGTTCTAGTAGTTCTTTTAAGAACAAAGAGGAACAGAAGACCTCACAAATATGATATTTTTTCTGAAAACATAATCTTCTGAATCATTTCGAAATACCCCTTTTTATACTTGGAATAAACCTCCAAGAATAGGAACATAAACAAGTCCCCACTTTTTTAGGTCTCTTGGACTTCTAGAGGCTCAATGACTAAATTCAATGTATATAACATAACCATTTAAGACCAACTTCATTCCTCTAATTAATTACCTTGAAAGTCATCAAATCCATGCCCTTTGATGGTCAGATCATGCTGAAACGTTTTTGCATAATTATTACCCTCTTCAATTGCTTTGATGATGTGGACTAAGCCTTGATTATTATTTGATCCCATTTAGTGCTTCCTTGAAGCGTTTGGCTCTAAGTCTTGTAATTGGGCATTCCCGAGTGTATGATCATTATGTCCAGTTCCTTGGTTTGCATCATTCTCCCCCTATTGAGAAGGATTTGTCCTCAAATCATCACCTACATCAAATAGAGATAAATCAGAAATGTTAAAGCTTGCACTAACACCATACTCAGCTGGTAGGTCAAGCTTGTAGGCATTATGTCCAGTTCCTTGTAGGCATTATCATTGATGCGTTCCACTACTTGAAATGGTCCGTCCACCCCTAGGCAAGAATTTTGAACGTCGTTTTTCAGGAAAACATTCCTTCCTTAAGTGCAACCAAACCCAATCGCCTGGTTCAAATACTACCAGGAAAACATTCCTTCCTTAAGTGCAACCAAACCCAATCGCCTGGTTCAAATACTACCTTCTTGCAACCCTTGTTGGCTTGTTGGTTATATTGTTTAGTCCTCCTTTCAATGTTCAGTCGTGCGTTTTCATGAATCATCTTTACAAATTCTGCCTTCGTTTTGCCATCTAAGTTCACACGTTCACTCACAGGTAAAGAAGTTAAATCCAAAGGTGACAAAGGGTTTAAAGCCATAAACCATTTCAAATGGTGAAAACTTAGTTGCAGAATGTATACTTCTATTATAAGCAAACTCAACATGTGGCAAACAATCTTCCCATGTTTTCAAGTTCTTTTTAATTAAAGCACGTAACAAAGAAGACAAAGTTCTATTCACTATTTCAGTTTGACCATCCGTTTGTGGATGACAAGTAGTAGAAAACAATAATTTGGTTCCTAACTTTCCCCACAAAGTCTTCCAAACGTAACTCAAAAAGTTTGCATCCCTATCAGAAACAATGGTCTTAGGCATGCCATGTAACATAACAACTTCTTAGAAGAACAAATCAGCTATATGTGATGCATCATCAGTTTTATGACAAGCAATAAAGTGTGCCATCTTCGAAAATCTATCTACCACCACAAAAACTGAATCTCTCCCCCTCTTAGTCCTAGGTAATCCCAAAACAAAATCCATTGAAATATCAGTCCAAGGTTTACTAGGTATTGGCAAAGGGGTGTACAAACCATGGGGTTTCAACTTCGACTTGGCTTGTTTACAAGTGATGCACTTCTCACAAAATCTTTCAACATCACGTTTCATATGAGGCCAAAAAAAATGATCATGCAAAATTCCTAATGTCTTAGCTACACCAAAATGACCCATCAAACCACCACCATGAGCTTCTCCCACAAATAATTCACGCAAAGATCATATAGGCACACATAGTTTATTTTCTCGAAACAAAAATCTGTCATGCCTATAAAACTTTCCAAATGTCACTTTCTCACATGCATTGAACACATCACCAAAATAAGAATCTTGTGCATACAAATCCTTAATGTATTCAAAGCCAAGCAATTTTGTATTTAAAATGGAAAGTAAAGCATACCTTCGGGACAATGCATCAGCTACCACATTTTACTTACCTTGCTTGTATCTGATCACATAAGGAAATGTTTCAATTAATTCCACCAACTTGGCGTTGCGTCTGTTCAACTTTTGTGATCCGTGTGAATCACAAATTCCTTTGGCCATAAATAATGCTTCCAGTTTTCCAAAGCCCTTACCAAGGCATACATCTCCTTATCATAAGTAGGGTAACTTTTCACTAAAATAAGCAATTGGATGACTTTCTTGCATCAAAACAGCTCCAATACCTATTCCTGAAGCATCACACTCAATTTCAAAAGTTTTAGCAAAGTTAGGTAAAACAAGCAAAGTGCATTAGTTAACTTTTTTTTTTTATCAGCTTAAATGCCTTTTCTTGTTCTTCCCCCCGCTTAAACGGCACATTTTTCTTGATGATTTCAGTAAGAGGTGTGGCTAAGCTACTACAATCAAGCACAAACCGTCTATAAAAGCTAGCTAAGCCGTGGAAACTCCTCACTTGGCTGATTGTTGTAGGTGTTGGCCACGCTTTGATTGCGTAAACCTTTTCCTCGTCCACCTCAATTCCTTTGTTACTAACAACAAAACCAAGAAACACAACATTATCCGTGCAAAAGGTGCACTTCTTGAGATTAGGAAACAACTTTTCTTTCCTTAGAATTTCCAAGACAGATTTCAAATGCATTACATATTCTTTCAGGCTTTTGCTATAAATTAGGATATCATCAAAATACACAAAGATAAATGCACGCAAAACATGGTTCATCAAACGCATAAATGTACTTGGAGCATTAGTTAAACCGAAAGGCATCACTAACCACTCATACAAACCGTATGTAGTATTAAAAGCAGTTTTCCATTCATCACCTTCCTTCATCCTAATATGATGATATCCACTTTTGTAAAGACACGAAAACCATGCAATTCATCCAGCATATCATCTAATCTAGGAATGGGATGACGATACCTTACTCTTATGTTGTTGATACCTCGAAAGTCAACACACATCGTCCATGTTCCATCCTTCTTAGGAACTAATAGCACCGGAACTGCACAAGGACATATGCTTTCACGAACATACCACTTCTCTAATAATTCACGTACTTGCCTCTGAAGTTCCTTCGTATCCTGGGGTTACTTCTATAACCAGGTCGGTTTGGAATTGACGCACCTGGTATGAAATCAATTTGATGTTCAATCCCTCAGATTGGAGGTAATAATCCATAAGGTACCTCTTCAGGAAGGACATCTTCAAATTCCTGCAAAAGAGAAAATAATGCTCTTTCTTTTTCCAATGTAATTAAATTTTTCCTCTCTTGCTGTCACTATGGCCGAAATCCCTTCTCTTTCTTTTTCTCTCTTTCTTGTTTTTGAAAATCATTTTTTTTCAATTTCGGCTTTGATTTCTTTTTCTTTCGTTTGTTCACTTGATCTTTGTAACTTTAATTGGTCCTCCCTGACCTGTTCTGGATTCAATGGCAAAAGAATAATAGGGTGCTTTCTATGAGTGAAAGAATACCTATTTGTGAAATCCATCATGCGTAACCCTCCGATCATACTGCCATGGTCTTCCCAATAGTAAGTGGCATGCATGCATACTAACCACATCACAAAGCACCTTGTCCTCATATTTACCAATGGATAGTGCCACCAATACTTGCCTTGTCACCTTGATTTCACCACATTCATTCAGCTACTGTGATGCAAACCAAGGAGCTGGACATAATGATCATACACTCGGGAATGCGTCTGAATTCGCACAAGACCCTTTGTCACTTCCAAGTGGCCCAATTACAAGACTTAGAGCCAAACGCTTCAAGGAAGCACTAAATGGGCTAATCCAAGAGATTTGGGCTGATTCTAAAAAGACTAAGATGGAATCAAATGATAATCAAGGCAATTGAAGAGGATAATAATTATGCAAAAACGTTTCAGCATGATCTGACCATCAAAGGGCATTGATTTGATGACTTTCAAGGTTATTAGTTAGAGGCATGAAGTTGGTCTTAAATGGTTATGTTAAATACATTGCATTTAGTCATTTAGCTATTTATGATAGCCTCTAGAAGTCCAAGAGACCTAAAAACGTGGGGACTTGTTTATGTTACTGTTTGACCTCTTTAAAAGCTTTAGTTATGACTTTTCCTATTCTTGGAGGCTTTTTCCAAGTATAAAAGGGGGTATTTCGAAATGATTCAGTAGATTATGTTTTCTGAAAGAATATCATATTTGTGAGTTCTTGTGTTCCTCTTCGTTCTTAAAAGAACTACTACAACTTATCAAGTTAACCTTGTGGCGTTCAAACAACCAAACTTATCACCTTGATTGGTGAGAGATTCTCAGGTTTTCTAGGTGTGGCGTTTCAATCTTTCATAGTCTTGGTTTTCATCTTGTTAGGTGACGGGTCAAGGCTCAACCAATCTTGTCTACACGATCTTGGGGTTCTAAACCATCATTCTTATCATCACAATTGTTGATGAAATTCATATCACACTGAAGCCGATAAGGGTGAGGATGTTTCAAGGTAGTTAAGAGCAATTTCTCCACCAAATAAGTGCTGGCTACATTTGTGCAGCTACCTCCATCTATAATTACACTGCAAACTTTGTTTTTCACAAAGCACCGAGTATGAAACAAGTTCTCCCTTTGGTTACTCCCTTCCTCCTTAACTTGCATATTGAGAACTCACGTTGCTACCAATAAATCTCCAACCACAGCACTCTTCTCATCATCAGCATCCTCCAGAGGTGGCATGTCATTATCATCTTCCTCATTCTCTAACTCAAGCTCTCCTTGGGCGTTTATCACCATCACCCTTTTGTTTACACACTGGCTGGCTATGTGTCGCCGCCCCTGTCATTTAAAACACTTAATATCACGTGTTTTAGAACTTGAAGTTTCAGTTGTTGGTTTGGAATTCTTAAAGGATTCAAATTTTGGCTTATGTTGTAGCTGCTGAGTTGTCTTCCATGGGCTGGTGTTAGCCATAGGTTGTCTAACACCTTTATGGCTTGATGCACCATATCTGTCAACTCAACATAGTGTTGCATTTCAACTATATCTGTAATCTCATGATTTAAACCATGCAAGAACCTAGCCATGGTCGCTTCGCGGTCTTCTTCCACTTTAGCCCGTATCATAGCTACCTCCATCTCCTTGTAATATTCTTCCACACTCTTGGAACCTTGATTTAGCCTCTTCAACTCTTGATACAATCCCCTATAATAGTGGCTGGGTACACAGGTGGCTCTTTATGTTTCCCAAATCATTATCCCTCCTAGGCCTACCCATCCTATCTTCTCGATTCTCATTCCCACGTTGAAAACTGCCTCGGTTCAAATATGGCTCATCAAACTCCTCGGACTCCGCCTCTTCCTTAACCTTACGCCACGGAGCACGCCCACCTTGCTGCCTATTGGGGGTGTTGTTGAAGTGCCCCTAGGAGGTTCTGCTTCTACCCTGTCCAACCTATCATGAATAGGTTCTAATTCAGCTCTCAACATACGTCTCATCTCCCCTAACAAGGCAAGCATTTGGAGATTAGGAACTCCAGTTTGTTGAGTTTCTTCAGTTGTATATTCTTGATTATTGGACATATTTAAAATCTGCAAAACAAGGTTAGAATCCTCACAAGCACTCCCTCACGTGTTTCACTCAAGAATTGATACACTTGCACTCGTGTTTTCAGCTTATGTGTGAGAGTGATTCTTGCATTCTGTAGTTCTTGAATGAACTGAATCCGACTTACCGAAGGTTAACTGGCTTTGTGGCGTTATTCTACTCATTCCAATAGTGCTGGTGCCTTGGAGCAGGTTTCCATTGTGTCACACTCCTTTCAGAATTTATTTCGGCTTTCCGGGATCTTATCGCATTCTTGGTTGTGGGTTGCGTGACCACTTGATCACGAGGTTCGCATCAAGTGGTATCAGAGCTAGGCTCCGAAACAAGGTCATATCATTTTGTTATTTTCGTGCTTTTTTTTTTAGTGTTCCTTGAAGTTGTCTAGTGTTTTTGTTCATCTCCTTGTTCTTCGTGTCAGCGTCATCTAATAACAAAAAAAAAAAAACAAGAGGTTATTTCATCGTTTTCTGTTTATTCATTTTAGAATCTTTAAAAAAAAAACAGAAAAGAAAAGAAAAGAAAGAGAGATAGAGGCATTAGTTGAAATTTGAAGAATCATTGAAATCTTGCCGCAGAAAACACTACTCTGGGGAAACATATGCAAATCACATTGGAATCAATTGAAAATTCAAATTCCGTCTATTGGGGTTGAGATAGTATCATTTGTCAACTTTGGGCTTATTCTGATATTGATTTCTTGAGGGGTTATTTCGATATTCATTTCTGCCACAGAAACACTACCTTAGTGAAGCCTTAGAAAAACACTTTAGAATCAATTGAAACTTTATATTCTGTGTCTTGGGATTGATATCGCATGATATATTAAATTGGGGATTATTTCGATATCGTATATTAGAGGTTTCAATTGGAGGTTCATTTCTGCCGCAAATTGATTACACAATGGTTTGTGTACCTAGAAGTAAGAGAACGACCTAGAATATATTAGTGTTGTTTTTTGTTTAGTACTAAAGTACTAAATATTGATTTTGAGGTCATTTCGAGGTCGTTTGGTCGGGGTTTCAATTCTGTTACTTAAAAATTGCGTAAGATGTTAAATTGCGTATAACGTGATCATTAGTGTTTAGTTTTGTCCAATTCTCTGTTTTCGTTCTATTTTGAGTTATCGAGGAGTCAAGTAATTGTTTTCGCTAATATTTGCTTCTGTTTTATTTCGTGTCTTCGTATCGTCCACAATTCGTACGAATTTTGCAGATTCAAAGGTTTTCTGAAAACAACGAATCAGTGACACAAAATGTTTACGTGGCGTTCCAATTACGAGCCATGGTTCAGCAACTTGAGTTGATGTCGAGGGCATACAAAGATCTAAAAGATGAGGTGAATTCAATAAAGCAACAGAATAGTGGGGCAGATCGCCGAGGAAATACGGTCCGCATGGCCGTACGGAATAACAGATCTGATTTTGAAGAGAATGTTGTTGAAAACGCAGATATGAGCGAAGATGACTATGATTTGGCATCTGTTGGCCAAGGAATCAGGTCTAGACCGAGCAGAGCTAGTAGGAATGTGAATTTCCGTGGCATGGGGAATTATGAAGATATGGATGGGGACAACATCAAACTGAAAATTCCTAACTTCGAAGATAAAAATGATCCCGAGGCTTATTTAGAGTGGAAGAAAAAAGTAGATTGGATTTTTGATTGTCATAGCTATTCTGAACAAAAGAAAGTGAAATTGGTGATGATTGAGTTTATAGCATATGCAATTATTTGGTGGGATCAGAATGTAATCAGTCGGAGGAGGAATGGTGAGCGACTCGTTCACATGGTCTGAATCTCCAAGGTCTGAATCAAGGCTATAAGACAGTAGATGAATATCACAAAGAGATGAAGATAGCAATGATTCGCACCAATGTTGTTGAGGATAGAGAAGCCACCATGGCTAGATTTCTAATGGGTTGAATCATGACATTGCCAATGTGGTTGAGCTACAGCACTATGTCGAGCTAGAGGACATGGTTCACATGGCTACGAAGGTGGAGAGACAACTCAGGAAGGGACATGTTCGGCCAGGATTTAATTCGGGTTCTTCATCATCTTGGAAGACGAACCTGAAGAGAAAGGGTACTGTCCAGCCAAGATCCTTTGTTCCTTCTAAAACTGAACGAACAACGGCTAAAGTTGATGTCCCTACCAGTGCCAAAGGTAAATCTGAAACTCAGCCTAAATGTACTCTTGATGTTAAATGTTTTAGGTGCCAAGGGCATGCACATTATGATTCATGATGATTAGAGATGATGGTGATATGGAATGTGAAAGTGACCGATCTGATTGCGAAGGCATGCCACCATTGGAGGATATTGATGAGGATAAGTTAGCATTACCGGTTGCGGGGTCCTTGGTTATAAGGCGCACACTTCAGGTTCAAGTCAAGGAAGATGTATCTCATCAACAAAGAGAGAATATCTTCCATAAGCGCTGTTACGTACAAAGGAAGGTGTGTGGTTTAATTATTGATAGTGGAAGCTGTGTTAATGTTTGCAGTACCACCCTTGTTAGTAAACTAAATTTGAGTACTGTTAAGCATGCGAAACCATATAGATTGTGGTTCCATTTTCGATTGGGAAATATGTTGATGAAGTTCTGTGCGATGTGGTGCCAATGCAAGCAAGTCACATCTTGTTGGGAAGGCCATGGCAATATGATAGGAAGGCAGTTCATGATGGGGTTAAGAATAGGTATACCATTGTAAGAGATGGTAAAAGCATCACTCTTGTACCTCTTACACCCAAACAGGTGTATGATGATCAAATAAAGCTAAAAAGAGAGCATGAGGCGATGGGGAGAGAAAATCATGGTGAGGAACATGGGGAGAGAAAACTATCAGATTCGGTCAGAACCCAAACCTCTACAACCCATTCAGCCACCCATCCAAACACAAACAAATATTTGGCCAACACTCCCAACAAATCAGACCATTCGACCACTCCTCAAAAACGCCAAAATCTGGCCGAGAGTGGAGGTAAAACAAGAGGAGAGAAGAAAGTCAGGAAGAGTGATGAGAATTGTGTGGAAAAACTAGAGAAACAGCCTAATTTTTATGCTAGAGAGGGTGAGGTCAGATCTGCATATTTCGCTAACAAGCCAATGATTTTACTTGTGTACAAGGAGACTTACTTTAATACTAATGATCTTGATCATATTGTGCCTAGTGCTTCTATTTCTTTGTTGCAGGAGTTTGATGATGTGTTCCCCGACAATACTCCAAGCGGATTACCACCATTGCGAGGGATAGAGCATCAGATTGATTTCGTACCCGGAGCTTCAATTCCTAACCGGCCAGCATATAGAAGCAATCCTGAGGAGACGAAAGAGCTTCAAAGACAAGTTGATGAGCTGATGGAAAAGGGCTATATTCGTGAGAGTATGAGCCCCTGTGTTGTACCTATGCCTAAGAAGGATGGAACATGGAGGATGTGTGTTGATTGCCGAGCCATCAACAGCATAACGGTAAAGTATAGACACCCTATTCCTAGGCTTGATGACATGTTAGATGATTTACATGAATCTTGTATTTTCTCTAAAATTGACTTGAAAAGTGGGTACCATCAGATTAGGATGAAAGAGGGTGATGAGTGGAAAACTGCATTTAAGACTAAGTATGGCTTATATGAATGGTTAGTCATGCCGTTTGGACTTACAAATGCACCAAGTACGTTTATGCGTTTAATGAATCATGTGTTGCGTGCATTCATAGGTAAGTTTGTGGTTGTGTATTTTGATGACATTTTGATCTATAGCAAGAGCTTAACCGAGCATTTTGATCATTTGCGTAATGTACTTAGTGTGTTGCGTGGTGAAAAATTGTATGCTAATCTAAAAAAGTGTGCCTTCTGCATGGAAAAAAATGTGTTTCTTGGCTATGTCGTAACTGCACAGGGTATCGAGATGGACGAGGAGAAAGTTAAGGCCATCCAGGAGTGGCCTACACCCAAATCGGTAAGTGAGGTAAGGAGTTTTCATGGGTTAGCTAGTTTTTACAGGCGTTTTGTGAAACATTTCAGTACAATAGCTGCACCCTTGAATGAAGTTGTTAAAAAGTCAATTGGGTTTAAATGGGGGGAGGAAAAAGAATTGGCTTTTGTTCTTTTGAAAGACAAATTATGTTCTGCACTTGTTTTGTCTTTACCTGACTTTACAAAAGCATTTGAAATAGAGTGTGATGCGTCTGGAATGGGCATAGGTGCTGTTTTGATGCAGGATCGAAGACCTATTGCGTATTTTAGTGAGAAGTTAAGTGGAGCGATATTGAACTATCCCACTTACGACAAAGAACTCTATGCCTTAGAGCACTCGAAACATGGAAGCATTACTTGTGGCCAAAAGAGATCGTAATCCATTCAGATCATGAGTCCTTGAAACATCTGAAAGGACAAGGTAAGTTGAATAGGAGACATGCAAAATGGGTTGAATTCATTGAAACTTTTCCTTACGTGATCAAGTATAAGCAAGGGAAAGAGAACATCATAGCCGATGCACTTTCGCGCAGGTATGTTCTTTTACACACCATGAATACTAGATTGCTAGGATTTGAATATGTGAAGGAATTGTATGATAATGATTCTGACTTTGCTGAGATTTATAATGCATGTGGAAATTCGGCTTTTGGTAAGTTTTATTTAATGGATGGTTATTTGTTCAAAGAGAATAGAATGTGTTCCTGCTAGTTCTTTGTTGAATTACTTGTTCGTGAAGCACATGGAGGTGGTTTAATGAGTCACTTTGGGGTTGCGAAAACCTTGGATGTATTGCATGAGCATTAGAAATGGCCAAAAATGAAAACAGATGTGCAACGAATTTGTGAACAATGCATCGCTTGTCGAAAGGCAAAATCTAGAGTACAGCCACATGGTCTCTATACACCATTACCTGTGCCTACTGAACCTTGGGTAGATATCTCTATAGAATTTGTTTTAGGTTTACCTAGGTCAAAGAAAGGCAGAGACTCTATTTTTGTTGTGGTTCATAGGTTTTCTAAAATGACGCATTTCATTGCATGCCATAAAACAGATGATGCATCTCATATTGCAGACTTGTTCTTTAGGGAGATTGTACGTTTTCATGGCATTCCTAAGAGTATTGTATCAGATCTTGATGTTAAATTCCTTAGTTACTTTTGGAAGACCTTATGGGGAAAGTTGGGAACCAAACTGTTATTTTCGACAACATGTCATCCTCAAACAGATGGGCAAACTGAGGTAGTCAATAGAACATTATCTCAACTTTTTCGTGTTGTAATACAAAAGAATTTAAAAAGTTCGGAAGAATGTTTGCCTTTTGTTGAGTTTGCTTGTAATAGAACTGTGCATTCGACCACTAGTTTTCTCCTTTTGAGATTGCTTATGGTTTTAATCCACTAACTCCTATGGACTTAATTCCTTTACCTTGTGAAGAAAGGGTAAGTTTAGATGGTGAATAGAAGGCAAAGATGGTGAGACAACTCCATGAAGGAGTTCGACTGCAAATAGAGAAAAAGAACAGACTTTACGCCTCTAAAGCAAATAAGAGACGTAAACTGGTTGTTTTCCAACCCGGTGATTGGGTTTGGGTGCACATGCGGAAGGAACGATTTCCTTACCAAAGGAAATCAAAATTACAGCCTCGTGGTGATGGTCCATTTCAGGTTTTGGAGAGAATAAATGACAAAGCATACAAGATTGATCTTCCAGGTGAGTATAGTGTTAGTGCTACCTTTAATGTTGCTGATCTTACATTGTTTGACACAGATATTGATTCGAGGTCGAATCCTTTAGAGGAGAGAGGGGATGATGCGGACCAGCCCAAAAACACCAGCAAGGACCCATTCCATGTTCCAAATGGTCCAATGACACGGTCTAGGACAAAGGCATTGAAAGAGGCCATGAATTCATTGGTCTTGAAGGTTTCAACCCGGTCAGAATTGCAAGGACCATTGGAGTATCAAGAAGAGACCTTAGTACATCTTATTCATGCACAGGAGGGGCCAATACAACCTTATTTGGGCCATGAAGTTAAGACAAAAAAAGGATCCAAAAGAATCCTATTACAACATGGAAACATGGGATTGATAGGCTGGATGGAAGAAAATAAATAAAACTTGTGGGCTTTATTTAAGTTAGTTAGCTACAGCTCAAGGCTTTTTTGGGCTTAATTAAGACTTTGTTTTCAGCTATGATCCAAGGCTTGATTGGATTAAGTAATGGGCCTTTTAATTTAGGATTTTGGGTCAGTTTTCAGTGGACCTCATTTAAGTCCACATAAGAGGTCCATTAGGGTTACTTTTTAAGAACTATTTAAACTCATGTAACCCTAATTTCGGCAGCCATTGATTAAACTTAATTCTGAACTTTTCAGTTTATGTGTGAGAGTGATTCTTGCATTCTTTAGTTCTTGAACGAACTGAATCCGACTTATCGAAGGTTAATTGGCTTCGTGTGGTCATTCTACTCATTCCAATAGTGCTGGTGCCTTGTGGCAGGTTTTCATTGTGTCACACTCCTTTCAGACTTTATCTCAGCTTTCCGGGATCTTATCTCATTTTTGGTTGTGGGTTGCGTGATCACGAGGTTCGCATCACACCTGCAACATTTAACTTCACGAGTACGTTTAGGCTGAGTTTCAGATTTACCTTTGGCACCGGTAGTGATATCAACTTTAGCCGTTGATGGTTCAGTTTTAGAGGGAACAAAGTATCGTGGCTGGACAGTACGCTCTCTCTTATTTGATCAATTTGCGGCAGAAATGAACCTCCAATTGAAACCTCTAGTATCCGATATCGAAATAAGCCCCAATTTAATATATCATGCGATATCAATCCCAAGACATAGAATGTAAAGTTTCAATTGATTCTAAAGTGTTTTTATATGGGTTCACTAAGGTAGTGTTTCTGCGGTAGAAATGAATATCGAAATATCCCCTCAAGAAATCAAAATCAGAATAAGCCCAAATTTGACATATGATACTATCGAAAACCCAATAGATGGAATATGAAATTTCAACTGATTCCGATGTGGTTTGCTTATGTTTCCCCATAGTAGTGTTTTCTGCGGCAAGATTTCAATGATTCTTGACATTTCAACTAATGCCTCTATCTCTCTTTCTTTTCATTTCTTTCCTTTTCTGTTTTTTTTTTTTTTTTGTAAGATTCTGAAATGAAACAATGAAATATAACCTCTTGTTTGTTTTTTTTTTATTAGATGACGCTGACACGAAGAACAAGGAGATGAACAAAAACACTGGAAATCTTCAAGGAACACAAAAAAAAAAAGAGCTCGAAAATAACAGAATGATATGACCTTGTTTTGGAGCCTAGCACGGATACCACCTGATGCGAACCTCGTGATCACGTGGTCATGCAACCCACAACCAAGAATGAGATCTGATCCTGGAAAGCCGAAATAGGTCTGTTGTTCTCCCTTCAAGGCCCAAATAAAGCTGGGCTGGCCCTCCTAGCTATACATACTTCAATGGTCCTTGCAATTATAACTTTGGTGAAACCTTCAAAACCACACAATTATCATCACTCTTCCTGACGTTCTTCTCTCCTCTTGTCTTCCCTCCACTCTCGGCCAGATTTGGGTGTTTTTGAGCAGTGGTCGAATGGTCTGCTTTGTTGGAAGTGGTGGCCAAATATTTGTTTGTGTTTGGATGGGTGGCTGAATGAATTGTAGAGGTTTGGGTTCTAGCCGAATCTGATGGTTTTCTCTCCCCATGTTCCTCACCTTGATTTTCTCTCCCCATCGCCTCATACTCACTTCTTAGCTTTATTTGATCATCATACACCTGTTTGGGTGTAAGAGGTACAAGAGTAATGGTTTTACCATCTTTTACAATGGTATACATATTTTTAACCCCATCATGAACTGTCTTCCTATCATATTGCCATGGCCTCCCCAACAAGATATGACCTGCTTCGTCACTTTCACTTCACCACTATCATTCATCCATTGCAATCCATATAGTTTCGCATGCTTAACAGTACCCAAATTCAACTTAATTGTACCCAAATTCAGCTTAACAGTACCCAAATTCAACTTAACATTACCCAAATTCAGCTTAACAGTACCCAAATTCAGTTTACTAACTAGGGTGGTACTGCAAACATTAACACAGCTGCCACTATCAATAATTAAACCACACACCTTGCTTTGTACGTAGCAGCACGTATGGAAGATATTCTCTCTTTGCTGATTAGAGTCATCTTCCTTGACCTGAACCTGAAGTGTGCGTCTTATAACCAAGGACTCCGCAACCGGTAATGCTATGTCATCCCCATCACAATCCTCTAATAGCGGAATGCCTTCGCAATCAGATCTGTCACTTTCCGATTCCATATCACCATCATCTCTAATCATCCTTATTCTCTCGTTTGGACATTCAGAAGCATAATGTCCGTTCCCTTGACACCTGAAACATTTAACATCGCGAGTACGTTTAGGCTAAGTTTCAGATTTACCTTTGTCACCGGTAGGGACATCAACTTTAGCCATTGATGGTTCAGTTTTAGAAGGAACAAAGTATCGTGACTGGACAGTACCCTCTCTCTTTAGATTCGTCTTCCAAGATGATGAAGAACCCGAATTAAACCCTGGCCGAACATGTCCCTTCCTAAGTTGTCTTTCTACCTTCGTAGCCATGTGAACCATGTAATTGGGCCATTTGGAAGTGACAAAGGGTCTTGTACGAATTCAGATGCATTCCCAAGTGTATGATTAATATGTCCAGCTCTTGGTTTGCATCATCCACCACATTGGCAATGTCCCGATTCAACCCATTAAGAAATCTAGCCATTGTGGCTTGTCTATCCTCAACAACATTGGCCCGAATCATTGTTATCTCCATCTACTTTCTTATAAACTTGGAGCTTCAGGTATAAGTCTCTATAATAGTGGTTTGGCACAAATCTCCTCATTAAGACTTTCATCTCACCCCAAGTCTGAACGGGTCGCTCCCCATTCCTCCTCCTACTGATTACAATCTGATCCCACCAAATCATTGCATTCTCTGTAAACTCAATCATCACCAATTTCACTTTTTTTTTGTTCAGAATAGCTATGACAATCAAAAATCCAATCTACCTTTTTCTCCCCCTGCAAGTAAGCCTTAGGATCATTTTTACCTTGAAAGTTTGGAATTTTCAGTTTAATGGTGTCCCCATCCATATCTTCATAATTCTGCATGCCATGGAAAGTCACATTCCTCCTAGCTCTGTTCGGTCCAGACCTGATTCCTTGGTCAACAGATGCCAAATAATAGTCATCTTCATCCACATCTGCGTTTTCATCAACATATTTCTCAAAATCAGATCTATTATTCCGTACAGCAGTACGGACTGTATTTCCTCGGCGATCAGCCCCACTATTCTGCTGCTTTATCGAATTCACCTCATCTTTCATATTTTTGTATGTCCTGGACAACAGCTCAAGTTGCTGACCCATGGCTCGTAATTGGAACACTACGTCAGCATTTTGTGTCGCTGATTCGTTGTTTTCAGACATCCTTTGAATCTGCAAAATTTGGTTAGTAGCAAAAAAATATATCCTCACAACTCTCGTGTATCACACAAAAAAATTCAAGGCTTTTCACTCTAATAAGCTCAGTACGCCTTTTAACTTATAACTTGCTTTCTTTTGGTTCTTTTAGAACTAAAATCAACAAATCAAAGTTAGTAGCATTCGCAGTGCACCCTAATTATGATTTTTCAGACTCAAGAAGCAATAAAAATACTGAAAACAAAGCAAAACAAAACTACGATTACGATTTTGCGAGTAGCAATGCAAATTCGTACGAATTGTGGACGATACAAAGACACGAAATAAACAGAAGCAAATACTAGCGAAAACAATTACTTGACTCCTAGATAACTGAAAATAGAACAAAATCAGAGAATTGGACAAAATTGAGACCAAGACCAAATGACTTCGAAATGACCTGAAAATCAATATTTAGTATTTTAATACTAAACAAAAAAGAAAACCCAATTGTTAGGCCTTTCTCGTACTTCTAGGTACACAAACCCTTATGTGATCAATATGCGGCAGAAATGAACCTCCAATTGAAACTTCTAGTATCTGATATCGAAATAAGCCCCAATTTAATATATCATGCGATATCAATCCCAAGACATAGAATGTAAAGTTTCAATTGATTCTAAAGTGTTTTTATATGGGTTCACTATGATAGTGTTTCTGCGGCAGAAATGAATATCGAAATAACCCCTCAAGAAATCAATATCAGAATAAGCCCAAATTTGACATATGATACTATCGAAACCTTAATAGATAGAATATGAAATTTCAACTGATTCCGATGTGGTTTGCTTATGTTTTCCCAGAGTAGTGTTTTCTACGGCAAGATTTCAATGATTCTTGAAATTTCCACTAATGCCTCTATCTCTCTTTTCTTTTCTTTCCTTTTCTGTTTTTTTTTTTTTTTTTAAGATTCTGAAATGAAACGATGAAATATAACCTCTTGTTTTTTTTTTTATTAGATGACACTGACACGAAGAACAAGGAGATGAACAAAAACACTGGAAAACTTCAAGGAACACAAAAAAAAAGAGCTCGAAAATAACAGAATGATATGACCTTGTTTCAGAGCCTAGCTCTGATACCACCTGATGCGAACCTCGTGATCACGTGGTCACGCAACCCACAACCAAGAATGAGATCTGATCCCGAAAAGCCGAAATAGGTCTGATAGAAGTGTGACACAATGGAAACCTGCCCTAAGGCACCAGCACTATTGGAATGAGTAGAATAACGCCACGAAGCCAATTAATCTTCCATAAGTCGGGTTCAGTTCTTTCAAGAACTAAAGAATGCAAGAATCACTATCACACATAAACTGAAAAGTTCAGAATTCAAAATTAATCAATGGCTCCCGAAATTAGGGTTACATGAGTTTAAATAGTTCTTACAAAGTAACCCGAATGGACCTCTTATGTGGACTTAAAAGAGGTCCACTCAAAATTGACCCAAAATCCTAAATTGAAAAGCCCATGACTTAATCAAAGCAAGCCTTGGATCCTAGCTGAAAACAAAGTCTTAATTAAGCCCAAACAAGCCTTGGGTTGTAGCTAAGTAACTTAAATGAAGCCCATAATGTTTATTTATTCTTTTCCATCCAGCCCATCAATCCCATGTTTCCAAGTTGTAGTAGGATTCTTTTGGCTCTGTTGTCCTCCCTTCATGGCCCAAATAAAGCTGGGCTGGACCTCTCCTAGACATAGATACTTCAATGGTCCTTGCAGTTATGACTTGGGTGAAACCTTCAAAACCACGAATCAAGCCCCTAAACATGTAATGGGTCTTTGCTTGAGTTTCTGGGCCGGTTCGCATCATTTTTAGTTTATGTATGAGCGTGATTCCTGCATTCTGTAGTTCTTGAACGAACTGAATCCGACTTATTGAAGATTAATTGGCTTCGTGGTGTCATTCTACTCATTCCAATAGTGCTGGTGCCTTGGTGCAGGTTTCCATTGTGTCACACTCCTATCAAACTATTTCGGCTTTCCGGGATCAGATCTCATTCTTGGTTGTGGGTTGCGTCACGTGACACAAGGTTCGCATCATCCTGTATATAGATACTCCAATGGTCATTACAATTCTGACTCGGTTGAAACCTTCAAAACCACGAATCAAGCCCCTAAACATGTAATGGGTCCTTGCTAGTGTTTCTAGGCCGGTTCACATCACCTAACTTCTCAAAATCAATTAGGTTAAACCAAATAAAAGCACCATTGAAAACAATATACTTTATATACTATAAAAAAAAACTTAGGTTTTAAAGAGCTACTTGTTTTCCCCCTTTTTTTTATTATCATTATTATTCAATATTTAATTGATTTTAAAGGTTTTATAAATTATTTTAACTTGTTTTCTATAACATTATTGTATCAAAGTCTCAATCAAGTATCCTAACATTTAATCTATTTCTAGGTCTACTTTACTTTACAAGTGTCTATTTTATTACCATATTATTGAGTATAAATAATTAAAAAATAAAGTTAATAAATCTAATGATTACAAACTAATAAGTTAAGTCATTAATCTCTCATCAATCTAATATATTATCATTTCAATTAAAAAAAAATGTTATTTTTTAAATGCAAAACATGTGTTCTTCAAGTTGATTATATTATATTAAAATACCTAAACTAGATAAATCAAGTTATGAGATTTTATGATTGACTAATTTAACTAAATTTAATGACTAAATTTTCAAGTTGATTATATTATCTTTTTGTTTTTTTTTTTATTTTTAATATCAAAAATAAAATTTAAAAAATAAAAAATATATTATTTTAATAAATTTTCAATAAAAAAAATACTTTGAAAAACAAATACTAACACCAACTAAGAACACAATACAAGTGAATCAGGCGTCAATGAATTGGTTTCCTGTCTGTGTTTCTCTTGTACATGAAAGAATGAAGTACGAATGATCAGGGATGCAGCCTTGGGGTGATTCAAATTTTACCTCAAGAGGGCAAAGTACAGCCCTCTGATCATCAAAACCCTAAATACAGAACCCTCATTCTTATTTTGAAGGCAACAAAATATTCTTACTTGCATGGGATAGACGTTCTCATCCCACTCTTTATTAGGTATAAAAACAAACATATGAATTAACAAGTGATAAAAAAGATATCAAGAAATTGAGCCACTGAGCATCTCGTTCTCACCATCTTCACCAAACTGATAATCCTTGTAGACTTCGAGTAATAATTCCCTACATGGTACAACGGCTCCAATCTTGATGCAAGCCAAGAAAGCACCTGAAAGCTTTCTATGAAGGCTATATACCTCATCTGGAGGTGGGGTGAGCCTGTGCCTTAGCATTGTTGCCCCTAGGCTTGAAACACTGTGAGTGATATTAGAGGATTGGAAGTCATACCCACCAGAATTAGAGAATGGCAGGCCCACCACAAAACCAGCCTGAACATGAGCATCCAGCATTGCCTCTGATTCTTCTCCTGTTAGGAATCCAAGCCTTTTTGACATCTCGATCACAACATCCCTTTCACCATTTGCACATGCTACAACCTAATCAAATATCCAGATCAAAGCCCTCAGCACATAAAAGAATAATTAAAATCCAAACATGTTTACAAAAATGTCTTATTTTTGGTACTTACGTAATGAAAAGATGTTGAGAACTACCGCAAAAAAACAAAAATAATAAAATTCTCCACAACAATTATTTGAGCCGGCTTTTTATAGCATTTAGTCCAGGCCAGTAAGCTTAGTGTTATTTGAGTCGGCTTTTTATAATATTTTAGTCCAGGCCAGTGAGCTTAGTGTTTTTCCTTTTTCCAAAAAGGATCAAAGGTTTAGGATAAATGCCAAGCTTATCAAGAATCATAGTATTTTAAAAAGAATTACTCTGCAGCAGGTGGCTGAAAAGGGTCGAAGGAATAAATTGTTTTAGCCAAAATGGATTTAGATTGTTATGCCTGAAGACCATAACACAAAGAACAGAAGCTAAAACAAGAGGGATTACCATTCTTAAGTAGTCATCAACAAATCTTTTAGGATAATCTCGAGCTGCTCCAAAGTCAATGAGATTGATGGTGTTTGTGGACTCTTCATACAAGAAATTACTCCAATTAGGATCAGTCTGCATAAGAAAAGTGCAACACAGGTAAAGGTGACCATGAGGAACCAAAAAGATGAAAGGATATTTGCATGCTTGGAGAGAGCACAAATCATAAAGAAGATCAAAAGCAAGTACTCGAGTAATTTGTAAGGTAAAAAAGAGGGCCTGCCTGCATGAAGCGGAAGACAAACAATTCCATCAATGTGAGTTCTAGCAACTTTCTACCAACATAATTACGAGTTTCTTGGTTCAGTAATGCGACTTTATCAATTGGAATTCCTGTAGCAAGGACAAACATTGCATTAAAAGATGACCAAAACCAAAGTTTCATGATCTATAGAGAAACACGGGCGCACATGCAATTGGGCGCGGTCTACATTATATTATAGGAAAGCTACCATAGCATAATTTTTTTCTTTTTTGAAAAAAAAAGAGAGAAAAAAGCAAAGCAAAGAATAGTTATAATCTAAACACAAAACATGATAAGAACCAAGAAGAATTGATTGTGTAGTCAAATCTGTATACATATTACAAGCTAAGTATCATCATACAACTAGAAGATTGTTAAAAGTGATAAAAGGATTATATTTGAGCTAAATCTATTCATGCTTCTAGAAAATCTTAAGTTCAAGGTTCCATCGCCATTGCAAATCTAAATTGATGATCACAACCACTTCAACCAAATTCATCTTTTAACAAGAACCTTTTGCTCATAAAATTTTGTATATTTTTATAGTAGCAGACCAAGAGTATCTTGAAATCTAAATTGAAAAGTAATATTCTAGAAAAAGATAGAAAAATGTAGCAAGTCATAAAACGAGATTTCAGATGTGAAAAGCATGATAAATCTAAGATGAAGAATGACCAATCAGTCATGTGCATGAAACCATCAAAAACTCTCACAAGTGGACATTTTCTAATGTACAGTGTGATAACTTTGTTAATAACCTTAGCTTTCAAGGTTAAATTAGACCAGCATATTTAAGCAGGAAAGTAACAAAATACTCAGCAATTACCAGAAACAAACTCTGTACTTAAGACTCTTTTACATGAAAGATCATCCACAACCAATGGAACATAAAAGCCCTTAGCATCAGATAGCAGACTACGAAAACGTTTTTGATTGGTAGCCTCTAACTCATAGTCACATTCTCGAGACAGTTCTACTTTTGCAACCTTCAAAAAACAGCAAAAGGAAAATTAGCATCCAATCCCAACAGTACAATATAGCTTTACAATTACAGTCAATAATTAACCAGATTTTGCGGCAAGGAGCGATGGATACCACAGATGCATAGACCAAAGACAAGATAAAAGGCATGATTATAGCTAATCAAACAACCAATAGACAGATGCTCTATTTCGACTCACAAATTAAGGATTAAAAACCACTCGGTAGTGTCAACGGACAACTTGTTGTCCGTGTGCAGGTTACCGTTATGTTTAGATTTCCTTTCTTGTGTAATATTGTTGCAGTCTAGGACGGCAAAGTAGTATAGTAGGTACAGAAAGTCTATTCTTTTATTGTATATATATTCAGTTATGTAATCCCTTAAGGAGAGACAATTGATCAGACAATATTGTGTTATAGTTTGACATGGTATCAGAGCTCTCTCGGTTTGTAAAGTAATCTTCATTAAGTACCTCTCGGTTTCCATTTGAAGAATTTTTTTTTTTTTTCCTCTCGGCACCTGGGTCTGTCAAAATCTCCAGGTTCTTCTTGCTCTCGGTTTCAATTTGAAGAAATTTTTCTTCTCGGCACCTGGGTCTGTCAAAATCTTCAGGTTCCTCTTGCTCTCGGTTTCAATTTGAGAAAAATTTTCTCTCGGCACCTGGGTCTGTCAAATTTCCAGCATTCTGAGTTAAGTTCTTCTGGTGATTGTGACACTCGGTCTTCTCTGTGGTGGTATCTTCGGTAGCTGAGCATCGTCGTTGTGTTGAGGTTACTGTTCTTCTTCTTGGTCTGGCATCGTAGTGAAGAAGACAACTCAGTTACGTTCTGCGGGTTGGTTCCTCTTCTTGGTCTGGTTACTGTGATTGATTTTTTTTATTCCTCTTTTACGTTCTTCAATTGTGGGAAAACTTGTGGGTGCTGTGGGCTTCGGTGTGGGCTGATTTGTGGGCTGATTCGTGGGCTGATTTTTTGTGGCTGTTGTGGGCTGATTTTTTTTATGGCTGTTGTGGGCTGATTTGTGGGCTGATTTTTTTGTGGCTGTTGTGGGCTGATTTGTGGGCTGTTTTTTTTTGTGTGGCTGTTGTGGGCTGATTTGTGGCCTGATTCGTGGGCTGTTTTTTTGTGGCTGTTGTGGGCTGATTTGTGGGCTGATCCGTGGGCCTTTGCTTTCTTTTGCAGTGGGCTTCTATTCCTAGGCTCTGTTGTGGGCCTCTTTTCCGTGGGCTTTCAACTTTGCAGCCTATTTTTTTTACTTGTGTATTTACTTGAGATGGATTCAGCACTAATATGTGTCAAATTTTCGGGAAAAATTACTCTACCTGGGCGTTTCAATTTGAACTTTTTCTCCTAGGAAAAGATCTTTGGGGCCATATTGATGGCACTGATGCTGCCCCAAAAGATGATACAACAAAAGAACCTAAGGACTCTCCCTCTTGGGGTGTGCTTGATGCCCGCATTATGTCTTGGCTTCTTAGTTCAGTGGAACCACACATTGTTCCAAATTTGCGAGCACATCGTACTGCTCAATCTATGTGGAAGCACTTGAAGCAAGTGTATCATCAAGTTGATGGTGCTCGTCGATTTCAGCTAGAACATGCTATTGCCATGTTTCAACATGGAAATCTTTCTATTCAGGACTACTACTCTGCATTTTTGACCCTTTGGCATGAATATTCTGATTTGGTTACAACGAATGTCCCTATTGCCACTCTTCCAACTATTCAGAGTCTTCATGAAGATAGCCGACGAGATCAGTTTCTTATGAAATTGCGACCAGAATTTGAATCAGTCCGGTCTTCTTTACTGAATAGATCTCCTGTTCCTTCTCTTGACATCTGTTTCGGTGAGTTGCTTCGCGAAGAACAACGGCTTAGTACTCAAGCTACTTTGGAGCACTCTCATGGTAGTTCTGGGCCAGCAACAATGGCGTATGTTGCTCACGGGCAAGGATCATCCATGCCTTCTAAAAACTTGCAATGTTTCTGTTGCAAGGGATATGGACATATTGCTGCCAATTGTCCTAAGAAATTCTGCTCTTATTGTAAGAAAAAGGGTCATATTATTAAAGAATGCCGTATCCGTCCTCAGAATCGTCAGGTCAGAGCATTTCACGCCTCTCTTAATGTGCCTCCAGCAGAAAATTATGTTCCACATGCCTCTTCTTCCGGTGGTATCTCCACTCTTCCACCTCCAGCAGGAAATTATTGTACACCAGAAATGGTGCAACAAATGCTAATTTCTGCATTATCTGCCATGGGGTTGCAAGGTAAAAATTCTACTAAACTCTGGTACATAGACTCGGGGGCAGAAAATCATATGACAAATACTACTACTGTCTTGAGTCGTGTTCGGCCCTATGATGGTCAATCGGCTATTCAGACGGCCAATGGTAGTTTCTTGCCCATTACTGCTGTTGGTGATGTCTCTTCTACATTCACTGATGTGTTTCTTGCTCCTAATCTTTCCTCGAACCTTATCTCGGTTGGACAATTAGTTGATGATAAGTGTAACGTTCATTTTTCTGGTGCTGGTTGTGTTGTGCAGGACCAGGTATCGGGAAAGCTGATCGCGAGGGGACCTAAAGTGGGGCGCTTGTTTCCACTATTTTTACCTGTTCCCACATTTTCTTCCATTAAGTCTTTTGCTTGTACTAAAATTCCTGCTCTTAGTATGGTGTGGCATCGTCGTTTAGGTCATCCCAATAATCAGATTTTATCTCATGTATTGAACTCTGGTTTTATTGGTAATAAAGCATATCCTTCTTTATCTCTTGAGTGTGATCCTTGCAAACTTGGTAAAAGCAAAATTCTTCCATTTCCTTTGCATGCTAGTCGCGCTTCCCACTGCTTTGATCTTATCCATAGTGATGTTTGGGGACCTTCCCCGGTCGATTCTCATGAAAAATTCAAATACTATGTGACATTCATTGACGATTATAGCAGATTTACTTGGGTCTATTGTCTTCGCTCTAAATCTGAAGTTTATCGTATCTTCACTGAGTTTTTAGCGTATGTCGCTAATCATTTTTCTACTACTATTAAAACACTACGCACAGATTCTGGTGGTGAATACTTGTCTACTGAGTTTCAGGCTTTCTTGGCATCTAATGGTATTATTCATCAACGTTCATGTCCTGCTACTCCTCAACAGAATGGAGTAGCTGAACGGAAAAATCGTCACCTTCTTGATGTGGTACGTACTCTCTTGTTAGAATCCTCTGTTCCTTCCATGTTTTGGGTTGAAGCTCTAAAAACTGCTACCTACTTGATTAATCGCTTACCCTCTCAAGCCTTACAAATGGAGTCTCCATTTTTTCGCTTGTTCGCCAAACAACCTAGTTATGATAATCTTCGTATTTTTGGCTGTGTCTGTTTTGCTCACTTACCACCTCATGAGCGACATAAATTATCTGCTCAATCTGTAAGATGTGCATTCTTGGGATATAATTTATGTCAAAAAGGCTTTGTCTGTTACGATCCTACTTCACGACGTACACGTATTTCTAGGAATGTTATTTTTTTTGAGAATCAACAATTCTTTCCGGTGTCCTCTGTGTCTTCTCCTTCTACTGTGGTCCTCCCTTCATTTGAGTCACAAGTATCTGATCGTCATCTAGTCAACTCTCGTTTTAAACCAGGTATTGTGTATACAAGACGCTCCCACCCACAGTCTCCTCCAGCGGCTAACTTGATATCTGATCCTCCCACACTCCAAATTCAGACAAATGATGAACCACCAGAACCCCGGGTACGTCACTCATCTCGAGTGTCCGTACCACCGGATAGGTATGGGTTTCCCACTTCTGGTAACTCTATTTCAGCTCTTACTGTTGCACTGTCTAATTTTGATATACCTACATGCTACTCACACGCTGCCAAGCATGATTGTTGGCGACAGGCTATGCAGGAAGAAATAGCTGCTCTAGAGGCTAATCACACTTGGGACATTGAGCCATGTCCGTCATCTATTATTCCCCTGGGTTGCAAGTGGGTTTACTCAGTCAAAGTCCGATCTGATGGCAGTTTAGACCGTTACAAGGCCAGGCTTGTTGCGCTTGGGAATCATCAGGAATATGGGGTCAATTATGAAGAGACGTTTGCTCCAGTGGCTAAAATGACTACTGTGCGTATGATTCTGGCTCTTGCTGCTTCTAGTCATTGGTCGCTACATCAGATGGATGTCAAAAATGCATTTCTTCATGGGGATCTTAAAGAATGCATTTATATGAAGCCGCCACCGGGATTATTTTCTTCTCCGACTTCACATGTGTGTAAGCTTCGTCGCTCTCTTTACGGTCTCAAACAGGCTCCGCGGGCCTGGTTTGATAAATTCCGCACCACTTTACTCCAGTTCTCATTCCAACAGAGCAAGCATGATACTTCCTTGTTCCTTCGGAAATCAGTCGTGGGTATTGTTGTTCTTTTGGTGTATGTTGACGACATTGTGATTACGGGTTCTGATTCAGCTCTACTTGATCAACTCAAAACTCATCTTTCAGAAGCATTTCATATGAAAGATCTTGGATCCCTCACTTATTTTCTTGGTCTTGAAGTTCATCGTAGCTCCTCGGGCATTTCTCTAAATCAGCATAAGTATGCTAGTGATGTGGTGGCTACAGCTGGTCTACAGGATGCTTCTTCGGTTGATACTCCTATGGAAGTAAATATCAAGCTTCGTAAAGAAGAGGGTGACTTAATTGCTGATCCCAGTTTATATCGAAAATTGGTAGGCAGCCTTGTTTATCTCACCATTACTAGGCCGGACATCTCATTTGCCGTACAACAAGTCAGCCAGTTTCTTCAGGCTCCTCGCCATCTTCATTTGGCTGCTGTTCATCGGATCTTACGCTATGTTCACGGCACGGTGGCTCGTGGGTTATTTTTTCCTACAAACAACCCTCTTCGCCTTACAGCTTATAGCGATGCGGATTGGGCAGGTTGTGCAGATACTCGTCGATCCGTCACTGGTTGGTGTATGTTCTTAGGAGATGCATTGATCTCTTGGAAGTGTAAGAAACAAGATCGAGTATCTAAGTCTTCTACAGAATCTGAGTATCGGGCAATGTCTCTTGCTTGTTCTGAAATCATTTGGCTTCGAGGGTTGCTTGATGAGCTCAATTTTTCTGCCACTGACCCTACACCTCTCCATGCCGATAATACGAGTGCTATTCAGATCACGGCTAATCCTGTCTTTCATGAGCGAACGAAGCATATTGAGGTGGACTGCCACTCTATTCGTGAAGCCTACGACGCTCGTGTTATTACTCTTCCTCATATATCCACCGACTTGCAAATTGCCGATATCTTCACCAAAGCCCTCACACGTCAACGACATTGTTTCCTAAATAGCAAATTGATGCTGATTGGCCATCCTGCATCAATTTGAGGGGGGCTGTCAACGGACAACTTGTTGTCCGTGTGCAGGTTACCGTTATGTTTAGATTTCCTTTCTTGTGTAATATTGTTGCAGTCTAGGACGGCAAAGTAGTATAGTAGGTACAGAAAGTCTATTCTTTTATTGTATATATATTCAGTTATGTAATCCCTTAAGGAGAGACAATTGATCAGACAATATTGTGTTATAGTTTGACAGGTAGCATGTAGTGGCAATCCCAATACAGTAATGCAAATCTATGGGTAAATATGAATACCTTTATAGCTCTGTCAAGAAATAGTCCTTTTGGAATCAGGTTTGTATAATCTAAAAGAAGTTTCACATTCTCAATGTCACTCTCAATACTATCTGCAACACCAGGGTACTGAATTTTCATTGCAACCTCCATACCATCCTTTGTTGCTTTGTGCACCTATAATCGTTAACAATAATTATGCCACCATGAGTATGAGGCATGGAAACGCATGTGGAGAAGATATATAAGTTTACATAATAAATTCAATATCATATAACATTTTAAGAAAAGCTTCTAAAAGGATTCTTTAAATTAGAGACAAACGTTTCAAATATGAATAACAGAAATGTAAACTGGAAAAACAAGAGAAAAGGTAGGGAAGAAAGGACAAAATCAGCTTATGAGGTAATAAAATTCACAGAGAATATGAATTGAAGCTGTATGCTTCAATAGTTACACATAATTATAAGTACAAACACAAAAATCCAATAGTTTAAAACTTTAAATGATAATAATTAAATGAATATTCACATCTTAGTTGGAAAATCAGACTGAAGCGGGAAAAAAACAACTAAGTACTGAGCTTTTGGCAAAGCACAATAGTGTAGAGCAGCCCAAACAGATATAAGGTATTCTAGTTGGTTTAAAGAATGCTCCTGAACAATAGCCAGTCTGTCTCAATTTGAAAAGACACATGATGGTCAAAGGAAAAATGAAAGGAATGCCTGGGCCAAGAGTCAATTGATTGAACATAAATATAAGACATGTAGCTAAAATGCTTCACCTGGCCTATACTTGCAGCAGCAATTGGTTCATAATCAAAACTAGTTAACTTGATTGACCAGTCAGCACCCAACTCAGCATCCAAAACTTGATTCAGTTGGCTCCTGGGCATCACGTCTGCACCTTGACGTACTATATCTAAAGCAGCTAAGATCTATAAAAAGTAGAAGAAATCAAATATATAATTGAGGAAATATAAGTCAATGTATTGTAAGCCAACAATTTGGAATCCATATTCAAGACAAATGATGACCCGTTGTTTCTTTCTTTCTTTGTTTTTTTTTTTTTTTTTTTTTTTTTTAAAAAGCACCTTCTCTAAAGCCAAGGCAGTAAAAATAGTGCCACAAAAACTTTATCAAAGCAATTATACTATTATTCTAGCTCTATTTTGCAGCTTAAACAAATATTCTTCAGCAATGCCAGTCTCAACAAACAACCATCTCCCATACAAGAGAAGTTAGAATCTCCAAGATAAGGAGGGGATGACATTTTATTATCAATTTATCAGTTCCAATTCAAGATACCCTATATAGCTACTCGTTAGATGAGTTTCTATAACTCATGAAACTTCAAACCTTCAGATAAAAAGGTGGAATGCAAGATTTACAGTTTTGAGAGGTTTAGAGACATGAGGATTCCTCAGCAATACACCTGAGGTGCACAAACATGACATGCTGCTATATATATAAACAAATGAAATATACAGGCGAATAGACTAAACATACCGGAGCAGGAACAAGAGATTCATCCTGTATGCTTAGCATTTGTCCTAACTTGAGTGCAGCTCCACGCATTCTGCATAATGCAAGAGCCAGGCGTTCTGCATTCTTATCAGACAAATATGGAGAGTAAGCAGATTGTTTGTCTTGTGAACTTGGTGCACCAAAGACAAGTCTCTTTGCAGATTCCTGAACTGTTCCCCATGCAAGCCCCGCTCCTAGACCAGCAAACCTTAAGAAGTTATAGGATATAAGTTAAAGATATACTCCATGATTCATGTCATTAACTTATAATTTGTTGAATCATCGAGACTAATGCTCTATTATCCTCTACTAAATTGATCCAATATGTGAATTAACAAATCATCATCAAGTTTTGATTTACGAGAATATTGGAAAATGTTATATATAAACTTTCTGGTGTGCATTTGCATTAATTCAATCTCAGCCAAATTATATATATATATATTACAAAAGAATGAATTTCAATCTATAACAACAACAAACTACTCACCCAAGCGCTCTTGTAAACGGACTGGATGGAACTCTCCTCTCCCGAGGCTTCCTCCTCTTCACAACTGTCGCCGCCGCCACGGTTTCCGCCGATGACACAGCCACCCCTCCAGCACCTGCATTGCCTTCATTATCTCTATCCAAATCACCAATTTCCTCCTTTGTAATTCGATCCTCCTCCAAAACCTTGCCTTGAACAGAAACCGAAGGAGTCACGACACCATCACTGGCGCTGCTTTCATTTCGCAGCTGCGATTCAGCCGGGGTTGGTTCTGCTACTAAGTCAGGTGAGTTGTTGAAATAAGCGACGGATCCATTGAGCCTGGGAGGCGAAAACTCGCGGACTTTTCCTTTAGTGAGGCCCGATAGGTCGGTGGCTGAGACTACCACTTTCTTAGCGGTGGAGGCTATTAGGGTTTCGAAATCTCCAGTCTCGAGAGCTTTTGAGCGTTTGGCAATTTCCTTGGCTACTAGAGAAAGGCCGCTCACTAGTCTTCCTAAGTGATTAAACGAACTCATTGCATGGCGCCGCCCTATAGATTTGGTTTTCGGTAAAGCTGCTTTCACCTGAATCCGATTATTGTAATTAGTTTAAATAATCAACCGATCAGTCAGCACTGAATTTTAGAGCGAAAGCTTTTGGCTGAGCGAGCAAGGGGGAAAGAGGCTACGTGGTATTTGTCCCTTCCATGAGATTGGGGAGAAAGCGAAGGAAGAGTCGATCGGTTAGAATTTGAAAAGCAAAGCCTGTTAACGCATAGGCAGAAACGAAATTGGACTTGGCAGCCAAGGCCATCCAAGAGAGAAAGGTGACGACGTACCAAAGCCGAAGGGACACATGGCCCGAAAGTCTTGCAAATGCTTTAACTTTGTCATGGGCCACAAGACCTGATTAAGAAGATTGTGTGGATCACAGCCCCGTTTCGAATATATGGGCTATGTCTGCTAGCTGTATATTTATTTTAATTTTGTTTACAGAGTTGATAGACAAAAATGAATAACTGCTTTTCTTAAAATACCGGTTCAATGATTTTATTAGGTGAGGTACACATAAATTCTTCAGTGTTCTAATACTAATCAAACACTAATACATCATTTTTTTTTCAACCTCGCTTTAAACCACATAAACAAACACTCACTTAGTGTCTGTCATCCAGTTTTAATTTTTAATTATATTTATATTTATTGAGATACTAAATTATCTATTATTCAACCCGATTATAACTAGGAAAATTTGATGAATATATATAAACCTGGATATTAATTTTAGAGTTTATTTAGTCTTTATATTATATTGTAAAAAAATATGAAAAGACTACTTTGTCTGTAGTAAACATGATAATAACTAGTAAAAAAAAAAACATATTACTCCAAGTAATTAGTTTAATAGTTTTTCATTGGAAATGCAAACTTATCATTATATTGTCCCAATTTACAATATAATAAATTAGAGTGTATAGTGAAACTTTGATCCCTTTATTTAAAAAAAAAAAATGTTTTACGACTAATAGAGAAAATTAAAGGAGAAAAGGAAAAATCAACAACCAAATCTCCTAAGCCCAACAAACTTAACCTGCATCCAACAAGTCAAGTATATTAAAACACACCCCCAAATAATTATAACAATGTAGAAATGGGATATGATTTTGGGATAAGGAATACAAAGAACAAGTTATTTTATTCTTCTTGAGAGGAAATAAAATTATTTTAGAAGTAGATCTATTTTTATCGGTCAAGTATATTTTTATTTTTTAATATTTATTTTTAAAAGACTGATCAAATATAATTTAAAACCAACAAAAAATAGCAGCCACTTTCGATTCAGAGCTTCTCCGGTAGAAAAAAAAATATCGCGGAAAATATTTGTGCTGTATTTTTTTGTGAGGCAGAATGGATGGAAAAACATCGATCAAGTAACAGCATTTTTATCGATTCTCAGTTAATTAGAGTTTTTGTCATCCTATCTTAGAGAACAGGAGGATTGAATCGAACGGAAAAACATGCCCTGGAATATTCTCAACTTGCAAGAAGTGTGGATTTGTCTTTCTCGCAATCTGCCACGCATCCACTTTCACGTCAGCTGAAGCATAAAGTGACATGGAACAAACTCATCCTGTCAGATTGCAACAATTCCTGAACAGCATCGGAATCCCTTACTTTGTGCTGCCATCAATTTGCACCGCAGTTAGAGGCAGCCATTCTTACTTGGAATGCCAAAACATGTGCTTGAACCTCTTTTCTAGCTTCTTGCAAACCAAGAAAAACCAAACGCAGGATTCCTAGCCACGTAAAAAAGCGCAATGATGCATGGGACTGGTCGTGCTGTGATTTGATGTTCAGTGGCATTTGCGCAGGATAATGGAATAATGACTTAGCATTCAGCTACTCCCCTTCTTAAGTAGGTTATTCTATAGCCATTATTCTTACCTCTATATCCACCGTATCAAAAGAATAATCGTCATCCCTGTACCTTATTTATCTGTTATTATCTTATCATATCCCGGATTCCTAAATTCCACCAATTTGAGTGTATTCTCGATATCGACAGCCTAAGCAAGCCAGCATGTTTCCTGTCCTGTGCCTAGTTAAGCATCGATGCTTAAATTATGGCCATATATATAGGACCCTATATCGGAATTTTGCTTTTAAATTCGGAACCAAACCTTATAATCTAAATTGATGTGCGAGGTGGGTTAAGGGGGGCACTTGGCTCGTCTCAAAAAGCATTTGCAAAATCTATGACAATGACAGATAACAGAAACATGACTTTTAACTAATTCAGAATTGTGCAAAGGAAAATCAAATATGCTTACCACCTCAGTCTTTGTATGCGCCACCCTCATTCCTCATGCTGGTGGCTGGTGGGTCATCCATGCAATTCTCTATATAAATAGTCTCATTCACCTGCTACTGTAACGTGCGTCAGAGCTGTTGTATTTTCCATTTCTGTACTATTTGAAGGTTGTTTTTGCTGCACTATGTTTCTTTAATGATTTCTTGTTCAATTACTGTCCACTACTAAGTTTGGAGCTACTGTATATTTAATGTCACATTATTATGTGGTTAATATTGATGCACCAAGCTCATTGCTTTCATCATAATCTATTAAGAAATATTGCTGAATATGCTATCTATTATGAAAAATTTCTGGATACCTCAAACCAACCATATTTGCTATAAATTGGAAACTTCCGAGTATTTGGCCCTTGCTCTTCCAATATGGGTTCATTAGGTCCTTTGCTTTCTTTCCTTCTCTCTTCATTCATACACTTTGATCTCTTCATCGCCCTTTCGCTAATGTTTATTTCTTTCCTTTTTTTTTTTTTTGTTTTTGCATGTCTTCAAGTGGTTTTTCTGCTTATCTTTTATTTAAGGTTCTCAAACCGGGTAAAGTCTTACAGAAACCTTCTTGCAGGTAACCTTTTCAAGATGGACGCTGCTGGGAGGGCCAACGGACCAAAATACGAGTGCTTGCTCTTTGGTAAGTGAAGCCAGTAATTAGATAATGAAAAGCAGGATTTCTAAAAGAGAACTCGGGAAATCTGATTTGAATTTCTTAATGTATTCACGCTTATAGTTAGTAATGTTATGTTTTCCAGACATGGATGATACTTTGTACCCCTTGAGTTTGGGTCTCAATATGGCTTGCCGAAAGAACATTGAAGGTTAGATCAGAGTAACCACAGAACTTGTGTTGATATACCAATTAAAGTGCATCAAGAATGCGGTTTGAGTTATTCTCTGTGCAGAGTACATGTTGCATCAGCTACAAATTGAAGAAAGTGAAGTTCCGAGGATGTGCTTGGAATTATACAGGGAACACGGAACAACAATGGCCGGTCTTAAGGTGAAATTATATACTTGATTCTTTAATAGTAGAGTCTCCCTCTACTTCTTCTTCTTCTTCTCAGCTGGGAGCTTAACTAATGAGTCTTAACACAATGAAAACCAGGCTCTTGGCTATGAGTTTAATAACGATGAGTTTCATGCTTTCGTTCATGGAAGATTGCCTTATGAAACACTGGAGCCTGATCCGGTGCTAAGGAACCTTCTACTTTCCGTGACACAGCGTAAAATAGTAAGTTAAATTTAATTCCATCTTTCCGTTCAAGCGAAACACATTTCAGCAAAGTAGACATGGAGTTTTGGCAAATTTTCTAATATATGCCTTAACGTCTTCAGATTTTCACAAATGCTGATAAGGCGCATGCAGCTGAAGTTCTCAAAAGGATGGGATTCGAAGATTGTTTCGAAGGCATCATTTGCTTTGAAACCCTTAATCCTCCTCTGGAAACTGCAAATAACATGGATGCATTAGATATTGATGCAGTGATTGTAGGAGGAGAAACAGAGCCAAGTGACTTTGATGGTACTGCTTCCACTGAAAGCAAAAATAACATAAAAAATGGTATCAGCTCCAAGTCACGAATCCTCTGTAAACCCTCTCTGGAGGCCATTGAAGCAGCAATTCAGATTGCAAATGTGGACCCAAAGAAGACAGTAACGCTTCTAACTTAAACCTGAAAACTATCATTGTTCTGCTTCAAATTTGCATAGATCATGTGGAGTTGTCTCATTTCTTTTTTTCCCCTTGTTCCTTCATTCTTCTCAGATCTTCTTTGACGACAGTGCTCGGAACATTGCAAGTGGGAAAGCAGCAGGACTTCATACAGTTATTGTAAGCTCTACAAATCACTGCTTTTCTTGCTATCATCAGTAAACACACAGTAGAACACATTAGTCATGTGTGATTTCAATGATCATGGCAGGTAGGGAGCTCAGTCCTAGTACCAGGTGCAGACTATGCCTTGAGAAGCATCCACAATATCAAAGAAGCAATACCTGAAATTTGGGAGGATGAAGATGAGCAGGTGGAGCAAGTTATCCAGCCCAATACAGTCGAAACAGTGATCCTTGCTTAGGTTTTCCTTTCAGTTGCGTCACATTTATGCACACATTAAACCTGGCTACTGATGACAAAGTAACCTAATAGACATGGGAGGAAAAGGAAATAAAATACTGATGGTATATTCAGTCTTCGTGTTAAAAACCTCTTCCGTGGAAGTAAGAGCTCATTGTATTTGGTATGGGCATGTAGCGTCATACCTACATACGATTTCATGTAGCAAATCTGAAATAGTTGGGAGCAAGATGGTAACTAATGAAACGTGGTTGGGATTCTTATATGAAAAGGCTTTGTTGAGCTGTAAGTTTCATACAAATGATATCTAGCATTTATGCTCACTTAACAGTAGTATATCCACCGCACATAAAAGTACTAAATCCACGTCTACCTTGAGCTTACAAAACATAGCTCATATTCTCTGAGCCGCAGATGAAATATGCCAAAACTAATACAAAATCAAGGGGGTGATTGCTCGTGAATTTGCTTGATGATTATGAGAAACCATATCTAGGGTTGTTGATGTGATCTTCGATAATACAATAATCAGCTATCTAGCGGTAGCTCCCCTGAATTAACAATTCTGCATGGCTTCCGAGGATTATCTGACCTGCTTGTCTCTACAGATTCAAGCTTGCGCACAACATCCATTCCATCAATGACATGTCCATACACAACGTGGCGATTGTCCAACCATGGAGTCTGCAGCACCAATTAAGAGCACTGTTCACAAAGAATTGCAGTGAAAGGAACTCCTTATATCGACTTTTCAGCTGTTCACCGAACTTAAAGACTAACAAGGCACAGACAGCCATCATCGAATCCATGTTATGCACGCAAATGATAGGGATCCTAGTTAAAAACTAAGGTTAAAATTCTTCCTCTAGAAAAGGAATAAAGAGGGAGTGTATACCCGATGCAATATGATACAGTAGGCAACTACTTTAGACGAAAATTGTAAGAAATAATCAATCAAGTCGGTTACAGTTTCCAACAAATTAATCAAACAAACACAATTTGTGGACCCTCTACAATTTTTAATCTGGACCTCGTATCTAATAAGGAAAACTACCGAGCTACCACAACCTTCTTTTCTTCTCTACATTCTTGTTTCCAGGTTTCATCAATAAACACTCAACTTCATGTTTTACATTTCCTTTTAATGCTATCTTTCCAGATCAAAATGTAGAGGAGAAAGAGAAAGAAAAGGGTATTTCTCCACCTCCGCACACACAATAATAAGTAGGAACTAATGTTCTCATTCTTATTCCTATGTTCATGACCGCTATCAATTCATTATCTCTATCAGCATAAACCAAACGTGACATCATTAGTAAATATCTCTATCAGATTGCTGCTGCCAAATGTTTACCAATCTAATAATAACAGGGTATAAATATGTCAAAACTGCTACAGTTATATTACCTTTACTGTACAAATGAAAAACTGGCTCCCATTGGTATTTGGACCTGCATTTGCCATGCTCAAAACACCAGGTCCAACATGCTTCACTGCAAATGATGGATTTAGAATTTTAGCACAATATTAGTCAAATCCTCCCAGAATAAAAGATAAAAATTGAAAGGGATGTTTATGTGATGCTCTGAATTATAGAAGTTTACAGTGTATATTTATACAGGCTCTTGAAAATACTCACAGGAAAAGTTCTCATCTTCAAAACTAGAACCATATATGCTTTGTCCTCCAGTTCCCTGCAGTGATGAAATTAACAATTTCTTCTTAGTGAAATCAACTTCCTACTTAAGAAGCGTATGTGTTAGACTGCAGAAACAGAGAGCTCACATCTCCTCTAGTAAAGTCACCTCCTTGGATCATGAAATCTTTGATAATGCGATGGAAGGAACATCCTTTGTAACCATACCCTTTATCTCCTGCATGTTTAAGGCCAAACACAACACCATATGATTAAGCCTCCAATAATGCCCCCAACAGATAATCTTTATTTAAAAAGTTCACCTGAGCACAAGGCACGGAAGTTCTCAGCAGTTTTTGGGACAACATCTCCAAAAAGTCCCATTACAATTCTACCCACGGGTTTACCCCCAACTTCAACATCAAAGAAACACTTAGTCGTCACTTTTGCTTGCAGATCAACATCCTGAACAGCAGGTTATGAGAGACTAGGACCCCAATACATTTGTGGTTCCAAAGATGGAAGGGGCGATTTATGCATAGTAATGAAAATCTTGACAGAATCACATAATATGTATGGATTACATAATGATCTGAGTGTCTTATGAGACAACAAATACATCAAATTAAAGCATCACTACATCTGAAAACTGAACCGAAAGTGAGGCTAGAGCCATTTAATTCTGGGTTACTTTAGAATGAAACGTACAACCTGTAAGAAGAAGAAAAATGATGAAACTAACCCGTTTACATTCCTTTGCTAATTTTGTGGATGGACCTATTCCGTGACTAGATTAGAATTTGATAAATGTTAGCTAGAGATGCAAGGAAAAAGAAAGGCCATCTTCTACATTGGCAATCATTTTTCAATTTTCTATATCACCAATTAACTCAGCATGGATAGAAGAGAAATTCATTGAGATGTGATATCTAACAGTGAAACTTAGCAGTCCATTGTTTTAAGGGCTTTCTAAATATTATCATTGATGAATACCAAAGCAAAGGGATTGAACAAGTAGTTACATTTGTCATTGAGTTGAAGCATGTCATTCTCTGATTCTTAATAGAAGGTGCTCTAGGAAGCTGTACGATAGGAAATTTCGATGCATAGTGAGATCTTGATGTCAATGCTCTTCCAAAGCAGTTCAAGGTTGGAGTTCGAGAATAACCACCCCGGGCATTTTTGATAGTAGATATCTTATGCGGCCTGCTTGTATTCAGAAAATCTTGGTCATAACTACCCTGCCATGAAAACAATGAATGAGGGGAAAGAAATCAAATCACTTAGTAAGCGTACGAGACAGAATTGGTTAAAAAGGAAGAAAATACAAAGTGAGCGAAGTCTTACTGGTAAAGAAGTATGATTTTTATTTTTGTACAATTTGTGAGCGAAGTCTTACTGGTAAATAAGTCATTGACCAGCATCAAAGTGTGATGGTTGTCCTTAATCAGAATATTTTGCTTTCGCAAAGCAAATGTGATCAACTCATGTTTAGAGACCTCATTATTTCTTCATCTCACTCCCTTTCAGTGACCTTTTAATCACTGAGAAATTATTATTTGTTAGAACCAATTTTCTGATAACCCCCCTTTTCTTTTTCACAGCTTTCAAGGTTGCATGAGCACTAAGCAGAGTACAGAATGAAGAAATAACAGATGAGTTGGTCTTATTTGAATGATTAATACTACATTTCATAAACTTTCAAGTCCTATTTATTCGAAAAATACGTTGATAGTTTACAAGAATTCTCCAAAATAAACTGAAATATAAAGAAAATCAAGTATAAAGTTGGCATCAGTCAACAGGCAACTGAAACTAATACAACCAGTGACAAGAAATAAATGCGCGATAACTCTAGCCAAATAACCTATTGATAACTGGAATTAAAAAGAGAAAAAAGAGAGACTAAAACAGAATGCAGAAGCCAGGATTCAAAAGATTGTGTTAAGGCCAACAGTCAATCACATTTTAGTCATAAATACAGAATGATCTTCTAACAATTCTCAATACAGGAGTATTAGTCACTGAAACCCATTTCTCTACAATTCTCGAAGATGATAAGCGGTAGTCGCCAATCTGTAATTTAGTAAGCCCAAAAACAGACATTGCAAAATAAAGAAACATGCAACAGCAAACAACAAGAACTGGGTTCTTGAAGGCTTGTTCAATTAGTAACATGCAACCAGCAACGTCAACAATGACCCAAGGTGTACCATGTCAATCACAAACTTTATATACCAGTACTTGCTTCATTATTCTTGCCTGTGCGTATTTTCCTTACTTGTGTTGTTGTTTCAAAGTGTAGACTTGGGAGAGAGAGCGTGACTATACAATGGAGTACTGAAAGACAGACCTGAAAAACAAGGCGAGGACTGTGTGCCATTTGCATTGACGATGCAAAGGCCATTTCCTTCGGCAGGCTAGGCTAGACTACACTAGTCTTCTTCTTTCTTTTTGGCTGTGCTTGTGTTTTGCAGTAGAGGAGGTTTGAAGATAAGATCACCTTAGATTTAGCGCGTTGAAGCCTTAAAGTCTTTAAGGTAAGGTGTCCAGGTAGAGAGGACAAAAAATCGAGAGCCTCGGGTAGGCACAACCTTGTTTTATCCGACGGGTGTCTTAAAAAATATCCGTCCTCGCATTTGTCACTGTCTCAAGTCTCATCAACTCATTATTGATTGGGTAGGGTAACGCAGCAACCATCCTTGGCAAAATTATTAATACCGTTCCACCGTTCCGATTTTTCAATTAGAACAGAATATTTCGATTTCGGAGCGTTCCGTCATGCCGTTTCGGGGTTGTACTGTTCATATATAATTAATTATATATATATGAAAAAAATAAATTTAACAAGTATAATTAAAATTCAAGATAAATTAACTTTAAATTATACAATACAAACACAAAGTCAAACAAATATAATCTCAAAATTAGAAACATCTCTAATATTTCAAAATATCATGAAAGTAAAATATTCTAAAATAAAAAAAATATAAATCTTTCTAAGCCCAGCCCAGCCCGACAGACCAATAAAAGCCATTATAAAAAAAGAAAATATCTTTCTAAGACTAGCCCGACAAAATCCACTTCACCACTTCCCTTCTTCGTCTTCGTCCAGATCAGAAACTTCAAGCTGACACCTTTTTTATTTTCAACGTAAAAGCAAGCAACAAGGTGGGGCTTCAATTAACAGCAGACCTCTCTGCTGAATTCAGTTCTATCTTCTCTTCTTTTCTGCGTTTTTTTGGAGGTTTTGGTTTCTGGGGCAATCACCGAATTGCTCAATACTAACAAAATAGTAATATTTAGATTGAAAACCCATTTTCTTTTTTATATTTTGGATTCCCATTTTATTTTTCCTCTTTGTATCTACTGGGTTTTGTTATTAGATGAGGTGTTTGTACTTTGTAATGTTAAAGAGAACACTGAATGTGATTGGGATTTAGTGCTGACTTATCCAATATTTCATTGATTCCGGAACGGAACCGGGGCGTTCCGGCCGGAATTGGACCGGAATTTTCTAGAAACAGACCGGAATTAAAACCGGGACGAAAACGATGTCATTTTGTCCCGGTTTTATGAACGGAACGGAACGGAACGTTCCGGCCATTCCGGCCGGAACGGAATGGATTTAACAACTATGATCCTTGGTGATGGTTTATTTAAAAAAAATATTTTTATTTTAAATTATTATTTTTTAGATATTTCAATGTTGATGTAAAAAATAATTTAAGAAAAATAAAAAATATATATTATCTTTATATGTTTCTAAATAAAATAGACTACTAATATTCTAACCCAATGGGGTAGGTTAGTCTTTTCAAATGACCCAGATTAATATTATATATATACTCTAAATTGTGTGGAAAAAGCATTGTGTTTATTCTCATTGAACATTATAGATTGCTATGTGTTTCCCACCAATTACCTATATTTTAAATAGTATGAAAAAACATTAAAATTATTCTCACAAAACATTATGAATTATTGAACACTGTGAATTGCTATACTGCTTTACATAAATTAGGGGTGAGCAAAAAAATCGGTCAATCGATTAAATCGAGAAAACAGAAAAAAAAATAATTGAAAAAACTGAACTGGTAAAAAAAACCAATTAAACCGTTTATAAAACTCAAAAAAATGTCTAGTTCGGTATCAGTTTTGAACAGTAAAAACCGAAACACCCCGGTTTGGTTAAAACACTTGCTATAAATATAAAGTTTTAAGCTCTCATTTCTTAACCCTAGCAAGTAGCAACAGCCCCCCTCTCGGGCTCTCCCTCCCTCTACAACCAACCTTTAACAATTTCTTTGTAATTTGCGTCATCATCTCCTCCCCCCCTTTTGGCTTCTCCCTCCCTCTACAACTACAACCGCAATCCATCTACTAGTCCTCTTCAGAAACAACATTACTAAAGGTAAGTAAATTGAATTTCTGTTTTATTTGTTGTTATCTCTTCTCAAGATCTATGTTGCCCTAAAATATTATTATCGTTATTGTTACTAGGAGATAAAGGTAGATCTAGCTTGCCAATACATAATGTTGTTTTTCAATATCTATGTTTTATTTCTGATATTATTTTTATCTTAAGTTCTAAGTAATGTTGTTTTTTTAACATGAACTTGAACTTTTCTTTAGACAAATGGATCAATAATCACTCGAAGAAGTAAGAAAACGCAAGATTTTTTTTGTGAGTTTCGGACAAGTAAAAAAACACAATTGGAAAATGTAACTTCAAGTGTTTTTGCTTGTGGTTTTTCGCTAAGTTGTTGCAAAGTTTGCATGTTTATGTGTTTTGATTTCTCTGTGTTATATTGGGTTTTTTTGGGTTCTTGTTTAATCATAATTTCAGGCATTCAATAATCACCAATCGTAAACTAAAATCAATCAAAATTTGTATAACTTTTGCATTCGGGAATGTTGATATTTGTTATCTTAATTCAGGATACTGTTGTAAATTATCAATTATTATGTATATATGTTATATTGACTTTTATGGATTCTTGTTTAATCATAATTTCAGGCATTCGGTAATCACCAATCGTAAACTAAAATCAATTGAAAATGATAGAACTTTTGCATTCATAAATGTTGATCTTTACTGTCTTAATTCAGGATATTGTTGTTAATTGTTAATTATTATGCATATATGTTGTATTGGGTTTACTGGGTTCTTTTTCTTATACACTTATATTTTTATTTTATGATTTATTAATTAACTTATTTTCAATCTAACATTTCTATTATTATTATTATTTTGTAGAATTTGGTGGAAAGTTATAGCAACGGATGATAATTAATTTAAAATTCGATGTATTTCTTGAATTTTTTTTTATGTTAATGTTGCTTGTTGTTTATTTTGAAGCCCTTTGAAGGCAATATTTTGTAATTTAAATTTTAACTTGTTCACTTGTGTAATTTTAATTATTTTGACTTATGCTAAATTAAATAAAACAAAAGAATAATATTAGAAAGGAAAAAAAAACTAAATAAACTCTATATTAACATTACCAATTTATTATATTAATATTTATATTAGTGGCAAAACAATTAAAAATAGTTTGGGATCTTATAAGAAAATTATTTTTTTATTAATATTAATTGAAAGCCCATCTGATGGCCTATCAGAAAGCCTGAAAAACAAATTTGGTTTTCTCAAAAAAATTTAACCATAAAAACCAAACTGAACCGAACATAAAATGTTCATTTTTTACTCGGTTTGGTTCAGTTATTTTATTTAAAAAAATCTATAATTTTCAGTTTGGTTGCTTTTTTTATTTATAAAAATTAAACCAAAAATGCTCACCCCTAACATAAATTAAGCCAAGCATTCAAAAATAGAAGTTGTCAAACAAAAGACCTGTTGCAAAATGTAAAAGAAAATTGCATTCCATGGTAGGTCCACCATGTGACAACGTTGTCCATGTCCCTCTCTACTAGACCGGTAACAAAGGACCTGGTGAAGATATTAATTAACTAATAGCTAAAAGAGATTGGAGTTTTGTACAATAAAATTAACTGTAACTATATATATATTATTATATATTATGATAGTAAAATTATTATTTTACCCCCTCCATTTACAGTATTTTTAGCCTTGGATTTGGGGTATGTTTTGATTTTCTTATATCTATGAATAGTACAATAACTATTATACCCTTCAAAGTCAAAATTAAGAGTATAAATACATAAATACAAACAAAATTTAAAAAGTATACTTGAAGAACAAAAGAAATAAAGGGATCAAAACTAAACCACAAAATAAATTATTAAAAACCAAAATACAAATAAAAAATTACATGTATTAAAACGAGGCAAAAAACAAATTTCTCCCCGCAATCATATATTTGGTTTCATTTCGACGCTTATACCTTTAATTTTTTTTATTTTAGTTCCTTTATTGTTTTCTATATTTGTAAAATAGCCTCTATTTTTGTCTTTCTCTCTATATATATATATATATGATCTTAGTTTAAGTTGTTAATTTTTATTATTTTCTCTTTTCTTAAGGTTTTGTTTGTAGAAAATATTTAGGTCTTAAATTTTAGTTTGTTTCTGTGATGATTTGCAAATTATTATTTTTTAGTAATAATCAGAAAATTAATTATTTATAGTAATAGTTATGATCATAGTTATATTAATTGTGATAATTTAATAATCATAATAATAAAAATAAGAATACTAATTGAAATAATTCATTAGTCTATGTTGTTTTTGTTCAAGATTAACTTTTACATCTTTTTTGTATGAAATTTAAGATCTAATATAAAGTTGACAGTAAATATTGAAGTCACACGTAGACAAGATAGTGGGGAAATTTGGCCAAATTATTTACAATGATAATGATTATTTTAAGGGTTTTTTTTCTTAAAAATATGTGAGATCAATTATATATTTTGATATTTATTAAATATTTTTGCCTAAAAATATATATATATATATATATATATATATATATATATATATATATATATATATATAAATGAATTAACTGTTTTTTTTTAATCTCAAATTAATTTAATCTTAGTATTCTAAAATACTGTAAATATAATAATATGAAGAATAAATCTTTTAAGAAAATAATTTCTTTTTTAATAAAAAATAACTTTAAGATAAAAATATATCAAACCACACATAAACAAAAAGAAATGCAAGAAAAAAGAAGATAGCAACTTATTAATAACAAAAGATTAACTATACATTTATAAGAGAGTTTTGTTTTCATTTCACACCGTCAAAGCTAAACTTATTATTTTTTAGCGCAAGTAGCATTTAATACAAATTAAAATTAAAAACTAAAATAAGAGTATAAATACAAATAAAAAATTAATATTTATCCCAGAAGGACCGATAAATTTAAGGGATCAAAACTAAACCAAAAAATAAAAGAATAAAAACCAAAATATAAATCAAAAAATTATAAATATTGAAACAAGATAAAAAACAATTATCCCTACAACGAAGCACGGGATAATGGCTCATTAATATAGATATTTGTCTTTAATATCTTAATGAAGATATATCTACTTGTTAAAATTATAGATTTTCAGTCAAGAGATGGAGAAGATTGATCAGGAATCGTAGAACGTTTTTTTTTAGAAAAAAACGTGTGAATAGAAGATATGAGTAGAAATTAAATGAATAAAAGAAAAATGTTTCTTAAACTTGAAAAATTAACTCTATTTTTTTTTAATATATGAAATATAATTTTCATATATACGCTTGTGTGTGTAGTTTTTTTTTTTGTTCACCCTAATATTCCATTATGAATTGTAATAATATTTTAAAATATATTTTGATCCTTTTTTTTTTCTTTGCCCATTTGAACAAAATAAAAATAAAAAAGCTATTCTCCATAAATAGAAAAAATATAAATTTAAAATTTTGAAACTGAAAAGATAATTAAAAAATGGTTATTATTTTAAAAAGTCATAATAATTCTGGCAAGGCCAATCAGCTGCAGCTTGAAAAGAAATGTTGGGTTGTTTCGTGAGTAAGCGAAAGAATGCGCGCCTTCGGAATCCCAATAGACTCCAACTATTGCTCCTCTTATCCTTGTCTCTTGTTGCCCCCACCCTCTGTTAGCGCTACCACCAACGCCAATACTGGACTCCTCTCTTCTTTCTCTCCTAAATTCTTCACAAACCTTCTTAGAGTATAGAAGATGTATTCTAGAATATTGTATCTGTAGTCTAGAGTGTGAAAGATGGTATGAGATATGTGTATAAGTAGGAAGGTGCACACACAACAAATGTATGCAAAACAGAATATCAATACAATAATTATTCAAATTTCAGTCTCCCTCTCTTTTCTCTCTTATCCCTCTTCCCATCTCTAAACTCATTCTTTCCTTTTCAATTAACTGCAAACTTTCTCAATCCTAACATGATATCAGAGCTACTATGCTAGCGCATTGATCCAAGCTTCCGCAATCTGATCCTTCAATGGATCATTCAAAAAAAAAACATCTACTGCTAAAGAAAACACATCGTTCAAGTTTTTCTTGATGATCTTTTGGAGCTTCTTTAGTTGAGATTTTTTTTGAATTTTCGAGCTAAAGATGAAGATGATCATCTGTGATGTTTTCTTTGTTCTTCTTTGAAATATAGATCCGTGTTGCTGCCATGGCAACATCTAGCATCTTCCATTCCAAATCAAGGTCAGACTCTTCTTCTTCTGCTTCAGTAAGATCCTCATCATCACTTCTCTCATCTTCATCTTCTGCTCCTCCTCTCTCCACTCCTCAAATCGAGCATTCAGTTTTCAACGAGTCTTCTAGTCTTAGCAATACTCTCAACTCTTCAATCTCTGAGGAACAATATCTGCATTCAAATTTTGCACAAAAAAAATCATGAAGCACAAACAGAGCAGCAGCAGAGTGGGAATCACCGTGCATCGTGAATAAGCATCTACGCAAGCGTCATGATTGGTGCCTTGATGCTTGTATAAATGACTTGCACAAGCAAAATGTCTTTGAGACTCATATACCAACAACAACATTAGATTTATTGTTTAGATGAGCCTCTTTGTATTGATTCCTACAATCCTCCATGAAAACGAAGAAAGCACTAGCAGTTTTGCTCGTTTCTGGTTCGCCTCCTCAATCATCTGCTGCAACTGAAGAATCTTAGAATCTTTATTCTGAATTTTAGATTGGAATTTCTTCACCATAACCTCATATGTTTTGAGCAGCCTCTACTATTCTTGGATCTCTAAAAAAAAAATACTTGAAGGAATAACATGAACTCTTCAAATCAATTTGTGAAGGCTTCTAAACCTTCTAATCCAGTGTCTGCATATGATTCACAAATCATCGAGTTGAAGTTGTCAGTAGATCACTTGAGAAGGAGAGGGACTTTTACATTGCAAAGCTATGAGATGTTGAGCTTTTGGGTTAAGAGCCCTGAGATTGAAAACCTACTAGTGGTTGCAGTGATGAAGAGCATCCTTTATGACGATGATGCCTTAATATTGGCAGAAGCAAAGCCATGGTGTCACTTCACCAGCAGGAAGCAAATTACTTGAGTCTCATTGCTGAGCTGAACTGGAGCTTGGGTCACTAGAGGACCGACGTTGTAGCTCCGCCAGAGAAGGAGGCTGAGGCATCGACGGAGACAGGTTCATGTGTGTCAAGCCCTTCCAGCTATGCTTCATTTTGTATGTTGTTAAGGCAAGATGAATTGCAAAGATTTGGCAGAGAAGAGAGAAGCGACTGAGGCGGCTAGGAGAGGAATAAGTTGTGAAACCCTAGGTTTTGTGTTTTGTATGTTGTAGTTTGTATTGTGGTGTCGTTTTATGTGTCTCGCATTGCCGTTTTGACAAAGATAAAAAAAAAAAGTATTAGAAAATGAATTCTTACACAGATTAAGAAATTCATCAACAAATGAAAAAATTTATGGAAAAAAAACTAAAGTGGACAAATGAAAAACTTAAGAAAAACTTAAGTAGACAAATGAAATTTCAATCAAGAAATAGATAAATGAAACATCTCCTCTCTCTCTCTCTTCTATCTTCTTTGCCATTTGAGCCTTTTTTTTCTTTTTCTTCTCAATCACATTCAACCTCATCTTTCTTTTACATAGTGATTTTTGTCAAAAAGGATTCAGTACTCATGTATTTCTTCTCAGTTCCTGCAATCTCATGCTTAGTTCATCAAAACATGAGCTTGAGGGGGGATGTTAGAGTATAAAAGATGTATTCTAGAATATTGTATTTGTAATTTAGAATGTGAAAGATGGTATAAGATATGTGTATAAATAAAAAGGTGCACACACAACAAATAAATGCAAAACAGAATTATTTAAATTTCAGTCTCCCTCTCTTTTCTCTCTTTTCTCCCTTCTCCCGTTTCCCATCTCTAAACTCATTCTTTCCTTTTCAATTATCTGCCCACTTTCTCGGTCCTAACAAACCTTAGCTCACAAACAAAGCAACGCCTTCTCTCTCACTTCCGAGCCATCCCTCAATGCTCCAATTCCACTTCCACTTTTTTGGACGACGATGATGATTATCACAACAATGATACCGATGATGATGGTGGTGGGTATTATTCTTATGTAGGTGAGGAGGAGGTGTCAGAAGACAGTGTGAGTGAGGATGGTGTTTTTATAGAGATAAAGAAGCTTCAAAAGAACTCGAGGAGAATTCGGTCCAAGATTTCCATAAATGCTAGCCTTGACACTGTGTGGAAGATATTAATTGATTATGAGGTGTTGGCTGATTTCATTCCCAGTCTTGCTGTCAGTAAATTAATTGACAAGAAAGACAATTTCGCTCGTCTTTATCAGGTATAATTTAAATCTCGGCCTTATGTAGCTTCAAATTGTACCAGTTGGAGTTTTCTGTCAGTAAATTAATTGACAAGAAAGCCAATTTTGCTCGTCTTTATCAAGTATAATTCAAATCTCGGCCTTATGTAGCTTCAAATTGTACAGGTTGGAGTTTTCTTAATGAAAATATATATTAATGATTGTTAAAGAAAAGTACAAGTGATCAATTGGAGATAAGAGAGAGTCGAGGGAGGAGGAGCAAGAAAAATTATGTAGGGAGATTAAACTTTGAAGCAGAGGAGAATGCCAGGTGGTTCGTGGGAGTGCAGACAGTTTAGAAACTCAGAACGTTCAGTAGGATAGTAACAGCTCAGAACCGAAGTAGTTTCATTGTTGGCTTGTGATGCCAGAATTTAGAGAGGTTGTGTTCTTGAACAGGCTAAAGTACGTTGTGAAGGGCTGTTTTTAGTGGAAATGAGGTGCCTTTTCCATTAAGGAAGTTTTGATGGGATATTGTTGTTGGATACGAGGTGCCTTCTTCCATTAGAGAGGTTTTGAGTTTGAGAAATAATATGTTGATAGGGTGAAATTTGTCATGGTAGCAAGTTTATTGATATTGTGGTGATGCGAACCTCGTGATCACGTGGTCACGCAACCCATAACCAGAAATGAGATCTGATCCCAGAAAGTCAAAATAGGTCTGATAGGAATGTGACACAATGGAAACCTACCCCAAGGCACCAACACTATTGGAATGAGAAGAATAACGCCACGAAGCCAGTTAATCTTCAATAAGTCGGATTCAGTTCGTTCAAGAACTAAAGAATACAAGAATCACTCTCACACATAAACTGAAAAGTTCAGAATTAAAATTAATCAATGGCTGCTGAAATTTAGCTAACATGAATTTAAATAGTCTTTTAAAAACTAACCCTAATGGACCTCTTATGTGGACTTAAAAGAGGTCCACTAAAAACTGACCCAAAATCCTAAATTGAAAAGCCCATGACTTAATCCAAGCAAGCCTTGTATACTAGCTGAAAACAAAGTCTTAATTAAGCTCAAACAAGTTTTGGGCTGTAGCTAACTAACTTAAATAAAACTCATAAAGTTTATTTATTATCTTCCATCCAGCATATCAATCCCATGTTTCCAAGTTGTAGTATGATTCTTTTGGCTCCTTTGGTATCCTCACTTCATGTCCCAGATAAAGTCGGGTTGGACCCCTCCTTCACATAGATACTTCAATGGTCCTTGCAATTATGACTTGGGTGAAACCTTCAAAACCACGAATCAAGCCCCTAAAAATGTAATGGGTCCTTGCTGGTATTTTTGGGCTGGTTAGCATCATGTGGGGTATCAAAAACACATGGTTGAAGATTAGGCACCCTTTTAACAAGTTTAGGAGAAAGGTTTGAGCCTTCTTGACCAATTATGGTTAGACTCCACCAAGCCAATTCTCCATTAGACATCAATAGAATAGTTTAGGATATTTCCATGAATAGCTTAATTTTTTCTCGGGTGTCACTTGTTATGAAAACATCGATAAGCAATTGATTGGCAGGTAAATATTTGATTAATTAATAACCTTTTCTTCTATTTCCGCAAAACCTTGTTATATCTGTGATATTCTGATCATTGTAAATTAAAACAGAGGAGTGCGCTGTGCCTCTCTTTGGACATGCGAGTGCACAGTACACACAAGTGCACAAGAATGTACACATGCTGGTGTACAACAACTGACATGCACATGATTTGCTTTTCTCTACATTTGTGTTTGGCTAAAAAGCTCTTTCTACAGAAACCTAAGCTTGCATCTTAGATTTTTGATAGATATTGTTTTATGAATTGAATTCAAGACCTCTTGTTAAAATTCTTTGTACTGAAAACCTCATGATCAGCGTTTAGCCAAAACATTTTTCTTGACCTTGCTATATCATTATATTCTTCTTGACAGACTGGACAGCAAAACTTGGCATTTGGACTAAAATTTAATGCAAAAGCAATTTTGGATTGTTACGAGAGAGACCTTCAGACGTTTACTTCAGGGAAAAAGCGTGATATTGAATTTAAGATGACGGAAGGTGGCTTTCAGTGTTTTGAAGGAAAGTGGTGCATTGAACAGGTACAAATTATTCGTTTCTTTTTTGTTTAGCATCTCCATATTTGCAGCTGGCTGTAATTTCATGTATTTGAGATTTCAAGCTCTTTGTGTTAAGGAACCATTTCACTTAAAAGCTTAAGCTGATAGGTAAGGTCCCAGAATATGATTTATATTATTCTCTAACACACACCCTCAAGTGAAAGTCATTTGGGCTTGAAACTTGCACAGACCCATTACCTTGTGCTTGATTTTTATCAAATAGAATAGGAGTGGTGAGATTCGAACTCGTGACCACTTGGTCAAAAAGGCTCAAATACCATGTTAAGGAACCATCTCACCTAAAAACTTAAGCTAATAGGTAATGTCCTAGAATATGATTTATATTATTCTCTGACATCTTGGAATATAATATGAAACTGTATCCAAGTTGGTACATTTTTTTCTAAGAGTGCTGCCTTCAGATTTGCAGCATTAAGCAAGATATAGGACGCACTTCTCTTGCTTACCCTGGAAGAGTTAACAACTGACATGGCAGGCAACTGAAAGATTTGCTTTGTTTTTGTGCTCAGTAAAATTAGAATGATACTTGATGTCATGCAAGTTTCTGGATAATGTGAAATAAGGGCAGCAACGAAGGTATCCCTGGTAATGCAGTTTGAAGAACTGATGTTATAGAACTCCACAAATAGATACTTACCTGAAATGATTGAACCAAGAATCTAGCAACATGTTGAATCAATTTTCTTATTGGCTTATGAGAGCATGCTGAGATAGTATGTACAAAGCATGTTGAGATGCTATACAAACTCCTGATCACGTACATATGCACCAGATGAAATCCATAAACCAATGGATAAAGATTTTGGGTTAATATATGGTGTCTGATGCATATATGCAACTCCACTCAGTGACTCGTCCCTGGTTCCTCTGCAGTTAATGACAAATGGGCATTCCATACCAAAGTTATTGATCCCGTCCCGTTCCGGCCGGAACGGCCGGAACGGCCCGTCCCGTTGCAAAATCCGGGACAAAACGGCGACGTTTTTGTCCCGGTAAAAATCCCGGCCAGTTCCGGAAAATCCGGCCAAATTCCGGCCGGAACGCTCCGGTTCCGTACCGGGCGTTCCGTTCCGGGTTCAAAAAATTCCAAATAAAACTCTAAATTAAAATAAATACATTCTGCCGCCGGTTCAAACTTCAAAACGGAGCCAAGAAAAAACAATGGAGAAGAGGATGAGGAGATGAGGAAGAGAGTAAAGGAGATGAGGAGGAAGAGAGTAAAGGAGATGAGGATGAGGAGGAAAAAAAATAAATGGAGAAAAGGAGATGACTGATGAGGAAGAAAAATAAATGGAGAAGAAGAGATGATGAAATGAGGGTGGGCGGCGGCTGGGAGAAGGAGATTGGAGCTTTAGGGTTATGTTGGGTTTGCCTTTTATACTTAGTTATTATAATAATAATAATAATAAAAAAAGAAAAGAAGAAGGAGGTAGTTACGCGGGGGGGGGGGGTTATGTTATATAAATTAATAATAATAATAATAATAATAATAATAATAATAATAATAATAATAATAATAATAAAGTAGGTTTATACGGGGGAGGGGTAATAATAAATTAATAATAATAATAATAATAATAATAAATAACTAAATAAAAAAATGTTTCTAACTTTTTAGGGGGGGGGTTATAAATTAATAATAATAATAATAATAATAATAATAATAATAATAATAATATTTTTTTTTGGAGGGTTAATTTTTTTGTGGGTCTTTTAATTATATTTAAATTTATTTTTTTAATTTAAATATAATTAAAAATAATAATTTTATTGTTGGAGGATTTTTCAAAAGCAATTATTTAATTATATAACTTACTCCTATTTATTATATAATTAATTGTATCATTAAACTATATATAAAATACTTGAACTTTATTTAAAATAAGATAAAAAAATGGTTCTTTTATTAATGATGTAAAAGATGTTTGATGTATTTTTCTTTTATTTTAGAACATTTTACTTTCATAATATTTTGGAATTTCAAAGATGTTTCTAATTTTGAGATTATGTTTGTATTGTATAATTTAAATTTCATTTATCTTGAATTTAAATTATACTTGTTAAATTAATATTTTATTTTTTCATATATGTAATTAAATAAAAATGAACAGTACAAAACCGGAACGGTACCCGGAACGGTACCGAAACCGGAACGTTCCGTTCCAAACACAAAACCGGAACGGTACCCGGGACGGGATCAATAACTATGTTCCATACAGGGCGTAAAGGTTTTTGACTGTGACATTGTGTTTTAGATTAAGAGTAGACAATATATACATCTGCAAGACATCTAATTTACATGAAACTATTTTGATAAAATTTGTCATGAAAATGCTTCATATCTCGTACGATCCTATTAGACACTGAACTCAATTGAAAGTGACTTTCTGCTCCTTGATAATTGGGAATGAACAATTGATCCTTCTTTTCCATCCAGCCTATAGAGGCTATTTCCTCTGATGCTACTAAAAATATATGTAGTTTGTCGTTGCTTTGTATGTGGTTTTTTAGCTTATTCTATCATTGCTTACACGTTTTAATTGATTGATTTGCATTGCACATTAGTGTCATATAGTTTCCGTGACCACTATGTACAATATATGAATAATAAGCTGGGTCTTTTATGACTTTTGGCGAATAAGTCTTTGAGTAGAATTTACTGTTTCATTGGAAAGCATGTGACAAATATGATGGCTCATTCAGTTCACTAAACCCAAAATGAAGATTCACTTGGTCAAGAATTCGAGTCAACTCTTTCGTATTTGGTGGATGTAAAGCCCAAGATATGGTTGCCTGCTCACCTAATTAAAGGTAGAATCTGCAAGGAGATAAAGTCAAATCTCACATGCATCCGTGAAGAAGCACAGAAAGTGATTGGTGATGCCCTGTAGGATCAGTAGTCTTATTGACATAACCAGATAGTATCATCTGTGAGAGCTGCATATTTTGTCGTTGGCATTGTATGATGAATTGTGGTGGAACAACTAATTCAATTTACCTGCGTCTTTTCTAGTGCACGTTTGGCTCGAATGTCCAGTTTTTGTCTTACAAAAGAAAAGGAGAAGGAAGGCAAATACGGCATTCATGATTCATCCTTCTTTTTAAATCTCGAAATCTACATGTATGCTGGATGGACGAGTAGGATCTCCATCATCTGAACTCATCACTTGTCTAATGACAAGCACTCATTGCATTTGCAGATGTCTTCTTAGAAAGTTTGATTCGTAGTACCTGTATCTTGCTCGCCAAGAAACCAAAATATATTTCGTTTCGTGTGGCGGTATCGAGAAACACTCGACTCTAGATTCTGCCCCTCATGTGCCACTGTTGATATTTTTCAGCTCTGCCCTGTGCAGCATCATCCTGTGGATATCCCCCAAGCGCTTTATCCCTTTAACGGTAAAGGAAATTCCTCTGGGATGTAACATTAAAGTGAATCTAGGGCTTCAACTTTATTAAAAGAGTGTCTCACAGACCGCAATCTAAGGTGAATAGGATGTTAAATGAAAAGGTAGGGTAAAATGTCCCCGTGGTTGGTCCCAAATGGCGTAATAACTAGCCAGTAAGAAGAGGCAGGTCAGCTTGTGGCATGGGTCCATTAGGTTAAACACATTTGGATGCAAGTGATGTTACAACCACTTTGTCATTGTTTAGGTGCATTTACACCCACTCTCTCAGACTTCCATTTGAATTCCAAATGGGATCGGCACTGACATCTTGAGTTTGAGTAGGCAAGAAAGAAAGCTGGGTCATTAGGAATGGCTTGACTGCAGAGTTGTACTAGTTTCGGTCCCTCCTTTTCTTTATCCAACCACTATATTGCAGCACATGGCTTGCTAATCTTCAAGCACTAAATTTGCCGCAGCCTTAACCCAGCATTTTTCAGATGCCATTAATTTGGTAGGTTTGGCTTCTTTGTTTTCATCTTCTGGCTTGTCCATTTCAAACTGATCTGATTAATTCAAGTGGGGTGGCCTGTATCAGGTTCTTGGATTGATTTTCACCTTCACACAGGCTTGCAACAAATTTTGTTCGGAAGAATCCATTTAAAATAAACCACCACCGCACTAAAGCTCCTTATTAGCAGTTCCACACCTATGTTTGACTTGTGTATGATTCATAAATAGGCCTGGCTTGCTTCATCATCCATGGCTGCTCTCATGAGTTGTCATAAAACAGAGGCATTGCTCCAGTACTCTGTATAGCGACAGGAGCTCAATGGCGCACAAAAATCGAGGAAACCCAGCACCTTTAGAGCAAGTCCAACGGGTGAAGTATTCCGAGAGGCAAAGGTAAATTTTTTAAATTTTAGCTGTTTTTGTTTTATTTAGTGTCTCCAATGGGAGAGGCATCCCGAGAGGCAAAATGCCTTTTCTACAACCAGGAGGCATTTCTATAGATCGAGCATGCAAAGTTAAAATGAAAAAAAATCATTTGAATTATACTGTTGGAGAACAACAACATTAAAAACACAACAACAATAGAGAGAGATGGAGGGGGGCAGCGAATAAACAACAAAGCAGACACAAAGCTTCACAGAGCTTAAACAAAATCAACAATGGCAACGATAAGGGCAAGTCCAACGGAGGAGCCATCAGAGGAGGCAAAGCCAAAATTTGGCTCTTTTTGTTAAAATTGTCACTCCAACGGGGAGAGGCAAATGAAGAGGTAAAATGCCTCTTCCAATTTCGGGAGCCATTCCCACAGGATTTGGCCGGGGAGCCAAATCAAAAAAGAGCCGTTGGGATTCAAGAAATTACCGTTGCATTGCAAAATATATTAAAATACAACAACAACAATCAACAATGAAAACCACAAAATCACAACCCATTAACAGATTATTCATCTAAAATGTACTCACTTGACTTCCAAGAATTTGTTTTACAAGAACCTCTTTGTTTTTTTGCTGCTCAGTACTGTGAGAGCGAGAAACAATCGGAGCTGGAGGAGGTGGGATTTCGATCACGTCAGGGTCCATGAACACTCTTTGTCTTTGGTTAGTGAGAAAATGAGGAAAAAAAGAAACGAAAGGGAATTTCAATTCAAGAAAAGGAAAGGAAAAAGAGCTATTGAAAGAGAAGAAAGACTTGGAATTCAAAGGGATGTGCAGCGGGACGACTTCAAGGCGCTCTTTAGCTCTGTTTCCTGGCGATTTTTGATGAAGGTGATGAGGGAGGGAGGCACGGGTCTGGCGAGGGAGAGGGGCTGGAGAGGGAGGGGGCGGCGCATGAAATGTGAAGGTAGGTAGGGTTTGTGTGGGGTGGGGTGGGGGGTTTTATGTTAATAATTATTATTAATTATAATTAAATTTATTTCAGGTGTGGATGGGGTTAATTAATAATAATATTTAGCAAAAAAAAAAAGAGGTTAATTAATAATAATATTTAGCATAAAAAAATAAGACGATAGTTAATAATAATATTTAGCATAAAAAAATAATTATGCAAAATTGATAAATTATGAATTTTTGAATCAATTAGCTTAATTACATGTTTTAAATTTACTGTTAGATGTTTAAACTGTGTAAATTTTATGTTTAAAAATATTGTGCATTTATTCGTAAATAGATATTTTTATTTACAATTAAATTCATTTTAAAAAAAAATTATTGTTGGCGGGTTTTTCAAAAACAATTATTTAATTATATAACTTACTCATATTAATTGTATAATGAATTGTATAATTACACTATATACAAAATAATTAAATTTTATTTAAAATAAATTTCAAAAAATGGCTCTTAAAAATGGCTCTTACCATTGGAGACCACATTACCTCAAGAGCCATTTATACACTATTCAAAGAGTCATTTCTATCATTTGCCTCTTAAAAATGCCTCCTACCATTGGACTTGCTCTAACAGCCTACACTTCTAGAACATCTTTCATGCTAATGTGCGCCACCTCCATAATACATCCACAAGTCCTAACCCCTTCTCTCCTTTCTCTTAAGCCCAAAATCTTCTCTGTCTGCCCATTGGTTTTTGGAAATCAATCAATAGGATCAACTTTGATTGGAGGGTGTGGGGGAGTGGACGAGTGAGGGTGTGGAGAGAGGGTGCGAGTCTTTTAATTATATTTAAATTTAATTTTTTAATTTAAATATAATTAAAAAATAATAATTTTATTATTAGATGATTTTTCAAAAGTAATTATTTAATTATATAACTTACTTCTATTAATTATATAATTAAACTATAAACAAAATAATTGAATTTTATTTTAAATAATATAAAAAATATCTCTCCAAAATGGTTTTTACCATTAAAGTACACGTCAACAAAAAAAATTATATATACACTATTCAAAGAGCCATTTTAAAGATTTGACTTTCCAAAATGGCTCTTGTCATTGGAGTTACTCTTACGTGCTAGCCTTTTCTACAATTAGACTTCCAAATACTACGTATAGTCTGAGAAACAAGAGCATCTGCCCATGGAAATTTTCACTTGTGTGGGTTCCAAATTTAATAAATTAACAGCACATTATTTTTTATTTTATTTAAAAAAAGGCAACATCAATGATCAAACAGCATTATGGTTCTTTTGACAAATACAATAATGATACACTGCTCTTTTTTGTGCTCAATGCTTCAGACCCATTATCATTTGATAGGATCAGTAATTGGAAACTTTTATTTATTTATTTATTTATTTCTGGGAGGAACCTTTTGGATTGAGCAAACCCATTATGGGTGTCGTAAGGGAAAACACGAAACATGATCACAATAAATAATGATCTCTAAGCACATAATTGTCAAAACCTATGACCTTTTGGTAAGTAATAATCAACTGAAACACCACAGGTTGATTTGGAGAAGAGGAGTTGATCTGTCTGTAAGTAAGACTAAAATATTTCCATTCGAAGACTCAAGTATGATATCTTTAACTACCCCTTACACAATAGGTCCCAACCAAGGTTGTGAAACTCGCTTTTTTGACATGACATGAAATTATCATTTGAATTTGGACCATAAAATTATACGTAAAATATTTTTATATAAAAATCATAAAATCATAGTTAAAATCATTTTGATAAAAAAATTCGTAAAATCATAAGTAAAATATTTTCAAATACAGCATAATTATTGCCATAAAATTTTATTAGATGAGGTTATTTAGCAACGTCCCGCTGAAATGCAGGCATGTTATGGTTGCTAATGGCCAACAATTTAATCCGTAAACAAATAACTATAGCAATTGTATATATGAGGCAGTTTAGAACTTAGCAAGCAAGGTTAATCTCAAAGAAGAAAATTATAAACTTGAACACAACATCGGAATTTCTGTGCTGTTTTAACTTCTCAAGTTGATTTTAGCTATGACACTTCGTTAGTGGAATTTTAGAAAGATTGCCCTTTAGAGAATCAAGATATCCATTGAAGAACCTATTAACTTGAGCAAGGGAAAATCGACAACAAATATAAAGTAAAGAAAAAAAAACAGACTAAATTTGGTGGATTATTCAGATTGATAGAGAAAACATATAGCATTCCAACATGGATCAATCAGCACAAATGTAAAATTTAATTCATAAGAAATTAAAACGAGACAATATAAAATAAGAAAAACGAGATATACACACACAAACAAAAACATGGGTAAACTCTTTGCCAAAAAAAAACAAGAAGAAGAAGAGAACATTCTACCCAGCAGGGACAAAGAAATAGGTGTAAGGAACCAACATGCCAGCAGTGGGGAGTGAAAGAGCACCCAAAAGAAGCAGATTCATAAGCTGCCTCGTACCCATATTTGTCCTGGCACGCTATCATCGGCATGAACACTCGTAGCCGGGCATGCAATTCTCATTCCTTTCTCCTTTGATACTGCATGTGTAGGAGACAACATGTCACTCTTGCTAGAGCATACCAAAAACAAAACACATAATTCAATCCAAAACATAAAAGAGAAAAAAATTACGTTCAAGAATAATCAATTTTGATGGGATCTTTTTCTTTTTCTTTTTCTTTAACTGTGAGAGAGTGGCAGGGGATAGAGTAGAGGAAGCCATGGGTTGATGATTCTTGGACAGGAAACTGAGTATCCTTTGATAATGATCGTATGAATGGTTTGGTAATGTAAGAATACTGTTAAAACTGTAACGCCCACAACTGTATTGGATAGGGCACATAATGATTTGGGTAAGAGAAGGTTGAGAACAACTGAGGATGAGAACAGCTGAACAGGTCCAATGACGAGAGGGATGAGAAGACTATAATTAATTTTAACGGACTGAGCCACCAGAATCGTAAAATCGGACATCAATCTGATCAATTTTAATGATTTTGTTTTGATTTTAATAGGGTCTGATTTTTATATCCGACTTTACCAAAATTATTCTTTTAACTCATAAAATCATATAATTTACAGGTCAACTTGCGATTTTGACAACAATGATCTCAACTTAATAGAATAAATAAATTGAACTGAATAAAGAAGCCAACTATGAAGTTTCCTCGGACCGACAACTTATCTTTCTTTGACTACGTGGTACACTGATCTAAGTTCATAGCAAAAATATAGTTTTATAATTAAGAAGCTAAAAGAGATAGCTGGAATACTGAAATGATGTTTTTGTTCCTTGTTGCGCCTCTGGTTGAACGTTGGAATCAGGGGTAATTTAGCATTTTCACAATTTCATCCAGAGTAAAATAACTCTTTCTAATCCCTAGTAAGACAAAAACAAGGTTTTTTCTACGGGGATATCATGGTCCTTGCACATTTCCCATGAACAGTACATGCGATGGGTAACTACCGATCTGCCCCCCGTAAATGACAAAAAACCTCAATTGGCATCAGGGGTGCAACCGTAATTTTCAATGTTTCTAATTATATTTAATTCTGGAATGAATAGTATCTTAGGTGCGCTAATACTAATATACCCCCATATAAGAAGACAAAATGCAAGAATTGATTGTAGAGGTGATTAGGTAATTAACCATGTTCAAAATAATATTTTGACTGACTATAGCAGGCATGTCGGAGGACTCGCTTGCACTTTCCGGGCTCACGCCCTCTTCATGCGGCGCGTGCAGACTACTATGACGGTGCAAAATATCGATCTGACATGTCATTGGATGCACCTCCATGTCCTACACCTTATGGTGGAGCGCGTTGCATTCAATAATGGCCAGGAAAGCTCTAGTTCGTTGTTGAACGTTTGTTCCCTCTTTTCTCTCTCCTGCCAGCAAAAATGTGTGGCAGTCCCTCGTGGTGTACAATTCATTTTAGTCCCTTATCTTTTGAATGTGTGTCTATGATCCTTCTTTCTTATATACAAGTTTTGATTTGTTTAAATTTCGTCCTTCAGTAGAAATTGATTATATATTGCATTTTCATTTTGGTCCCTATTCTTCTAATTTTCGGATTGGTCTGAAATCCCTAATATATTCTATATCAAAGTTATAATTTGTGTCCCCAGGGGTTTACTCGAGCGACAAAGGCCTTGACTGTTTCGCTAAAAAGCGGAAGGTCAGGGTTCAAGCTTCGAAGGTTAACCGTAAGGTCCCCTGTAAGAGCCTGGGACAGCCGGAGGTTTACGCATGCCCTGGGCCCACAAAGTGCGCTTTCCGGGACATGTGGTTCCCCCGTTCCAATATGGATATCCAAAAAAAAAAAATTATAATTTGTTTCAATTTTATCCTTCAATAGCGATTGATTATAAATTTGAGTTTCATTTCGGTCCTCAGGCTTTTAATTTCCAATTTGGTTTATATATTTTTGGTATCAAAGTTTTGATTTATTTCAATAGTGTCCTTTAAATTAAAGTTCATATATATTTATTTTTTATTTCGGCCCTTATACATTTAGTCTTTGATTTTATCTTAATTCCTATATATATATATATATATATATATATATATATATATATATATATATATATTTCTGAAATGGTTGTTGTTTTTTTCATGCTTATACGTACATGCTTTTTGTTTATTTATCTTAATTTTTTTATTTCCTATGTTATTAATTTGTTTTTAAAATTTAATATTTAATATTTAAATTTTAATTTGTGTTGGTGATCATTTGAAAAATCATATTTAGTATTTTTTTACCTTTTGAAATTTTTATTACTATTTATTCTTCAAGACAAATAATATTTTAAAATGTAATCAATTTTTTTCATTTGTTTTTATTGTTGTTGTTGTTTTATTTTAATATTTGTAGTTGTGAAAATTTCTAATTTTATAGGTAAGGCAGTCAAAATAATAATAATGATGATTATTTGTAAAAACAATTTCTTATAAATACATGAGACTAAGTATATATTTTTATACGCCTTAAAAATATTTTTATATTTATATATATATATATATATATATATGAATTTTTTTTGAAAATAAAAAAAAATAATTTACTATCAGTGTTCTAAAATACATTTAATATAATAATATGACAAATAAAAATTATAAAATAAAATAAAAATTCTTTTTTTAACAAAAATATATTGTGTCACCGATAGTATGACTAATAATAATTAAAATATTAATTATTTATATAATATTTATAATGAAAACTATAAGAATTTTGACAAAAAATAATTGGTCAATATTATTTTTGTGAAAAATAACTTCTGTGTCATTTTTTATGTATGATATTTTAGCTCTCATATTACGTTAAAAAATATATGAAACTGCACGTTGACAAGACAGATTGATAAAATATGTCAAATTATCTACAATAATAAAATAAAAAATTTCCTGTGTTTTGCATAGCCAACACAAAAATTTTGAACATGTAATCAAATTGTTAATGGTCTTTTTTTTTTAAATGCTATACATCTAACTTAAATAATCAATTTAAAAATTTGAAATAACCAATTACAACATGTACAAATACAATCAATTTCCTATATAGAAAAAAAAACAAAAAAAACTAACCATTTCTACCATATTTTATCAAAAACGTTTTAGCAGTAACAACATTCAATCACTTTTAGGTAAAAAAAAAACTGTTTCTAACAGATTTTATCAATTACAATTTTAATAATTAAATATTAAATTAACCAATTATAACACATACAAAATCAATCAATGTTGTATATATATACAAAAAAAAAGCTCAGCAAATCACGCGGGCAAGTTAACTCGTAACTACTATTCCATATCCTTTTAAGTTCTTATAATTTTACTAGATTATAAAAAAGATACTCTTAAAATAGTACATGCATCAATTGAGATTATGTAATTTTCTTTCGAAAGCATATATTCCAAGTGAAAATATTAGTTATTAATGGATTTAATCATTATTCAATTATTGTTTTCACAAATCTTAAAAACACATAGGAGAGAGAGAAACGAACCTTGAGGGTTGTGACACGTGTTTGTAAGAAAAAAAGACTAATTTAATATTCCTATAATCATTGTTATCTAAAAACATTTATTTATAAAATGGAGAAACTATTTTATTTATTTAACTATTTTTAATATGAGTATATATAAAAATATTAAACAAAAATAATTTAAAATAATAATATTCATATGTAGTAAAATTATCTAAAAGGAATAGGTCAAGTTCAAGACATTTTTTTTTTTTTTTAGAATTGGCGAGGGCATAGACCGGAATAGTGTATTTCAATTTGATCTATTTTTTTTGCTATCATGTATAACTAGATTTTAAAAACATCTTTACTAATAATAAAAAGAGATCGATAAAACATTGAGAGTATATTTTAAGTTTAGTCTGTCATTTATTTTTATATTGTATTTGAATTTTTCCATGATGACATTTCTGTTAGTTTTTTGACAAAAATATTTCATGGAATTATAGGTGATTGGAATAGGATACTATACTCATGAGTGAGAGCGATTAGATTTGTACAAACAGATTGGACTAAAACATAAAAGACGAATTAAAAGTTTGTACAGACAAATTGATCAAAATCCAAAATATTTGGATAAATTTAGATCATTTCTCAATTAAAATATTCTATCAAATTAAAATTTATCCAAAATTAAATTAATCAAACTCAACATGCTATAAAGATTATTGCCCTCCACTCCACCACAGCCGAAACCAAATGTTTTTTAAATATACAAAAACAAATGCTGAGAGTGTGAGATTTTTTCATATGTTTGGATAAAATAATCAACATGGATAGAATTTTATTAGCATAGATATTATTAGCATAAAAATATTTGATATGAAGATCAAATAAAAATAATTAAAGGACAAAAGTAAAAGTATTATATATTTTGTTTTTCATTTTGTACCTTTTTTTTTTAATTTTTGGATTGATTTTGATTTTTTTTAACTCTTTCTATCCTTTTGGGACAATCCCTTTTATATCGTATTTATTTGTCTATAATTTTAGTTTTAGTTTTTAATTTTTATCATTTTTTCTTGGGTTTATTTTTATTCAATTTAGTCTTGAAATTTTATTTATACTAATAATCATTTTAAAATTGATATTTCTGTTTTTTACCTCCAATCATAATAATAACAATAAGAATAATAATTCAAGCAATTTTTAGTTCAATGTTGTATTTATTAAGAATTAAGTTTTGCAACTTCTTTATATATAATGTTTCAAATCGAATATCTTTGATTAATGATTTGGAAATATTTTGTCGCTTAATATTGTCTTTATTTATTTCTTAAAAATTGTATTACTTAAAATCAACATAAAAAAAAAAATATTTTTCATTTCAGTTTTTACTCTTTTGATTCTTTTGTCTAGTTTTGATCTCTCTAATTTTTTATGTTCTCCTGGTATAATTCTTATTTTTTATTTGTATTTATGTATTTATACTCTTAGTTTTAGTTTTTATTACTATTTATTTGTACATTAAATGCAACTTGCATTAAAAAACAAAATAAGTTTAGCTTTGGTGGTGTGAAACTCTCTCTTATGTATATATAGTGAATGTTCTATTGTTAGTGATATGTTATTCCTATGTTCTTCTTCAGTATTTTTGTCTACGTGTGACTTTATATATTTTTATTTTAAGTGATTTTTTCTTAAAAAAACATTAAAATATTTTTTAAGATTTATTCTTAATATTATTATATTAAAAGTATTTAAAAACACTAAAATTTAATTAATTTGAGATAAAAAAAAAAACTCTTAGTTTAGTATTTTTTTTTTATCGGTGCTGCTTATATCAACATTGTTTTAAAAAAATATGTTTTTTAATTACTGGTGGCATTGGTAGAGTTTTAAATAGAGTTTATAAAGATTTTTTTTAGGTTTTTTATATTATTTTAATGTTTTAATATTCAACAAATATCAAAAAATAAATTAGCATAATATATTTTTAAGAGAAAATAGTTTAAAAATAATCGTTATCATTATTTTCAACACCTTATCCATAATAAAATTAATATATAAAAAAATCAAAAGTTTTTTGGCAAATAATAAAGAAAATAAGACATTAACTTGGCATGTATTTGATAGTCTAGTAATGTTTTATAATGATAATAATATTATTTTTTCTTTTGTCATTTAATTTTGCTCTTCAATTATGTTTATTTGTTATTCATATTATCACAACGATGTTTTTTTTCATGCTTTGAGCCCCACTATCCTCGGAGGAGGGACGACGCTTGTTAAGAGGAGGGTTTTATAGTCGTAAAGTCACGACTATAATTCTTGGAAGTCACCACCTAGTATTAAGGTTATTAGAAACTTTAATTTTTGCGAGAGTCTGAGTAAAGAGACTTGTTGTGCAAGAGAAAGACGCATCACCCCCAATGCACCATACCTAAGACAAACTGCATTATTGTTTGATTGTTTTTTTCTAACTCGGTTTTTTTTATTCGTTTGTCCTTTCTAAGACTCGAAGTAGATTTCTCTTCGTGAGAAAGTCTCTACCTCATTGGAAATTGAAAACTTGACCATTTTAAATATTGAAAATTTTTACACCGTATTTTTTTTTAAAAAAAACTTTTTAAATATCTGACAGTGTACTTTACAATGTAATTTTACATGGCGATAGCTAAAACAAAATAATTTTTATTTTTTACATATATTAGCCAAATTCCAACAGATAATCGTAAACTAGTAAGATATCCAATCTTCATTTTGAAACATGAGAAATAAGCTATTTTTTTATATAAAAAATATGCTTGAAAAAACTTTGTAATTTGGGTGTATGCATGAAAACAACATATTTTTGTGTTTGTTTTTTTAAATGGGATTTTTTATATTATTTTTTTTAAATAAAATAATTTGGATTGAGCTTGACCTAACTCTATGGGCCAACCCAACTGCTGAACTTGGGCTAGACCCAACCCAACCTACTGGGTTGTACCGAAAACAGGTCCAACCCAACAAATCAAAACAAAAGAAGATAAAATGAAGCAAAATTGATGCACTATTCATGTATTGCGTGAAAAGTACAGAGTAAATTAATTTACTTATGCAATGTTCATGTGTTATGTGAACAATAGTAGGTGGTCGACCAACGGTGACGAGAGGCTTACGTGCCATTGCCGCTAGGTAGAGAAGGCTGTTGGTGGTTTGTGTAGGAGGAGCTAAGACGCGTCGCTGGAGGGTACAACGGAGCTTTAACGTTGGGGAGGAGTCGTTGGTGCCGAGGGAACAACCATTGTTACTGAAGGAGAGAGAAAGAGAGCTAACGCTGTAAAGGGAGGTTGGTTGTCGTTGCTATTAACTACTGTTATGGGTGCCGGGGGACACCACTTGGGCTTAGTGGCCAGAGTTGTTGAAGTTGCCGAGGGAGATGAGAAAGGGCCAACTGAGAGGGAGAGAGGGGGGTTGATGAATGTTATTGTCGTTGTCAAGGAAGAGGGAGAGTTGGTTTTTTTTTTTTTTTTTTCTTACGTGGCCTGTAAATCAATCATCTTATCTCCTGCATGTGTCTGTGTTCATTCCCCATAATTGTAAAAAATAATTTTTTATTTAAATTTTTTAAAATAAAAAAAATATTATTTTAATATATTTTATAAACAAAACAGTTTAAAAGCAATGTTTCGATTATCCTTCTAAAAAAAAAAAATGTTTGCCCGTTCCATGGAATAAAATAAAATATGACCCTATTAATTGTTAGATATATAGTATGCATACGTGTGAGTATGCATATGTGAGACTTCTCTCTTGTATATATATAGTAAACATACGGATTGTGTGTGCGGTATTCAACAGAAAAGATAAATTCAAATTTCCTTCTCTCTCTAAACTCTCTGTCTCTCCTTCTCTCTGCTTAGGTCTCTTCTTCTCTGCACAATCTCTTCACTCTTCTATTAATCTCAACATGGTATCAGAGCTCTTATGCTTGCGCAGATGAATTAATTGATCCAATCTTTGTTTCCGCAATCTGATCTTTCTATGCATTATTCAAAAAAAAAAAAATTGGATCTGTTCCTTTGTTCTGGATCCAGAGAGCAGAGAGGAGTGAAAGTGAACTGAAAAGTCTTATCCATCCGCGTGCTAAATTACCTCATGTAAATGAAGATGGTGATGAGATGATGGAAATTGACGAGGTAGCTGTTGAAAAGCTCTGCATTCAAGTAGGCCTGGAACTGGCAGGCTTGGCAGATGAGAAGTATGTTGGTGAAGGTAGATCTATAATAGAACAAGGGACTGAGGATACAGATGTTGACATGGAAGAAGCAATATCTTTACAATTTGAGAATTATGAAATTCTGATTTCGAGTTGTGCTAAACCTGCTAGAAACGTTTCAGAATCTTGTGAGGAGCCAGCAGGGGAGAAAAGGTTTCTTAGTTCCTCTGCCAGTAAATTGATTACTGAAGAATCATCAAACGAAATGATGGTGTTTGGGTCCTCATGCATTATTTCTGGTTCTGAAAAAGGAAATTCTGGCGTTTCTGCCACAAGTGAACCCAATGGTTCTCAAAACGAGATAGTGAATTGTGTATCTCCTTCTAGTCTCAGTATAGTTCCTTCTGAAGTTTCTCTTGCTCTTAAATCTCCAACTCCAAGTGTTTCGCCTAGAATCAGCAGCAGACAAAGTTTGCGGGCTTCATCAATGTTAAATGCTTCCCAGAAAGATTCCAAAGATGAAAATGATGAGATAAGAGTATTTTTGTGTACGAATTGCAAGGCCAAAACACAACTAGAGGTGAAAGATGTCGATGACAACTCAAAACTACAGTTAGTACCCATTTATTGCTCAGAGTCTATTGAGAAAACCAAAACGCAAGTTCCTAAAGCAGCGAAGAAGGTTCTAGCAGGAGCAATTAGGAGAGAAATGGCCCTAAAAGAGTTTTGTGCCCAACAAGCTTATGAGATAATGCAGCACAATCGTCTGGTTCAACAATACAAGCATGAGAGGGAATGCAATTCCATAATAGGGTTGAAAAGGGATTTATTCAGTCATGCCTTCCAACTTTACGTCATTGTTGCTTAACTGCTACTCTGAGATCAAACAAGGCGTACGTCTTCAACGAGTCTACAAATGATAACAAATTCTTCTGTTATCTAAATATTCTTCTTCTTCCTCACAATTCTTATAATTCTCTACAAATCATCAAAACTTCTTCTAGATATGTACGACCGGTACTCCTCTCCCTCTTCTTCTATTCCTTCTCTCCACCGTCTCCACTTATAAAACTGAACATTCAGTCTTCAAAGAGTCTACCGAAAGCCGCAAACAAAAATCATAATCTACTCTCATTCATACATTTCAAATTCTCTTCTCTTCTCTCTGTTCTCTGCCATATGAGCATTCTCTTCTTCTTCTCTAAATTCTCTCTCTCTCTCTCTCTCTCAACAAAATCGTCTCTTCTCTCTCTCATTTCTACAATTCTATAGTAATCTCAACAATGAATATCCCAAGACTCGAGTCAATGGACTCTGCGACATTCTTAGAGCATAAAAAAAAAAGTATTGAATATGGAAGGTAGCTAATGGCAAAACAAGCTTGCGAAACTGATTTCTGTTAAAAGGATTGATTGCTTCGTTGTTTCTTTTCCACTGTTGCAATCTCGTGCTTTGTTTATCAAAGCAAGAGATTGAGGGGGGATGTTAGATATATAGTATGCATATGTGTGAGTATGCATATGTGAGACTTCTCTCTTGTATATATATAGTAAACATACGGATTGTGTGTGCGGTATTCAACAAAAAAGATAAATTCAAATTTCCTTCTCTCTCTAAACTCTCTGTCTCTCCTTCTCTCTGCTTAGGTCTCTTCTTCTCTGCACAATCTCTTCACTCTTTTATTAATCTCAACATTAATGAGTCGTCCTATCCTATCCACTGAAGATAAAATCAAAATTGGCTAAATCATTAACCTCTCTGAAAGCATATTATTTTAATATCGTGGCTTGCAATCAGGCTGGCCGTCACCGTTGAATCCGACTCCAATATTATTAATATACTTTCTGTTTCTCACGGATGATTATTGGAATGAATTTGTAATAATATAAATACATTTCTGAAGTCCAAGTGTGGCTTTCTATCCTTTCCAGGGACTTATCACATAAATGACACGTTTATTTAGTGAAAAGAGATCCACGAGCTATTTTTGTTGTCGAAAAATCAAGATCAATTTTCGTTATGATTCTTGTTCGCGTAAGAACTGCCAACGAGAGCTGTCTGTGGCAAAGAAATTGAAGAACTCAGAGCCAGCTTGGCATTTGCCACTGGACTTGCTATTATATGCAGGGAACGCTGGAGACATCCTGACAAGAAATCCAAGGACCAAGCTGACCTGTCAACCGTGAATGAATGATTGACGGAAAGAACAGATCTTGGAACTATATCGCAAGGAACCAAATTAATGGACTTAAAATATAACGAGAATAATTAAAACTCTAACCAGACTCCCATCTCCACGTAATATTCTGTGACACATGCATGTTCACTAAAAAAAGGGATATAAAATTAGATTCACATGATATGTACTCCAAAATGGGCTTCTTATAAAACAATACAAGCAGACATCAACACCATCATAGATTTTGTTCCGCTATCGTCTGTAGATTACAGTTTCTGTTCTTTGGTACTTGAATATAAAGGGATCTCTAACAAATAATGTCATTATTTAACTTAGAAGAAAACCACCAATATAAATTTTTGGAAAACCAAAGTCAAAATTAAGAGTTGAATCCCCACTTACCCCACACCCCCATCATCTAATTTTGTTGACGAGCATGATGATGATGATGGTGGCCAGTGGCACCACCAATCATTTGCCAGAAAAACTAAGTGAAAAAAATTTAAAAAAGTCACAAAGAAAACCAAATCCAATTTGTGCTGCAACAACGACAGCAGCAGCAGCAGTCTCAACTTTTCAACTCAGCTGATGAAATTTTTATTTAATTTTTTTCCCAGCCTATTTTTTTAACCCTCCGAAACCATTTGAAAACCCCAGGAAAGAGAGACCTCTCCTTGATGAACTCAAAACTTTGATTCCTCATCATCACGCCGAATCCCAGATTTTACCTTATATTTTTAACTTACACTCACTCACTGATAAAACAACAACTATACCCACATTTCCTCTCTTCTCCACAATCTTCGTCCATAAATCTTAACTTGGCTCTCTCTCTCTCTCTCTCTCTTCTGGGTTACTTCTTTTTGAACAGCTGTGTTTGTTTTGCTATTGTATATAAATACTTGGCATGATTGAATCATGAGGGATAAAATCAAACTGGGTTTTTGGCTTTTCATTTGGGGGCTATGTCAGATTCCATTATTATATGAAAAGAAAAATCTAGTCTAGTACTACATGGGTTTTGTATCTGATGTGTTCCATATGCTCTCTCTCTCTCTCTGTTATTTTAAGACATCTCTCGTAGATCTGTTTACTGCTGTACTTGATCCACTGCTTTATTCAAGCTTCATATCCATTCATTTATATATTTTCTTGATGTTTTAATTCAGTTCGTTGTTTATACTGGTAGGGTTTATGCTCTAGTTTATATATATTTAAGGTTTGCTATACACAAGAGGTTCTGGGTTTCATTGCTTCTGGAGTATGAGAATTTGATGATGTGTAGATACTTCAAGAGTTATAAGGTGGGTGGGAGGTTTCATGGGTTTTGCGGATTTTGTTCAAGTTGCTTTATGTTGTATGCGCTTATGGTGCAAAGTGAGATAAGCCCTCCATACAAGAGGTCTTGCAAGCCTTTTCTGTGAGGTCTTTATTGCAAAATGGGTAACGGCACATCTCGTGTCGTGGGTTGTTTTGCCTTAAATGGCAAGAATGGTGTTGATTTAGAGTTTTTAGAGCCACTGGATGAAGGATTAGGCCATTCATTTTGCTATGTTAGGCCGCCTATTTTCGACTCTCCTGCCATTACCCCCTCAAACTCTGAGAGGTTTACAGTTGATTCTAGCACTCTAGATTCTGAAACATTAAGTGGGTCGTTTAGACATGATATGATAGATGATCCCTCAGGTTTGCATAGACTAAACAAGACTTTCCCTGAAACTACATTTAAAACAATATCCGGGGCATCTGTTAGTGCCAATGTTTCGACTGCTAGGAGCGGTAACCAGAGTGCATTGTTTGTTAGTGAAGTGCAAGAGCCTGCCGCTTCATTTGAGAGCACATCATCTTTTGCTGCAATTCCTTTGCAGCCAGTGCCTCGTGGCTCTGGACCTTTGAATGGCTTTATGTCTGGTCCTCTTGAGAGAGGTTTTGCTTCTGGTCCCTTAGATAAGGGCGGTGGTTTTATGTCTGGACCAATTGAGAAGGGGGTAATGTCTGGTCCTCTTGATATCACTGACAAATCCAACTTCTCTGCTCCACTTGCACTTGGTCGCCGGAGACCCCGCTTCCAGTGTTTAGTGAGGAGTGTGAGTGGACCTATGAAAAACACTCTTTCACGAACATTCTCACGACATTCAATGCCTTCAGGTTGGATGCAGAGGTTTTTCTTGCACCCTGTGACCCAATTGGCCTGGCAATTTAGGGAGCCAAAGTTTCGGACAGACGCCTCAAGGAATTTTCTTGAAGCAGGGCCATCAGAGGGCAAGTATGTGAACATTTGCAACTTGCAATGGGCTCATGGCAAGGCTGGGGAAGATAGGGTTCATGTTGTGCTTTGTGATGAGCAAGGATGGTTGTTTATTGGGATATATGATGGCTTTAGTGGTCCAGATGCTCCAGATTTTCTGATGAGCCATCTCTATAGAGCTATAGATAGGGAGTTAGAAGGACTGCTGTGGGATTATGAACATAAATCTTCCAATGATCCTATAAAACCTGATCTGTCCAAGGGTAGACTTGCCGAGGCTGGTTCAGAGTGCAGCAAGGAAGCGCAACCACATTCGAGTCAAGTAACTTCTTGTAGTTTAAACAAATTGTGTAATCCTGGAGACATCAGGGGTCAATCTTCTAATCATGAGATAGTTGAGGAAAGTGATGTCCAGGGCAGTCGACAGCAAACATCTAATTGTGAAACGCATAGCAGCTCAGGTTCTGCTTCTGCCTCTATTGTAACTGCCACCTTGGCTGGAAAAGGAAGGAAAAGCATGCGACTATATGAGCTGCTACAGATGGAATCATGCGAAGGATTGGGTTCTGCATCAACCTCAGTGGTTAACAACCAAAGAAGCAGAATGTGGAATTATCAACCAAGCTCAGATGCTTTGGGTTTCAATCAAACTTTGCGAAAAGAACCATCTAGATCTTGCTCATTTGATAACTGCAAAGGCGATGTTTTTAATCATCAGGGTGAAGATCCAACTACATCCGGAGAAGATGGAGGGGCTGGACTTGAATCCGGTAATCAAGGAGGTAGAACTGATCTTTCTGTTCCTGTTCAAAGGCAAGGTACAAGAAAGTCTATTATTAGCTCAAAGATCCGGAAAATGTATCGGAAGCAGAAGTCCTTGCGGAAGAAACTCTTTCCTTGGAGTTATGATTGGCACAGAGAGGAGATTTATGCTGATGAGCGAGTAGTAGAACCCTCTGGACCTAGTAGGAGATGGAAATCAGGAATTGTTGATCATGATGCAGTTTTGAGAGCAATGACCCGGGCACTGCAATACACTGAAGAGAAATATATGGAAATGGTGGAAAAGGACCTTGATAAAAATGCTGAGCTTGCTTTGATGGGGTCATGTGTTCTAGTGATGTTAATGAAGGATCAAGATGTGTATGTCATGAACCTTGGGGATAGCCGTGCAATATTAGCACAAGAACGACCGAATGATCGTCATCCTAATCCAAATTCGGTGAAGGATGACATGAGGTATAAGAATAGATCCCGAGAGTCACTAGTACGTATGGAGCTGGACAGGATTTCAGAGGAGTCTCCTATGCATAATCAAAACAATCAGGTTAATATGATTAACAAGAATAGAGAGATCTCCATTTGCAGATTAAAGATGAGGGCAGTTCAGCTTTCCACTGATCACAGCACAAGTATTGAAGAGGTGTGCTTCTTGAAATTCTCAAAAATGGTTATTATTGTGAATGTGCCACAAATGTTATAAATATGTTTGACTTTTGTATGTTCATTTTCTGTACTATCCATAAATTGCATCATGGGTGAGAATAAACCTGAAATTTTACAGCATGTATTTATTCATTTGAGTATCAACTGGATATGATTCCATTTAAAATTCCAGTGATTTGCCATTTTATTAAGAAGTGGATCACTTTCTTTCTTTGGTTCTAAAAGATGTGAAGTAAAGTTATTGTTTTGCCAAATCCATGCCTAGGAACAGAAAAATCTGAATGTTTTAAGCTAAAATTTCTACCTAACAGTTGCCAAACTATTTATTGGTTGATATCATTTCAGACTTAAGCCACCTGGTTTAAGGATTTTTGTAGGTTTAATTAGACATTAAAATATTTGATGAATCAGTGAAAAAGAATATATTGCTGCACTTTGATCATGTTATGCTATAATTGAAAATTTATCTTGCATTCTCGGATACTTGCTTCAGGAAGTGCTTAGAATAAAGGCAGAACATCCTGATGACAACCAAGCAATTTTGAATGATCGAGTGAAGGGACAATTGAAAGTGACGAGGGCTTTCGGTGCTGGTTTTTTGAAGAAGGTCAGTCAATAGTGCAGCCTTGACTTCTGTTTTCTCTTTGTATCCATCTAGGTACTTAAACTTTCAAAAATCTTGGGATCACAAATGGCTATTTGTAACAATTCATCAGTTTTAGTAATTTCTTAACTTGTCATGGTACTCGATGTTCATATAATCATTTCCATATATATGTTTTTTTTTTCACTAGATAGTGGACTGCTGAAGGCAACCACGCTATAGCTGGTTTGTAAATACATTGAAAAGGGAAATGTGAAAGTTGAAATATTCCCTTGACTTTCCTTCTACATGTGTTTGTGTGTATTTATGCATTTGATTAGTATGTAATATCCAATGAACCATTTATCTATGTGTGTTTTCTAGATTGTTGGCTTAAATGACCTTACGAGGGCTGTTTTAGGGTAGATATGTGCGAGCTCTCTGCGACATCCATATTTTCCTTATCTCCCACCTATAAGTGAATCACAGTCATGAAATCATGATGGCCTGCTGGTGAAGTAGGGAGGATTTGGAAAGGAATAATATAAATGTTCATTTGACATAATTTGAATGTCATGGTTTTACTGCTATGCTGTCTTCCCAAATTTGGTTTTATATGCATAATTACCTGGGTCAGTGTCTGCTATGTGGTCAACTTGTTAGTTATGGCTGAGCTTTCCCTCAGTATTATCTGCTCCATCAAGTTTGTGTTTGTTCAGCAATTCCATAGTTCGGTATTGTCTTCAAGTCTCAATCTCATGTGCCAGAAAAATTGCAATGCACTATGTTGAATCAAGGAAAAAAAAAGGTCAGAGAAAGAAAAGTTATCCATGACACCAGACTATAAAGGGGAGAAAGATGCATTTTTTTTAAGTTGTAAGGTTGGTAAGGAAGGTTTTCCATGTATTTTAGATTGTTCATGCAATAAGATAGGCCTGCCAGTCTAGGCCTGAAAAGGGAGTTGAAATAATTACAATGTATTGAAGTAGAATCAGGGCACACTTTAGTGTGGAGTGATCAGCTTGAGTTGCTGAATGAGATTTGGGCCATGGAGGGAGATTGAAATTTGTATGTGCAATCCCACAGCAATGACATGATCAAGAACCTCTGTGAGGTTAGATTTGGTTGGTGAAATCTTATGCATCATATAATTTTAGGATTATGAAGTGTTGGGGTAGGGATTTTTCTTTATTATAAACTATTATGTTTGGTATGTCAAGGTAATATACAACTCTATTTATGTTTGTTTATGGATGGAGTCATAGAAATCATTAAATGCAATGTTGGCAATCAAGAAGCTATACAGCCGACATGTTGATTGTTAAAACGAGTAAAGGATGAGATTCAGGATTGAATTTGGGCTGCACACTTCTTTAAGAAGTTTTTTGTTGTTTCAGTTTGAAACTTTATTTTGCATCATAACATTTCAGGTGATGGGATGTGAAGTCTATCAAGTTGGAAAACATTTCAGCTCTGCTGTTTTGTCCTTGGATAATTATTCTTTATACCATTTAGTCAAGGTTGAAAATGAGTTGTCAATGTTTGCATGTGCAAGTTACTCTCGATGCTCTATTTGAAGTATTCTCATAATATAATGTATCATTCATGGCATTGAACACATAGTTCATATCTTTCATGTGCTCATTGAAATTAAGGCTTTATGTCTTGTAATTTACTCTTGCTAATAGCTTCCCATTTTTAGCAAATCATGTATATAAGCAGAATGCATCATTTGCATATTTGCACTTTGACTTATTTGTTTATCTTTTTGTTAACCAACCTTTTTGGATACTGGTTGCAGCCGACTTGTAATGAAGCTTTGCTAGAGATTTTTCAGATTGATTATGTGGGAAATAATCCCTATGTGAGCTGCATTCCTTCTGTAGTTCATCACCGACTTTCGTCAAGTGATCGATTCTTAGTTCTCTCCTCTGATGGGCTTTACCAGTACTTCAGCAATGAAGAGGTGGTTGCTCATGTCACGTGGTTCATGGAAAATGCCCCTGGAGGTGATCCTGCACAGTATCTCATTGCAGAACTTCTCTTCCGTGCTGCCAAAAAGAATGGTTAGTTGAATAAACTTTCTACCTGTCATTTAATTTCATGACAGGAAATGAAATATACTAATTTTCTTTTTTTACCTTAAATGCTTTGATGGGATGGAAGTGGTAGGACACGTACCTTCCAGGAATTTTAGGTTTGGTAATATTTCTGTCTAATGTTCCAACTTGCTCTATTAATCTAGCAAGTTGTGGTCATTCCCCTAATGAGGAAATGTTTTGTAGCCATGTAGTTTCTCAATTTTTTTTTTTTGTTTTTTTGTTTTGTTTTGTGAATGTCCACATTGAGCTCTTTAATGCAGTGTCTCACTGGGTAGTGTAATTCAGTTAAAAACAGAGAGGGACGAGTCATTATATATGGCATTCAGCTAAAAAGAGAAACAAACGCACACTGAACCTTAAATTGTTAAAGTTGGCATAAAATCTTTGGCTTGGCCTCTACATCAATTGTTAACTGTCTCTTCAAAATCATTATTCAATTACTAAACTGTAAAATAACCGGCGGCTGGTAGCCATATTTTCAGTTGAAAAAGCAGCGTCTCCCAGTTTTGTAAAGTTTTGCTTTGGTCACAATTTTTCATTGGCAGTTGTTGAGGATGAGTACTGCCGTTTGATCTTTGCCATTGATTGACAAAGCATCATAGTCGAGTCAAAATCTCTTTATACTATGGCTATATATGAGTTTGGAATTAATACTTCCCCTGCTGTAAATTGAAGTCTTCAGCAATTTTCTGATTGCATTTTATTGGAGGTTACAGGAATGGATTTTCATGAATTGCTTGATATTCCTCACGGAGACAGACGTAAATATCATGATGATGTCTCTGTTATGGTGGTTTCTCTAGAGGGAGGAGGGATTTGGAGATCAGCTGGCTAGTTGTTTTCAGTTTACACATTGCCTCAATAGTGATATCATTTTCAAGGGAATGGTAATCATTGATGCAATTTAGAATGACATTCTCTGGAGTATAAATTTTTCATCTTATCATTTCTATTTCAAGTTGAGGAATAGTTTATGCGAGGGCAAAAGCTGATTAGTCCATGCTGCTAGATTGTTGCGATCAGATGCCCCTTTTTAATTTTCCAGTATCTAATTATTTTGTATGCCTCATTCATCGTTGAAGTCCTTATGTTTTTACCTTTTTTCTTTCTTTCTTTATTTGGGATGGCTTGTAAAATCTTGATGAAAGATTTATTTCCCGCACCCCTTTTCCGAACTCTCCTCCTCGATCCTTTCCTCCGTTCCCATGTCCACCAATTTTGCTCTAGAAACGGCTATGTTATATTTTTCGTATTCCAACATTATCATTATCATATGTTATATTATAACAACATATGATGTTTGCTGTATCCTTTTCTTTTTTTCATCCTCGTCTTTCTATATCCAAATTAAGTAAACATTTGTTAAATTTGGGGCAAACTGAAATATAATCCACGGAGCTTTTCATAACCAATCTAAATTTTGATTCAAAACTTAAAATTATTTACAAAAAAATGAGTTGAAAATAGTTTTTTAACCAGAAAAACTAAATAAAGATTTCCGGTCACAGTAGTGATTAAGATCCATCGGTGATAAACCACTCACCCGCTATGCTAATGAAATGCTCTGCATATGGAAGAGGACATGGAAGATGACATGACAACACATTTAACTATAAAGGTTTTAGCTTGATATTGTATTTTAAAAATACCTTTAAAAAAATAAAGTAAAAATAATTTTATTTATATTTAAAATTAAAAAATAGTGTGTTTATATTATTTTTATATATCAATATTAAAAATATTTTTTAAAAAATAAAATATTATTTTATATATTTATAAATAAAAAATATTTTCAAAAATAATTTTAATCACTCTACTAAACATGCACAAGTGGATACTCCCAACCCAAGCAGTATAAAGTGGATGGTCATGGTCATGGTTAATATGATAGACACCTAACGTAAACTTGAAGTGCACAAGCTCCTTCCATGCACTCACTGACATGAGCAGCTCAAACATCAATTACTTATTGAAATTTGATATTATTTTATTATGGTAGTATATAATATTTCCCTTGATAAAACAAAATAATCAACCTGAAAAGATAACAAAATTTGATTTTCTTGACTTAAAGGGCATCTTATTTATCTAATCGTAACCTAACATAAGAAACCAATAATACCCTTGGACTAAAGGCATATAAATATTTATCATTATATTTTCACTGTTCTTATAAAATAAAAAGATCATAAAACCCTCCTAAGTAAGTCCATTTGTTATTTGAATAAGAGACAAATAAGTTTTTTGTAGTCCACAATGAATTGTCTACAGTGCTATAGTAAAAGAATTGTTGAAATCAGTTGCCTGTGCGTTGTCACAAGAACGCTCTTAACAATGTTATTAAAATCAACTTAGCCTGCGAGTTAACTTGGTGGTGCCTCGAGGTTGAGTTAGGTTTCAAAGTAAACTAGGTGATAATTTACCTAGACCGACCTATCCAATCTAGCAGGTGCTCCATGACTCAGTCGACCATTTCAAAAACGGTTTGATTTAAAAGAAAACAAAAGAACATTAATTTAATATTTTAAAAAATAAATAGGGAAATGATTACCTATTACCTAAAATAGCTCGTCCTTTGAGCTGTTCACCATGACTCATTGTCACTGTGGAGTGGCAATTTGTCACGGTGAATCGCGGGTGTACATCCTTTTTTTTTTTTTGCTTTTTGCACAGTGTATTAACGAAAAAAACCCCCGAAAACGACAAAAAGCACCGTCTGTTTCAGGGGCTGAACGGTCATTGACTGTTTCGGTCCGGTCTGGCTCGGTTCGTCCGCCCTGTTTTTTTATTTGTTTAATATTAAATTGAACAGTGTATTAACGATTTTGTCCCTCGAAACGGACAAAAAACACGCCGGGGGGTCAGGGGCTTAACGGTAATTAGCCAATCTTTTTTTTATTATTTCCCGCTGACATCTGCTAGCGCGTCGCCGGACGCGCCGTTCGTTGCAACGCTGACGCGTTCTTCGGACGGCGCATGCGGCGTCATAAAGCGTCGGAAAATGACCAAACAGCGTCTAGAATGATTTTCAAGCATGTTCTCTTCCACATGGGGTGGCGCGTGTGTCACTATGATGTGTGTATACTTGTCAATGGTCGTTTGAATTCCCCCCCCCCCCACCATTTCTCTCTCCTGCCTGCGCAACATGACGTCAGCTAAGCTGTTTTTTGTCAAAGTTCATTTCAGTCCCTAAACGTTATAATTTGTTTTTCTTGCCCTTAATGCTATTATATAGGTTTTGATTTGTTTCAATTTCGTCCTTCAATTGAAATTGATTATATCTTGAAGTTTCAAATCGGTCCTCATGCTTTTAATTTTTTAGATTGGGCCGAAATTCTAAATAATTTCGGTTTCAAAGTTGTCATTGATTTCAATTTCATCCTTCAATGCAAATTTATTATAAATCCTTAATATTTTCAGCATCAAAGTTTGATTTCTTTCAATTTTATCATTCTATGCAATTTTTTATTTCAGGTTTGATTTCGGTCTTTTTTTTTCAGGTTCTGTTTCTCAATATTTGGATTTACTTCAATTTTTTCCTTTGAATTAAATATATTATTTAAAGTATGTCAAAGTAATTATATGTTTGTATATTTGTGTCAAATTAAAGTATGTAAAACTAATTAGATGTTTTAATATTATTGGATATTATCGCCTAAAAATATTTAGATAGAGAAAAATAATGACCTAGAATACAATTATATATTTTTCTATTGTTATACTAGGGGGTGTTGAGCTATTTTATTACATTAAATTTCGCTTAAATAAAAATGAAATTTCGCATAAGTGTGAAATATTTTGCCTGTTTCGACTACACTATTCTTTTTAGACGACAAATAAATAATTATGCACGAAAAAACTTTTCTATTTATTTTTTCAAAAAATTTGCAATATTTTTATTTATAATGTGTTATATTTAATATAACTGGGGAAAACAGACAACTCATATTTTTTTTTTTACAAATTCATCTAGGTTATCTACAATTAAAAAACTATAAAAATCACTTCTCATTTCGATCACATATGCTAAGTATATGTGTTAAATATTTTTTTAATATTATCGCCTAAAAATATATAAAGAGAAAAAAAAATGACCTACGATTTCTTACAAAAAAAAAATTAATATCGGTATTCTTAAATATATTTAATATAATAATATTAAATATATTAGACTCTTTTTGTTTTTCCTTTTAAGAAACGGCGACCTTTTTTTCACATGTATTTTTTATTTTTTATTGTCCAAGTAAGCTGTTCTTTTTTAGCCGGTTTTCTCTCTTTGTTTTTTTTTAACCAGAGTATCCGTTGCAACAAATTCCTAATGAATCATTTCACCTTCTTAGGAAATTTTCTAACAAATTTAATCAAAAGTTTTTTAGCAATAACAATATTCAATCACATTGTGGTTGAAAAAAACCATTTGGAACGAAATTTATCAATTACAATTATACTAATTAAATATTAAAATTACAAAATACAAAATACAATATTTTTAAAATCAATTAATTTTTAAAAGAGATAAAAAAACCCAACGAAGCGGGCAAATCGGCTCGTATTAATTATTAATTAATTGTCTGGCGAGGGGCCTTGATGAATGTAAGGTGTCATGCTATGGAGGTAGAGTCTTTCGGGGAGAAGAAGCTGCTAAATTATTGAGTTATTCATCTGTCGATATCGAGGCCTGTTCAAATTTCGGTTGTGTGCATTAGTTGTTGTCTGAAATATTGCTCATTTTTTCTTGGAATTGTCGACTACTTTTAATGTTTTTGTTAAGTGCTAACGTGTCAAATTGTCTTAAATGGATTAAAAATAATGATTATATTGCTCCATCAGTTGTTTCTCCATTAACACATCAAAATAATATATTTTTAAAATCTATTTTTAATATTAATATATCAAAATAATTCAGTTTAAAACAAAAAAAAACATTTTTAAAATACAAAAACAAACTTACACTTATGGGATGTTAACCAGGTAAATAGCTGACAAGGTATTTTTCTAAATTGACTTGCTCAGCTCGCCATCTATGCCGTGGCTTTGACGAGATTTAACAACCTTGCTTTTTAGAATTTTTATTATTTAATTAAATGGTTTAAAAAGGCATTTCATGAAAGACAATGAATAAAAACATCAAAGAGAAATGTATTTATTAACAAAGAACCTAAAACACATCGGTGTTTTACTGTTCATCAACTATTCATCGTGACTCATAGCCACTGTTCATTGGGCGTTTGGCTCGGTGCTTCGCGGGTGCATGTCCTCATTTTTTTTTTCCGTATTTGACCAGTGTATTAACGAAATTGTCCATCGAAAAAGACAAAAAACACCGCCGGTTTCAGGGGCTCCACGGTCATTGCATATATTCGGTCCGGTTCGTCTGACCGGTTTTTTAATTTTTTAATATTTTATTTAACAGTGCAATAACCATTTTGTCCCTTGAAAAGGACAAAAATCACGCCTGAGAGTTAGGGACGTTCCGGTAATTAGCCAATTTTTTATTTTATTTTTTGGCGGATCACTGTTGGCGCGTCGCCGACGCGCCGTTCGTTTCCGCGATCATGAGTGTTTCGGACGGCGCGTGCGGCGTACTCTGGCATCCAAAAAGCTCAACCGCCGTCTAGAATGCTTTTCAGGCATGTTCTCTTCCACCTGGGGCGGCGCGTGTGATACTATAATGTCTGGAGACGTGTCAATGGTCGTTTGAATTTCCCCCCTCTCATTTCTCTCTCCTTCTGCGCAAGCTGACGTCAGCGCAACTGTTTTTTATCAAATTTCAGTTCAGTCCCTGAACGTTGTAATTTGGTTTTCTACCCCTTATTGTTATTATATAGGCTCTGATTTCTTTCAATTTTGTCCTTCAATTGAAATTGAATATAAATTGTAGTTCCAATTAGATCCTTAGTCTTTGAATTTTGCGGATTGGTTTGGAATTCGGAATATATTGGCTATCAAAGTTTTGATTGATTTCAATTTCATCCTTCCATGCAAATTTATAATAAATCCTTAATGTTTTCAGTATCAAAGTTTGATTTCTTTCAATTTTATCCTTCTATGCAAGTTTTCATTTCAAGTTTTGTTTTAAATTATATAATTTCAATGTTTGGATTTATTTCAACTTTGTCTTTTAAATTAAATATATTATTTAAAGTATGTCAAGTTAATTATATTTTTGTATATTTATGTCAAATTAAAGTATATGAAACTAATTATATATTTTAATATTTATTAAATATTATCGCTTAAAAATATTTAGAGAGAGAGAAAAATGACCTAAGATTTTTTGAAGGAAAAAAATTAATATCAGTATTCTTCAATACATGTAATATAATAATATGATTAATAAATCTTATAAAAAAAATTGGCTTCGAATTTTAGTTTTGTGCTCTTCTGTTGAGGTTTATTTCTTAAAACAAATTACAATATTTTGATTTATAATATTTTAGATCTAATATTACTGGGGGAAAAATACAACTCAAAAAAACAAAAGGTAGACAAATTTACCTAAATTATCTACAATTAAAAAATATGCGATCCACTTCACATTTCGATCACATTATAAAGTATGTGATACTAATTATATGTTTTAATATTTATTGAATATTATCGCCTAAAAATATATAGACAGAGAAAATAAATGACCTAGGATTTTTTGAGAAAAAAAATTAAAATTAGTATGCTTAAATGCATTTAATATAGTAATATGATTAATAAATCTTATAAAATTAAAATTTTTTGCTTTGAATTTAAATTTTATACTTTTTTGTTTAGATTTATTTCTAAAAAAAATACAATATTTTCATTTTTAATATTTTAAATCTAATTTTACTGGGGATAAAAGACAACTCAAGAATAAAAAATAGACAAATTTACCTAGGTTATCTACAATTAAAAAACTATACAAGTTACTTTTGTTTCGATTACACTGTTCCTTTTAGACGTCAAATAAGTCATTATTATATGTTTTAATATTTATTGAATATTATCGCCTAAAAATATATAAAGAGAGAGAAAAAATTACCTAGGATTTTTTGAAGGAAAAAAAATTAATATCAGCATTCTTAAATACATTTAATATAATAATATGATGAATAAATCTTATAAAATAAAAAAAATGGTTTTGAATTTTAATTTTGTGCTCTTTTGGTCAAATTTATTTCTTAGAAAAAAAATACAAAATTTGGATTTTTAGTATTTCAAATCTAATATGACTGAGGAAAAAATACAACCTAAAAAAACAAAAGGTACACAAATTTGCCTAGATTATCTATAATTAAAAAATATATGAGCCACTTTCCATTTCGATTACACTGTTCTTTTTAGAAGGCAAATAAGTAGTTATAACATGCAAAAAATTTAGATTTATTTTAAAAACAAAATGCAATATTTTTCTTTATAATGTGTCAGATCTAATATTACTGGGGAAAAAAGGCAACTCATAAAAAAAATTAATTTACCTAGGTTATCTACAATTAAAAAATATAAGAATCACTTCCCATTTCGATCACACTTTAAAGTATGTGAGACTAATTATATGTTTTAATATTTATTGAATATTATTGCCTAAAAATATATATATAGAGAAAAAAATGACCTACAATTTTTTGAAAATAACACATTAATATCAGTATTCTTAAATATATTTAATATAATAATGTGATTAAATCTTATAAAATATAAAAAAAATGGCTTTCAATTTAAATTTTATCGTCTTTTGTTTAGATTTATTTCTTAAAAGATATTTACAATATTTCATTTTTAATATTTAAATTCTAATATTACTGGGGAAAAAAGACAACTCAGATTTTGTTTTCCACTAATTTACCTAGGTTATCTATAATTAAAAAGCTATGCGAGTCACTTCCCGTTTCAATTACACTATGTTTCTGACAAATTTTTATTTTATTTTTTTGTTTAATCTTTTGTTAAAGTTATTTAGATTTTTTTAATCTTTCATTTTTTTCATTAATAATAATAATAATAATAATAATAATAATAATAATAATAATAATAATAATAATAATAATAATAAGAAGAAGAAGAAGAAGAAGAAGAAGAAGAAGAAGAAGAAGAAGTAGAAGAAGAAGAAGAATTATTTTTCATGCTTGTTTTTTTTTAATTGTTTTTCAGCTTTTTTTCTCGAGTTAATTTGATAATTTTTATTATTTTGACAGTAATAGCAATGATAGTTTTAGATGTTAAAGCTTCGATGTTGCTATTGTTATAATAGGGTGTGGTGATCTGTTTTATTATATTTATTTTTGCATATATATATTATATATTTAATTTTGGATTGGCAAATCCTATTGATTTCTTTAATCCAAACAATTATAAAAATTGTTTACTCAGCACGCAGCATAATGCGATATATTTTTTAAATTTTCAAGTCAAATTATTTTCTTAAGAAACTGCTTTCCCCTTTCATTTTTTTATAACTGGCTTCCTTTTTTTTTTCTTTTAATAAACGGGGACCTTTTTTTTCATATCTTTTAAATTTTTTTATAACCGGGGTGTCCAACTAAAGCTTTTTTTTTTACCAGGTTTATTTTTTTATATTTTTTTTAACCAGAGTATCCGTTGCAACAATTTTGTGATAAATCATTTCATCTTCTTACCAAAATTTCTAACAAATTTTATCAAAAATATTTTAGCAATAGCAACATTCAATCACTTTTTAGTGGAAAAATAACTATTTTTAATAGATTTTATCAATTATAATTTTACTAATTAAATATTAAAATAATAAAATACAAAACGTATCAAATCAATCAGTTTTCTACATAGATAAAAAAGCCCAGTGCATCACGTGGGCAAAACCGCTCGTTCAAGTAAACTCCATTTCTTTTTTACTAGCACTTTTTGCAAATAAAATAATCTATCATTATCTAAAAAACTACATTTCAATATTATGTTTATGATTAAGGGAAAATAAATAATAATATGATACAATTATATAGAATACCCATCAAAAAATATAAATAATAAAAATTGATTTTCATTGAATATTTATGAGGATTTGGTTTTTTAATTATAGAAAAATAAATTGTTAACATAACATAATATAGAACATGACAAAATTTACATAGAGCCAAGATATTAACCAAGATATCATTATCTAAAATATTATTTAATAATCACAACAAAATTAAATAACAATTTAAATATCATGTCAAACAACTTTTTATATGATATTTAAACCAAGATCTAAAAACTAAATCATGAGAAAAAAAAACATAGAAAAGAGTCATGCCCAAGAGCCAATAAGATTGGGTTAGCATGCGCGGCCCAATAAAAACAAGAATCCATGTGTGTGGGCAGCAAAATCAAGCCCACTTGCCTTACTTTCATTTTCTTGTTTTTTTTTTGTGCAAGTTGTCTACCATTTTATTTTTAAAAAAATTAATAAAGCAGAAGACATATCATGACAAACAAAACATTGTTTGCTTGCTTAGATTTTGATCATCGGAGAGGTGACTGAAAAAATTGAACAAGGATTGTTTGGATAAAAACAAAACTATTTTAACCCATTTTTACCTAAACATTCTTATAATCAAAATAGCTAACATCTCAACTAAAATAAATCTATAAATTGATGTAAAAAATACCCTCAACCCCGATAAGCTTTTTTCATCAATATAAAAACTTAAAAAACACCTTAGTGACACTTTTTCATTAAGAGAAATGCATTGACTTGTTTTTGTTCATCAAATATGACCAATCAATTATTTTGTCTCTTGTCCTCTCTCTCATATGATTTTATCCTGTCTCTTTCAAACCTAGAAATTGAAATACGAAGAAAATAAAGTATTAGATCAAAACAAAAAAGTCTCAAGCAAAAGAGAATAAAAAAAATAGAGGCAAAAGTTTTTAAAAGCCTCTTCATGAGTAGTTAAAAAATTCTTTATTTTTTTTTCTCATTGTCAATTTTAATCTCCTCATTTTAAATATTTTACAAGAAAATCATTAAAAAAACCAAACTTAAATCGAGTTAATATTTGAAACCAACAACTTTGATCATGAGATCAAGATAATCATATAAAAGACAAAAACAAAATCTTGAACCATCAAATTAAAAAAAAAATATTAATCAAAACAATGAGAAACAAATTTGGTATACAAATAAATGAAATAAAATAATGAGGGAATCAATTGAAAAATATAATAAAAAAGATAAAAAAAACTATTAAAATAATGAAAACCAAAAATTGGGTAAAATAACAAATGAAACAAAATGTCAAAGGACAAAATTGAGAGATAAAAGAAATTAAAAAAAAAATGATAAAAATAAGAGCAGTTAAAACAAAGAACTAAATCTGAAATAAACAAATAAATATAATATGGAGAAGAAAAACTGAGTAACAAAAGCAAGAAAAGGATAAAAAAGAATTAATCAAGAAATTAAGTATTGTAATTTATATAAAAATAAAACAAAATCATATGTAAAGGGATGAAACTGGAAAAAAAATCTAAAACAATGAAAGACAAATAAAAAACTAATCATAATTAAAAAAAACAATACTTTTTTTTACTTATTAGCTAAATAAAAAATCAAGCGATTACATGATGAAAAATTATGTCAACAACCATTGATTTTTTTTTTATCAAACAATATTATTTTTATTTACTACATAATAAAAAAAATCAGATTGACCCAATAACCTTGATTATTAGACTTAACTCATGATCCGGGAACATGATAGGATCGACACTCTAACCGAGTTTTAAAAACATGATAAAAAATAATCACCAAATATAATAAGAAATCCCAACAAGATTAAGTAATAAGAGATGAAATTGAAAAATAAAAATTAGTCAAGAAGAGAACTAAAAAATAAAAAAAAAATAACATTTATAAGAATGAGGTTTAAATTAAACAAAAAATTAAATGATTAGGTATTAAATTAAAAAATAAAATCCAATAAAAAGATTAATAGAAGAATAAATAGGAATCAAAAGAATGAAGATCAAACTTAATAAAAAATATAAAAAATCAAATATCAAGTTTTTGAAATTAAAAAAAAAAACAAATAAAATTCAATACAATTAAATGATAGACGATTACTTTGAAATTTTGGAAGGCTAACACACATTTTGAGTTAGAGGAGAGAAAAAAAGGAGGGGAGGAGAAAAATTGTCACTAAAGCTCCTATGTGTTATAGAAACATGCACTAACCTATTGTATAAAGTGGGGCTCAATGGTTTTGACACCGCAACTGAAAGTTATCAATGACTATCGAGAGGCGCCGCATGCACTACCCAAAATTTATGGACACCGTCCATTTGTTTTTTTAATTATAGAAAGAGCAAAACAATTTTGATCCAACGAGGTAATTTCAAGAAAAATTATGTTAAAAAACTTAAAACGCCCCTTGATCTTAAACAAACAAAATTGACACTAGGGGTTATGTTGTAATTATATGTAATTATATTATATTGTACAAAAAGTATAAAAATTCAAGCACACACCAATCACTTTTTTTCTGAATTATAAAAAGACAATAATATCTATGGCCACACTAGACAATTCTATGAAAAGTAAGGTTAAAAACATAAAATGCCCCTGACAGTAGGCAAATAAAAAGTTGACCAAATGATAACTCAACTGTATAAAAATATAAAAACGTAAAAATACTCCTCGGACATTAGTTGTGTTGTTTTTTTGTTTCAAGAGCATAAGAGTAATTATACTATGTAATAAATATATAAAATATAATTATACCCCTGAGTGTGTATTTATTTACTATAGATTATACTACGCACAATACACAATAATAAATTTTAGCTTTATTTGTAATGTTGTCTTTGTCCTTCAGCTATGCTGTTTTCATCATTACTATGCTCCTATATCGGGTATACAAAATAATTGCTGTTATTCCTTAGATAGACATGGGTAAATAAATAAGTGTCTAAGAAAAACTCATGCTAAGCCAAAATAAACTAAAATAAACTTGAGAAAAAGGAAAAGAAGAAATGATGGCATATCATGAAGAAATATATCAAAATTATGCACCAAGTATAGAACTATTTCATTCTTAAATTATATATGAACTCTTATGAATTTTAATGTGTTTGTATTGTTTATTTTACTTTTATTTCAATTATGCTATACTATTACTTACTACTTTTCCACGATTATCAAGATATAATTAGTTTTTCAAAAAAGACATTTTATATTATATATTTCGTGGGGGGTAATTTTTTTTTTTTTTAGAAACTTGTTTCCAAATACATTACTTGCCGTGAGCAAAGAGCTTTGAGCTTTACTTGCCGTGAAGTGTTGACTCGAAGTCGTGTTATGTACAGGTGGATTGAATTTGATAATGTAGACTGAGAATATGCGAGTTATTAGATACTAAATGTTTTGTGTTGGTTGAGAGTGTTTTGTAAGGCGTGGTGTTATGGTAATTACTCTGAAAGACCTCACTTTTCATGCTACGAGAGGGAAGAAGCAATTTTTTATTTTTATTTCTCATAAAGACAGAAAGGATAGTTTAGGAAAAGCACCTGAGTTTAAAAGATGGTCCAAGTTTCTAAGATTGGACCATTCAACCACTGTAACAGGAGTCAGGAGCTGCTGCTTGATAAAACTATAGTGCGGTGGTAGAGCTGTCCCATCTCAAGGACCCGATTTCCTTGTTTCTGCTGCTGGTAAATGTTTTCTTCAAGGCCTTTTCTGACTCTCCAATATATTATGGACACAGAACTTGCAGGTTTCTCTTTTTTGGCTCAGTTTGTTTACTGGAAAGTGGTTTTTTTTTTGGAAAATGAATTTTAGAGAAAATGAATTTTAGAGAAAATGAATTTCTGGAAAGTAAATTCTTAAAAAATGAATTCCGATGTTTAGCAGTGTTATGGAAAATGAACTGGAAAACACTTTCCAGTGTTTGTTTGTGTTATGGAAAATAAACTAGAAAATAATTTATTAATAAATTAATTTTTTTTCAAGTTTATTAAAATAATGAGGAACAAATCTTACAAATTAAAAAGTTAAATGAGAATGAAATTGAAAAAAAAATATAATTTCATAAATTATCTCAAATAAAATAAATAATAATCAAAATAATAGAGATCAAATCTAAAAAATTTTAAAAAATGAAAGGTGAATAAATTAAAATAATAATAATTAACATTTCATAAATTATTTCAAATAAAATAAGTAACAATAAAAAAAATGAGGACCAAATTTGATAGATAAAAAATTTCAATAAAAAAATGATAAGAAAAAAGCAAATAGCAATTATAAAAATAAGGACCAAAATTAATATAAAAATTAAATTTTAAGAGATGGAATTGAAAAATAAATATTCAAAACAAATTATATATATCAATCAAAAGTTTGAGGATCAAATTTGATATAATCAGCAAATAATGACATTTCTAAATTTTTCACAACTTCCGGAAAGTGTTTTCCTCTCAAATTTTTCGGAAAACACTTTCCTGAAAACCAAGCCAAATTTTTCTTTGACTGGAAAGTGTTTTCTGTTAACCAACTTTCCGGAAGGCAAACAAACACAGGAAAGTTTGGAAAGTGGTTTCCCGGAAAGTGAATTCCGGGAAACAAACACAACCTAAGCCTCTCCCACCTGTCACCAAATCCCTGAAAGCTTTCTTTTTTCGCTTCTCAATGAATGAATCACCTGTGCGTTATAGCTTGATTAATTTTGACGCTAACTGAGGTATGGATTACCTTCTTAATAAATTAATTGACCCTCAAAAAACCCAGGTACTAATTGTGATCTATATAGAGAAATCGTTTCCTGCATTTAAAATTGCTTAGCAGTTAGGTTGGAGGCCTTTTACTTCAGGACTTTGTTTCTGTTGGATTTGGATGATCTAAACAGTAACTGTTTGTAACAGTTACTGTTTGGATCAAAAACTGGAAATGCAAAAAATGGATAAAATTGAAGAACCGGATAATTGCAAAACAGAGCTGAATGATGAATTGAATTGGCTTGATTTTATTCAAATTGGAAATGCCTATTATATAGGCTTACAAAACATGAATTACAATTAAAATTAAACTCTCAACAACACTGAGAGATTTATTGAAATGAAATTACGAAATAATAGCACACAATCTGCTATTTGAATTCAAAATTGAAAAACACAAAATCAGGACATTTTCTTGACTTCAATCTTCCTTCAAGGCAGCATCTCACACGTGTTCCAACACTCCTTGAGATTTGCCTTGAATAACTCGAGCTGCATCTTTAGAAATTCCAGCTTTAACCCAGGAATTCCCTTAGCCATCAAGTCTGCTAGTTGAAAATTATTTGAACAATGAAGAACTTTAATGAACCAGTTCTTCTCGGCTTCCCTTAGACAATGAAGTTTCACATCCATGTGCTTTGTTCTACCATGCTGAACTGGATTCTCAGCAATTTCAATGAAAGACTTATTATCACAATGAAGCTTAGTTGGTGAAACCTGTTTTTGTCCCAAATCAACAAGCAATTTATTCAACCAATTTTCAGCTGCTGCCATGGGAATATGTTTATCCCAATCACTATCTGCATACCAATTTGAATCAACTCCTCCTGTCTTTGAGTAGCCAATGCTCAGATCACTTTGTGTTTCAGTCAAACACTTAAGTTTTTCAAATTCTGAACAACCTTGAGACTTGTTCTTCAAAAAACGAGCCCAAATCATCCTGTTGTACTCATCTTTTAACAGCATGAAGTAAGCAAAATTTTTCAAACATGCAATGTTCATTGGTTCACAAATGTCATAATGAACCAGTTGCAGATTGCTTAATGCTCTGCTTGATGTAAATTGTGGAAATGGCTTTTGGTGTTGCCTTCCATATTCACAGCCCTTACTCATTAGTTTACTAGCAGGAATTTCAGGAATCCCTTCTATCAAAACATTATCATGCAACATTATCAATGAATTGAAATTATGATGCCCAAGACTCTTGTGCCGACCAACACTCTCATCAGTTTTAGCACTTAAAGCAAGCCCTTCTACAACATTCAGATTCAAATAAAAGCTATTACCTTTCATCTTGATCTTTGCAATTGCTGAATCATGTGAATCAGTAATAAAACAAAATTGTTCTCTAAATGACACTTCATATCCATTCCTCAGCATCTGAGGAACACTCAAGAGATTCTGATCAAGTTCTGGAATGTATAAAACATTGGTGATAATTTTCGTACCTCTGCTGGTTTTCACAGTGATTGTGCCTCTCCCTTTTGCTTCAACAACATCTCCATTTCCCAGCTTAATTTTTGGCTTGATTGATCTGTCAATCGTGGAGAAGATTGACAGGAATTTGGTCATGTGGCTTGTGCAGCCACTGTCAATCAGCCAAGTGTCCCTTCTGGAATTTTGTTCATCACAGGTCACCATGAACAAGTGTTCTTCGTCAGCTTTATCTTCTTCAATGACATGTGCATGTTGTTGGATTTCATGCTGGGGTGGTTTCTTTTTCAGCCTGCAAAACTTCTCACTATGGCCACCTTTTTTACAGAAATCACAATGGATTACTGACTTCCCTTTAAACCAGCAATTCTCCTCGGCATGGTTTGTTCTTTTACAATAAGAACAAGGAAGAAAAATATGTTTGTTAGCAGGTGCAGCAGGTTTAAATTCTGAGAGAATTTGTTTACCATTGTTGAATTTTTTGAATGGTAAACCTCCATTTTTCCAGCTTCTATTGTTTGCTTGAAAGACACCTTCCATAGCATCATCATCTCTCATCTGCACCCTTTGCTCCTGGATGTGCAGCTTGCTTATTAACTCAGCAATTGTAAGAGTTTGCAAATCGCAAGATTCTTCAATTGCTGAGATTTTTGCCTCGAATTTTTCAGGTACAGACATCATAAGTTTTTCAACAATCTTTTGATCTTCAAATGTCTCCCCAAGGAGTCTCATCTGGTTTACCACATTCATCAACCTGCCAGAATAAACTTTGACAGATTCAGCTTCTTTCATTTTCATCAATTCAAACTCCCTCTTGAATGCTAGCAGTTTCACGGTCTTGTCTCTGCTGCTTCCTTCAAATTCAACCTGGAGCTTGTCCCAAATTTGTTTTGGTGTTTCCAGGTTCATTATTTTGGTGAAAATATGATCAGCAAGCCCAGAATGAAGGCTGGTGATTGCCCTATCTTTTTTCAGCTTCTCTTCTTCATGAGCTTTAATCTGTGCCAACGTAGGATTTGCACGTAGTGGATATGGATCAGCATCTGTCACCACTATGTTCCATAATCCTTGGGATCTCAGAAAAAACCTCATCTTGACAGCCCAAATGTGATAGTTTTCACCATCGAAAATTGGAACCGAAGAGTGCGAGTGTGCAGAGGATGATGCCATTTGATTTCTCTCAACCCCCCAAGTGTTTTACACTCACAATCACTCGTGTTTCACTCACAATTTCCCCTTCAGCCCGTAAGATCAATGCTCTGATACCACTGTTGGATTTGGATGATCTGAACAGTAACTGTTTGTAACAGTTACTGTTTGGATCAAAAACTGGAAATGCAAAAAATGGATAAAATTGAAGAACCGGATAATTGCAAAACAGAACTGAATGATGAATTGAATTGGCTTGATTTTATTCAAATTGGAAATGCCTATTATATAGGCTTACAAAACATGAATTACAATTAAAATTAAACTCTCAACAACACTGAGAGATTTATTGAAATGAAATTATGAAATAATAGCACACAATCTGCTATTTGAATTCAAAATTCAAAAACACAAAATCAGGACATTTTCTTGACTTCAATCTTCCTTCAAGGCAGCATCTCACACGTGTTCCAACAGTTTCACACCTGTCTCTCTCTCTCCAAACAATCATATGCTCAGGCATCGACTATAAGATATTGCTAGTGCTTCCACATCGAGGCCAGAACGGGACCTGTCTTTCCTTCGCATCATAATAACATTGATACCGATGAAATTAAATAATTTAAAACAAAATCAGAAATTAAAAGAATTAGGACCGAAATGAAACTAAAATTTATACTTTAATTTGCATGGAAGGATAAAATTGAAAAAAATTAAACTTTGATATCGAAAATATAAAGGATTTATAATAATTTTGCATGGAAGGATAAAATTGAAATAAATCAAAACTTTGATACAAAAAATATTAAGGATTCCAGACCAATCCGAAAATTCAAAGAATGAGGATCTAAATGAAACTACAATATATCATCAATTTCAATTGAAGGACAAAATTAAAACAAATCAAAACCTATAAAATAGCAATAAGGACCAGAAAAAACAAAATCAAAAGTTCAAGGACTTAAGTGAAATATCACAAAAAAAGCTGCGATGATGTTAGTTTGTGCAGGTAGGAGAGAGAAAAGGGGGGGAATTCAAACAACTATTGACACGTCTCCGACCACCGTATACTCACACGCGCCGCACCGGGGGGAAGAGAACATGTCTGAAAATCATTCTAGACGTCGGTTGGGTATTTTTGGACGCCAGAATAAGTCGTCGTGCCATCCAAAACACGCTTAAGCGCGGAAACGGATGGCGCGTTCGACGACACGCCAGTAGTAAATCGGTAGAAAAAAGAATAAAAAATGGTCAATTACCGGATCACCCCTCCCTCCCAGACCTGAATTTTGTCCTTTTTCGAGGGACAAAAAGTTTATATCACTGTGCAATGAAATATTAAAAAAACAATAAATCAACTAGATGAACAGAACCAGACCGAAAATGTGCAATTATTGTGGAACCCCTCAACCCAGGTGCCTCTTTTGTCTTTTTTGAGGGACAAATTCGTTATTACACTGTGCAAAAAATAAAAAACAAAGTAGACTAACTGAATCAACCTTAAAATTAAACACTAATATTGTTGTCCACGGTGTTTTCTCTCTTGGTGAACAGTAACTAAACCTTGAGTAGGTTTAGCTTTTAAGATAATAGCAAGTAAAAAGTTGATAATATGTACCATTTGTTGTCAATATTTGTGCCACTTCTACTACACCCATATCTTGTCATGGTTAGGGCAAGTTCAACAAGAGAGACATTCTAGCAGGCAAGCCAAATTTTTTGAGTTTTTGGCTATTTTTGACGTCTCCAATGGGAGAGGCATCCTGGTAGCGAAAATGACTTCTTTTTTTGTGTGTGTCTGAAGCCATTCCTACATATTTTTGAGAGAGAAGCCAAAAATTAAAAAAAAAAAACATTAAAAAATACCTGGGGGAGACAGGCTGGGGGGTGTCTGTCTATGTGCAAACTCAGGGAGAAGGGAGTGCTTGGGGCTAGGGGAGAAGGGGGGGTTGCAGGCTATTTTGTGGTGGGGGTGTGGGGATGACAGGTGTATATATATATATATATATATATATATTATAAGGCACTAATATTAAATAAATATAAAAAAAATATAATTAGTCGGACATATTTTAAAAAAAAACAAAACTAACAAATAATCATTATCATTATTTTAAATGTCTTATCTATAATAATTAGCAAATTCAAGACCTAACAATATTAAAAAAAAAAGCAATTAAAACAAAATAAATGACAAAATAAAAATAAATATTATTTGATTTTAAGAAATTATTTGACTTGAAGGAAAAAAAAGAGAAATTATAATAATTATTAATTTTCAAATGATCACCAACACATATTAAAATTTGAACATTAAATAAAAAAACTTAATAACAATGGAAATAAAGAAAAATTAGAAACAAAAACTAAGAGCATGTATATATAAACATGGACAGAAATAGGAACTATGTAAGAAATATATAACAAAATAAAGGAACTAAAATAACATCCAAGAGTAAAAGTATACGGGATAAAATGAAAAAAAAAAACATATGTAATAAATTTAATTTGACAAAATTGAAATAAATCCAAACATTGATACCGATGAAATTAAATAATTTAAAACAAAATCAGAAATTAAAAGAATTAGGACCGAAATGAAACTGAAATTTATACTTTAATTTGCATGGAAGGATAAAATTGAAAAAAATCAAACTTTGATATCGAAAATATAAAGGATTTATAATAATTTTGCATGGAAGGATAAAATTGAAATAAATCAAAACTTTGATACAAAAAATATTAAGGATTCCAGACCAATCCGAAAATTCAAAGAATGAGGATCTAAATGAAACTACAATATATCATCAATTTCAATTGAAGGACAAAATTAAAACAAATCAAAACCTATAAAATAGCAATAAGGACCAGAAAAAACAAAATCAAAAGTTCAAGGACTTAAGTGAAATATCACAAAAAAAGGTGCGCTGATGTTAGTTTGTGCAGGTAGGAGAGAGAAAAGGGGGGGAATTCAAACAACTATTGACACGTCTCCGACCACCGTATACTCACACGCGCCGCACCGGGGGGAAGAGAACATGTCTGAAAATCATTCTAGACGTCGGTTGGGTATTTTTGGACGCCAGAATAAGTCGTCGTGCCATCCAAAACACGCTTAAGCGCGGAAACGGATGGCGCGTTCGACGACACGCCAGTAGTAAATCGGTAGAAAAAAGAATAAAAAATGGTCAATTACCGGATCACCCCTCCCTCCCAGACCTGAATTTCGTCCTTTTTCGAGGGACAAAAAGTTTATATCACTGTGCAATGAAATATTAAAAAAACAATAAATCAACTAGATGAACAGAACCAGACCGAAAATGTGCAATTATTGTGGAACCCCTCAACCCAGGTGCCTCTTTTGTCTTTTTTGAGGGACAAATTCGTTATTACACTGTGCAAAAAATAAAAAACAAAGTAGACTAACTGAATCAACCTTAAAATTAAACACTAATATTGTTGTCCACAGTGTTTTCTCTCTTGGTGAACAGTAACTAAACCTTGAGTAGGTTTAGCTTTTAAGATAATAGCAAGTAAAAAGTTGCTAATATGTACCACTTGTTGTCAATATTTGTGCCACTTCTACTACACCCATATCTTGTCATGGTTAGGGCAAGTTCAACAAGAGAGACATTCTAGCAGGCAAGCCAAATTTTTTGAGTTTTTGGCTATTTTTGACGTCTCCAATGGGAGAGGCATCCTGGTAGCGAAAATGACTTCTTTTTTTGTGTGTGTCTGAAGCCATTCCTACATATTTTTGAGAGAGAAGCCAAAAATTAAAAAAAAAAACATTAAAAAATACCTGGGGGAGACAGGCTGGGGGGTGTCTGTCTATGTGCAAACTCAGGGAGAAGGGAGTGCTTGGGGCTAGGGGAGAAGGGGGGGTTGCAGGCTATTTTGTGGTGGGGGTGTGGGGATGACAGGTGTATATATATATATATATATATATATATATATATATATATTATAAGGCACTAATATTAAATAAATATAAAAAAAATATAATTAGTCGGACATATTTTAAAAAAAAACAAAACTAACAAATAATCATTATCATTATTTTAAATGTCTTATCTATAATAATTAGCAAATTCAAGACCTAACAATATTAAAAAAAAAAGCAATTAAAACAAAATAAATGACAAAATAAAAATAAATATTATTTGATTTTAAGAAATTATTTGACTTGAAGGAAAAAAAAGAGAAATTATAATAATTATTAATTTTCAAATGATCACCAACACATATTAAAATTTGAACATTAAATAAAAAAACTTAATAACAATGGAAATAAAGAAAAATTAGAAACAAAAACTAAGAGCATGTATATATAAACATGGACAGAAATAGGAACTATGTAAGAAATATATAACAAAATAAAGGAACTAAAATAACATCCAAGAGTAAAAGTATACGGGATAAAATGAAAAAAAAAACATATGTAATAAATTTAATTTGACAAAATTGAAATAAATCCAAACATTGATACCGATGAAATTAAATAATTTAAAACAAAATCAGAAATTAAAAGAATTAGGACCGAAATGAAACTGAAATTTATACTTTAATTTGCATGGAAGGATAAAATTGAAAAAAATCAAACTTTGATATCGAAAATATAAAGGATTTATAATAATTTTGCATGGAAGGATAAAATTGAAATAAATCAAAACTTTGATACAAAAAATATTAAGGATTCCAGACCAATCCGAAAATTCAAAGAATGAGGATCTAAATGAAACTACAATATATCATCAATTTCAATTGAAGGACAAAATTAAAACAAATCAAAACCTATAAAATAGCAATAAGGACCAGAAAAAACAAAATCAAAAGTTCAAGGACTTAAGTGAAATATCACAAAAAAAGCTGCGCTGATGTTAGTTTGTGCAGGTAGGAGAGAGAAAAGGGGGGGAATTCAAACAACTATTGACACGTCTCCGACCACCGTATACTCACACGCGCCGCACCGGGGGGAAGAGAACATGTCTGAAAATCATTCTAGACGTCGGTTGGGTATTTTTGGACGCCAGAATAAGTCGTCGTGCCATCCAAAACACGCTTAAGCGCGGAAACGGATGGCGCGTTCGACGACACGCCAGTAGTAAATCGGTAGAAAAAAGAATAAAAAATGGTCAATTACCGGATCACCCCTCCCTCCCAGACCTGAATTTCGTCCTTTTTCGAGGGACAAAAAGTTTATATCACTGTGCAATGAAATATTAAAAAAACAATAAATCAACTAGATGAACAGAACCAGACCGAAAATGTGCAATTATTGTGGAACCCCTCAACCCAGGTGCCTCTTTTGTCTTTTTTGAGGGACAAATTCGTTATTACACTGTGCAAAAAATAAAAAACAAAGTAGACTAACTGAATCAACCTTAAAATTAAACACTAATATTGTTGTCCACAGTGTTTTCTCTCTTGGTGAACAGTAACTAAACCTTGAGTAGGTTTAGCTTTTAAGATAATAGCAAGTAAAAAGTTGCTAATATGTACCACTTGTTGTCAATATTTGTGCCACTTCTACTACACCCATATCTTGTCATGGTTAGGGCAAGTTCAACAAGAGAGACATTCTAGCAGGCAAGCCAAATTTTTTGAGTTTTTGGCTATTTTTGACGTCTCCAATGGGAGAGGCATCCTGGTAGCGAAAATGACTTCTTTTTTTGTGTGTGTTTGAAGCCATTCCTACATATTTTTGAGAGAGAAGCCAAAAATTAAAAAAAAAACATTAAAAAATACCTGGGGGAGACAGGCTGGGGGGTGTCTGTCTATGTGCAAACTCAGGGAGAAAGGAGTGCTTGGGGCTAGGGGAGAAGGGGGGGTTGCAGGCTATTTTGTGGTGGGGGTGTGGGGATGACAGGTGTATATATATATATATATATATATATATATATATATATATATATATATATATATATATATATATATATATATATATATATATATATATATATATATTATAAGGCACTAATATTAAATAAATATAAAAAAAATATAATTAGTCGGACATATTTTAAAAAAAAACAAAACTAACAAATAATCATTATCATTATTTTAAATGTCTTATCTATAATAATTAGCAAATTCAAGACCTAACAATATTAAAAAAAAAGCAATTAAAACAAAATAAATGACAAAATAAAAATAAATATTATTTGATTTTAAGAAATTATTTGACTTGAAGGAAAAAAAAGAGAAATTATAATAATTATTAATTTTCAAATGATCACCAACACATATTAAAATTTGAACATTAAATAAAAAAACTTAATAACAATGGAAATAAAGAAAAATTAGAAACAAAAACTAAGAGCATGTATATATAAACATGGACAGAAATAGGAACTATGTAAGAAATATATAACAAAATAAAGGAACTAAAATAACATCCAAGAGTAAAAGTATACGGGATAAAATGAAAAAAAAAACATATGTAATAAATTTAATTTGACAAAATTGAAATAAATCCAAACATTGATACCGATGAAATTAAATAATTTAAAACAAAATCAGAAATTAAAAGAATTAGGACCGAAATGAAACTGAAATTTATACTTTAATTTGCATGGAAGGATAAAATTGAAAAAAATCAAACTTTGATATCGAAAATATAAAGGATTTATAATAATTTTGCATGGAAGGATAAAATTGAAATAAATCAAAACTTTGATACAAAAAATATTAAGGATTCCAGACCAATCCGAAAATTCAAAGAATGAGGATCTAAATGAAACTACAATATATCATCAATTTCAATTGAAGGACAAAATTAAAACAAATCAAAACCTATAAAATAGCAATAAGGACCAGAAAAAACAAAATCAAAAGTTCAAGGACTTAAGTGAAATATCACAAAAAAAGCTGCGCTGATGTTAGTTTGTGCAGGTAGGAGAGAGAAAAGGGGGGGAATTCAAACAACTATTGACACGTCTCCGACCACCGTATACTCACACGCGCCGCACCGGGGGGAAGAGAACATGTCTGAAAATCATTCTAGACGTCGGTTGGGTATTTTTGGACACCATAATAAGTCGTCGTGCCATCCAAAACACGCTTAAGCGCGGAAATGGATGGCGCGTTCGACGACACGCTAGTAGTAAATCGGTAGAAAAAAGAATAAAAAATGGTCAATTACCGGATCACCCCTCCCTCCCAGACCTGAATTTCGTCCTTTTTCGAGGGACAAAAAGTTTATATCACTATGCAATGAAATATTAAAAAAACAATAAATCAACTAGATGAACAGAACCAGACCGAAAATGTGCAATTATTGTGGAACCCCTCAACCCAGGTGCCTCTTTTGTCTTTTTTGAGGGACAAATTCGTTATTACACTGTGCAAAAAATAAAAAACAAAGTAGACTAACTGAATCAACCTTAAAATTAAACACTAATATTGCTGTCCACAGTGTTTTATCTCTTGGTGAACAGTAACTAAACCTTGAGTAGGTTTAGCTTTTAAGATAATAGCAAGTAAAAAGTTGCTAATATGTACCACTTGTTGTCAATATTTGTGCCACTTCTACTACACCCATATCTTGTCATGGTTAGGGCAAGTTCAACAAGAGAGACATTTTAGCAGGCAAAGCCAAATTTTTGAGTTTTTGGCTATTTTTGACGTCTCCAATGGGAGAGGCATCCTGGTAGCGAAAATGACTTCTTTTTTTGTGTGTGTCTGAAGCCATTCCTACATATTTTTGAGAGAGAAGCCAAAAATTAAAAAAAAAAAACATTAAAAAATACCCGGGGGAGACAGTCTATGGGGTGTCTGTCTATGTGCAGACTTAGGGAGAAGGGAGTGCTTGGGGCTAGGGGAGAAGGGGGGGGGGGGCTGCAGGCTGTTTTGTGGTGGGGATGACAGGTGTGTGTGTGTGTGTGTGTGTATATATATATATATATATATATATATATATATATATATATATATATATATATATATATATATATAATGTAACTATAACAAAAATATTTATTTTTGTTTTTATTCAAAAATAACTCAACAAGAGAGTAAAAATTATATACAAAATTAATAATTATATTTTTGAAGATTTTTTTAAAAACAATTATTTAATTATATAGCTTACTCCTATTCATTGCATAATTAAACTACATACAAAATAATTGCACTATATTTAAAATAATATAAAAAACTATTCAAAAATACCACAACAATAGAGTAAAAAATTATATACAAAATAATAATTATACAGTTGGATGGTATTTTAAAAGAATTATTTAATTGTATAAGTTACTCCTATTAATTGTATAATTAATTGCATAATTAAACTACATAAAAATTAATTGCACTATATTTAAAATAATAAAAAAATAGCTATCCAAAATAACTTTTAACATTGAAGTAAACATCAACAAAAAATCTTATTTTAGAGATTTGGCTCTCCAAAATGGCTTTCGACCATATATACACTATTCAAAGAGCTTATGGTTGTTGGTCATGACATGAAACGTGAAACCAACGTTGTCAATACCGTTTCAGTTGTCGTTTTGTTTTTTTCTATTAGTACGAAATATTTTGGTTTTGGAGCGTTTCGAGGTTGTACTATTCATATATAATTAATTATATATGTGAAAAAACTTAAAAAACAAAAAACAAAATTAATTTCTATTTTTTATAAAATCAAAATTGACATAATTTTATTTTTTGTAATATATATATTTTTTTATTTTCATTGTTTTTATTTTTGCATTTTCAATACATCTCATAAACAATAGTATATATATATATATATATGTGTGTGGGGGGGGGGGGGGGGGGGGGGGGGGCGCGCGCGCGCTCGTGTGTGGGAGTGATATGTATGTATGTATGTATGCATGCATGCATGTATATATATATATATATATATATATATATATATATATATATATATATATATATATATATATTACCTAACAGCTAAAAGCCGTGATGTTTTTCCTATAGATTTCACTGTGCATTGTCTCTGAAATCACTGTGGATTTTTAGCCTTTGCATTCTCGGCTCATTGTGTGGGTGAAATGGGGGCATTTTTGTTTTTTCCTGTTTTTGTCCTTTTTTATATTTTAATCAGTCATGAACAGTGTATTAACAGTTTTGTCCCTCAAGCCGAACAAAATAGGGTTATGCGCTCAGGGTTAAGGGTGTAATTGCACGCGTAAGGACCGGTCCGGTCCGCCGCAACTCTTTTTTTTTAAACAGCTAAATACGGAAATAGCCCCCAATAAGACAAAATCACTGACTTATACGCAAGGGTGGAATGGTAATTGACTCATTTTTTATTATTTTTCTCGGAATACTATCGGCGCGTGTGGTCCACGCGAACGACAGTATTCCGACTCACGCCCTATTAAAGTGGCGCGTGCAGGCTGATAGAGTCACTGGAAATGGGCTACCAGTGTCTCAATCGATGCGCCTCCGCGTGGTCTTCCTCCCAGTGCGGCGCATTCTGTCCTCCGACAGCCTTGGATGCGTCGGTGGCCGGTTAAAGCCGCTGCAGTCGTTTCTCTCTCCGTGCACGTCAAAGTGCAGGAGAGTCCCCCAGTTTTGTAGCTTTTTCACTTCGGTCCCTGTACTTTTAATTTTCTTTATGGTCCTTATTTTTGTTATATAAGTTTTGATTTAGTTCAATTGGGTCCTTCGATTGAAATTAATTTAATGTGCAATTTGCACTTCGATCCTCCTTCTTTTAATTTCTGGGTTGGTTTTAAATAGCTCATTAAATTCGGTATAGCAGTTTCAATTTTTTCAATTTTTTCCTTTGATTGAAATTGATAATAAATTTGATTTTCATTTCGGTCCTTATACTTTTAATTTTGGATTTTAATCCCTTTAAATTTGTTTTTTTTACTTTTAATGTTTTTTTTAATCCCTTGATTTCTTTTTATGATATTAATTTTGTTCAAGATTTTATGATTTTTTTAGTCTTTCATTTATTTTATTTTTTTCATTATTAACACAATAATAATAATAATAGTAATAATAATTTAATTGTTTTTCTTGCTTACTATTTTGTTAGTTTTTTATTTTTTTCTTCCTCGGGATAATTTGATAATTTTTATTGTTTTGGCAGTGATAGCAATGATAACTTTTGTTTTTATTTTATTCTTTTGTTTGATCTTTTGTTGAAGTTTTTAGGAATTTTTCCTTTTTTTTCCTTTCATTATTAACACAGAAATAAAATAAATAAATGAAAATAATAATAATAATAATAATAATAATAATAATAATAATAATAATAATAATAATAATAATAATAATAATAATAATAATAATAATAATAATAATAATAATAATTTAATTTTTTTTCTTACTTACTCTTCTGTTAATGTTTTTTAGGGTTTTTTTCCTCGGGATAATTTGATATTTTTTTATTGTTTTGGCGGTGATAGCAACGATAGTTTTTGTTTTTGTTTTATTCTTTTGTTTGATCTTTTGTTGAAGTTTTTAGGATTTGTTTTTCTTCCAGTTTTTCTTTATCATTATTAAGACAAAAATAAAACAAATAAATGAAAATAATAATAATAATAATAATTTAATTGTTTTTCTTGCTTACTCTTTTGTTAATGTTTTTTAGGGTTTTTTTCCCTCATAACAATTTGATAGTTTTTATTATGTTGACAGTGATAACAATGATAATTTTTAGTTTTTATTGTATTTGTTTTTTTATCTTTTTTTGTAGTTTTTACAAATTTTTTAATCTTTCATTATTTATTTATTCTTTCATGATGATGATGATGATGATAATAATAATAATAATAATAATAATAATAATAATAATAATAATAATAATAATAATAATAATAATAATAATAATTTAATTGTTTTTCTTGCTTGCTATTTTGTTCATGCTTTTTTTTTCTCGGTATAATTTGATAATTTTTATTGTTTTGATAGTAATAGCAATAATAATTTTAGATGTTAAGACTCCGATGTTGCTATTGTTATAATATTTTAAATTAATATTGCTTCCTTTTCCCTTCTTTTTTTTATTTGCTCTTTGTATTAAATTTTTTTTTATTTTACTATCTGCACAATAATGATTTTAGTGATTAATTTTTATTTTGCTCTTTTTTTTTATTGTTAGTTCACACTCTTTTGTTATCTTTTATGACGCAATACCTACATTCTAAAAGATGTGATCTATGCTTGCGTAATAAACTCTACTTAAAATTTTATACATTTTATCTCCTAATCTATAACTTTTATTTAGTTATATCATATAAATTTATCGTTGTGAATTTAATTATGTTAAATTATATACACAAGAATGTTCGCGGCAATGCACGGGGACACTTGGCTAGTATATATATATAGGGGGGGGGGAGGTGCGGTAATGAATTTTTTTCCCTTAGCGGAAATGGTACACCCGGAGTAATTCCTGTGTGTTTCGGCCGGTATTTGATCGGTATGGACCGATATTTAAAACGAGACAAAAATAACATTGTTTTGTCTTATTTTTTTGTCTGATATGAAACGTTTTAGCCAAAACAAAACGATATCAATAACCCTGCGTGAAGCAGTTTCTTCAGTTCAACAGCAAGTACATCAGTAATTTCTTCGGTTTTGGGAAGATCAGGTCCAAAAAGAGGGAGTTTGCCACTGAGCTCATAGAAGAGCCATTCCCTCCTATGCTCCTCAGACCATTCTCGATAGGATCCATTGCCTAAGTGCTTTGTGATGGCATCCAGAATATCAGTGTCCCTGTCAGATTCCTGCCGGATATCAAGTCTGACAAGTGAGAGTCCAAAGGTAGAAACTTGCCGTAAGAAATCAAGTAGGCTTCCGTCTGCAATGGTCGATCACCACAGGCACAGAGTGATCTGTAGTAGAGTTCAAGAGGGTCGAGGAGCTACAAGAGTAAAATCCAAAATCAATAAATAAGGATTTCTTTCATCTTCAGAATTATAGCACTTGCAATTAATAATTGGGAATTTGAGGACAAAATATGATATCGGTGAGATTGATAGACATGTACCATAACAGTGTATTTCCATCTTATAGCTTTGCAATAGGACAGGAATCGAAAATTTAAATTTCCTCGAGCTGAAAGTAATCGGCAAGGAAGGGACCTGCTCAGCATTTGTGAAAATTGAATTCTCAGGAATGTCAGATTTCCCATTGGCTAATAACTGACGAGAGCGTTCGCGGGTGTTATTCAGCTTGTCCCTTACATCTCCAAGAATAACACGGCATGACTCATTTGGAGGGACTGTTTCCAAAATTCTGTTCTCATAACCCATGAAGAAAAGAAAGTTATCTATAAATCAAATAAAGTGTAGATCAAACGAATTTAAAACACATCAAATGAAATTGTTTTTTCCAGAGTTTGAATATAGCTTCCTGTTAGGCGAATAATATTTCATGCAATTTTTGTCAGATTGTCTTTACATTCCTGAACTTTACATTTTCGAACATCTTTAGAAGGAGAGTTATAAGGAAAAATGAATCGAATGCGGAAGTAAATGGAACACGTTTCATTTATTCCAACGTTCTTCAAAGCTGTGTCGACCCTACGCAAAAATTTCGGAGCACCCTTCCAAATTGTCTCATGGAAATAGCTCATTCCTGCTCTCATTTCATCTTTTGGAGATGGAGGAGTCCTTCGGATCTCATCAGTGCGAAATGCAGCTTGAATCTACACGAGGGAAAAGCAGATGTAATTTACACTTATTCTAAACAAAAAATGTTCACGCAACCATTATTATTGTCTTGACTAGGATCTAAAAAGTTAACGCAAAGAGAGGCTACAGTCATTCAAAAAGTGTAATTGCATTGATCAAAATGTGTAATATGCTATTTATTTAATTGGTTTGTAACACATGATATTATTATATTCATGTAAATACATATTTATTATTAATAAAAAATTAACTTATTTTTAATTTTCATATAATATTAGATTAATAAATTTAATCTTTAAATCTATCCATATAGAATGAACATAAAGTTCATAAGCAAAAATATCTTGCAAACAAATTATATAATTATTATAATTATGGATTCCTATTACATTAAAATATTGTTTCTAAAATAATAATTAAAGTAGAGATTTTCTCTACTTTAATAAAAATATGGTTGATTGTCTTTTAAATAAAACAATTGTTCTCATAAGTTGAAATACAATGAATACTTATAATTAATATATAGGTATTTGTCACTATACATATACACTAAACTGACCAACATGAGAGTTTTATATGGAGATATCATTTATGTCTATGAAAAAAACTCACATAATAATTGTGTATGTAATCCTTTAATTTGATATCACTAAATTATTTATAGATAAAATATTATGTTTTGATCTTGTAATACATTATTTTGGTAAAGATTATATAGAAAATGTTATACATTTAGCTTGAGCTCTTTGACATAATTTTATTTGGCAATTCTTCACTCTATTTTATTAGGATCAGACCAACACTAAGCGTAATCATGCAAATGATTTATTGGTTGTGTCAAGTGGGCATGTTACAAGAGTTAGGGCAAAATAACTTTAAAAGATATTGAATGAGATAGTTTAGAGTACGTGTAGTAAGATGAACAGAGAGACAAAGGACATTTATGAAGCTTAAAATGACAACTTCTAATTTATCTAGTCTAAATCTAAGAAGGGTCTCATTCAAATTTAAAAAAGGGTTGATGTGGTGGAACCTATATCAACTTGATGTGAGTCCAAGTCCAAATTACTTCCTAAAAAAATAAGGATTTTTAGCATTTAAAAGAAGAAGTTTTCTAGTTTATGAAGAAAATCTTAAAGTCAACATTCAAGACCAAATAAATCTTTTTTTATCTTATTTTTATGTGGCTGCAACTTTAACTTTTTATTTTAAATTTCTATTTTGTATCTTAGTGTTCATAAATATCAATTGGGCTTAGATACTTAGGGATTTGAGTCTAATTATAAATGAACTTTATACAAGTCTATATCTTTGAGTATTAATTTAGGTTAAAAATACATATGTAACTAAGGTTGTCAATACCGTTTCAGTTGGCGTTTTGTTTTTTCTATTGGTACTGAACATTTTGATTTCGACATGCCGTTTCGGGATTATACTGTTCATTTATAATTAAATAATTGTATATATGAAAAAAATTAAAAAGCAAAAAAACTAAATATAATTTTTATTTTTTACACAGTCAAAGTTGACGCAACAATTTATTTTTTTATAATATATACTTGAGTTTCATATTATATTTTTTTGCTTTATGATATTTCAAATTATGACTGTAACTTTGTGTGCTTATGAAGGTGAGAATTCTCACTCTTTTGGTTCTTGAAAATGACATATTGAGGTTTAACTGTCTTCGTGACGTCAATCCATATTTCTTGTTCTCAAATTGTTATTCGTTGAGTAGGGGTTTGAATCCAATAATGTTAATGCCTATCAAACCTGATGTATTTTTTTTTTTTTCTAGAAATTGATGTTTTTTCATATAGGTTGCTTGACCATATATACATGTTCAAGAGGTTCGCATTACTATTAGAAAGCTAGCTAGCCCATATGATTAACCTTCTCAGAACTATGGTCTAAATTAATGTTCTATAACCAACTGACATCAGAGCTTAACATGACTGGTGATACATAATTTTTAAAATTGACAAAGCAGCAGTGTTGGACACTCGTATGGTCCAAAATTTTACACGGTACTGATCTTTCACTGGAGGGATTAATTTGTAATTGTCTTTTAACCAGTTCTATTGTGCCAGAAATATAAGCCAGATTAGTATTTAGTATGAAGGAAGCATAGCCAATTGGCATCTAAGATACCTCTCTCTTTGTAAAGCTTCCAGCTTATCATCTGGAGTAATGTCCTTGGCATACGACTGAGTAAAACAATTCCGTATCCTGAAAGAACGAGGCAATATCAACAAATTGACAACAAGGTGGTATCTAGCATAGCATAACTTGTTGGAAGCATTGCTATGTTAAGCTAACCACACCAGAACCGACCCAGCACTCAAGGACAGCACATCTCAAGAAACACACCATGTATGCTTCTGAAGCAAGGATCTACGGACAGATTGAGTAGGATGTGCATTTAGGACCCAGTCCACATTCTGATTCTTCAAAGCATCAACAACTTCTTCTGGGCCACGAGTCTATTCAGTGAGTGTCTCCTCAATATCTGATTCAGTTGTTGCCGAATTCTCATCACCAAAATCTCCCTTCTTTAACTTAATTCTTCGTCTATAAGCAATCTGAACCTCCTCAGCCAAGTTTGCTAGATTAAGCAAGCGAGAAAATGATTTTGTACCAACAATCGAGTCCCCAGGATCCAAACTCGTCATTACTTTCCCAAGTTCCTCCAACTTCTGAGGGTCATGCTTTCCCTCGTATTCTGCTGAAAGCTCGTAACAGTCATGAACCTAGCAAGCCAGCACCATACTTAGAATTAACAAACTGGAATAATTGTTTTTTTTTTTTATAAAAAGATACTGTTAACAGTTGGAGAGAAGATCGGGAATAAGAGGAACAAAAAGCAAGCACCGTTTCTTTGATATGCTGGCCATGCAAATCCTGCAATATATCAAGAAATCGGTCCAATAACAGAGCATCCTACTCCACCAACCTGTCATCCCCAGAGACCTTCCCTGGTGCCAACAGCCTCAATTGTGCATCTATCGATGCCATCTTCTGCAAATTCCTACATGCCATTGCTTTTTCTTCTTCTTTCTGTGCGTGAATAAACACACAAATCGATATATTCTGTTCGTGGCTTGGCCTGTTCTGTTTTTTGAAAACTCTTTTATAGCAACATCCCAACAAACATATAGAAAAATTTAATGAGCGTAAAGGTTGAAAGGGGATAATAGATAGAGAGCACGGTGAATCTCGTGAGGTTTTGTACAAACCATGAACACCTTCCAACCACCACAAAGAAGACGATCGCGTAGACAACGGGCAAGTTATGATCTCAGCACATGAAAGCCACCCAAAAACCACATTTTGGCTTACGTGAGTGACACTATCTACTTCCAACATTACAAATATTTCTCTAGTGGGTTCTCTGTTGGGATAGGGTTCATTAGAAAATCACGAGTTACTTTTTCTCTCCGCGGTCATCTCATCTATTTGGGGAATTCTATTCGGTATACTTTAACTACGTTTGCTAATTATCCAGGAAAAAATCAAAAGTAAATCCCATGATATATGTTTTGCATTCCCAAAAAATCTTTTCAGTTTATAAATGTGGAGTTTCCTTTAATATAGGAAATACATCTTTTCAAGTTCATCCTGATTTTTTTCCTCAAACCCTGATTCTAAATTTTAATTTCGTCGGTAGAAATGATGTTTTTTTATTCGAATTATTTGAACACTTGCCCTTACTCCGCCGTGATCAATGGCCAAAAACTCATGGGTACCTACAATGCAAACAAATAAATTGGTTGTGGGATGGATTCATTGTTCCTTCTATTGGGAATTGTCATGGAATATGCAATTAAGGGAAAAATAAAATTAATATAATTTAAAAAAAAAAAGATTCTCAATTTATCAATGAAACACATTTATAATTGGAGGATTGAAAAATATGTTGGGAATTTGTTTTATCTTTCCAACTAAGAACTTACAAAGATAAACATAAGATTTGGGTTTACATTCTTGTTTCCATTACAGAAGAATGATGTATGTATGTATGTATGTATGAATGTATGTATGTATGTATGTATAAAGTACTAGTAAATTAAATTTTTCAAAGCTATCACATCAGGCAATCTAAAAAGGAATTTTTTTTATTTGTTTGCTGGAAAATATTATTGTGTAAATTATTTTCTTGACTTTTTTATATGTGGTTACAATATAGAAGACTAGACAATAAATTTTATTTTTAGGTCAATGAAAAATATATAATTTCTAGATAGAAAAATATTTTTTAATTTATTTTTCACTCATTCCCAAACATTAAAAAAAAATACACTTTCCAAGCCATAGATTAAAAGTTTTTTAAATGTAGACCATAGAGAATTTTTTGGTATTTTTATTAAACTTGGCCTAGCAGGTAACTTTGAAATCTCTTGACCTGACTCTTTGATGTGAACCTCGTGATCACGTGGTCACACAACTCACAATCAAGATTAATCAAGATTGAGATCTGATCCTGAAAAACTAAAATATATTTAATAGGAGTGTGATATAATGAAAACTTGCCTCAAGGCACCAAAACTATTGGAAGACGTCACGAAGCCAGCTAATCTTTGATAAGTCAGATTCAGTTCGTTCAAGAATTGTAGAATGCAAAAATCACTCTCACACGTTAAAACTGAAAAATTCTGAAATAATATTCATCAAAGGTTGCCGAAATTTAGCTCACATGAGTTTATGTAGTTCTTGAAAAATTAACTATAATGGACCCTTTATGTGGATATAAAAGAGATCCATTTAAAACTCACCAAAATCCTAAACTGGAAAGCCCATAACTTAATCCAAACAAGCCTTGAGCTATAGCTGACAAAATAAAATAAAACTAATAATATTAAATCCATGTTCTGCCATGAGAAGAAGAGAAGTAAAATATTATACAGCTGATTCAAGGCTTATTTATAGTCTTTCATTTAGTCCTTTAATCCTATAAACAAAAGGAACAGGTAGCCACCCACGTTGTTCACAAGTTGTAGTAGGATTCTTATGTTTCATTTGTTATCCTCACTACATATAAACTATGATTTTGCATCTATTAGCTAAGGAATCAGGCCTGAACCTAACATGGCTAGGAGGAATGTGAATTTCCGTGGCAGGGGAATTATGAAGATATGGATGGGGACTTGGACACCATTAAACTGAAAAATTCTAACATTTAAGGTAAAAACGATCTCAAGACTTATTTGGAGTGGGAGAAAAAAGAAGATTGAATTTTTTTATTGTCATAGCTATTCTGAACAAAAAAATATGAACTTGATGATAATTGAGTTTATGGAGTATGCATTGAATTGGTGAGCTCACATTGTAATCAGTAAGAGGAGGACTAGAGAGCGACTCATTCAGACTTGTAAGGAGATGAAAGTATTAATAAGGAGATGGTTTGATGTTTTTCTCTTATATTAGAAATAAACTTGGAGCTTTGCTAGCGATGTAGTGTGAGTTATAGGACCAATAATATAACTAGAACATATAGGAATTTTAATGCTCCTACATTGTTCACGCACTTAAGGCACCATTGATGTTCATAGCCAATTTATTTTCTTTCTAATTCTCTCATATATTGTTTTTTTCACTTTGAGTTTTGCAGTTTATTTCTTTTTAATTTTATCTTTTCAAGTTACATCATTGTTTACTCACACTCAATGCATTGTTCATGTTCATAGTTATTTTTCTTCCAGGTCCTTTAAATCTTTATTTTTTTCTACTTTGATTATTGAATTTTATTTTATTTTCAATTTCATCTCTCTAATTTCATCATAGAATATTTTGAGGTTAAATTAAAATCAAGATTATAAAATAGAATTTTAAGTTATAATTAAAAAAAATGGACAAGAAAATACACAACCATTTTAAATTTGTTGTTCAAAAAGCATGAAAAACTTAATCTTGTTTTTTATAGTTTTTATTTTTGCATGTTTGGTACTTGTTATGTTATATTTTTACATTTCAATTCTAAACTTTATTTTTATCTTGTTTTAATATTGGATGTTAAGAGAAGAGAGAGAAAGTCACTATAAAGAAAAAGTGTTTAGAAAGCCACATTCTAGCGATAAAAAAAAAAAAAAAAGATTTTGGTGTTAATGGACTTATCTTAGAAAGAGTAATTAATAGAGATGATTTTACTTTTTAACCATGTTGGAAAAGGTAGATAAGGGAATATGATTGTTTTTATTTATATCAACTTGGTTGTTTAGATGATTTTATAGTGTTTTGGGATTGGAAAAGAGTTTATTAAGATTTTTTTTATGATGTTTTAGATGAAAACATATTGAAATTTTAAAGATTCAAAAATAAGATTTTAATTTTACAATCATCAAAGATAATTGAAAACTATGCTTACTAACATGATGTTTTTTTGTCCCCATAAACAACAAAGCTTTCACTATTTTATTTTATTTAAAAAAATAACCAAACACACAAGCCCAAGTCTTTTTGTATTTAGACCAAATGCTCATTCATTGTCTTTTTAATTTTTAAATTAAAATTTTAATTAGTACCTTCATTCATATATTGTTTTTAAATTTTTTGATTTAACTATTTTAACCAATGTTTATAATGATTTTTAAAATTTCATAATGCATTTATAAAAGCAAAAATAATATATATTTAAAACCTCCAAAATATATAAAATAAAATGTATATAAAAAACCATAATTAAAATATTTAAATATACATATATATAAATCAGCTACCCACTTCAATCAATTCAATTCATTGTATTAAGTACAAACATCTTTATATTCCTCAAATAACATATTTCATAAACCAAAAAAACAATCCATAATGCTAGCACATTCTTTTCTTGTAATAGAAATCAACTTGAAAGCCTACCGTGCACACAACAGCAAGTGGTATTGTAATTATCCCAAGAAATTACTATTTCTCACATTATAACATGGAAACCGTATAGCAGATTGAAAGCATCAAAATCCACATTCCAGTCAGGATTTCATTCAAAAGTTTCCAAATATATACAACTTCTGAATTCTTAGCTGATATTGCAAAATAAGTAAATCACATTAATGCTCCTGAATTTCAAGACAACTTCTATATCAATATTTATCAGTACACGATAAGAAAGTCCATGTATGTGTTAGCAAATATGCAGGAGTAGATAACAAATGATTTGGATTCTGACGGGTGTGTGTGTGTGTGTGTGTAAAAGCAAAAGAGAAAACAACCACCAAGATACGAAAGTGAACCATAAATGCAAAAATAATACAGGCATCTATCTTTCACCTCTATATTGACATTTATGGTACAAACAGCTGCATCACAGCAATGTTGCTTCCCACAGAGACGAGAAGGGGCAGTAAATTGCACTTGCGCTTTATATCATCATGCCCATGTTGGTGTACTCGGCATTGAAAGAAAAGGATGTTTCTTTTGGATAATAAACCAAAAGGACTGCAACATCAGGCCAGAATGACACCTCTTCCGTGAATACAGAAAAGGTGTGACGTTTTACCACCAAAAAGTCATTTCTATAGATGTAAACTGCAGAAAGGATGGCAAAGGGACTGCAGCAAAAAGTCATCACCAAAAGGACTGCAACCCAGAAAGAGATGTAAGCTGCAGCACATTATTTGTAGCCGTTTAAGTTTTAAGGGAATGGAAGAAAAGCATTTGCATACACTTTAACTGGTGGACGAGATATTATGACGAGCATTTGCAAATCCTCATGTTCATTGGTATTCCAGGCCTGCAGCAAAAAAAGAAAACAATCATGTCACAGATAATTGCAAAACAGGAGAAGAAAACAATCATGTCACAGACAATCATGTCACAAGACCAGATAAGATTCACATTATGTAAGCTAGGACCAAGAGCATTTGACCTATAATCGTGTTTGGAACAGCAGAGACAAATTGCGACCAAATTATATTCTTCATATTTATTTCCTTTCAGCACCATTCCACTAAATATTTTCAAACTATCTAATGTCCTGAGCATATTGTACTTCACTAGTCTACATGTAAATATGCTATCAGAGAAAGAGTTGCATTAGAAAGAGGAAGACATGGAAAACAAAATGGCAACAGCTAATTGCATACAAATATAGAAACGAACTAGTATTGGCCTATAATAATATCGCATAGCTTTTATTTTTTACTTTGGTGGCCTTTTGAGTTCTTTCTAAGATTCAGATATTTGCTTCGAAATGTCTTGATGATAATTTGCAGAAATAAGTTTTTTTAGATGTCAGAACTCAAAAGGAAGGCAAAACAATTCAGCATTTGCATTCTGCAGTTTGATCTGACCAGCCATTTACCTCCTTAAACAACCTCCCTAAGCAAAACTTGAGCAATGCATCACGCTTGTCAATTGAATTTCATTTAACCATTACAATTTGATATGAAAGCAGCATTCAAACCCTAGGTTCACAAGATGGAGTCAGTTATCCGAGTAATTAAAGAATCCTCTAATCAGCCATTTTTTGGTTGCATACACTACCTCAAAAGTTTGAGGTTCTCATTTCCGAACTGAATGTGGATTAGAATTGGAAGCAGTTTCTTTTTCATTTATTTTTTTCATATTTCAAAGTGTATCTTGCAGCATATGCAGGTGGGATTTTGTTATCCATCACAAAAATACTTGTAGCTAAATGTATTGAACCAATTGAAGAAAACAAAATAGTAATGGACATTGCTATAATAGTTCAAGATCATTGATGTCTCTTTTTTCCAGATTAACAAGTTTCTAAGATTCTAAGAACACCAAATACCCTAAGAAGTTCTATCCTATCAGAAAACAATATTGTAGAAAGGTTCACCTGGTGGACATCATTGACAGGAATATGAAATGTACTATTGGCAAACACAAAATGTTCTTGAGGCTTTCCAGGATACTTCTCGTGTGAACTTGATGCAGGATAGAGAGTTCCACTTCCATTGAGAAAAACAAATATTTCTTCACAAGAATGCCTGTGGATTGGAGTGCGCGAGCCTGGAGAACATGTTTGAAGCCATACCTCTACCTAAAAAGCCCAAAAATGTGTTGAATAAGAATTAAGAGCCCAAAATGTTTTCTATAGCTTCTCTATAAGAGACAAAAATCCTTTTCCTTTTGACTAGTTCCCATTTGAGAATAGAGCATATTTTCTCGCAAAGATAGCCAATTTCCAATTATCCAAATAGTAAAAGTAAATAATCAAAACACCAGAAACATTAAAAGTCTACAAAATGCAAGCAGCGCAGCGCAGCACACCTCTTTCAATACATGCAAGGCAGAACCAGCAAGCGTGATATGCGACAAACCTCCCCTTCCATAGTTATCCTGTGGAAGCTCACTGATATTCCTTACAAGTGGCAACCCTGTATTAAAAAAACCACAGGCATCATTTATTTATTTTAAACACCATTCCAAATTGCTTTTGATTTGATAAAAAACAACTTTTTGAAACCCCAATAAGAAGAAAAATAATAATAAAGACCCTCGATAGAACAACATGAAGAAGCTGTCGTGGTTGGGAGATGAAGAAGCAAACTTAAAATGTAAAAAATGAGCACAAGCAAACGGCTCCTCATGGTCAATCAATATATTATCTAAAAGTTTAAATTGAGTCTAAAGCAGCTATATTATCTAAAAGCTTAAATTGAGTCTTAAGAATATGACTTATATTATTTTCTAATATTCTCTCTCAAGTAAAAGCTCTTTGGGCTTGAAGCTTCCACAAACTTACACTACTTTATACTTGATTTTTATCAAATAAAATGGAGATGATGAGATTCGAACTCGTGATCATTGGGCGAACAAGACTCTGATACCATATCATGAAACCATGTTATCTAAAACTTTAACAATTAAATAAGATTCAAGAATATAATTTATATTACTATCTAACCATCATTTTTCTTTTATTTCTCTGCGGCTACTGGCCGATACAAATGGTTGCTGGTGGTAGTGGATCGGGAAGTTTCTCTTCTTTTTTTCCTTACATTGCAAAATGTTATGGAACAGCTTTGTGTTGTGCCTATTTGTCTACGAGTTTTGTCGTTGACCAAAACTCGTTGCCTTGCCAATTGCTAATGTGTAATGATGTTATTCATAACTGATCAAGTGAAAATTAGGGAGGGAGCAAACAAAAGCAAACGTTGTCAATTCCATTTTGGTTAACGATTTGTTTTTTCAATTGGAATAGAATATTTTGGTTTTGAGGCATTTCGTTTCAGGATTAAAGATATTAATTTAACAAAAAAAATAGTTCAAATTCAAAAATAAAATTATTTGGAATTGTGCAATTTAAATTTCAAATATAAGTAAAAAAAATGAGAGATGAATTGTTATAACTTGATCGACTTGATGACTTTGAAGATAACATAAAAAATTGATAAAAATATAGTTTAACTAAAAAAAATAAGTTGACATCTTAAAAAAAAATGAAATGATGATCTATTGGATCAATTCGAGTAAACCTAGGTTAACCTTTCAAATGTGTGACCTGCGTTATAAAATCATAATAACCTTAAATAAAGCAAATCAAAGCAAATTATAAAGTTATCATGGTTAACTTGCGTTACATGGTCAACCTAGGTTAACCTTTCAAATGTGTGACTTGCGTTATAAGACCATGATAACATTAAATAAAGCAAATCAAAGCAAATTAAAAAGTTCAATTCGTAATAAACTCTTTATATAATGAAATTGAGAAAAATTTAATTTAATAAAAGACATAATAAAATGATTTCTCTTAACAAAATTATGAATCTAGATAATATTATGAGAATGTCATAATCAATCTCGCAAGATCGTTATATTCCCTTATTACTTTGAAATTTTAACATAATATTTATAAATATATATAAAAAAAAAACTCGTAAAATTTCATCCTAACCTAACGGTTGGATTAAAAGATATGATTGGTATTGCAAAACTATTTATTATTTTAAAAAACACACTATTTGTCTGAAATGAAACAGACAGAACAAAACCAGAATGTTCTGGGCGGAACTCTCAGAACATTCCAAGATTCTGAGTGAAATAAAATTTGTTATTGATTTGTTCTGTTTTTTTGAATATGAATGAAATTGAGAGCCTTTATTCACATAGGTAATAACAATCCATATGCCCGCGCGATGCGCCGAGGTTTTTATCTATGTAGAAAATTGATTGTTTTTATATGTATTGTATTTTGCTATTTTAATATTTAATTAGTAAAATTATAATTGATAAAATCTGTAAAATCGAAATGGAAAGTGGTTCGTATATGTTTTAATCGCAAATAATGGAGGTTAAATTTTTTTTTATGAGTTGCATTTTCCCCCCAGTAATATTAGATCCGACACATTATAAATAATTTTTTTTTTCAAGAAATAAACTTATATTTTTTGTGTGCTATAATTAGTTATATCAATGTATAATTACTAAAATTGCAATAGATAAAATATGTTAGAAATGATTTTTTTTGCGTGGTATAATTAGTATGGTTGCCCGTGCATGGCGCTATGGTTTTTCTATGTAGAAAACTAATTGATTTTTTACATGTTATAATTAGTTGTTTAAATATTTAATTAGTAACATTATAATAGATCAAATATGTCACAAATAAATTTTTTCCCCGCCTAAAAGGAATAATGTAATCGAAATGGAAAGTGATTCTTATATTTTTTAATTGCAGATAACTTAGGTAAACTTGTCAAAAAAAATTGAGTTGCCTTTCCCCCCAAGGTAATATTAATCTGACATATTATAAATAAAAATATTGTAATTTTTTTAAGAAATAAACTTATTTTTTTTGCGTGCTATAATGACTTATTTGCCGTCTAAAAGGAACAGTGTAATCGAAACGGGAAGTGACTAGCATATTTTTTAATTGTAGATAATCTAGGTAAATTTGTCAAAAGAAAAAAATTTGAGTTGTTTTTTCTCCCAAGTAATATTAGATTTGAAATATAAAAAATATAAAAAATATAAATTTTGAGATTTTTTTTTAGAAATAAACTTAAACAAAAGAGTATAAAATTTATATTTTTTTATCATTAACAAAAGAGTAAGCAAGAAAAAGAATTAAATTATTATTATTATTATTATTATTATTATATTTTTTTTATTTTTCTATTAATAATGAAAGAAAGAAAAAATGAAAGACTAAAAAAATCCTAAAAACCTTAACAAAAGATTAAACAAAAACAAATATTATTATTGTTATTACTGCCAAAACAATAAATATTATCAAATTATCTCGAGAGAAAAAAAAAACCTAAAACAAAAGAGTAAGCAAGGAAAAAAATTAAATTCTTATTATTATTATGTTAATAATGGAAAAAATAAAATAAATGAAAGATTAAAAAGATCTTAAAAACTTTAACAAAGATCAAACAAAAAAATAAAATAAAAAATATCAAGTAAAAAAAAGTCACTTGATATAAAAATAAAAATAAAAAAACGAATAAAAAACTAAAAGAAAGAACAAATGGAGAAAAAAAACACAAATATCAATCTGCAATGATCATAGATACAAAACAAAATTTAAGAGCTAATTTTTTTTTGAAAAAATATCACCTCAACAAATAAGAAAATAAAAAAAATCAAAATGAAGAGCACACTTATATATACATGGACAAAAGTAAAGATTATTCTAGAAATAAAAAGAAATAAAGGGATTAAAAAAATTAAAAGTATAAGGGCCAAAATGAAAATCAAATATAAAGGGATTAAAATCCAAAATTAAAAGTATAAGGGCCAAAATAAAAATTAAATATATTATCAATTTTAATAAAAGGATCAAATTGAACAAATCAAAACTTCTGTACCGTATTTATTGAATTATTTAAACTCGATCCAAAAATTAAAAGAAGAAGGACCGAAGTGAAACATTGATATTCAATTAATTCCAATCGGAGGACCCAATCAAACTAAATCAAAACTTATATAACAAAAATCAGGACAAAAAACAAAATAGAAAGTCAATGGACCTAAGTGAAAAGTAACAACAAATGGGGGACTCCCCTGCACTTTTACGTGCAGGAGAGAGAAAAACATGGCCAATGCTTTTAACCGGCCTCCGGCGCGTCTACGGATATTTTGAAGATAAACGCGCCATCGCGGAAGGCAGCCAACTTGGAGGCGCATAGAGAGAGACTCCAGAATCACTTCTCCGGCCACCGTATGAGGCCACACGCGCCACCTAAACAGGGCGTCGGGCGAAAAAACACCCGGCGCTTGCCCATCACGCGCTGACATCCAGCGAAAGAAATAATAAAAAAATGAGGTCAATTACCGTCCTACCCTTGTGCCCCAAGTGATTTTTTTATCTTATTGGGGGCTAAAACTGTATTTAGCCAATTTCAAATAATAATAAAATAAGCAGAAGACCGGCGGGTCTTACCGGTCCGGTCCGGGCCGATGTGGGTAATGACAACGGAGCCCCTGATTCTGGCGGCGTTTTTTGTCATTTTTGGGGGGTAAAATCTCTAATCCAACCTACAATGAACTACCGACCTGTTTTAGTGTTTTTGGTAATTGAGTTAGTATTGTACTGATTGATAAGTCTCCTGCAACAATTTAAGTGGAGGAGGACAAAAGATGCTGTCATATCAATCAGCAGGACAAAAATGCCCAAATCATCCCTTACTAAAAAATAATATGCCCAAATCATTTTAAATGTTTTTTTTTTTTTTTTGTAGAATAAAGATTCCTCCCCTGTCGGTGTCGAAAACAATATTCAATCCCGTTCTCTATTCTATATAGAGAATACTGGCTGGATCCCATCTCTCGTGCAATGATTTTCAGTTTGGTAGTTGCAACTCCATCCAATTGATAGTATTTCTCTTTTGCTCTTGTATTTTAGCTGGTTTGATTACAAAACCTCACGCAACTTGACTGGGAATCTATTAATGCAAGCCCTACATGGGTCCACTAGATAGAAATTAGTTGCTTTGTATTTTTCCAGTATGATTTTTAGATTGCAATCATTGAGATACTGCTTGGAAAAAAAAAATTCATATACGAGATACACTACGTCCCTTCTCTAACATTTTTCTTACAAAAAACATCTCAAGTGATAATAATGATTTAAAATCAAGTTATTATCCGAATTAGATATAATAAACTCGAACAATAATAGTTAATAAGTCAAACAAAAGATTGATCTTAGTCAATCATGATAAACCCACCAACTTGCACCCCAACATATGATTGAGATAAATCCATATAGAAGAAAGGGAAAAAAATAATAATGAAGTCTAACCCAACATATTTAATATTGAATAATGAAGTTATGAAGAACAATTGTAAAAACAACTATAAAAAAACTTAAGTCAACCAAGATAACCTTCCAGGCTCGCGATCAAGGTTTTAATGTTGAGATTAAAACAAAACAAATTTCAAATAACAAAATTCTGATAAATAAATTTGAAAAAGAAAGTTTCAATAAAAAAATAGAATTTAAAACAAAACAAATAGCAATCAGAAGAATAAAGACCAAAAGTAGAGAAAAAAACAAATCAGATCAAAAGTAGAGGGATGAGATTGAAAAGCAAATTCAATTAAGAAAAAGATTCAAAACAAAACAAATAGAAATTGAAAAAAAAAACTATATAAATTATTTCAAATAAAATAAATAGCGAATAATTTTTTTTTAAGAAAAACATATTGAAGTGATGCTTTGAGAATTTGGAGGATCATTTGCGGGAATTGAGGAGGAGAAAAAAGGAATACATAAAGTGAGAAATACATTTATACACTAACTCATGTATAACACACTCCAGTCATTTTTGTTTTTTATTTTTATTTATTCTTATTAAAAAAAAAACCAAATTTACTATAAGTCAATTTGAGTATAACAAAGAAATCATAATAAAAAAATCCATCAACACAGCTTAAAGAAATTCTAGTTTTAATGATTATTTAGTTATTTTATTGTGCTATAACAAGTTGAAAAAGAGCCTAGTTATTAGTTAATTATTTTTTTGTTTCTAATGATAATTTAGCTATTTTAGTATGCTTTATAAGTTAAAAATACTAAATTATCCATAAATAATTTAACAATGACTTATGGATCATAAGAAAACGATAATATTACCTCTCATTACTAATACAATATTTTTTTATTTCAGATTGCAAAACAATAATTATATTATTGCAGTGAATAGCTATATGTGTTTTGGGGCAAGATGAATTCACGTTATCTCTGATTTTTTTCCTTAATAGGTAGCTTATCTTTCTGCATGCTTTGACCAAATATTTTTTAATACTTGCCATTATTACTAAACTCGTTACAACGAATTAAACTTGAAAAGTCTTACTTGATTCCTTATTTAGCCTGAATTTCAAATTAAATCAAGTAAGAGGTGTTATGATGTGACCTTGTTAAGTTAAAAAGTTCAAAGAAAAAAGTCAAAAAAGAAACAATTCTCGTAAACATTAACAAACAACTAAAAGGCGTGGCCTTTTCACTGTTTAGAACACTGTACACTGTCTCACAATTCATTGTGGATTGTGGCAGTGTACAGACGAAATTGGGCTTCGTCATCAGGCGTGTGTTGTGTATTTTATGAGGGTGTTTTCGGTTTTTTGCCCTTTTTTTTTAATAGCCGCAATGTGCACAGTGTATTAACGAATTTGCCCCCCGAAAAAGACAAAATAGCGCACAGGACACAGGGGCGCCCTCGGTTTTTCACACTTTTGCTCAACAGTTTGCTGACGGAAAAAGCCCCCGATAACGACAAAATTGTGCACAGTACACGGGGGCTGGGGCGTCCTTTCCTCTCTGGTATTTTCGTAAATACCAGTGGGGGCAGGGGTGTTTGGGTCATTCACCGGGGGGACAGCTGGCGCGTCTCCTGGTCGCGCCAGCGGCGTTCCACGCGAACGCGCCCTTGAGACGGCGCGTGAGGTGTCTTCCCGGCGTCAGAAATGCACTTCCGCCGTGCCAGAAGATGCGCCTGAAGGTCCTCTATCGTCCGTCACGGCGCGTTTCGTCCATATATATCCGGTTAATCGGCGGCGGACGTTTCTTTGCCGGCTGTCATTTTTCTCTCTCCTGCCGCTTCACAGTCAACTCTAGTCCCTAATGTTTGTGGTGAGTTGCTTTTGGCCCCTGGGGTTTTAATTTCGTTTTGATAGCTGATTTGTTGAAATTAAAGTTTTGTGGTTTTCAATTGTGCCCTTTAATTAACATTAATTGTATACAAAATTTTCATTTCAGTCCTTATACTTTTAATTCTTGATTTATTGAAAATTTCTTCAAATTTTCTAGTACGAAAATTTTGATTTCTGTAATTTGGTCCTCCAATTGAAATTGGTTATATATACAAAGGTTGATTTCGGTCCCTTTTCTTCTAATTTTTCGGTTCAATGACAGCAATTGTCATTATTTATTTTTGGTCCTCCAAGTATTTTTTTTAATTTTATCCTTCGATTAGAATGATTTTTATATATGTCATTTTTCATTTCAGTCCTTATTCTTTGAATTTTTTATTGGATGTTAATTCATTTGGTTTTTTTTTTAATTTTTTGACAATGTTTATTTTTTTATTAGCATTTATGCTTTTAGTTTATGACTTTAGTTTTTATCTCTTTTTCTTGAGGTTTGATTTCTAATCGGTTAAATCCTAGTCTTTTCATTTATGTTTGTAATCATTTTAAAATTAATATTACTCTCTTTGTCTCTTTATTCATTTTTTTGTCTTCTCTGTTATTTTTATTTGTTCTTTTGATCAAATGATTCTTATAATTTTATTATTTGCGCAATCCTAATGATAATTTTTTTGATTGTTTTTTTGATTTTTCTCTAAAAATCTTTTGAGGTTTTTTTTTTAGATTTTCCTGAAAGTTTTATTTATATCAGTGATCATTTTCCTTAAAATAATAATAATAATAATAATAATAATAATAATAATAATAATAATAATAACAACAATAATAATTGTAATCATAATTTAATTATTTTTCATTCTTACTCTTTTGTTATTTTTTTTCCCTACCAATAATTTTATAATTTTTTTTTTGCCAGTAATAACAATGATAATATTGTTTTATTTATTTTTATCTTTTGTTAAAGTTCCTAGGATATTTTTAGTCTTTCATTTATTTTTGTTTCTTTCATTAGTAACATAATAATAATAATTATAATAATAATAGTGATTATTATTAATATTATAATAATAGTGATTATGTATTCTATTATTATAATAATCACTATTATTATAATAATAGTGATAATTTATTCTTTCATAATAATAATAATAATAATAATAATGTTTTAATTGGTTTTTCTTGCTTGCTGTTTTGTTCATGCTTTTTATTTTTTCCCTCGGTATAATTTAATAATTTTTGTTGTTTTTATTCTAGCGGAAATAATAATTTTAAATGTTAAGACTCCGATGTTGCTATTGTTATAATATTTTAAATTAATATTGCTTCCTTTTCCCTTTTTTGTTTTTTTTTATTGCTCTTTCTATTAATTGATTTTTATAATTTTATTATCTGCACAATAATGATTTCAATAATTTTTTTTCCTTATTCAAATATTTTGCTCTTTTTTCTAATGTTAGTGCGCGCTCTTTTGTGATCGTTTATGACGCAATACCTATATTATAAAAGACGTAATCTATGTTTACGTGACAAACTCAACTCAAAATTTTAAACATTTTATCTCCTAATCTATAACTTTTATTTACATACATCATATAAATTTATCGTTGTAGATTTAATTATATTAAATTATATACAAAAAAAATACCCGCGGCAACGCGCAGGCAATTTGCTAGTTACTATATATCTAAATGGCGTGGGTGTTTCACTATACACCCACGCACTATGCACACAGACTCAGTGCAGTGTGGATTGCAACAGTATTTTTTTTTTTTTTTTTGCTTTTTTTTTCTTCTTATGTTTTGTTTTTTTCTTTTTTCTGTTTTGTTTTTTGCTTTTTATTTTATGATTACACTCCTCTTTGTTTTTTGTTTCTTCGTTTTTTGTTATATATATATATATTTCTACTTATATATTTTTTTGGTTTTTTGTTTTTTAATAATCGGGGTATCCGAGCTCGCTTAAATACACAACGATTAATCTCCATATCCAAATTTTTTGATAACCAGGGTGTCCATGGCAACTTATGCATACCATGACAATCCCAGAACCCACATTTTTTTTTCTAAAATGCTTTCCTGCTGGTATATTTTTTTTCTTTTTTTATACTTTTTTTTATTCACTTATACATTTTTTTGATAATCGGGATCTCCGACTAGCTTAAGCACACCACGACTAATTCTTGGGCCGAATTTTTTTAAAAACAATATGGATTGCTACAGTGCTTTCACGCTTATACTTTTTTTTTATTTTCTTTCGCTTATACATTTTTTTGTAACCATAGTCTCTCAGCCAGCTTAAACTCTTTTTTTCACTGATATATTTTTTTTCACTTATATATTTTTTTATAACCACGATCTCTGGGCCAGCTCAAGTGCACCACCACTACTCCTCGGACCAAATCTGTTTTTTGATAATCGGGTTGTCCAGGCCAGTGTGTTCACACCATGACTAATCTCCGAAACAATTTATTATTATTTTTTATTTTTTTTCCTTATACATTTTTTTGTTAACTTTTATTTTTATTTGTTCTTTGGATTAGATGATTTTTATAATTTTATTATTTGCGCAATAATAATGATTATTTTGTGATTATTTTTTGATAAAAATCTTTTGATTTTTTTTTAAGATTTTCCTGAAATTTTAATTTATATCGGTGATCATTTTAAAAGTAATATTACTATATATTTTTCCCTTGATTCGTTTTTTTTTTTGTTTTCTGTTTCTTTATTTGCTCTTTAGATTATTATGATTTTATTATTTATGCAATAATAATGATAATTTTAGTTATTGTTTTTTTATTGTCTTTTTATAAAAATCTTTTGCTTTTTGTTTTTTTAATGGAAATTTAATTATGTTAATTATTTGGGCAGTAATGTTAGTAATAATTTTAGCGTTAATAGCAATGATAATGGCAATAACGTCAGGATGAATTTTCAATCTATGTTTTCATCTTTTTGTTGATAGAAAATTAACAACTTATTTTTTTATTTGATTATTGTAGGTATTTTCACAATTTATATTTTATTTTTGTTTGATTTAAATTGAATTATAAAATGAACGAATCTTAATACAGTGAACTTAATAATTCAGATATCCGTGTTTTCTTGCTTTTTTAATGATGATGATAAATTTATGCTGGTTATTTCATTTGAAACAACTAAACAGATAAATTTATATCGATTTTAAATTCATATATTTTATAAAAAAAAACTTGCACTTGACATGAATTCTGCACAGATTTGTTATTTTAGCTAAATTTATATTATAATAAAAAATACACACAATTAATATTTTTTATATTGAAAAAAATATTGTGCCGACCGCGGCGAAGCGCGGGGCATTGTCTAGTGTTATATCTATGACAGATAGATGGACTCCAGTAAGTTCAATTAATTTTATTTTATTATATATTAAAAAAAAATGAAAATCAATTCAAAATTAACTTGAAGGATATAACTAAAAACAAAACTATAAAAAAAATCAATTAAAACCCAACACTTAATGCTAAAGTTTTTTAAAAAATAAACGTATGAAAAAAAAGCTCCTAGATTCACAAGCCTAAGTGACCTTACATGTTTGGTGCTTGCTTATTTCTTTTTTCTTTTTTTGAAGCTGACACATCACATCTGCTACTTAGAATTTGACCATTGTTGGTGGCTGAAAATTTTAGAAAGGGAGTTTTTGGTTGAAAATCCATTTTACAACTAATTTTTACTTAAAACAACTTAATAAATATCATACAAATCACCCTAAAACATCTAAAAACCTCAAAATCTCCTAAGTGTTTGTTTAAGAGTGTAATTGAGGTTGTGTTTTTAAAATGTTTTTTTTATTCAGAAATGTATCAAAATAATATTTTTTTTATTTTTTAAAAATCATTTTTGATACCAACACATGAAAATGATCTAAAAACACTAAAAAAAATCAATTTTTTTTTCAAAAACACTTTTGAAACACAATGTCCAACAGGATCTAAAAACCAAAAATCAACTGAACAAAGAAAATCAAAATGGAACTCAATCTTAATTTTAGGCATGTTCGTAGATAACAATCACAACAATCGGCTTTGCTCTTGGGTTAACATCATATGCTGGCTTTGTTAGCTGAATGTGAGTTGCTCTCTTGAATTGATAATTATAAGATTGATGGTAGCTATTGTTGTTTATAATATTTGAAAGGAAAAAATGCTAGGTTTCATGACAATGCTCATTATAGTAGTTCCTGAGTCCTTGGAGATATTGTTAATTGTATTGTTTCAAAGGTTAATTCTCTTCACAATATAAATTTTTTGACTTCTAACCAAAAACTTTATATTGCGTGAGGACTTTCAAATGATATTTTTTATATGTTAGTCTTAGTGTTCCTGAGTCCTTTGGTTAGTTGCTCTTGAGGTAAACAAATTTGTTCCTTGTACCCTCTTCAACTCTCTATTGTTCTGCTGCTTTTGATGAATATATTTACCATATTAAAAAAATCACAATAGTCAAACTACTCTTATCAAATAAAAATGTTGACAAATAAAAATTTGTTGACACCAAGAGCTACAAGTTTTATAATTGAAAAGTGGTCAAACCAATCACTTTCACTTTCTCTCCTCATTATTTTCCATACAACTTTGGCTTTTTTTTAATAATTTATTGAATAAAAATAAAGAAAATAAGTTTTGGGACTAACATAAATATTATCGCTAATATGAGCTAACCATATATATATATATATTCATTGTAGTCCCTTATCTTTTAATTTTGTATTTTTACCATGATTTCAAGTTTAATTTCTTCCAATTAGACGATAATAGAGTTTGATAGTAAAAGGAAAAAGTTTGAAAATAATAATAGTCAATGGTCTGTTGTGAAAACCAACCCCGCCTATTTTAGTTGACTAGTCAATAATACTCGTTTGAATTCTTTGATGGTGGTAACAAGTATGTGGCCAGAACCTATGGGTGACATTTTGATTGCCCTCGTAGATGATGTTGAATAGGAATTCAAATTCTAATAACTAGTTGAGAAAAGAAGGCTTCATTTGACATCGCTCATAACCTTAAATATCTGCATGCTCTGATAAGACCTCCCAAGTAAGAAACTATTCCAGATTATCGCTAGATTTAATTATAAAACACATACGGAAAAGTACAAATAAACTCTTTTTAACGGTTCAAAATAACGGGCACTGAATTCATCTTTTATCACTTTTTTCATATTATCAGTTCAAAGGTTTTTTTTATTTTTATTATTATGGGAAAGAACTTTATAGAATGTTATGTAATTTATTACTAATAAAGTTTTTTAGTTTTTTTAATAACCCAAAATGATTTTTAATACGATCATCATCTTTTAGACAATAAAGTAGTTAATTACCCACACTACGTTACGTGCCGAGCAAATATTTTTATGATTGTTGGAATTGAAATAATTAATAGATTTTGCTAGTTCAAAAATCAAATATAACATTTATACATGCAAAATTTGATATAATGAAACATATCAACACACCTTATTATAACAACAATATTGAAGGCTTAACATCTAAGAATATCATTACTATTATTGCTAAAATAATAAAAATTATTAAATTATTCAGCGGAGAAAAAAACTCGAAAACATTAAAAGCAAAAAAAAAAAATATTATTGTTATTGTTGTTTTTGCGTGAATAATGAAAAAATAAATTCAATAAAAGAATAAAACGCCCAAAAACTTTAGCAAAACAAAAAAAAAATTAAAAATCATTTGAAGTGAAAATATAAAAAAACTAATAAAAAAACCAAGAGAAAAAACAAAAAAAAATATCAATTTTTAAATGATCATAAACACAAACTAAAATTTAAGAACAAAGTTTTTGAAAAAAATATTACCTCAACAAAAGAGAAAATAATAAAAATTAAAAACCAAAACTAAAGGCACATATATATAAACATGGACAAAAATATGGATTATTTAAGAACTATAAAAATTAAAGGAATTAAAATAAAAAATTATAAGTATAAGGGCAGGAAAAAAAACCCAAATATATTATCAATTTTAATCAAATGAAAATTTGAAAAAATCAAATAAAGTATAACATCTATACATGTAAGGTTTGATATAATGAAACACGTGAACACACCCTATTATAACAACGGGAACATTGAAGTTTTAACATCTAAAAATAGCATTATTATTATTGCTAAAACAATAAAAATTATTAAGTTATCCCAAGTAAAAAAATTGAAAACATTAATAAAAGAGAAAACAAGAAAAAAAAACTAAAATTATTATTATTATTATTACGTTAATAATGGGGGAAAATTCAATCAAACAAAAGAAAGGCCAATAACTTTAGAAAAAGGGCAAGCAAAAGATAATAAAAAAAATTATTAGCTAAACAAAATCATTTGATGTGAAAATAAAAAAAAAAAAACCAAAAGAAAGAACAAAAAATATATACGTTAAAAATGGAAAAAAAGTATAATCAGGTGCACTATGCCATCTAGCTTAGGAAACTTGCACCTTTTTCATTGAGCTACAGACGCTTTTTGTATCTTGTTGTGCAAAAGTAATTAAACATTAGTAAGTTGGCAAACCAAACGAGCCGAATCAACCCGAACTGAAAACTGAGCAACATTATTGTAATCCACAGTGATTCTCCTCACATGCTATAGTAACCGACTCCTGATCTCTTTTAGTATGTAGTATAATAATCAATCGAAAAAAGAAAAAAAAAACATCTAGAATTTAATACTGTCTAGGTGAGATTTTAACTTTTCCCTAAAAAAATAACAAATTGAATCTAAAAAATATACGTTCAATGATAGCTTTTAGTTTTTATTAGTTAATTGTCTGCACTACGTTGCGGGTCAAGCAAATAATTTTTATAACTATTGAGATTAAAATATAATATTTATACATGTAAAGTTTAATATAATGAAACAAACTAATACTCTATTATAACAACATCAATATCGAAGTCTTGACATATAAAATTATCACTATAATTATTGCTAAAACAATAAAAATTATTAAATTACCCTGAGAAAAAAACACAGAAAAATTAACAAAAGACTAAGTAAGAACAAAAACAAAAACTATTAATATTATTATTATTGCGTTAATAATGAAAAAAAAAACAAAATTAATTCAAAGACTAAAAAAACCATAAAAACTTTAACAAAAAACCAAACAAATAAATGATAAAACAAAAATAAAATATTATCAGCTGAAAAAAGCATTTGACTTGAAAATAAAAAAAAACTAATAAAAAAATAAAAGAAATAACAAAGAGGAAAAAAAAATCAATTTTCAAATGATCATAAACACAAACTAAAATTTAAGAATTAATTTTTTCAAAAAAACTACTACCTCAACAAAAGGGAAAATAATAAAAATTATTTGATTATCTTGTTGAAAAAAAACTCAGCAACATTAACAAAAGAGTAAAAAAAATGTTAAGAAAAATATCAACAAACAAAAGCATTTCACGTGAAAATAAAAAAAAAACTAATAAAAGAAACAAAAGAAAGAACAATGAAAAAAATTAGAAATATCAAATTTTAAATGATCAAAAACACAAACTAAAATTTATGAACATTTTTTTTTTTTTAAAATACAACCTCAACAAAAGATAAAATAATAAAAATTAAAGACCAAAGCTAAGAGCGCGCTCACACACACACACACACAGATATATATATATATATATATAAAGGTCGTAGGGTTTTGCACTGTGCACCCCCTCACATTGCACTGTTTTTTCGACAGTGCACGCCCGAAAATGGCCCTCGGCCGCGCGACAAAAGTCGGGTGAAAAACGGGGCTATTTTCGGATTTTCCTTTTTTTAAAAAAAATATTCAGTTGTGAACAGTGTATTGACTATTTCGTCCCCGGTAATAGGACAAAACAAGGCATCCGGTAAGGGGCACCGGTGTAATTGCGCGCGGCCGGACCGGCCCGGTCCGATCCGCCGCAACTATTTCTTTTTTTAATATTTTCTGAAATGGCTAAATACGATTATAGCCTCTAATAAGACAAAAACTATGAATTGGGTGCAGGGGTGGAACGGTAATTGTCCCTATTTTTCGAATTATTTAATCGGCGTCTGTCAGGGCGTGAGGGGCACGCGCCAAGCGGTTTTCCGCCTCACGCCATGTTAAGGCGGCGCGTTCGACCTCCTTCGGTTGCCGAAAATTGTCTACCGGAGGACAGAAGGATGCGCCGCCGCGTGGTCTTCCTCCCGCGGTGGTGCGTGTAACCACAAGATGTCCGTGGACGCGGCGGAGGCCGGTTGAAGCCGCCGACCACGTTTCTCTCTCTCCGGAATGTCATAGTTTGATTTCGGTCCTTCTACTTTCAATTTCCAGCTTGGCTGTATATAACTCAATCAATTCGGTACAAAAGTTCCGATTTTTGCAATTTTGTCCTCTGATTTCAATTGACAATAAATATAAGTTGCATTTCAGCCCTTTGACTTTTAATTTTTTAATTTAAGCCCTTGATATTTGATTTTCATTTCAGCCCTTACACTTTAATTTTTTTTTAATCTCTACTTTTGTCCATGTATATATAAGTGTATTTAACACAATAATAATAATAATAATAATAATAATAATAATAATAATAATAATAATAATAATAATAATAATAATCATGATTTAATTATTTTTCATTCTTACTCTTTTGTTATTTTTTTTCCCTCCAGATAATTTGATAAGTTTTTTTTTTTTGCCAGTAATAGCCATGGTAATTTTTTTTTATCTTTTGTTAAAGTTTCTAGGATATTTTTAATCTTTCATTTATTTTTGTTTCTTTCATTATTAACATAATAATAATAATTATTATAATAAGAATAATAATAATAGTGATTATTATTAATATTATAAAAATAGTGCTTATGTATTCTATTATTATAATAATAGTGATTATTTATTCTTTCATAATAAAAATAATAATTATAATAATTTTTAATTGGTTTTTCTTGCTTGCTGTTTTGTTCATGCTTTTTATTTTTTTCCCTCGGTATAATTTAATAATTTTTGTTGTTTTTATTCTAGCGGCAATAATAATTTTAGATGTTAAGACTCCGATGCTGCTATTGTTATAATATTTTAAATGAATATTGCTTCCTTTTCTCTGTTGTTTTTTTTTATTTGCTCTTTCTATTAATTGATTTTAATAATTTTATTATCTGCACAATAATGATTTCAGTAAGTTTTTTTCTCTTATTCAAATATTTTGCTCTTTTTTCTAATGTTTGTACGCGCTCTTTTATGATCGTTTATAACGCAATACCTATAATCAAAAAGATGTAATCTATGCTTAAACTCAACTCAAAATTTTAAACATGTTATCTTTTAATCTATAATTTTTATTGACTTATATCATATAAATTTATCGTTGTAGATTTAATTATGTTAAATTATATACAAAAAAATACCCGTGGCAACGCGCGGGCAATTATCTAGTATATATATAAAACCCGTCGTGGTTTTCCTGTAGCACAGTGCACTGTGCACACAGACACAGTGCACTGTGGATTGCGACAGTGTTTTTTTTTTTTTCCTTTTTTTTCTGATTACTTTTTTTTTTTGCTTTTTCTCTGCTTTTTTTTTTCTAATTTATGATTACGTTTTTTTTTTTCGTTTCTTCTTTTATTTTTTTTTGCTTTTTTTTCCTAATTATTCTTTTTCTTCTTTTTTTCCTACATTTTTTGCTTCTTCTTTTTTTGTATTTTTTCCTTATTTTATTTTTTTTCATTTTTTTCTTATTATATTTTTTTTCTTCTTCTTCTTCTTATATATTTTTTTGCTTTTTTATTTTTAATAATCGGGATATACGAGCTCGCTTAAATGCACCACGATTAATCTTCATATCCAATTTTTTTGGATAACCAGGATGTCCAGATCAACTTATACATACCACGACAATCCCTGGACCCATATTTTTTTTCTGATTACTTTTTTTTTTTCCTAATCTTCATATCTAATTTTTTTTTCCTTTTTTTTCAGATTAATTTTTTTTTCTTTTTCTCTGATTTTTTTTTCTCTAATTTATGATTACATTTTTTTTCCCCGTTTCTTCTTTTATTTTTTTTTTTGCTTTTTTTTTCCTAATTATTCTTTTTCTTCTTTTTTTCCTCCATTTTTTGCTTCTTCTTTTTTTGTATTTTTTCCTTATTATATTTTTTTCATTTTTTTCTTATTATATTTTTTTTCCTTCTTCTTCTGATATTTTTTTTTGCTTTTTTATTTTTAATAATTGTGGTGTCAGAGCTTGCTTAAATGCACCACGATTAATCTTCATATCCAATTTTTTTGGATAACCAGGGTGTCCAGACCAACTTATGCATACCACGGCAATCCCCGGACCCACATTTTTTTTCTAAAGTGCTTTCCTGCTGGTACATTGTTTTGATTTCTTTAATCTGGTCCTCCAATTGAAATTGGAAATATATACAAAATTTGATTTCAGTCCCTCTTCTTCTGTTTTATTTTAAATGACAGCAATTATCATTATTATTTTTGGTCCTCCAATTGTTTTTTTTTCAATATTATCCTTCAATTGGAATTAATTTTATATATGTTATTTTTCATTTCGGTCCTTATTCTTTTAATTTTTTATTTCATATTAATTCATTTTTTTATAATGTTCATTTTTTATTTGATATTAATTTATTTTTGAAATTTTAATTTTTTTTATACAAATCTTTTGCTTTTTTATAATGATTTTCTAGTGCAATTTAATTATTTTTATTGTTCTGACAGTAATATTGATAATAATTTTAACTATTACAATAATCATTTTACTATTAATATTGCTCTTTTTTTCTCTTTGTTCATTTGTTTTGTTTTCAGCTTTTTTTTTTGTTCTTTGGATTGGGTGATTTTTATGATTTGGTTATTTATGCAATGATCATGATAATTTTAGTTGTTTTTTTTTTCTTTTTTATACAAAAATCTTTTACTTTTTTTATGATTTTTCAGGGCAATTTAATTATTGAAATTGTTTTGACAATAATATTGATAATAATTTTAACTGTTATAGTAATGATGATGACAATAACATAAGGATTAGATTTTCAATTTATGTATTCATCTTTTTGTTGATGGAAAATTAACTATTTCTTTTTGTTGTGTGATTATTGGAAGGTTTTTTTTATATTAATTCATTTCTTTTTTTTTATTGCTAGGCAATGTTTATTTTTTATTCGTATTTATACATCTATACTTTTAGTTTTTTTATAGTTTTTTTTGCTGTGATTTTTTTTATCGATTCAATCCTGGGATTTCAAACTAAATTGGTAATCATTTTAAAATTAATATTGCTTCCTTTTTCCCTTTATTGATTTTTTTTGGTTTCTGTTATTTTTATTGGTTCTTTGGATTAAATGATTTTTATGATTGTACTATTTACGCAATAATAATGATAATTTTTTTGATTGATTTTTCATTGCTTTTTTTATTAATTTTCCAGGGCAATTTAATTTTTTTAATTATTTTGACAATAATATTAATAATAATTTTAATTGTTGTAGTAATGATAATGATAATAACATAAGTATATATTTTCAATTTATGTTTTCGTCTTTTTGTTGATAGAAAATTACAACTTATTTTATACTAGTTATTTCATTGAAAGCTACTAAACAAATAAATTTATATTCATTTAAAATTTATATATTTAAAATAAAACTTGCATTCATAAAAATTATATACAGATTTATTATTTTGTCTAAATTTATGCTATGATAAAAAAATCATACATAATAAATATTTTTACCGTTGAAAAAAATATGATTCTGCCCGCGACGAGGCGCGGGTGCCATGGCTAGATGTTTTCTTTTATTTTTATTTGTTCTTTGGATTAGATGATTTTTATAATTTCATTATTTGCGCAATAAGAATGATAATTTTAGTTATTATTTTTTTTATAAAAATCTTTTGATTTTTTTAAGATTTTCCTGAAATTTAATTTATATCGGTGATCATTTCAAAAGTAATATTACTCTATTTTTCCCTTTATTCGTGTTTTTTTTGTTTTCTGTGTCTTTATTTGTTCTTTATATTATATGATTTTTATGATTTTATTATTTATGCAATAATAATGATAATTTTAGTTATTATTTTTTTTTATTGTTGTTTTATAAAAATCTTTTTTTTTCATGGCAATTTAATTATTTTAATTGTTTTGGCAGTAATGTTAGTAATAATTTTAGCTTTTATAGCAATGATAATGACAATAAAGTCAGGATGAATTTTCAATCTATGTTTTTGTCTTTTTGTTGATAGAAAATGAACAACTTATTTTTTTTTATTTGATTATTGTAGGGATTTGCACAGTTTATATTTTATTTTTGTTTGATTTAAATTGAATTATAAAATAAACTAATCTTAATACAGTGAACTTAATAATTTAGATATCCGAGTTTTCTTGCTTTTTTAATGATGATAAATTTATGCTGGTTATTTCGTTTGAAACTGCTAAACAGATAAATTTATATCGATTTTAAATTCATATATTTTATAGAAAACTTGCACTTGATATGAATTCTGCACAGATTTATTATTTTAGCTAAATTTATATTATAATAAAAAAAATACACACAATTAATATTTTTTACATTGAAAAAAATATTGTGCCGCCCGCGGCAAAGCGCAGGGGCATTGTCTAGTATATATATATAAACAAACATGGACAAAAATAGAAACTATTTAAGAAATATAAAAAATAAAATATTAAAAGTATAAGGGCTGAAATGAAAACTAAATATATTATTAATTTCAATCGAAGGAAAAAATTGAAAAATTCAAATCTTCTATACTGAATATATTAAGAAATTAAGAGAATAAGGACTAGAATGAAAATGCAATATATGATCAATTTCAATCGAATGACACAATTGAAACAAATCAAAACTTACATAATAGAAAATAAGGATCACAGAACACAATTAAAAGAGAATGGATCGAAATAAAAAATACATAAAATCAGGGGGCTGGCATGTAGTTTAGGAAGTAGGAGAGAGAAGAGAGAAAAAAAGTTCAACCGTCCACCCGTTCTTCCTTGTTCACCGTGTAAGGTCACGCGTCACTCCATGAGAAAGAGTATACGGCAGGGAATCGACAGAGAAACCAAACAATCATTTTCTTCCACCTTAATCGGCCTCACGTGCCGCCTGAACAGGGCATGAGGCTGAATACTATCAGTCGCGTGTGCCACACACGCCGGCAATATTCTGAGAAAAATAATAAACAATTATGGTCAATTACCCATCTACCTTGTGCCCAAGTCATCAATTTCATCTTATTAGGGGCTATATCCGTATATAGTCATTTTTTTTTAAAGTGAAATTCCCGTGGCACCTTTCCTGCCCAGAGCTTATTTTTGTCTTTTTCAAGGGATATATGGTTATTTTACTGTGTAAAGTAATATAAAAAATTAAATAAATCGGTGACCCGAACCAGGCCAAAAATGTTCAATTATCATGGCACCCCTCCAACCAGTACTCGTTTTCTGTCTATTTCGAGGACAAAACTATTATTTTACTGTGCAAAATAAAAAAAACCAGTGAACCGACCCGACCCAAAAATTGAGCAATACTATTATAATTTATAGTGATTTGTCTCACAAGTTATAATAACCCGTCCATGAGCTCTTTTAGTATATAGTATACCGTGAATGTGAATTTATAACTAACCCTTTCTATTTCCAGCGATAATTTAAATTTCTAAACGTTTTCCTGAAAATTATATACTACATTAATTCGATATATGAAAACATTTTATAACAACTCGATGGCACTATATAAACTTGCAGGAAGTTGCCCTGAGCTTCTTCTAAGTTCGCATCTTCAATTTCGCAGCCGAGTAAAAAAAATAAAATAGAAAAGATCCGGCTACCGAGCTCCTCAATGATAGAGGAAAAACGAATCAAATGAGTATCGCGGTCAAATTGGATCTGCTAACCACGTATTTAATTTATTTTTTAAGAAAAATAACTTAATGATATAAATGCCATGTTGCATGCGTGGCAAGCTGTATGGTTTAAAAAAGACGTAGAAATGTGGTGCAGGCTGCAGAGCCCACTTGGCTGGTTAAAGCAATAAAGACAAGGATGATGCTTTTGTTGGGTCTGTGAAACATATATATGCTGCAGAAATTATAAATTTAATTTTGTTTCAGAGTTTCAGGAATCTTACTAGACAATTTTAGATTTGTTTAGTATTCATAGGAAGATTAATTAAAGATTACATGTTTTTTTGCTTTAAATATTTGCTTCAAGGGTTGTCGCAATTATAAGTCCCTTAAATAATATCACATATACTATTTTAGTCTAATTTAAAAAAAAAATATTCAATTAAGTCCTTACTTAATGTTTCTAGGTCTAGAATTGTAATCTCATATATTAATTACATTTTGGTCCTTCATTTTTAAAATTTATTTACAGTTAAGTCATACTTGATCAATTATTCTATTTTAATTTCTGACCAATGACTCTTATATGCGTGACTCATTAAGTTTTCTAATATATCAGTTCAAATATAAATCTTAATTCTAAAATAAAATATGATTAAGAAATTTAAAAAATAATAATTTATTATCAATTCAACAATTGATTGATTTATATTTGAATATGATGTATAATATTTAGTAACTTGTCATGGTTCCCCCCATATTAGAAAAGTTATAAGTGATTTGATATAATTTTTCAGTGACTAGTTTCTTAGTGTAATTATTATCATTTCATTAACAATTTTTTATTTAAATATTATAGCATGAAGTATGTTTACGATATCAAATCATGTTTGATCTTAACACATAGTCATTTTTTTTTCTTGTAATGGGGGTTTCTAGGCTAACTTATGCGTACCTCGACTAAATCCTTAGGCTTCACAAAAATCATTAACAAAAGAACAAAGCAAGTCACTAAATTTTACACAGAGAGACAAAATATAGCTAGTTAGATTCCAACCCTGAACCTTAAATGGAGCACTAGGCTAACTTTTTGAGGTTTAGTCTTTGATTATTTGAATAAGATTTGAAAATCTTTTCAAATCTCATTCCACCTTACACAAGTATTTACAATCAATATTATTTTAAAACAAGAAGAATATTTTTTCCAAATCATTTATGGTGATGAATTGACCTTGGACTTAAAGAGGATAAAATTCGAATCTCTTGATTACTAAAATACTTTTACATCACTTATTTTATAGCTAATATCTTCTCATTTGTTACCCTCGATCATGATAATATGTAGCGAGATCAAAATATAACACTTCTTATATAAGATAACTTAGTGATCACAAGTCTAAGGATTACTTACACAATTATCATGTGAACTTGTGTGGGTCAATTTAGTGGACATATCATCTTATAATCCATAATACTACATAATCTTCATTATAATTCGCTTTAAAAAATCTCTTTTTATGATAACAATATTGTATTATTCTTGATTGACAAATATCCTTTTCTAAATGAAACAATGAAGTTCCCTTCCCCTCCCTAACTCCATCAAATAAAGCCACATGATCTCAAATATTATTTGGTGTGAGGGAATGAATAAGAAATGATAGATATTGATTAATTAATTAATTTAATAAGGCATATTTGAGTGCAAGAATTTAACTGATGATAGAAGCAAATTCATCTACATTGGAAAATACATGTGAAAGCCACCCATTTCTTAATTGAGTTTTATCCATATGATAAACAATACACACATTTCCTATTTCGATTCATATCAATTTTCACTAAGATGAATTTTTAGTATCTATTCATAAGTTTTCTAACTAACTAATGAAAAAGAAATAATCCTTTTATTTTTTATCCATCACTTTAACCATTCATGCATAGAATATTTGCTAATTAAATTTCTCTTACAACATGTTAAGGTAACGAACTAGGCTTTATCATGTCCTTATGAAATTCAAGTACAATACCCTTTAATTATGACGTGTAGGTTTTCCGAATAACATACACACAACGAAATCTATGACACAAAATAATTAAGGAGTTTCTAAGATCTTGTTAAACAAATCTAGAGTTTTTAGAGATTTATTACCTAAAGGTTTGATATTATTTGACTTTGAATAATTTCTTAAGGATTGGGTTTTTACAAACCATACGTTGTCAAATTTTCTGGCCTCTAAAGATAATCTACATGAACTACCAATGAAAAATCTTTCAAATCCTTATTTAGAAGAGAGAAATTGTTATGCTTAGAGTGTTAGCTCTAATTTTAAGTTTATGTAGTTTTTTTGTGTAACAAACAATTACTTTTTTTTCACTTACAAAATAATAGGTTTAACTTTATAGATTCCTATAAATGACAAAATATCTATTTCTGATGAATAATATGCATAAATTAATTTAGAATAATTTTAGAAAGTAACATATTCAAGTTCTTACTTTATTTTTCTAGGTTTAGAAATATAATCCTTATATTAATTATATTTTAGCCCTTAATATCTAAAATATATATTGATCAAGTCATATTTAATTATATCATCCTAGTTTAATTTTTAACTTATGGTTATTTATGTGTGCATTAGGTTCCTAATATATTGACTCAAATAATAATAATAATTATAATTAAATAGAATTAAATAAATTATAAATTTTAGTTTATTATCCATTCAACAATTGATTAATTTATATTTGAATATCAGGTGCAAAGTTTATCAATATGACTCTAATATTAAAAAAGACATTAGTGATTTGACTTAATATTTTAGTTGATACGAACTTTATGATCATGTGGATCATCCCATAAACATCAGCAAAGATCCATTACATGTGCTAAATTGTTCAATGACAAGGTCTTAGACAAAGATATTGAAAGAAACATGGACGCATTGGTTTTGAAGGTTTCAACTAAATGAGAATTGAAAGGTCCATTGGAGCATCAAGAGAAGACCCTAGTACTTCTTATCCATGTGCAAGAGGGGTCCAATACAACCTTATTTGGGACATGAAATGAGGACAATAAAGAAAGCAAAAGAATCCTCCTATAACTTGGAAAAAATATGGATGATTACCTTTTCCTTTTGTTTCTAGGTTTAAAGGATTGCATGGAAGATTATAAATAAACCTTGAATCAACTCTGTAATATTTTACTTCCTTCTCTTCTTCTCATGACAGAACATGGATCTTTATTTTATTTTGATAGCTACAATCAAGACTTATTTGGACTTGATTAATATTTTGTTTTCAGCTGGGATTCAATGGTTGTTTGGATTAAGTTTTGGGTTTTTCAATTTAGGGTTTAGAGTCAGGTTTGAGTGGACCTCATAACAAAAAGGGTTTATTATGGTTAATTTTTCAAGAACTATTTAAACTCATGTAACCAAAAATTTAGCAGCCTTTGATGATTATTACTTCAAATTTTTTCAGTTTAAGCGTGTGAAAGTGATTCTTGCATTCTTCAGTTCTTGAACACATCATTAGTGCTCAGTTTCTTAGTGTAATTGATTTTTTTCATTAATAGTGTTTTGATTTAATATTAAAGCATGAAGTATATCTGTCATGTTAAATCATATTTGTTTTTTATATAATAATCATTAATCTTTTCAAATCTTATTTTACATTGGTCAAGGATTTCTCAATCAATATTATTTATGAACAGATAAAAAAAAATTAATTCATTTAGGATGATAAATGCTCTCTTGATCACTCAAGTTTCTTCATATAATTAATGTTATACTCATTATCTTCCATTTCGTTAACTCAATTAAGATATCATGTAACAAGATCAAAACATAATATTCTCTATATAAGATAATTTAGTGATCTTAAATCTAATAATCACTTACACAATCGTCATGTGAGTTTTTTCATAGACATAAGTAATCTTTCTATATGAAATTTTCATGTTGATCAATTCAATATACATGTAATATAACAAACATCTACATATTAATTCTTAGTATATTTTATATATCAACTTATGAAAATAATTGCTTACTTTTATAAAAGAAAGAATATAATATGTATAAATCTCTATAACTCTAGTAAATGTAAGAGCATTGACAAGAAACATTTAGGAATAATGCTATGATGCAATAAAAAAATTCATAATTATAACTTAAAATCTTGGTTTGCAAAACATTTTGTCTCATGAATTTCATCTTTACTCTTGATTTATAAATCAAATATTAGATTTATTAATTTGATATTATATAGTTATTAAAAATAATTGAAGTTTTTAGTAATAATAAATATATATTTTTATAAATATAATAATATTATATATAATTAACTGACTTACTATAACAAACTAGCTTGATCCACGTGGTAATCTAGACTTCCTTATCTAATAATAACAGTAATTTATATTAGACATATGGTTTTTGCTGCTGGTGGGGTATATCGAGTCAGGAACACTGTTGTTGTAGGACACGAGTGAATATTGAAGCTTTGAGTACAGTAGAGAGAGAGAGAGAGAGAGAGAGAAGCTTATCTCTCTCTTCTATTTCACATCCATCACTGATCTAAAAAGCATTTCTTAACAGACACTCTCTTTGCCATCTCCAGGCTGCGCAGATTCTGACTGGAAAGAGTGGAGGCATGAGCATCAAAGAGGATCTAGAGCGTGAAGAGGTTAGAGAACCACTCATGGACAAGAAAAATCTATCAGACGAACAAGGTGGATCTTTTGTTCAGAGTAGAAGCAAAGAAAGTGCATGGATGGTTTACCTCAGCACTTTTGTTGCAGTCTGTGGCTCTTTCGCATTTGGCTCATGTGTAAGCTTTCCTTCTTTTATTTAGGAACTTACAATACTGATAATTACCTCTGTTTCCTAACTTAGCTCGTCTTCCTATATATTTCTTGACAAGCAAGAGTCTTGATTTAATTTACTGCATGTGGTTTCAGGCAGGCTATTCATCACCCACAGAAAATGCTATCAGGGAAGACCTCTCTCTATCTCTTGCTGAGGTTAGTAACTAAATTGTCTCCCAGTATATTAAGCACCTATCCAGAGCTAAGTAACTAAATTGTCTCCCAGTATATTAAGCACCTATCCAGAGCTAAGTAACCGATTGATTTGTCCCCTTATAAATAAGCCTACGAACTTGTCAGAAACATGCAAACTTAAACTGTGGAAGAATAATTGAGCTTCTAGACATCACAAATATGGTTCCAGATCAACTGCAGGAATTGAACTTAAGAGAAATGTTTCTAGGATCAAAAGATTGGATAGATCTAGACACTTGTATTAAGAAATGCTTCCCCTGTTTAATGATGATGCTGTTTTAAATTCAGCAAATGAACTCTTTGATTTTTAACCTCCAAACTTACATGTGCTGCTTGCTCTGTTTGAATGAACTACGAAGTATTCCGTTTTTGGTTCAATATTGACATTCGGTGCAATGATTGGTGCAATCACAAGTGGGCCCATTGCTGATTTAATTGGCCGGAAAGGGGTAAGTAGAGGTATGCCGTGATGAACATTTTTGAATCTAGTACTACTTGTGTAGGACTCAACCCTTATATGGTGTGTACCCAGGCGCTGAGAGTGGCTGCCAGCTTCTGTGTTGCAGGATGGCTAGCCATCTACTTTGCTCAGGTTTGTGTCATCTTAATCTCAGAAGCAAGTGAATTTTTCCCCCCAGACATGCTGTCTTATTTTTTGTTGACCTCTCAATTAATATAAAACAGGGGGTTCTGGCATTGGACCTCGGGAGACTGGCAACAGGATATGGAATGGGAATCTTTTCTTATGTGGTAGAATTTAAATCTTCTCGCATTTGCTTCTCAATATGCCTTTATGCATAAACCATGTCAAGGTAGAATATATGTTGCTAATGAATTCTATTATGATGTTGACATCTTGACAAGGTACCTGTTTTTATTGCTGAAATTTCACCCAAGAATCTTAGGGGAGCACTGACAACTACAAATCAGGTATAGACATGCTTCTGACAGAACTTGAGAAATGTATCTTTTCTAATGATAACATAATTTCAGAAGCTGTGATGTGTTATGAAGGTGACATCAACTTTCTAAATTACGTTTTCTATTGAGGCTTTGTTGGACGGAGTAGATATTTAATATATAATGCAAACCAAAATGTAAGGGACAAGGATCTAATCATATCATCTCATTATGTAGCTTATGATCTGCGGTGGAGTGTCTGTTGCATTCATAATAGGAACCGTACTGACATGGAGGGCTTTGGCATTGACTGGTATTCCTTGATCCATTGCCTACTCAACACTAAAAATACTTGTAGAACAGGGAGCTTACCTCTAGAGTGCTTGCAGGGATTGTTCCTTGTGCAATTCTGGTTTTTGGTCTGTTTCTGATTCCTGAATCGCCCAGATGGCTGGTAACGAACAGCAATTGAATACACTCTGCCTACAGACACACACATACATAATGAAATGGCGTTATTGCAGGCAAAGAGAGGACGTGAAGAAGAGTTTCAAACAGCTCTACAAAAGCTTCGTGGCAAGGAAGCGGATATATCTCATGAGGCAACTGAAATCAAGGTTCTAAGCTGAAATTTGTATTCTGCATGCTGTTAATGAAGTAGCAATTTGAAGAGAAGTATGATAAGTTTTACGCTTTTGTGACAGGAGTACATAGAAACTCTTGAGCGGCTCCCAAAAGCCAGATTCGTAGAATTGTTTCAAAGGAGATACCTACGCTCAGTAATTGTATTATTCCTCTTTGCAACCTTTCAATCCTATATTTCTTTATTTTCTAGTTGGTCTCACCAGAAAGGATTTATTTTTCATGAACTCTGATAGTCAATTAATACATTTTATGCCAATTTGATCAGATAGGAGTAGGATTGATGGTCTTTCAACAATTTGGAGGAATCAATGGGGTCTGCTTTTATGTGAGCAATATTTTTGAGTCAGCAGGTAAAGAGGTCTTGATAAAAATTACTATCAAAGGAGAGGCGTGGCCCCTATCCTTTCCAACAAACAGGGAACTAACCATAACATTTTGTATCTCATTTAACTATATATATATATTTCCACCCTACTTTCAAGTCTCTCTATATATACACCCTACTTTCAAGTCTCTATGACTCAACAGGCCATTATTTGACGCAGCATATAGCATAAATATAAAAGTCAGGGTATCATATCCTGAGGTTAGGGCCCTCAACATTGTATAGTAATAGAGGAAACTTCTAATATTTTATAAAAAAAATCTGAATAATCTAATCTGAATCCCCAACAGTAAATTAGACATCTCTATTTATAGTAGTTCAAAAACTAGTCCTTTATACATCAGTCATCATGAGAATTTTACTTTAATAGGAAACAGAGCCCTCATACATTAACTAGAGAACATCAAATAATTCAAGCTTTTGTGCTATACTTTCTAGAATGTTTTGATTCCTCTTTGGTACACTAATGTTTGAAATTCTGCATTATTTCAGGATTTTCTCCCAGTCTTGGAACCATAATCTATGCCATTCTTCAGGTTTCTTTCAGTAACTTTGTTAACTCGAAGAAATCAAAATGTCATGGTCCAATAGGAGTTGATTGAAAACAAATTTGCAGGTTGTAGTTACCGCCCTCAACACGACCGTAATAGATAAAGCTGGAAGAAAGCCTCTATTACTGGTAAATTTCTGTCCATTGTAGTTAGCTTTGAAAATTTCTTCTTGATTCATCACCCTTCAGGTATTGAAAGTTAATTTATCTATGTATTCCAGGTTTCTGCATCAGGACTGGTTCTTGGCTGTATAATAACTGGGATTTCTTTCTATCTAAAGGTTATTGCTTACTTTAGAGCTCATAAATTGAATTTGTCTCTCTTAAGTACTGACATGTAAAGTGACCTGCAAAACTAGGTCAATGAATTGGCAATCAAATCAGTCCCGGCACTTACTTTAACTGGCATACTGGTAATTATAATCATTGTCAAATAATCTTTCTTTTGAGATTGATCTCCAACTATGTAACTTCTCATTTACGTATCTTTGATAAATACTTTTGGTTCAGCTATATATCGGCTCATTTTCAGCAGGAATGGGTGCAGTTCCTTGGGTGATAATGTCTGAGGTAATCCAAGTTTCAAGATGAAAATCCCATCTATGAATTCATTATTTCACCCAAAAAAAAAAGATAACGGTCTTTTGTTGCAGATATTTCCAATAAATATTAAGGGAGTGGCTGGAAGCTTAGCAACACTTGTGAACTGGTTTGGTGCATGGGCCATTTCCTACACTTACAACTACCTGATGTCCTGGAGCTCCTATGGTAAACAAATCTAAAACTTATTCAACGAAACCATGCAAAAATTTAGCATAATGCAAAGAATCGATTCGTTTGCAGCCAGTTGGCAAGATAAATAAATACCATGAGCTACATTGTAGTTCTTAGGAGCAATATCAAGATGTGCAAAAGTGAAAACCATTAAATCTCAAAGACAACTCTGGTTCACAACGAAATTAATTAAATTATACAAGAATGGTTTTCAGGTACCTTCATTCTTTATGCTGCAATCAACGCGCTGGCTATAGTGTTTGTGGTCACGGTGGTACCAGAAACAAAAGGGAGAACTCTGGAGCAAATTCAAGCGGCCATTAATGCATAGAGAAATAGACAAGTGTAATGAATAAAATGATATCACGGAAGTAAAGGCCTTACCAAGATATGATCTGCTCTGACGGACCATTTACCCCTTTTGAGGGCAATCATAAGAAATCTTGGAAAATACTTCCTAGCCTGAAGTATGATGCTTTTCACATGAACAACTCAGGAAGATAGGTAGTGTCACCTGGTATCTTTTGTGATTTTATATTCAAAACTGCTGCCTTTTTTTCTTTTTTTTTTTCTCTCACTCAGTACATTATGATGCATCATCAACGCTAAAACGTGTGGAGAAAATATTGTACCAGTAGACAAAGAAGATTATTGTGGATTGTAATAGAATAATTATTATTTTGCCCTTCGGTACATAAAATTTAACTCTTGATATTGGGGTATTTTAGACTTTTCACCTTTTTTGTTGACATTCTCATTTTTTTGGGGGTGTTTTTGTCTTTGAATTATTTTTTTAAACAGTAAATATACAAATTTACCCCTGAAAAGAGAAAAAAAAGTTGAAATGTCAAGGGTGTTTTCAATTTTTTCAACTGGCAGTGCATAGTGAATTAACGTATTTACCCTCAAATGGGACAAAAACAGTAAGTAAAAGGGGCATAATGGTAGTTTATTGCTAGGTTATTTTGTTAGTATCGCAAGGTCAGGGGATGTTTAGGTAATTCCATATTTGTCTATTAATTTTTCTTTGGCTTTACTACATGCGCGTCTTCTTCATGCATTAGCTATTTTTACTCGTACACGCCTTGTGGATGGTGAAAGTGTCTGACCACCATGTTGCAAAACGCGCCGCCATGTTCTCTCCACCAAGTGGTGCGCATGACGGATGATGAGCGGGTGGTTATTGATGGACGGTCTTTCTTTTTTCATCTCTTTTCTCTCTCCTACAATGCCAAAAAAACATGGTCCTCTTAGTAAGTGTTGTTCATTGCAATCCCTGTGTTTTTAATTTCGTTTGTCTTCCTGATTTTTTTTATAGAATTTTTATTTTATATAATTGTATCCTTCAATTGAAATTAATCATATATGTTGTTATTAACAATCAATAATGTATATTGGCTTGTGAGGCAGAACACTATAAATTAACACAGTGTTTTCTTTGTTTTTTATTTCTTTTATTTCTTTTTTTTTCTTAATTAGTCTTATAACATTGCATTGATTTGAATTTGTTTTTATATCCACCTATGGGATCTAAATTGATTTTGTTTTCATTTTAACCGAAGGCAAGTTCAACCTTAATTCTAAACACCTTCTAAATAAACAAAACTAACAAATAAGTTAAATCCATTAGTCACCACCTTTCACTAGAACAATTTTTTTTTATCTAATTAATTAATTAAATTTCAATTACATCCTTAATATTAGATTTATGATGAATTAGGTTTCATAATTTGTTTAGTTTACTTTTTATGTTGTTCTCTTAGTCTTATGATCTAAGCCATATGTTTGGATAAACTCTTAAATAATTTAATTTAAATCTAAGCTAAATATAAAGTAGAATTAATAAGTTTTAAGATTTGCTTGATTAGATTAAATGATACCATTATTAATTTTTTTATATTTTTTCTTGAAATATTTTTTTAAAAACTAATTTGATCTAGGAAACGTAGATAATTGACTAGTTAAATAACTCAAACAAAACATATGAATAAAAGAGGAAAAAGAGAGAGCTTCACACGCACGAAGGTGTGCTGTGTGGATGTTAGGGAGCCAACCCCACTTGCCAGCTGACCGTCGGAAAGAGGTCCCACATGCTCTCTTGCCGTGACTCCATCCTTCCGTCGCTCCTTCATTCCTTTATTCAAAAACAAAAACAAAACCTTTTTCTTATTGATTGGGCGTCACATATAAATAAATAAACAAATAATTCCAAACTAACCAAAAGTATCACTCACACGAATCGAGCGCATCCACAACAAATCACCCACCTCCAAAACTCTATCTTTTAATTTATTTAGGGTGAGTTTGATATTGCAATTGTTGTTGTAGTTGAGGTTTAAAAAAAATAGTTTCATGAAAAACACTTTTAGTTCCAATTCATAACTGAAATTGAAGTATTCGATTAAAAATATGGTTAAGTCCGTGTTTGGCATTGTGGTGCGATCTGCGATTGCCAGATCGCACCACAATTTTAATGTTTGGTAAAAACAAAACCCCGATTTAAGAGGTGGGTCCCACGCCCATTTTTGAGCCGGAACGCCGTTTTGGAAAAGCTGGGTTTCGATACTTTTTTTTTGCCGATTTATCAAATATCGATCTGCGTTTACAAATGTGCGATAATAAATATATCCGTTGGAAATCCATAACCTTCAGAAAATCTTATCTTCTCTGAACATTTTTATCTTCTTCCTTCTCGTCTGCACTAACCAACGTCCACACTTCTCCACACCCGAAGGCTACCTTCTCTTCTTCTCCACACTCGAAGGCTGCCTTATCTTCTTCTCGTCCGCAAAAAACCCTTCTCCTCTGCAACCCTCACTGCAACCCTCTCTTCTAACCCACTTTCCTTCTCTACAAGTTGAAGACGATCTGCACTCACCACCACCGCAATCTCCTTCTCCACACCCTTCGACTGCCTTAACTTCTTCTCGTCCGCAAAAAATCACAACCTTCTCCTCTGCAACCCTCACTGCAACCCTCTCTACAAACCCACTTCCCTTCTCTGCCAGTTGAAGACGATCTGGACTCACCACCACCGCACTCTCCTTCTCTTCCAGATCAAGACGACCTGTCGGTCATCAGTGACTCTATCTGCCGTCATCGCCATTTCCTTCATCGCCGTCCAATACCCAAGCAGCCAAACCACCACCGTCCGATTCTTCTTCTCAATCATCACAAACTCTCCTTGTGATTCGCAACGATCTTACTGAAATCGATGAGTTTTAACCATGGTCTCTCTAAATTCACTTCCTATTTCTTGCAATTCTTGCAGTTTTTCTTGGAATTTGATGTGAAAATGTTGAAAATGCCGTGAGTGTTTTATGAGAAATTTCTGTGAAATTGTTGAAATTGCTGTGAATTTTCTGAGAAATTGCTGTGAGTGTTGTCGATGAAATTGTTGAATTTGTTGAGATTTTTTATGTGATTTTTCTGAGAATTTGATGAAATTACCGTGAGTGTTTTATGAGAAATTTCTGTGAAATTGTTGAAATTGCTGTGAATTTTCTGTGAAATTGCCGTGAGTGTTGTCGATGAAATTGTTGAATTTGTTGAGATTTTTTATGTGATTTTTCTGAGAATTTGATGAAATTACCGTGAGTGTTTTATGAGAAATTTCTGTGAAAATGTTGAAATTGCTGTGAATTTTCTGAGAAATTGTCGTGAGTGTTGTCGGTGAAATTGTTGAATTTGTTGAGATTTTTTATGTGATTTTTCTGAGAATTTGATGAAATTACCGTGAGTGTTTATGAGAAATTTATGTGAAATTGCTGTGAATTTTCTGAGAAATTGCCGTGAGTGTTGTCGGTGAAATTGTTGAATTTGTTGAGATTTTTTATGTGATTTTTCTGAGAATTTGATGAAATTACCGTGAGTGTTTATGAGAAATTTCTGTGAAATTGTTGAAATTGCTGTGAATTTTCTGAGAAATTGCCGTGAGTGTTGTCGGTGAAATTGTTGAATTTGTTGAGATTTTTTATGTGATTTTTCTGAGAATTTGATGAAATTACCGTGAGTTTTTTCTGTTAATTTTATGTTAAATTGTTGTGAGTTTATGCTGTGAAATTGTTGAAATTGCTGTGAGTTTTTTCTGTGAAATTGTTGAAAGTTGCCTTATGTTGAAATAGTTTCTTTTCTTTTATTCTAAGCCTGGAGATGTTGGGTTTTATCGATGTTAGTTTGCTTTTCTTATTTCATCATTGATGTTGTTACAATTAATTAATGTTCTTTGTTTTATCTTTGTATTACTGTGATTGATCAGGTCTGCTTTCTCATCTGAAAGTTTATTGGTTGATTAGCGTGGAGCAGTTGCATTTCCTTACGTTAAGAAGTTTCTTAATGCTCTATGATTGCATTTCCAGTTCTTGTATGCGGTGTTGTGTTCTGTAGCACAAAGTTACATAGGATTTTGCGGAGACTGTGAAGATTGTTGGATATTATTATGAACGTGAAAGCGAAATTATTGGTGCATTGAATTGTGAATTGTTTTTCAATAAATTATCCTGTTCCGATTCAGAATAATATTGATGTGCAAGATTAGAAAATATAAATAATACAATAATAAAGGACTATAAAATAATTAATAAACGGAATATAATTCTAGTCCTCGAAAATCAAGTAGAGACTTTGATTGGCTATTCCTAAAAGTATCTTTAAATAATATATGTATAGTATTTAAGGGTCAAATAAAATATTTTCATATTGATATGATTTTTTTTACTTTTCATACAACTTGTTTTTCAACTTGTTTTTTAATTTTCATAAATAAATTCTCTTATTTATTTTGTACATAATTGACCCTAGCCATTGTGAATTTTATATATAGTTGTTTTTTTTAAAAAAAAACTACATATAAAAAGAACCTTTCAATATAAAAACATTGTAAGAAAACCTTTCTTATTTTTTAATGAAATTTTGTAATTATTGGTAATCATTTAAATGTATAAAAATAAAAATTATAATAAATATAATTTATTAAACAAAAAATTTAAATGAAATTTCTTATTTATAATTAAGATCATTATTTATTAATACTTATATTAGGAAGATAATTTTTTGTTTGGACCCACTAGTGTTTTTTTTCCAATTTCATCTACTAAAGACATTTGTGGAAAAATTAACTAAAGAAATTTAGTCAAAAAGTGATATGGCCTAAGGGTCCAAAGGATATGCATTTAGTTTTTATTTTATGTGATTGATTTTATTTCATTGTTTGATTCGAAGTGCATTGCAAGTATTTGCAATTTTAGTATTTACGGTGTTCTTGTTGTACTACACATTGTGTGTTTTAGTAATCGTTCGTTCATAGTATGTAGTGCCGGTTTGTAATGTTTATTTGTTGTTCTTTGCAAAGCTTCACGACATATCATATCATGGAAAATTCTAAGTCAGGTGGGAAAGCTAAATGGAGTAAAGAAACCTTGCATATATTTTGTGATATATGCATTAGGGCAATTGATATGGGTATGCGACCGGGTTCGCATTTTGAAAAAGGCGGATGGAAATATATTGTAAAATCATTTGGAGAAAAAACGGGTAAACTGTTGCAGAAAGAACAACTGAAAAATAAATGGGATGTTTGTAAGAAAGACTGGCGGTTGTGGAATAAATTGATTGGTGAAACCGGTGTTGGATGGAGTAATGAATTAGGAACAATTGCTGCCAGCGATGAGTGGTGGCAATCACGAATTCAGGTGATATTTTGTCATGCCATCTTTTTCAACAATGTTATTATGTTGTGTGAAGATAATGACAAGAGCATTAATTTGTTTATGTAGGAAAATAGAGGAGTCTAAAAATTTAGACATTCCAGAATCGAGCCTTCATTGAAGTTTAAATTTGATAGAATGTTCTCTGGAGTCACGGCTACCGGACAACATGCATGGGCACCATCGTCAGGCACAGTACCTGGCAGTGATGACGATTTGGAGACATTAAATGTCGGTTTAGAAGGTGCTGATTTGGAGGAAGGAAGCAGGGACTCGGAGGAGAATGTGGATACAGGTTTTGAAAATTATCATTCTCGAGGCGTTGGGGGGGAGCATATATCTAGTAGTAGCAACACCAAGAGCAGTGGTAAACGAAAAGAAAGAGAGCTGCCGGAGCGAAGAGCTAGAAAGAAAAAGTCATCTTCTATTGGTGCTCAACTTGTATCAATACAGCAACAGCTTCTCGACAGCATGTCTAGTAGGAGTGATTCAACTTCTGCAAATAAAGACTTGCCAGGCTGTAGTATTCTTGAAGTTATGGCTGAGCTCCAATCCATACCTGGTTCGACAGATGACGAACAATTTTTGCTTCGCGCCACGAAGTTTCTACAGTCGCGAAAAAATAGAGAAATGTGGGCTGGCATCATAGGTCTTCAAAAAAAATACCGTTGGCTTCAACTAAACGTCGCGCCTTGAGAAAATTATTAACTGCAATGCTCGTAGAAACTTTGACGATTTGGTTTTCATATTTGTCTTAGTTTTGGATTGTAACGTCACAAACAAGTAATTTGTTGTGCAAATGTTTTTCTATTACGAATGTGAAATTGTTGTGCTCATTGTTATGAATCTTTGTTTGAACTAGTTCTAAAACATTTCGTGACGAATATTCTTAACATAATATTGTTTTCTATAATGTATATCTTGACTCAAATTTCTTAATGTCGACAGGTTTGCGCTTGTTCTCTAGATATGGATGATGCACATTTTAATGCTCTACTTAATGGGGATTTTGAAGGTGACTATGACAATGTTATGGATCGTGTTATTGAGCACATTAACTATGGTGCTGATGATGGAAACAATAGCGCATACGTTGATGGTGGAACTGTTGGTTCCGACAACGATGACGATGACGACAGTAGCGACGACGACGACAGTAGCAAAGACGACGACAGTAGCAAAGACGACGACGATGACGATGAAAATGAAGATGAGGCAAATTTTATACGGAGAAAATATGATGATGACATACTAATTATAAGCACGTCTGGAGCATTAAACCTATATTATATTGCTTATATCCATAAAGAACCATGTATGATTTCATACAATACAGGGATGCGTTGGTTGCATGACATTTTAAGAGGTCATTGGAAACGCTGTGTTAACATGTTTAGGATGGACAAAGACACTTTGCTAGGTCTGTGTAATGATTTGGAAACGCACTATGGTTTGAAACCTTCGCGGAGGATGTGCGTACTCGAGAAGGTAGGAATGTTTCTATTTACTCTTGCAAATGGGGCATCAAATCGACATGTGCAAGAAAGATTTCAGCATTCAGGCGAAACTGTAAGTAGATGCATGAAAGAAGTCCTTAAAGCATTACGTATGTTTGCTATAGATATCATCAAACCAACTGATCCAGACTTTACAAACACTCCAATACAAATTGCGATGAATCCAAGATTTATGCCACATTTCAAGGTAATTTTTAAATTTTACATTAAATGTAGTTTGCACTAAAATTGTGTATTTTGTTTGAATATTTTTATCCTAATTCAATTTTTTTGTACTTGTAGAACTGTATTGGTGCAATTGATGGGACACATGTTCGTGTCACGATTTCACCCGAAAATCAGATTCCTTATATTGGTAGGAAAGGTGTCCCAACACAAAACATCATGGCGGCCTGTAGTTTTGACATGCAATTCACATTTGTATGGGCAGGATGAGAAGGTAGTGCGCACGATACACGCATTTTTCTCGAGGCTATAGACAGTAGGAGTATCAAATTTCCTAAACCGCCTGAAGGTTGTCATTTATTATTTCTTACAGATATGATAATTTCAATAAAGTATTATTCATCTTTTTATATTGAATTAATATACAAGTTGAATTTTGTTTATATTTTCAGGAAAATACTATTTGGTTGATGCCGGTTATCCAAATGAGTATGGATATTTAGGTCCATATAGAGGGGAGCGATATCATTTACAAGATTTTCGATGTCGGGGTGAACCAAGTGGACGACACGAAGTATTTAATCGTGCACATGCATCACTACGCAATGTGATAAAACGAACATTTGGAGTATGGAAGCAAAGGTGGAGAATTTTGCAGTGCATGCCGGCTTATCCTTACAAAACACAGGTTGCGATTGTTGTTGCATCGATGGCACTACATAACTATATTAGAAGGCGATCGCAAGATGATGCTGTTTTTGATGAATATGATCGTAATCCTGATTATATCCCAGATGAGTTATTACCAGATGTTGTTGCGTGTGAAACTAGTCTGAGTTCGCGCAGAAATTCACGTATGGATATTGTTCGCGAGGGCATTGCAAATAGTTTGATGGGTGAATGAAATGACGTTTCCATGTTACTTGAAGTATTCACATTAATAGAAATTGTTATTTATTTTTAAATGCGTTTTTAGAAGTTATATATATTTATATATATATAAACAAAATATTTATATATGACAAAATTACTTACAAAAATTAATATACAAAATTATAATTACATAATTATTATTTTGTATAATAATAATCTATTAATTTTGTATAAAATTAATCTATTAGTCAGTTTCACATAATAATAATACATTTTATTGTTATGATTATTAATCTACAAAATTTAAAAAATAATTAATCTATTAGTCATTTTATTGTTTTTTCATTAATTATTAATTACATTATATTATTATAATAAATGAAATTTACAATATATATATATATATATATATATATATATATATATATATATATATATATTTACCCTTTAAAGTAATTTCACAAGTTAAAAGCAATATGAAAAGTTTGGTAACCAAAACACCCAAAACTGCTTTTTTTTCAACCTCCAACTCAACCACAGTTTTAACCAAACACTTCACTGCTTATTTTGCACCACAGTAAAAGCGCTTTTTTTGAAACTGCTTTTTTTCAACCGCAACCGCAATCGCAATCGCAATGCCAAACACACCCTAAGTTTGATGTTAAACAAACTGAAACCAAACCGAACCGGTTCGAAATAAAAAGCAACTTGACCCGAATCCTGAAATAAAAAGCCCTTCACAGCTTAACTTTACTAACTTAATTCCCTAACCCTAGCAATACTAACAACATATACAATAGAAGCCCCCCATCCTTCAAGTTTTCAATAGAATCAAATCAACACACACAAAACTTTCTCAATTGACTCATTTCAAATTTTCAATCTCTTCATTGAGTTCCTGTCCAGCTTCCTCATCCCAATCAATCCCTGTAAGTTAATTTTGATGCACTCTTTTTAATGCAATATTTCTTTTAACTACAACTTTAAATAAGACAAATGTATACTTGAGATTGACAAAGCAATGATAGTATATCAATGATGGAATCTTATAGTTGATGTAGTGGTGTTGGTGAGAGACTAGTAATGACAAGTTTGGGAGTTGCCAAAAGGAAAGGAGGACCCTGCTTGGTGTCTGAAGTGATTGGGAGTGTTTGGGACATGAGGAGAAGTGTGCTGAGAGTTTTGTTACAGTGAATGGAGCTTGATGGATGAGGGGTGGGGGAATTTGTTATATCAATTAATATATCAGTTCTTTTAGATGGTTTTATTATGGATATGATGCTATAATGAAATTAATTTCAAATACCTTTTGAAATTATGCACTCTATATTGTTGTTGCATGACAATATTTGAGACATGAAAGTAGAGAATGTTTTCTCTAATATTTGATTTTCTGTGATATCTTTACCACACAATTTCAGTTGTGAGGTAATTTTAAAAGGAACATAATTATATTCAATAATCGATTTAAAATCTTGCACCTTCAGGTGCAACCAATCATAACGACCTTGAGGAAGTATGATAAACTTCTGTGGTCATATCTTTCATTTAGATTTTGCCTCATATTATTTCCTTCTTTGATGGTCTTTTAAATATTCATAGCTTTTAGATGAATCTCGGCGTCAATATTTCATGACAAATAATTATTTCTAAAAATACCAAGAGCGATAAATTGAAGTTTTGTCAGATTTGATATTATCTTTATTTATAAAAACAAGAAATAACTTATTAAATAAAATCATGAAGATAAAAAAAATAGTCCTTTAAAACTATTATTTATATAGCATTAGAAATACTAGTTCTTCAGGAACTATATTTAATTTATTTAATTCTTCAGGAACTTATAATACTCATTATTCGGGAACTATAAATCTCTTTCTATGAATAATAGTGAAAGAAAATTTGCCAAAAATAAATTATAATACTTAAAAGCAAAAATATTAAAATTGGTATAAGTTGGTTAGAGCATCATGCTGATAACATGTTATAAAAAGAATAAATAATTCACATAGAAGAACATAGACATTAAAAATATAATCAAAAGAAACAAGCAAGGTTATTGATCCCGTCCCGGGTATCGTTCCGGTTTTGTGTTTGGAACGGAACGTTCCGGTTTCGGTATCGTTCCGGGTACCGTTCCGGTTTTGTACTGTTCATTTTTATTTAATTATATATATGAAAAAAAATAAAATATTAATTTAACAAGTATAATTTAAATTCAAGATAAATGAAATTTAAATTATACAATACAAACATAATCTCAAAATTAGAAACATCTTTAAAATTTCAAAATATTATGAAAGTAAAATGTTCTAAAATAAAAGAAAAATACATCAAACATCTTCCCTATTTTTTAAGCTAACTATTATTATAAGAATTAATAATAATAATAATAATAATAATAATAATAATAATAATAATAATAATAATAATAATAATAATAATAATAATATAATTAGCATACAACCCGAGACCCACACCCTGTTTAAGAAAAAACCCTACTTTTCTTCTCCCTCTCTTGTTGCTTTGCCCCCTCCAGCCGCACGCCTGCCATCTTCATCTGCAAAATTGACTTTGAACTGCCCATGATCTTCCTCGGCAAAATCTTCCAGAGAGAAAGATGGGGTCCAACTTTTCATGCCTGTCTTCTTGCAAGGAGAAGGGGTACCTAGTCTTGTCCATGAGCCAAGATGACTAGCCAACTGCTGGAACCCATTGCTTGCCCTCCATCACCACTTCACCATGTCCCCAACTTTCCTCACAACCTCGCTGCCCTTTCCTATCAGAAACTGAAACAAACCCACCAACCGGTTAACATTTCTCAACAAAAAAACCAGTCCAATTTCTCTCTACTAGACAACAAGCCGTTAAATACAAGCAAGTATGCTTCAGTTCTTGATTCTTGTAAATGCCCAAAATTGGGAAAACAGGTTCATGCTCACACAATCAAAACTGGGTTTGATGCTGATGGATTTGTAGACACCAAGTTGCTTCAAATGTATGCAAGGTGTGGTTTGTTAAAAGATGCAGACTTTTTGTTTTGGGTTTTGGATACCGGAACGGAACCCCCCGTACAAAACCGGGGCGTTCCAGCCGGAATTCCGCCGGAATTTCCGGATCGGTCCGGAATTCTATCCGGGACAAAAACGTCGCCGTTTTGTCCCGGAATTTTCATTGGAACGGGCCGTTCCGGTCGGAACGGAACGGGATCAATAACCCTGGAAACAAGAGAAAAATAACTTTTTATTATGAATTCTTCTATATTTCAAAAGTGTAAAGAATACAAGACAAATGGTCTATTTATAGGAGAAGGAAATGAACTCAAGGGTTATGGAAATCCAAGAGACTAAACTTAAAAATAATGGACATTTAATACATATAAATATAATTTATGAATTTATAACAATTATAAATATATATATATATATATATATATATATATATATATATATGTATAATGGACATTATATATATATATTGACAAATACTTGGTTTCATTGTTGAGACTGAAACTGAGGTAAAAGCAACTAAATATTGCTTTTGAGAAACTTCTCATGAACCCCACATAACCTGTGATGCAATCTTAACCAAATATTAAAATTCAGCTTTTTAACACAACCTCAAAGGCAACTGCGGAGTCAAATATGTACTTAATATTGTATCCTTCGCGCTTTCTCTCAATATAAATAACCAAAGATTGCTTGCTTAAGTGATTATTTTAGAGCTTAGTCCAACCTCGTCGTTATTTTTGAAAATAATTTTATTTAGAAATATATTAAGATAATATATATTTTTATTTTTTTAAAATTATTTTTAATAATATCATATCAAAATACATTAAAAAAGTTTAATTTTCAATAAAATATAAATATATATATATATATATATATATTTTTTTTTTTTTAAATGCACTTACAAACACCCTAAATATTTCAACATGCGCTTAAAGATAAAAATATTTCTCCTCTTTCTTCTCTTTGACCTGTTCTCTTTTACTCCATCTGTAACCCCCTCTCCTCTCATTGGCTTTGTGTGTCTATTGGGTATTTACTTAAACACACAATAAAAATAGATATTTATCATATATTTCTAGAAAGACAAAAAAGAGAGGGAATGATGTTGAGATGAATTTTATTTGTATGAAAACGAAGAGTTGAGATTCAAATGGTGGTGGCTGGAGTGGAAACTGCTTCTTCCAATGTTTGGATCTGCTGGTATCGCTCTTGCCTTTTATCGTTCGATACTAATATCTCTTTTCTATCAGATTTATAGATCATTCTAGATTTAGATTTGGGTTCTTTTTTTTTTGTTAGGCCTATTTTGCAATGCTCAGGTTTAATTCATTAAGGATTGATTGATTATTGACACAATTATTTTAAAATAATACTGAAATAATAAATTGATTAATAAAGTTAATTCTGTGTGTACATATTTTATTTTATTTTATTTTCTTCTCTTACATGTATATCATGAAATGGTAAATGATTGCGTATTTGCTCCAATGGCATTCCCTTCATGCAAAACAAATCATGTTTGTTTGCCATCTCTAGTCAAATCAAATATCTATCAGCAGATGCAATTCCAGTCAAAATCAATCATTCACCAGGCTCCTGACTTTGATTTCTTAGGGCTCCTTTCCCAACTTTGAGCTTTACTAGACTGGTGTGGTGGTGCTCTTTCGATCTCTAAATGAGGTGGAACTGAACTGTCTTCGTTTTTGTCTTCGTTTCTGCGCTTCTGTGTCATTGTTGGGATGTTGTGTCTTTGCACTGTGATATCTCTAGTGTTTTTTTAGATAAAAGAAAATATTTAAACTGACATTATGATCTTTCCAGTTTCACATAGGATTTTAGCTTTGCAGGTCAAATGGATTTCAGCATAACCAAGTCAGAACAGAAGAGATTTTTAATACTTTGTTTAGTTGTGTAAAAACTATTGTGAGATTGGCGAGGTCTTTTATGGGATAAGGAGTGGGGGCCCGAAATGGTTTTACATCCCAAATATTTGAGGACATGGAGGAGACACGAGATGATTCGGGGCCAATGGAGCAAGGGCCTTCAAATTCTGTATGGTGGGGTTCAGACTTTATTGAGAAATTTGACTCTGTCTCTTTGCTTTCTCAAGAAGATACTTTGAGTAATAAAGAATCACCTAAAAGTTATGAAGAAGATGGTTTGTCTTCTCAGACTGCATCACAAATTCTTTGGAGCACCGGGATGCTTTCTAAACAAATACCAAATGGTTTTTACTCCGTCATACCGGTGAGAATTTGTATATTCTATTTTTTTTCCATATTTATTTTGTTATAAGTTCTTTTGGCTGAGTAGCCTAATCTTTGCTGAAACTTCATCTTTTTTTACAGATCAACAAATAATGTGGTTGTGAAGAAATAGTTCATTTATGAGATTATTTCTCTTGTTTATACTTGTGTTTGATAATCATTCCCTTTTAATTTGTGTTCATTATCTTATTATGTTCTACTATGCTGGTTATGATTTAACGTTTTGTTCTGTTTCTTAACCTTCTCTTAACTAAGAGTTAGAAGTTGCATGTTAAAATGTACTATTAGGCTGTTTGTGGATAATGTGACCCATGCTTCAATATAGTTACAGTAGGAAGTATCTTGGATGGAGTTCTTCTTTGTTTTCTAGCTTTTTTGGATGATTTCCTTTTAGAACACTTAATTAAAGAGAAAATTTGAAATTGATGCATAATGTGCAACTTTGAAATTGAGATGATGGACCTTTTGTGCTTTTAACAAATAAATTTATAACATTGTAACTTATGATTTTTAGTTTTTATTACTTATCTTTGATTGTTATTTTTATTTAGTTCTATCAGAATCAAACTTGAGTGATGGAAGGACGATTCATGATAAAATAGTGGTATCAGAAAATACATCCATCAAATTCACGGTGTCTGTTGCATTGTCTCATAGTTCTGATTCTTTGAAAGTCTATATGAATTTTTTCTGTTGACCAAAAAATGTTTGACCTTGTACCATTTTTTCTACACGTGTTGTTGATAAGTGCCTTTCTTTCTTTTTTGGATGTTGAGAAATGAAACAAGTACAAACAATGCTAAAAGCATTTTCTGGATTATTAAATTGTTGGTATTTTCAACAGGATGAACATTGCTTGATGGACTGTGTCCTAACTTATAAACTACTTTCCAACCTGTACCATTTGTTTGTTTAACCACTTAGAACATTGATTTTGCTTCATGTTGTGCTGAATTAATATCATGGATTGTTTCAGGATAAAAAGCTAAAGGAGCTCTTTGTTAATATTCCAACTTTAGATGAGATTCATTCTATGGGAGCTGAGGGTTTCAAGGCTGATGTCATTCTTGTAGATACAAAGAAAGACAAAAAGCTATTCATGCTTAAGCAATTGATTGTGGAACTGGTAAAAGGGATGAACTCAAATCCAGCTGCAGTGATAAAAAAGACTGCCGGATTGGTAAGAATTCATGAATAGCCATTGTTCTATTGAATGGATATCTCTTTTGAAGTTTTCAGTTCCTCTCCCTTTTCTCCCCTTAGTTATCTTTATCTTTCTCTTCTTTTTTTGTTGCCCTCTCCAACTTAAACTTTTTCTTTTTTTACTGTGATGTGGTCTTGGTTATGCCAAGGAAATCTATACATCCTTAACCTATTGTCACGACATATTACAAATCCATTCACATCTAGGCAAAACCTGTTTTCTTGCCTATGCAATTACATCGGATGTTTTCATGCATGTCTGGTGTAGGCTTCTCTAACCACACATAATTAACTATTTGTCCTACAAGGAAAGGATTTTCTCTTATGCTTTTCACTTCTGCTTACCTTTTGACCTGTAATTTAATTGCAATATATTAAGGTAATAATTCCTTGTTTCCAAGCCAATTCAGGCATAAAATTCTTCCTATTTTTGTTGATCTTCTTAATTGTTTTTTCCATTTTTCAGTCCAAAAATTGCTCTTTTCATTTTCATTTCTCATGTTCCCGAGCAGGTTTCTGATTTTTATAAAAGACCAAATTTGGAGAATCCAGAAAAAGCTGCTCTAGAAGAAGCCTGCCATGTGTTAGAAAATCAAGGTGTTCAGTTGCTGGGGCAAATAAGGCATGGGTCATGCTATCCTAGGGCAATCTTGTTTAAATTTTTAGCAGATTCTGTAGGTCTTGGAAGTAGACTCATGGTGGTAAGCTTTTAACTTCATCCAGTGAATTCAACTTCCATGCTCCATTTTTATTGAATGCCCAAAATTAGTTAAAGATGCATTTTCTTGCTAATTAAGATACACAATATTTAAAAGATTTCATACTTATTTTTCCAGGGTTTACCAAATGATGGTATTGTTGAGTGTGTGGACTCGTATAAACACATGTCGGTGATTGTTGTGTTGAATTCTGTGGAACTACTGGTTGATCTTATGCGGTTTCCTGGTCAATTGATACCGAGGTCAACTAGGGCGATTTTTATGACTCATATTTCAGCAGCAGGGGAGAGTGACTCTGCAGAAAATGATTCCTGTGATTCTCCTCTAGAGCCAAATAGTCCTCTGTATGGTTTTGCAGAAAGAGCAGACCCTGACAGGTTAGCAAATAGCTAATGCATGATTTTTCAAAAATGACATTCTATACAATCTGAAAATTGCAAGTTGTTATGGCTTTTTGTATGCCACAGTGCTGAAAAAGATGAAAACCTTCAGTTTCATAAGAAATTAGAGTCATCTTCAAATTTGTTAGGCCCTCCATTGCGAAATATGATGTTGCGATCTGCCACCTCTATTGACAGAAAATTGAGGTAATAATATATATCTTCACCTGTGAAGTTCTGTCTTGCAATGTGACCTTGGTATGATGCTTCTTGTTTCTTGTATTCTATATTATTGTTTAAAATCTCGTTTCTTTTTGTTGACTGCAACCATACTATAGAGCAGAATGTTGTACTTGAACATTTTCTTTTCTTTTCTCCCTCAGCTTATCACATAGTGAACCAAATATTGCAACAACTTTTTGGAGACGTAGCCGGAAAAAGGTCATTGCTGAACAGCAGACTGCGAGTTCAAGGTAATAGCATGGTTTCCTTTGAGTGCTTTGTCATTTGGTTTCACATTACATGGAGTCAACACAAATGTTTGGAAGTCTAATTTTTACTTCCGTCCATGCCAAGAATACTCTCTTGGGCGGAGATTTTCAATTCTTTCAATTGCTTTGCTGCAGGACAGTTTTTTTGAGTACTAATATATGTACTCTCTTGGCCCTTTTTTTTTTCCCTCGTTCCTTTGGGGAATGATCTCCTATCTTCTAACAGTCACAAGTTCAAAGAAAAAGATCCCATGTTAGGGTTGAGGTTATGGGCATAATGAGCCTATCAAAGTATATTGTTTTTTTTGGGCTTTATTCATCTTAATCGTAATACTAAAGGCTTGAACTATATTATGGCATTTGATACCATACTTGTTACATTCTAGTTTTTTTTTTGAAATTTTAAAGGCTTATTTTTCTAGCATTTACGACCTAAGGGATTTATTATATCTTTTCTATAACCAATGATTAACTAGATGAGTAAATGGTTGGGCATTTCCAGGCTGCATGAATAATGCAGGATGCATGCCTTTTCAGCAAGAGCATAATTTGATGTTTTTTTTTCATCTTTTTCTAGAAAGCATGCACTTTTGACTTCTTATTCAATGGGAACCTAGATCACTAGCTTTCTTTTCTACATTTCTAGTTTCTAGCTTGTAATTCCTAGAAAAATTAGAAACTATGTCTGTGGAAAACTGTGTAATTCTCATTATGTTTCTGCATAGAACTTAGGATATATACAACATCTACATTTCTAATATAGGATAGTAATTAATTATACATAAATGACTATTATTTCTAGATCCTACCTTATAAGAGAGTATATTTGACTTCCCTTTTATATTTCCTAAGAATCTGCCCTTGTTTAATTCATTCAATAATGTCACTTGAGGTTTTCAAATAGTGAATAGGAGGGCACCCTTAGATTTGTTTGCAATGGAAAAGATAGAGGTTAGCTGTTCTAACATTGCATAGGGTATTGTTTGGTTTGTCCTTTGACTTTGTGTGGTGTCATGAGTTGCCTGGCCAGTGTCATTCTTTTCCAATTCTTTTCCATTTACTCTATTGGGCGGACATAGGGTTAGAGGTTTCATTCACGTGCATGCACTTATACATTGATTTCTATGTACTCTGTTTCAATTGATTTGATTAAAGGTGTGTTATATATTTATTTTTTCACAAGTCCTAAATATGGTTGTTTGTGGTTATGTCAAATTTAAACTTCAAAACTTGCATGGTGAAGTTTTAGCTTACAACTTCATTGATCCTTGTTTTGCAGTCCAGAAGAACATCCTTCATTACAAACATGTGGGCAGTCCATGTTAAGTGGTGATAGACATCTAATTAGAGATTATGCTGATGATGATGCTGTATCGAGGTTCGTACCACTTTTTTTGTATTTTTTAAACACATTTGAGGGGCATTATACTAGAAAATACTTCTTGAAGTTAATTAGTTGATTATGTATTTAGATTTCATTTTATGGTTAGTTTTATTCTGTTCCAGAATCATCTTTTTTCTAAAGCTAATTAGTTTCCAAATATGACTAAAATGGTTGGCTTAGTGATTTGGATCAACTTGGATAAGCTTCTTTGATAGTCTAGAATTCTGTACTCCCCTCTGTCCCATAAAAAGTGTCTTGTTTGACTTAAACAGATTACGAAAACAATAAATAAATTCTGTGATTATTTTTAATTTTCCCTTGGAAATCGCAAAGGGAAGATTGCATCATTCAACCAAAAAGCATATAGCAGGAACATTTTATTCATAAACTGTTATGAAAACAATTCATTCTGTATAATTCACTCCCAAAGCTGTATGTGGTTGGATTCCTAATCCAACAAGGATTTTGTTGTGGAAAAATATCAAATCAATTGGAAAGTAGAAAAATATAAAAGAAGCACAATCAATCACACGAGCTCATAAGAAATTTATGTGGTTCAACAACTTAGACCTACTCCAAAAGCATGATGATAAAGGAAATTCACTATGAGAAAATAAAGATTACAAGTGCCACAAAATTATTCTCATCCAAGATCTTAAAACAACCAAAATCATGTATTTTCTGTTTTCTTTTAGTCACCAAAGTGTAGAGAATGAAGACATTTACAAATAAGCCCTAATCCTAAAACATAAAAACTTTAGGCTTTATATATGGACTAAGTACATTGTTATTTATTTTCACTTTGGCCTATAACGTAAGACAATCCCAACAAATCTCTATCTTGGCTTAATTGAGGTAACTTACAAAACTCTATCTTGGCCTATAACGTAAGACAATCTCAACAAATCAAGCTAACATTTGCAGTACCTGTAAGATAATTGAGGATTTATTTCACGTCTTGCCAATGACCTTTACCAGGACTTTTCATTAACTTGTTGATAGCACTAACATGTGAAATATCTAGACGAATGTAGACCATAGCATGCATAATGCTTCCAACTACACTAGCATATGGAACACCTGACACATGCTCCTTCTCCTCAATTACCGGTGACATCCTGAAGATAACCTGAAATGAGTTGCATATGGAGTACATACTAACTTGTAGACTTTCAAACCAAAACACACAAGTCTTTTCTCATGATGCTTCCTTTGTAACAAGTATTTTCATACCTAAAATCTTAGCTGAATTTTTCATCTCAAACTCATTTGATTTTTCAAACTGTCGATCTCAAACATATTCTTGAAAGCTATAAATATATAACAAGTACACAAATAAGCCATCCTAGAGCTCTCTAAAATACACATAACTATCATAATTACTCCTAAAGTAACCATGTCCAAGCATAAAAATATCAAACCTTTGATACCACAATCATGTGATGGATTTTCAATAAACACACATGGTCTTCTTTACCTTGATAAATGAAACCCTTTGGCTTATTCATATGGACCCTCTCTTTCAGCCTAACATGTAGAAAAGCAATTTTGACGTTCACATCACTTTTTTGTTTAGAAAATACACCTAAATATTTCTATAGTGATCATAAACAAATATCTACAACTACTTTGCTATATAATAGGAAAACAACCTTAAAAGTTAGAATGAATATAATTCACAGTACCTTTGGTCCAATGAATAATTGTGCTAAATGTTACACTGCATTGTTTTCCATAAACTAAGTGCTCACCAAAATCCAATTTAACTATTTTCTATTCACATAACAAATCCCATTTGCTTAACTCTATCATTCTCTATTACTTGTATGCTCTAAGCCCCATTATCCAAATCAATCACAAATGATACACTAACTAAATGAATAATCACTGAACCTTGAAGACAGTAAAATATAGTAACAAGCTTTTTTTTCACCTCGACTAAAGCACCATCACAAACCTTCATAACTTCATCTTTGGTAGAATAACCATAACCATGAAAATAAAAAAAGACTAAAAGAAATTAAATTCTTCATTTCTAGAACATCTCGAACCTCTAGAGTCTAACATTGCCATAATACATTCTAATTTGAATTGTACCCTCACCAATAATAGAAAGTTCTTTCTTGTCTCCTAATAAAAAAATTACCATTGACAACTTTATAAGTGTCAAACTAGTTTCTTTTAGGGTAAAAATGAACTATGCAAGCTAAATCAAGAATCCACCCATCATTTGAGTTACCAACATACACGACCATCAAAATTATCATAAAATTCTCACATAAACTTACAATATTTCTAGATTTTGATCTAGACTTTCCTTCACAACTTGAACCTTTATTATTTGTTATACCCCTCACAATCAAGCTCTCTGCATGATCATTAATATATCTCTAACATGTTTTTTCTACTCTTCAGAGTTTAAAAAGCTTTGACATCTTCTAAACTAAAAACTATTCCTTTCGTATAGCATAGTATCAACAAAATGTTAATAAGATGGAGATAATGAACACAATAAAATCAAAGCCTGTTTCTCATCTTCAACCTTAACATCAATTTAACAAATTTAAAATTACTCCATAAGATGGTCTTTATTGTGCATACTTTTTTGTGATTTAGAGAATATACAACCCATGCTTAAGATACAAACGGTTTGTCAGATATTTCGTCAAAGAGTTTCCAACTTTGCCTACAATGCAACAACTTTAGTCTCCTCAATAACCTTTTTCAGAATCAAATCAGACAAATAATGATGAATAGCACTCTGGCCCGTTCCATGAGATCTTTCTCCGCATCAACCATTCTTTTAGGCAAATTGTCAACACCTTTTGGTGCCATGATAAATCTTGCTGAAATAACTAGGCACACATCTTAATACGTCACATATTGAAGTTGTTCATACCATTAAATATCTCTACATCAAACTTCGCAACCAATGTTACTTATTGCCATAGTGAAAGTTAATTGATAACTGGGCAAACTTTGCTATCAATCTATTGCAGAATCAGCCCTAGAATCTCAAACCAATTGACAAGTAGAAAAATATAAAAAAAACAATCAAAATCAATCACATAAGAGCAAACAAGAAATTTATGTAGTTTGACGACTTAGTTCTACTCCACTAGCAAGATGATCATGGAAATGTATTATGAGAAAGTAGGAAATTACAAGGTGCCACATAAAATTGCTCTCATCCAAGTGTTCAAAATAACTCAAAACTCACATTTTCTCTATTTTCTTTAGCCACCAGAGTATAGAAAATACAAGCACTAACAAAGAAACCCTAACTCAAAAATATAATTATTTAGGTTTTATACATGGATAAATTACATGTATATTTTTTTTTTTATTTTGGCCCATAATTTAAACAATCTCATCAGAGAAAGCACTTCTATTTGTATTTAAATCTTCTTAACTGAAAACGATCTAGAGAATTTCCAACTAAATTTGAAATTACAGAAATACCTTTGTGTGCTGTAATTCTGCTTCTTTTGTTGTCTGCATCAACTTTAGTGTTAGATATATATATTAACTGATTTTGGTGTTCTATTCTTTAATTAATGAAGGCTGAAAAGCCATTAAAAAACCCTGCTGAAAATAATGACAAAAACCATATTTCCTCTTCTCAGTGGAAGGTTCCCATTATAATTATTCACAAAACTGCTAATGCACATGGAAGCTGCTAGCTCCTATTGAATTGTCTTAACCTTGAACAGAAAAAAAGAGAGAAATAATGATTACTCTTAGTTGCTAAGGCATGGACTCCTGAACACCACTTAAAAATTCTTTTGGCTCCTATTGAATTGCCATAGCCTTGAAACAGAAAAAAAGAGAAACAATGATTCCCCTCTTAGTTGTTAAGGCATGGATTCCTTAAAGCACACAAGACTTGAAATTTCTTTTGGTAGTCGTCTATCCAACTATCAATAATCTTCTTGAACTTGGACTTTTACATATGAAATTTTGTGCTTGCAACTTTTTTATTAGTTTTCTTGTTACCATTTGTGCCTCACTTTTCTGAAGAATCTCTTCATGCCTACAGAGACATTTTTACATATTAATAATTTTCTTGAAATTTACCTTTCTCTTGTCTCGTTACAAGTCAATATTTTAGCAATTTAGTCCAGTGCATGTGTAAAACAGAGAGATTTTAACTATACTTCTACCAAAAATAGAACAACAAAAAAAAGAAGAAAAATCTAGTGTAATGGATAAGGAAATGTTGATAGCCATTCCTGTCATCACCCACCCACCCACCCAATCAAAAATTGATTGATAAAATAAATAAAACAAAATATTGAAAGCATCACTTGTTTTCTTATTTCAAAAGCATATTTTCTCTATAGTTTGTACAACTCACGAAGACACATCAAAGAAAATCTATGAAGTAATTTGTGAAGTGTATTATTCTGTTATCTCTTTGTTTTGAACACAATTATAACTTAGTTGTTCATGTTTGAAGACTAATAACTTAGTCCCTTGATTCTTTTTAGCTGCTATCTTATCAAAGAAGTCTTTTCTCTCTCTCTAAAACCCTTCTATTTTAGTTTTTATCCAATATGCTTTTGGGATATATTAAAACACCAACAAAGGTTTCAGTTATACAATGGTCAATCAAAGTCAAATGACTAAGGTATTGGTTTCTCAAATATCTATGAAGTATAACATACAACCAGGTTGAAAAAGTCAGACTAATGAATAATTTACTCTAATTTATCACAAGCAAACTCCGTGTGTGAAATATGCTTCATGGTTCTAAGCCAATAAGTAATACTAATGTTTATGTAATATTATAACTGAGAATTGAGAACAGGAATATAAAAAGAGTAGAGAAAATGATTATACGAGGAAGGGTGGAGAATACATCATGGCATCATCTACCTCGTATTAAAATACATCAACAAGTGTTATTGCTTTATTACCCTAGCAGTTTATGCATCATTTACCTGTTCTTTCTTTGTTTATGCTTCTCTGGTAATAATGGTTTATCAACTAATTTCTATGATATAGTGGTGTATAGTTGATTAGTTGTGATCTGAGAACAATGCTAATATTGGATGTTCAAGTGTAGCTACAGGTTAGAGGGTGCATCAACATCAGAAGCTCATAGAGTGAGAAGAAGTATTAGTATGACCCTAGAAATTGGTGATGACATCGTAAGGTTGATGTTTATTTCATTCTGATCTGTGCTTTATGTGTTGATGCTAATGTTATGGTTTTGTTTGTCATATTTTGTTATTTGGACTTGATTTCTTTTCGTTGCAATTGGATTAATCTAAAAACAAATTATAAAATTATATTTGTTTAGATTGGATTAGGCTATGTTACGGTTGCGGTCTATGATCATGCTATGCTACTATGACTATAGTTGTAGAGAATACAAATTAGGTTATTCTGATTTTTCTCTGAATAGATTTATGTAATCCTATAACTAGTCTATTTATAATATTAGGATATCTGGTGCTCTTCTCACGAAGGAATTCTTTTCCTATTGGGATATTTATTTTCTAATCAATTTGGATTATTAGGGTTTTGTTGCCTATAAAATAGCAGCAATTCTATGTTCTAGTCAGGCTTGAAGTGGAATCTTATTGATAGTGTCCTGTGTTTGACATGTAACTTATCAGTTGACTTTTATGGCTTTTTGGGAAGAAAGCCCAATCCAATACATTCGGTTACACAAAGCTGGCCATGGGCCTGTTTGGGGGCCATGCTAGAAAACCCAGAAGCTAGTTCTTCTGAAGCTGCTCCATGTTGGAGCTTTACTAGCTCTTTTTTTTCATCTTATTTGTAACAATTATTTCAACACCTTTTTTAAGGGAACACTTCTTTTCTACTAGCCATCTATAGGCTATTTACAGTTAAAAAAAAAGTCAAGTTGTAACCACAATCTCATGCTGTCTTACACCTTTTATTTGCTCTCTTATCCAAGGCTGTTCTGTTTCATTTTGGTATGTAGGCTGAAGTGGTTCTTTACCCTTTCATTTGTATTCTTTCCATGTACACTTTTAACCACGTTATCCTATCACCATGATGACAAATGCTAAGTTGAGTTGAATTCCAAATTGCTTCCTTTTTGTACCTCATGAAAAGGAGATTACCAAGAATGAAACATGGACTCCTTTTAAGTTATATAAGAAAGATGCAATCAATGGAAAATTATAAAAGCTTAGTTTTTGAGCAAGTACTTTGGGCAATCAAGAGTTGTACATCTAGCCTTTCCAAACTTGGTCTCTAAATTTCAACTAGAGAGACAACCTAAAGCACCTAATACACAAATTTCTAGCAACAATATCCTATTCCACAACAACTGCCTTGATAAAAAATGACTCTAGAATTTATCTTTGACAGAACCTTCCAGTTGACCGTAAAAAGTCTCAGCCTTGGAGTATTAATATTTCCTCTATTTAATTGTCTTCTAAACTTAAAGATTCTTAATAGATATTTGGAGTTATACTATTTCCCATTCAGTGGGAAGTAGTTTTTTTTATAGGAATTTACTTTTATTTCATATTTAGTTGGTTTTCCTATACAATATTTATTTCACAAATAGCTCCAGGATCCTAATTTTATTAGTTCTGAAATTTCCTAGTTGGTATCGGGTACCTAAGACATTGGAAGTTGAGATGTTATTGACGAGATAAACTTTAGTAGAATTTGGTTCTTGTTTGTGTGTTTTTCTCAATATCTTTGTTTTATCCTTGCGTACATAGGTTATTGGTTATTATGCTCAATGATAAAAGCTGTTGTTCAATTAGGCCTTTGGTATTCATTGGCAAAATTGCTCAAGCTGTTTGAAACTTTGATTGATTTTGGATAAAATGTCTTGTTCTTATATGGTAAAATTAATCATCTATTGCAGGGCTGTACGTGCTATGAATGAAACTTTGAAGCAAAATTATCTTTTGAGGGAACATGGAAATGATAGGCTGTTTGCAAATAATTTAGATGACAAGGACGATGGTTCAGATCTTCAGAAAAATGTATGTTTTTTCTTTTTGGTTATAGATCCATAGACTTTTGTATTTCTCCTTGGCGTAAGAACTTCTGTTTGCCAATTATTGTTTGTCTTCATATTAGTTTGGGTTTTTAACCTCCATTTATTCTTGTTCAGACTATTCATAAACATGGACTTTGATTTTGGGCTGATGGTGGCCAAACATGGTTGGTTAGCATCACCAAACCAAGTAGATGTTATGGTCTTGTCTGTCTACTTTGATGAATCAATGTCCTTTTCAATCAGAGAAGAGATATGCCTAGCCTACATGGTCATCTAAAAAAAGTGTCACATCTTGTATATTTGTGATACCTAGATTGAATTGTCTATTCCCACCACAAACAACCTAAGTTTCTGGTTGCTAGTCATACTTATATTAAATTTATCCTAGTATAGGTTCTGCACGTAGCTAATAAGATCCATTAATGTACTTTTTTCCTAACTGTTTTTTCTTTGCAGTAAGTTCCACGTGTTTGTTATAGAAGTGTGGTTAAGTTGAGTCATAAGTCTCCAAAAGCATGATTAGGCTTTGTGTAGTTATCATCCTCCTAGCATTCTTGGTACTAATTAATCAATTTCTGCATGAATCAGGTATCAAATTTCGATCTTGATGGTCATGACGGAATATCTAGTGGAAGGTCTTTATGTACCCTTGAAAGGGACCACATAAATTCCCAGAAGGCAATCTCATTACCATCTTCTCCACATGAATATAGAAGTCAAACGTCCCAGAGGAGCGGATCTTCAGGCTTTGTAGCCAATGATCATTTGGTTACAACATGGAATAACGTTCTTGAATCTCCTGTGTTCCATAGTAAACCGCTACTACCATTCCAAGAATGGAATATTGATTTCTCAGAATTAATTGTTGGAACTCGTGTTGGGATTGGTAAGCATCAATACCTACATTTTTTTGTCATGGTGTTGGCTTTGAATTTTGATTATGTCAATACTACAGTACAAAATTTACCTATTACAATTTCACATTTGTTTTTTGGAATGAGTAGGCATACTATTTTATAATAATTCAAGAGTCCTTGGTGAAAAGTACTTTGTTTCTATTGTATTTCAGTAATAACAAACAATGTGCTTGGATTTAAGGTTCCAGTACACTATGGGTTGTCTAAAATCTTAATAAATGTTTTTGTATAAGATGAAAGGAACACACACAGATTTCATGAACTTGAAATTTTAATTTCTCACTTTAAAATACTTCCAAGTATTTTGATGGTTCCACAATCTTTGGATTGTCTCGTTTTAGTTCTATCATGAAGCCCTTCCTGGGTTTTTTTTTTTGGATAAATATTTGTGGTTTGAGTCTTTTTTTGCTACCTATGCTAATGACATGAGAATCTTGTCTTTTAGACTCATTTTATTTTTTCGTTGATAAATTGAAACAAAAAGTTTTGATCTACGGGTTTTGAATTTACTATCTCTCCTTTAAACTGTCATAGACAGCTGGCCAGTGACCTTGGTTGCAATTTTACTGGATGAACCCTCATCAACCACCATTCAAATTCAAACATTTGATATCAATCCAAATATTTGAGCACAATCTCATGTGCATATATTCCTGCAACTTTTATGTCTGTAGCTCTCCATTTATTTGGGTGGTGTTTTGTTACGAGTTAATCATAACCAATGTTTGCTCACTTTCTTGCTATTATTTTATGGGTAGTTGCTCTGCCATCTATTAGTGTACCCCTGAATTCATGGTTCATCTTTGATTTCATGTTCTCATTTTGTGCATCCAGAATATAATGTACAAATGCATGTTTTTATTAAGAGTCTTACCCCAACCCACTCTAAACTCCCTAGATGGCTAGAGAAAATAGTGTGAAAATAAAATAAAAAAGAGCTATCTAAACTGTGCAATGTAAGAAGCTTGAACAACAAATAGGATCTGTTGCTCTATTGAATAAATTATTGTGAAGAAAGTTTGAATGTTGCCCATCTTAAAATAAGAAATCTTAGCTTTCCATCAATGCAGTTCTTGGAGACTTATCATTTCCAACTCCCTCGCATCCTCTCCTCGCTTCCTGCAATGTAGTCTAAATTGATATTCAAAGCTGCATCTTGTTCATGGAAACAAAATTAATATTTCGTTTTTGAGGGGTAAAGTCATTTATATATAAAATGTGTTATTGAATTTAGCTGTCTTAATTTTATTTAGGGTTTTTTGGAGAGGTATTTCGTGGCGTATGGAATGGTACAAATGTTGCAATCAAGGTCTTCCTGGAGCAAGATCTAACTGCTGAAAACATGGAGGACTTCTGCAATGAGATATCAATTCTTAGGTCTCTCCTTATTCACATGTGGATTGCTTACTTTATACCATCACATTTTTTGACTTTATCATATGATTTTTCGCATGTGATTTCTTCCAGCTGTCTTCGACATCCTAATGGTATTCCTCTTACCTGCTAAATGCTTAAGTTGTATCTTTTATATTTCACTTGTCTAAGATTTCTAGAAGTAATGTCAGCATGTATACCTTGGAATTGTGAATTTAACATGTTCTACTTCAGAAAAAAATGGGAGGGATATTCTTGTTACTGTTATCTGGTTGACTGGCAAAATTCTTACCTATTTTTTTGATGGAGAATGAAAGGAAGATTTTCAAGATACTTGTGATAGGAAACTTAGAGATTACTTAATTGGAAAATCTAGGTATCACGTTCATGGTGGTGTTTCTTAATTGGAAAATCTAGGTATATTGGATTATCGTAATATTTAGATTTATTTGAGGATTTATAAGGGTAAATTACAAAAATAGTCCAAACCTATTACCACCTTCACAATGTTACCCTTACCTACTTGGGCAAGTAATTTTCTTCTTAGCATTACTTAATGTTTTCATTGTCACCCTTCCATAATTCTTTGCAAAAAAACAAAGAGTAAATGTAACCATTGCAAAAAACAAAGAATAAATGTAACCATTACATAAAACAGTTTTAGTGTCACCTTTCCATTCAGTCATTGTTAAAAACAAGCAATTAACGTAACCACAAATAACTTATGTTCCATGCATGTATTTCATTAATCAAACTGGAGGGAAAAACCCATCCGAAATTCTAAATATACCTTTATATCTCAAAATAGTACACTTATAGCTCAAAATAGTACATTTGGCAATTTTATATTTTGGGTTAGATTTGCTGATTTTGGGCTGTTTTTCCCTTCTTTTTTTCGACTCAATGAAATAGATGTGTTTCATACGAGCTATTTGACAATTCTCTTAACTTTCATTGGAGTGATTCGATGATCATGTTTAATACAGCTGAATGATTATTGAGAATTGAATTTAGTTTTCCTTCATACTGTTTTCTCTCTCCACTTTATTTGACAACCTTTTTCTTCCCTTCTCTCCTCTCCTCTCCAATTCCTCTCTTTTATTCCTATCCTGCATCGCAAAACACTTTTCCAAATATAATGTAACAATTATCACAAGACGTTTTGCACCATATTAAAGCATGAAGTTACTGTTTTTTGTTTTAATTATTATTCTAGTTAATTTTGGATTTTAATTATTTATTTTCTACTTAGCTTAGAACTTTTAATTGAATTAGTATTTTACTATTTAGGAATTTCAATACTAGATATATTGTATTAATGATGGAAGTTTTAATTAGAAATAATTCCCAATGAAAGATTTTAGTACCAATTTAAATAGAGATGTTTAGTTTATTTTATGGAGACCAAGACTTTTATTCAGATTCAATAAAATATTATAGAATTCTCTATATTTGTCTAATAGTTTCATTTGTAACCTTAAAACTTAAGAACCCTAGTTTTATGTCACCATACGCTATGCTAGGTAGTATCAAAACGGGTCAACATTTGGATCGATGGTGAACTATGAAGAGAATTGTTGACTAGTTGGTGGCAACCATCTTAGTGACAGTGATCAAGGGATGCAAACTATTCTAGATCAACTACATCTCGGTTCAATAGTGATAGCAAGAGGGGCAAATGTCAATTGGGTTTGGTGACATCAATATTAGAGTTGATCTTATAACCAAGCTTAAGGCACCAGGGTCACGCGCGAACATGAATAGAGGATGAAGAGAGGCACATGCTGAGGTTGATGCATGCAACCAACTTGTCATTGAACCAGTTTGTGCAAATTCTTGTGGTTAGTATGTATGGGTATTCATTTGATGAAGAGGATCGAGGTAAGGTTGCTGGAAATAATAGGTATGATAAAGATTATCATATGAAGGTTGGAATTTGATTTTTTAGTGATTTAAAAGTAGACTAGTTTTTTTATTGGTTAATTGAATGTTAATGATTTTATGAGTATACATGAAATTCAAATTTGAGAATGGTAAAATCTGCTGGTTTGAAATATGACTTTAAGGGTAAAGTTGTTGATGTATAATAAAACGAATACTATATTCTATTATCAAAGAAGAGTTTTCTACCATAAAGCCTCAAATTACACATGATGTTGAGAAGGGTAAATTGCCATAGACAAACAATCAATCCAAACTAGTCACTGTTGACTCTGGCCATGATAAAAATGTCAGTAGAAGGAAAGAAGGAAAGAGACAACAGACAACACAATGCAATTAATAGGAAAGATTCAAATTAGTGTAGGCTATAAATATAAAAAATAGGAAGTAAATAGGAAGATTTCAATTACCATAAAACAACCCCCTATATCTAGCTTAACATATTTAGATGATGTTGTAATTAATGTAATGTAGGCTATATATATGTAAGGATATCAAGAGGAAGGTATCCAAGAAAACCATTTCTGTCATGGTATTAGAGCCGAAATTCTTAGAAACACAGTTATGTAGAGTCCTAGCTATATGGAGAAGACAGACAATGTGTGTCAGATTTACTGGCAAAAACTATGTTGCTTGGTCATTTCAAATGGAGATCTATCTCAAGGGAAAGGATTTGTGGAGTCATGTGGATGATAGTGAAAAGGGAGACCTAGTTGTTGAAAGAGTCCTGCCAGTGCAAAGGTAGTGCAACAAGTCCACAAGATCAGTCAAAGGGATCAATTTATGATGAAATTAAGGCCAGATTATGAAGTAGTACGTGCCTCTCTAGTAAATAGAGATCCATTCCCCACTTTGGCTGCTTCTTTTGGAGAGCTCTTGTGTGAGGAACAACACCTCAATACTCAGCATACTATGGAACAAGCAAGAGTGGTTCTAGTTGCTTATGCTGCTTACAACAAAGGGAAAGGGTATGACATGAGGAAGACACAGTGCTACAACTAAAAGGTATAGACATATCGCACCTAATTGCAAACAAGGTTTGTAGTTATCGCAAACAACTAGGACACATCATCAAAGAGTGTCCTATTCGACCTTCTTCACGGTTTAGCAAGAATTATCACATAACAAATTTTGCAACTGTTGTTACTAGTGCTATATCACCAACCTTCAGCTCTCAGCATCAAGCAACCTTAGGCACTCAGCCTCCAACAGCTGTCTTGACCGAAGAAATGCTACAAGAAATGATTGTGAGTGCATTTTCTACACTTGGTCTTCAAGGTAATGTTGCCTCTTCAACTTCTTGGGTATTAGATTCTGAAGCCATAAATCATATGACGAATTCCTTGGGAGGATTGATAAATCTCAGAAAACATAAGGGAATATCATAGGTTCAAACTGCCAATGGCAGTGTCCTTCTGATTGTGGCGGTTGGAGATAAACCTCTATTGAAAGATATTTATGTTTCCCCTAATCTTACTGTAAATCTGGCTTCTATAGGACAATTTGTTGACAATAACTGTAAAGTTAAGTTCTCTAACCAAGGCTATATTGTGTAGGATCAAATGACAGGGCAGGTGATAGTGAAGGGGTATAAGCATGAACGTCTATTTCTGCTGCAACTTGCTGTTCCACGCACCTTGATTCCTTCTTCTGCTTTGTCATTGTTTTGTACTGCACTTAATATGTCTAAAGAAATTTGGCATAGACGTCTCAAATCATAAAGTTTTAGCTCATATGTTGAAATCTGGTTTATTAAATAATAAAGTGCAGTGTTCTCCTATTGTGTCCTCTAAATGTGTTGCATGTACACTTGGCAAAAGTAAGGTATTACCATTTCCTTCTGAGGACAGTAGAGCAACAAAACCATTTGATATAGTGCATAGTGATGTATGGGGAATTAGTCCTATTGTGTCTCATGAAGGTTACAAATATTTTGTAACCTTTATAGATGACTGCAGCCGCTATACATGGATCTACTTCTTGCGAAAGAAGTCAGGAATATTTTCCATGTTTAAACTCTTTCTAAGACTTATACGCACTCAATTTACTGCCACTATTAAAACACTTAGATCAGATTCTGGAGGAGAATACATGTTCAATGAATTTCATTCTTTCTTGCAAAACAAAGGCATAGTTTTACAAAGGTCATGGTCCTATACTCAACAAAATGGAGTGGAAGAACATAAAAATCGACATCTTTTAGATGTTAGAACATTGCTTATTGAAACTTCTGTTCCACCAAAGTTTTGGGTAGAAGCTCTCACTAAGGCTACTTATCTAATTAATAGACTTCCTTCCCAAAAGTTGGGTCTGGACACCCTACTTTTGGCTTCATCAATGTCAGCCCAAATATGACAACCTTCACACTTTTGGGTGTGTATGTTTCATGCATCTTTCACCCACCTTACAGAAATAAGCTCTCGGCTCAATCCACAAGATGTGCATTTCTTGGGTATAGTGTTGATCAAAAGGGATATGTTTGTTTTGATCCTTAGACACATAAAATTCATGATTCTAGAAATGTTATACTCCTAGAAAATTAGTATTTCTTTCCTTTGTCCTCAACAACACCCAAACCACAGGCTTTGTTACCTCCCTTCACTGATTTTGTCACTAGTATTCTAAATGATAAACCACAAACTCCTACAACTATTGTTTCTAGTGTCCTGCCACCTGTGACCTCAAATGCCTAACCATTACAAGTGTACAGACATAGACAACCACAAGTGCAACCCCCTTCAGCTACTGTCCCGCCAATTGATTCCATGTATCCTTCAAATCCTGAGGTAACAGACTTGCCTTCAGCTATCGTCATTACATCTGGTTCTATGCATTTTTCATATTTTGAGATAAGTGATTTTCCTCCTATCATGCCTGCAATAAGAAAATCTGCTAGAATATCTATTCCTCTTAATAAGTATGGGTTTAAATCATCAAGGGGACAGTCAAGTCATTTTACTTTCTCTGCTATTTTGCACTATTGTTATATCTACTAATTATTCACAGGCTGTAAAAGAGGCTTGTTGGTAGCAGGCTATGGAGGAAGAACTACATGCACTTAAAGAGGTGGTTGAGTACCCTTCAGGGGTCACTCCTCTTGGATGCCGATGAGTTTACTCAGTGAAAGTCACAACTGATGGCAATTTAGATAGGAATAAAGCACGACTGGTAGCCCTTGGCAATCACCAGCAATATGGAGTCAATTACAAGGAAACTTTTGCTCCAGTAGTCTAGATGACTACAATAAGAACAATCTTGGCACTAGCAGCTTGACATCAATGTTGTTTACACCAATTGGATGTTAAGAATGCCTTTCTTCATGGGCTCTAAATGAAGACATTTACATGCGACCTCCTGCTGGTTTGTTCTCCAAACCTACTTCTGCTGTGTGTAAATTGCATAGATCATTGTATGGGCTTAAACAAGCTCCTAGGGCATGGTATGCTAAATTTGCCTCTACTCTTCTTGATTTTGAGTTTACTAAGAGTACATATGATGCCTCTTTGTTCTTACATACTAGTACTGCTGGAGTTGTGTTTGTCCTAGTCTATGTGGATGATATAGTAATCACAAGAACTAATTTGAGTCTAATTCAACACCTAAAACAACATTTACAGAGGTCTTTTCACATGAAAGATTCGGGTGATCTTCCTATCACAACATACGTATGCCATGGATTTGGTGGCTGCAGCTGGTCTCCAGGACCCGCCACCACTTGATACACAAATGGAGATTCAATGTAAAGCTTCGAAAGGATGAAGGGGAATTGTTGTTGGATCCAACAGTATACAAAACACTTGTGCGGAGTTTGATTTATCTTACAAACTCTAGGCCAGATATTTCTTATGCAGTTCAACAAGTTAGTCAATTCATGGCTTCTCATAGGCATCTTCACTTAGCAACAGTTAAAAAGGATTATTAGGTATGTGAAGGGTACATTTCCAAGAGGGCTGTGCTATCTTGCTAGAACTTATACACTACATGCCTATAGTGATGTTGATTATGTTGGATGCTCGGACACTCGAAGATCTGCTACTAGGTGGTGCATGTTTCTTGGTACTGCTCTCATTTCATGGAAGAGCAAGAAACAAGATCGGGTGTCTAAATCATCTACTAAATCTGAATAAAGGGCTATGTCACAAGCCTGTTTAGAAATATTATGGTTACAAGGACTACTTATTGAGCTAGGATTTCGGCAAACCACTCCTACTCTTTATAGGGATAATACTAGTGCAATACACCTTACGACCAATCCTATTTTTCATGAAAGAACCAAGCATATTGAAGTGGATTGTCACTTCATTCGTGATGCATTTGAAGATAGGGCTATTTCTTTTCCTCACGTGACCAACACACTTGAAGTGGCTGATATCTCTACTAAGACTCTCATTACACAGCGACATCAATTTCTTGTGAACAAATTGATGCTGTTGGACAATCCAGCATCAATTTAAGGGAGGATGTCAGTAGAAGGAAAGAAGGAAAGAGACAACACACAACATAATGCAATTAATAGGAAAGATTCAAAATTAGTGTAGGCTGTAAATATCAAAAATAGGCATCAAATAGGAAGATTTCAATTACCATAAAACAACCCCTTAGATCTAGCTCAACATATTTAGATGATGTTGTAATTAATGTAATGTAGGCTATATATATGTAAGGATATCAAGAGGAAGGTATCCAAGAAAACCATTTCTGTAAAAAAATAGGCCCAAAACATTCCTATAAAGGATAACCAAAAGTGATTTCTCATGCCATGCAAAATGGGAAAAAATCTAATGCATGTCCTCAACGAAGGCTTGTGAATGTGGCTGAATGTGAGGATGAAGAGTGTAGAGAAACAAAATTGTATCCGGATGAGTGCTTTGAACCTAATGGTGAGAGTGAGTACGAGGATGATGATGGTTAGACCTATTTGGTGAAATGATTGTTGCTCACACCAAAAGTTGATGATGAGACACAATAGAAGTTTTTTCATACTTAGTGTATGGTAAACCAACAATTTTCTTAACCTTTTTATTGTTAATGTTAGCTGCAAGAATATTATTTGTATGGAGACCGCTGTTAAATTGAGTTTGAATTCTGAGAAACGTTTGGAACCTTACACCATAGGTTGAATTAAAAAGATACCAAACATAACAACCATTGAAAGAAATAAAGTTCCTTTATCCATAGGCAAGTATAAAAGTAAAGTTAATTGTGATGTAGTTGACATAAATACATGTAACCTGTTGTTTGGTAGCCTATGACAATATGATGTAAATGGATTATATGGTGGGTGAGAAAACATCTATAGGTTTGTTAATGATGGGATCAATTTTACTTTGATGCCTTCGAAAGAGAATCTCCAACAAAAGCTCAAAAGGCTGGAGGAAAGGCTGAGAGGGAAATTCATGCTTTAATTGTGAATTTTTTCTTGTTGCTCGAAGCAACTGAGAAGGCAATTGAGGTCCTTGAAGCTAGTAAGCCTTTGAATGAGTTATCTTGTATGCGTGATATTCAACACTAGATTGATTTGATATCAAAGTTTAGTCTTCAGAATTTATCTCACTACAAAATGAGCTCAAAAGAGAAGGATGTTAATCGGTGCATGTGTTGATTGTCACACCATAAATAAAATCACTATGGGATATAAGTTTTTAATTATGTTTGGATGGAATGCTAGATCAATTGTGTGGTGCAACATTTTTTTCAATGATCGACTTGAGGAGAGTATTATTAGATTCGGTTTGAATAGGAGCTGACGAAGTTGAAGTTGACGAGGAGAAAGTGAGCAATTCGTGATTGGCCCACGAAAAAAATAGTTAGTAATGTGTAGAGTTTTCATGGTTTGACTATTTTATAGGCGAATCATTTTGGATTTTAGGAGTAACAAGGCACCAATCAATAAATGTTTGAAGAAGGGGATGCTGAGGTGGGGTGAGGAAGAACAAAGCTTTGCCTTAATAAAAAAATAGCCATGCAATGCTAAAGTGCTTGATTTACCAACAAGTTGTTTTAGGTGGAATGTGATGTTTGCCGAGTGAGAATTGAAGGAGTTCTTTCCCAAGAGAGTCATCTTATAGCCTTTTTTAGTAAGATATTGAATGAAGCTCGCTTGAAGTGGACTTATGATAAAGGATTTTATGTGTGGTAAAAAACTATATGCAATGGTAAAGGCTATTTTTTATTCAGGAGCATTGTTTGATTAAGAGATTTTGTCTTATATTCAGATTATAAAGATCTAAAGTCTATGAATAATTAGAAAACAAACAGTACGAATATGATAGCTAGGTGGATTACATTCCTTCAAAAGCTTAGTTTCAGCTTGTAGCACAAAGCTGGAGTTCAGAATGAAGTGACAAAAGCATCAAGTAGGTGTGCTGCCCTACTAATCACTTTTCATTGTGAGATTTTGTGTTTTGAGTGTCGGAAGGAGCCATACGCTGAAGATGTTGATTTTGAGAAGATATTAGAGAAGTGCTCTAATGGTCTTATTGATGGAGATTTCCATATACATGATGGTTACTTAATAAAAGGTAATTGAATGTGTATCCCTTGCATGTCCTTACATGAGAAATAAATTTGAGACTTATATGGTAGCTGATTAAATGGTCATGGAGGAAGAGATAAAATAATGTCATCTTTGGAGGATAAATATTATTGATCTCAGCTTACGTGTGATGCGAACAAATTTATTTTTCGTTGTTTAAAACAACGTTGGAGCAATCACAAAACAATGGCTTATACATGCATCTACCTATACTTGAACATACCTGAGAAGATATTTCCATGGATTTTGTATTATTTCTTTCACAAACTCAACGAGGAATGAATTCTTTTTTCTTTTAACAAATATTTAAAAGATGACACAAATTATACATTGTAAGAAAACTATGGATGCTATCAGTGTTTTAAAATTCATAACATCTGATAAAGATACTGGGTTCTTTGGTCACTCTTAACTAACTTTATGAATGGTGTTTAATTCCTCTTTGAAGTTTAGTAGTACTACTTATTCATAAATTGATGGTCAAACAGAGTCTCTAAACAGAATTTTAGACAAAATGATTTGTTGCATTTGTGGAGACAAGCCTAAATAGTGGGCTGTTGTATTTACTCAAACATGATTGCTTACAATAGTTCCAAGCATAGTGTTATTGACAAGACACCATTTGAGATTATGCACATGAAGGCTTTAAATCATGTACTTCATCTACATTCACTACCAAAGTTGCTAGCTTCAACAAGTTAGCAAAGAATTTGGCTGAATAGGTGCAAGTTGTGCATCAAGAAGGAGAAAACTAGCAAAAAATAAGCACGCTACAAACAAGCATAGGCTAGTTAAATTGTTTCAAAGAGACATGATCATGGTTTTCTTGCACATGGAGAGGTTTCTAGTAGAAACCTATAATAAACAAAAGATAAAGTATGGTTCGTACAAGGTGCAGAAGAAAATCAATGACAATGATTATGTTTTCTTATGTTCTGGATAGCATAGCATGGGCATATTAAAGACCTTCAATGTTGCTGATTTTTAAGAGTATTTTCCAGATTTTGAACTCAAGGATGAATTTTTTTTACAGTGAGGGAGACTAATGCAGAACAATTATCAAAAGAGTATGGATTCAATTAAAGCATAAAATTATTGTTTTCTTTTTTTAATTATTTTCCTAGTTAATTTTGGATTTTTTTTTTGTTTGTTTTCTACTTAACTTAGAGCTTTTAATTTAATTAGTATTTTTCAATTTAGAAACCCCTATGCTTAGTAGATTCTATTAATTAGATAAGTTTTGATTAAGAATTGTTTTCTATAAAAGATTTTAGAAAATAGGAATGCTTAGTTAATTTTATGGAGATCGACCATTATTCATATTCAATAAAATACCAAAGAATATTTTCTATATTTATCTACAATTTCGTCTGTTATATTAAGGCTTGAGGACTCTAGTTTTATCTTTGCTATAAGCCACTAAAAATTACGTTTTAAATCCCAAAACACATCTAATGATCAAAACAAAAGGCTAATAAAAGGGTCACACAATCTACACTGCAGCGTCCCTACCCAGAACACTTTTATTTTTATTTTTATGTTTCCTTCTGTTCTCTCCCAAAAAAAAGTTTGAACATCAATTTTGCTTGCTGTTAAGTATCTCATTTGATCAACCATTTGCTTTAGAAATCGCCTCAAGTGTATATGTATTGACTGCACTCTACAGCCTCTTATCCATGCTATAGTACATTGATCTCGGCCTAGGATTGTTTTGTGACCTCATAGCTGCTGGATTTGCTCTTTTTGGATTTTCCAGTTTGATGTAGCACTGATTTGATTGGATGCTGAATTTAGTTTTTGTTCAAACAAAGGTGGTCATTTGAAATTCAGTATGTTCAGTAGCTTACTTTTAGTTTGGTATCTTTTTTGTGAAAAGAAGAGAAATTTCTGTCGAAACTTGTAACGTTGGTATAAGATCATATATTGATCGATCCATACTCATAACGTTAATTTTCTAATTACCAAACCACCCAAAACTCATAACAGGTCCAGGAATTTGACTTTGTTGTCCAAGAAGTTAATTTCATAATCTCATTGAATTTTTTTGTTGGATTTGAGACTCAATGAGCAACTTCAAGCTGTTGAATGTGGAATTGAACCAATGTCGAGTTTTTCTGAGAAAAGGAGAATGTTGGAGAATGAATCGAACATTTATAAGAATATTCTTTAGAGCAAAGTAGGAGATTTGTTCTACTTTCTTTGAATGCTATTTGGAGGATCTTGTTACTTAGGTTAGTACGTTATTTGTTTTATATTAGAAAAAAGGTCTATTTGTTATAGATTTTATTTTGTTAAGACCTTACTGAATTTTCTTTTCCATTTTAGGGTTTAGGTGACTATATATAATGGCACTAATCTACTATTTTTAGGTAGTTGAAGGTTATTGAGAGTTGAAATTCTCCCTTTTGTATTCTTCTCCTCCACCTTTATTCCTCCTCTCATGATTCATTCCTTCCTTCCTGACTTTTTTCTACTCATTTTATTTCCTGGCATCTGAACCAACTGATGCTGGTTGTTGCAGTAATCTTATTTCTGGGTGCTTGCACAAAGCCTCCACGCTTATCAGTGGTTACTGAATACATGGAAATGGGGTCCTTGTATTATTTGATCCACTTGAGTGGCCAGAAGAAGAAGCTTAGCTGGCGGAGGAAGCTAAAAATGTTGTGTGATATATGCAGGTGTGTTTGTCGTGTCCTAATTTAGAAAATGCTTCCGTGGATAAGCTTCTTTGCATTGTTTATTTTGAGGAACTAACTTTGTAAATTTGTGGTGTTATTAGCTAAACAATTTTCTTGAATACTAAGTTCTCTATTCTTCTATCATGGTTTGCATGTGACATCTTTTTTAATAATATAATATATGCCTAATACCTCCCTCGGAGGTTAATGAGTAGAGATAAAGAACAATGCTCTCTATATAGAAGAGAAAATTGACATGATTGTGAAAGGCTGATACACAACATCGCCTATGGGATACAAATAGACAACTGAAGCCAAGAGATGCTTTTAAATGATTTTTTCTTGTGGCTACTGATAATGAGAACCTGTAAATGTAATTGCTAACTATCCTTGACTCCTATCTGGCCATTTTGACTGCTACTTGTTAACACCATTGAAGCTTGTGTGTGCTGGGCAACTTATTACTTGTTAAGTAAAGGGGGAATGATGTGAGCTGCTAGCTCCAGTAGCATTTAACTAAGCTACATTAGGTAATTGATTACAAGTTGGCATTCAGCTGTGTTCTGATTATATAATCTTTTATTCTTTTGCTCTTCATTAAGGGGGTTGATGTGCATACATCGAATGAAGATAATTCATCGGGATCTTAAAAGTGCAAATTGCCTTGTGAATAAGCATATGACAGTTAAGATCTGTGATTTTGGACTCTCCAGAGTAATGACAGACACACCAATTAGGGACTCCTCATCTGCTGGAACTCCTGAATGGATGGCACCGGAACTAATTCGTAGTGAACTCTTCACTGAAAAATGTGATATTTTCAGCCTAGGGGTGATAATGTGGGAGCTCTGCACACTAAATAGGCCGTGGGAAGGTGTACCACCAGAAAGGGTATGCTTAGTCGCTCTCATTGCACGTAATAACTTTATATTTTCTTCTCATTGGGGCAGTTGCGTGATATAATAATAACGTGTTCCTTCAAGACCTTAAGTCAATGAGATCTGTTTGCTTTTCTTGTTTAAATGTTTTTTTTTTAACAAAATATCCTCTAGATTTATATTGTATGTTTCACTCTCTGTATCAGGACTCGCTTTTTTCAATTCCCAATTATTTTGTTTTCCATATTTCTGCAATTTGACTTGTAGTTCTTCCGCTTTATCTTGTATAGGTAGTTTATGCTGTAGCGAATGAGAGATCCCGTTTGGAGATTCCAGAAGGTCCACTGTGCAAGCTAATATCGGGTAACTATATGTGGTGACAGGCAAACAGAGATCGTTTTTACTTTATGCCACCTCATTTAATAACCTTTGCATGAGCCCCAAAACACGTGCTTTGCTGCGATAATGCTTTGAAGAATAATTTCAAAGAGAGTTCTCATCACATCGCTTGTCCCATTCCAGTTTCACTATTTTTCTATTTTTGAAAATTTTCGTTTAAATAAATGTTATTGTTACCCAATTATAATTATTTTCATGGGTCGGATGCTAGAGTTGACTAAAACTACGTATAATGCGTTTTTTTTTTATCAGATTGTTGGGCAGAACCGCATTTACGGCCAAGCTGCGAAGAGATACTCTCTCGATTGCTTGATTGCGAGGACGCACTTTGCTGATAAGTCTGCTCCAGGTGCACATGAAACGTGGTAGACGTGTTGCAATTTTCTCGGCTAACTTGTAAACTCATAATTTTTCCAAGTGAACACAGACTTCTTCAATTTTTCAGGGGCACAAACTCCGTATGTTTTTTGTGCAATTTTTACGAGATCTATGGAATAGAAAAAAAAAAGTTTCCATTGCAGTTGACAATCTAGAAACCGCATGCGTTATTCTGCTCCTTTCAATACGACGATAGAAAAAGAAATAGAAGGATAAAAAATATTGACTATAGATTGATTAATTGCAAAAGGTGCCTCACTCGATGGTAAAACCAGGATCGTAGTCTCTGGCACTACAAAACTGAAAGTGATAAATGAAAAAAAGAAATACAGCAAGGAAGCTCTACCAGCCAAGTCATGAATGACCAAGAAGTTTTCACTACCATGATGAGCGTTGTAACCATGGTAGTCAAACTCCCAAACTTGTACGAGTTTGCGAGTTAGCTCAGCAAACCTGGTTGGACTGGAAAGAAAAATCAAAACCGGTCAAACCCGGTCAAAATCGGATTGACTCGTAAAATCGGACCGGATCGGTTCGATTTTACGATTTTAAGGTGTTCAGATTTCGGGGTTTTCATTTACAATTTTTCATTCTTTCATTTACAAATTACATTTGCAGCAGCTCAAATCAAAATCTTTTCTTCTTTTCTCAGCAAAAAAAACTCAAATCATCAACTCTCACCCCCAAAATCTTACCCAAAAATACACTTACCCACCACCTGCACACCTAGCCCTTGTTGTCCTCCACATCATCTGGATGAGGAGACGAGGAGGAAGAGAGTAAAGGAGAAGAGGATGAGGAGGAAGACAAAAAAATGGATAAGAGGATGAGGAGATGAGGGTGGGCGGCAACGTAGGAGAAGAGAAATAGAGAATTAGAGATTTAGCCTTTAGGGTTAGGTTTATACAGGGGAGGAGGGGTTATAATAATAATAATAATAATAATAATAATAATAATAATAATAATAATAATTAGCATAAAAATTAATTTTAAAAAAATCCTATTAATTTAAGATAATAAATAACATTAATTAATTTCAAATACAACAACCATAAAAAAAATACAATTACTTGAAAAACATAAAATAAATAGTTTAAATTTCAAATCTCAAAAATACTGTGGGTCATCTAAAACTTAAATGAGTGCGGTGAAATGTTTATATTTCTAATCTGCTGGAAAATTGAGACGTTGGGTACAGTATTGTCTTGCTACTGCTACAAACAATAATAACCACTAACATAGAAGAATGATTATCATTCTTAATCCCACTATAAACAATGATGGAAATGAGGAATCCAGGATGCGTGTGGCTTCCATGTTGGAAATGAGATTCTTATTGATGCTTAATGACAAGGAGAAAATGGTTCCACAACTGTATATATAGTAATAATTAATTATACAAAAATCACATCACATCTACTTCCATTGATTGGCAACAATGTCAGCCAAATCCACGACCCTTTGGGAGTAACCCCACTCGTTATCATACCATGCAATCACCTTAACCATGTCATCTCCCATCACCATTGTTAGTGATGAATCGACTGTTGAGGACACATCGCTGCACCTGAAGTCAACTGAAACAAGTGGCTCATCACAAACTGATAGGATACCCTTGAGCTCCTTCTCAGCACTCTCTCTAAAACCTGCGTTCACCTCTTCAGCGAAGGTCTTCTTGGAGACCTGGACAACAAGGTCGACCACCGAGACATTTGGGGTTGGAACACGCAGGGCAATGCCGTTGAGTTTACCCTTAAGGGTGGGAAGGACGAGGGCCACTGCCTTTGCTGCACCGGTTGATGTTGGAACAATATTAAGAGCTGCAGCTCTTGCACGTCTGAGATCACGGTGGCTAGCATCAAGCAGTCTCTGATCTCCAGTGTATGAGTGAGTAGTAGTCATGGTGCCCTTGATGATGCCTGTCATGCAGTTTCCATGTTATTTTGTTTAGTTAATTACTAGAAATGTGCAACCAAATTTATTCCAAGTATTAATGATGAAGGGGGAAATGTCGACAGATTTAATTACCAAACTTCTGGTCAAGGACCTTGACGAAGGGAGCAAGGCAGTTAGTGGTGCAAGAAGCATTGCTGATGATAGGTTCATCAGGGCTGTAGGCGTCAGCATTGACTCCAACAACGTAGGTTGGTATATCACCCTTTCCAACAACGTAATGTGCTTCCCTGCACCTTCCCTGTCGACGAAAACCCCCGTACCTTCTATCACCAGGTCCACCTCCATGTCCCTATATCGCCGAACGACATTAAACGAATTGGTCAGTCCATCATTAGCACACATATTTCATACGATCAACCATCTAATATGTGAAACATCATGTGTAATCCAAGTCTTCATCAGAGAAGACAGCAAAAGCGAAAGAGACTCTTACTTCCAGGGAAGGTCGAGCGGGTTGCGGCTAGAAACAACCTTGATGACCTTGCCATCAACAGAGATGGAATTATCACCAACAGGCTTAACATCAGCTTCAAAGATGCCAAGGATGGAGTCATACTTGAGAAGGTGTGAGGCCTGCTTCACACCACCAGTGTCGTTGATGGCAATGACATCAAGAGGGGAATCCTTGCGTCCATGCCAGCACCTCAAGAAGTTCCTGCCAATCCTGCCGAACCCATTTATGGCCACTTTTAGCTTTGCCTCTGCTGCACATTTTCTGTATCCTCCACTGCTGTTTCCCAACTTCACAGTCACATCAGAATGGGGGGGGGGGGGGGGGGGGGGAATCAATGAATAGCAGTTAACTGTAATGTGTAGCATGTCTGTTTCCTACCACTCCTAGAACACTAGACAACAAGTATAATTAAATGTAAGCAAATTATTCCTAAAGATATACTATCTACATTTTGGATGAAAATTAAAAATCTAATAAATTAATCTGAGCTTGCATAACAAAGTTCACCCTGTATTGACGACTATTGAAATACCAGGATCCAAGAACCTTAGCTATTAAACTCTTCTTTTATTTTTTTTGTTTAATGTTTAACCTTAAAGTCACCCTCTCTTCTTTCTTACACGTTTAAATATTTCCATTCTTCCACTATTTTGTCAGAAAGTATCCATCATATATATTAGGCCTATGTCATGTAGTTTCCCAGCACATCCAGCTTTGAATGCAGCTAGACAAGTTTCTCCTCTGATAGTTTGTCCGTTGCAATATTTCCTACAGTATTAATCAACTGTTCTAATTAAACTACATTGCTTGGTTGATGATTGATAGCCTGACATTTGTTTATTACAAATGGGAAATTGATGTAACTAAGCTTACAGCAGAGGTCTGGAAAGCAACGACTGAAACAAAGTCATCTGATGTTTTTTTTGTGAAGGGAAGGAAAGCTGATGAACTGCGGAGGCCTGAGAAATCTGTAAATCCGCTTCCACTTGCCTGTATCATAACCAGAGAGATTAAGAAACGTTAACATAAACCAAAAACACCCCAAGTACAAGAACAATAACAAAAGCTTAGTGTGTAAAGAAGCATAAGAGTTGCAAGCAATGAACCTGGGGAGATGGTTTGGCTACAGAAAAGGTAGCCGAGGCCATTATGGTAGGAATAAACACACTGACAAAAGCAGAAATTTTCTTTCAAGTAGTAGTATTAGTGTTGGTGAGCAGCACTCCTAGTAGAGAAGAGTGGTTTGAGAGAAGATTGACTGGAGAAAAAATAAGAGAGGATTAGATCATGGATAGCCTCTCATTCAATGTATGGCTATGGTTATGCTTTGTGTTTGTGTCTCCAAATCTCTGCCATTCCATTCTCCAATCATGTAAAATTGCATCATTGTGTGTAGTCTTTAGACTCTCTGGCTCCAACTGGTTTTCAATCTTTGGGCCTCATCCTTCGATTTCTCGTAAGTGGGCCAGACTAGTTTTTTCATTCCTCAAATATGTTGCCATAAGACAATTTGCTTCGTTTTCCACACTAAATTTCAAACCACCCAAACGAGGTCGTATGGTACTTGCAATAGAGTATTCATTATAAGAAAGAACGAGTTTTTTTTATTTATGTAACAAATTGATTAATTTTATACGTGTTGTAATTTGCTATTTTAATATTTAATTAGTAAAATTATAATTGATAAAATCTATTAGAAACAAGTTTTTTTTCCCTCCAAGAAGCGATTGAATGTTGTTGTTGCTAAAACTCTTTTGATAAAATTTGTTAGAAATGATTTTTTTCTATGTAAAAAACTGATTGTAAAATTGATTGCTCATATTATTATATTAAAAATATTTTAGAATACTGATCATAAATGATTATTCTTTGAAAATAATAAATAGGTCATTTATATATATATATATATATATATATATATATATATATTAAGGTACTGATATTAAATAAATATCAAAATGCACTAGGCTTTTTTTTCTATGTAGAAAACTCATTGATTTTATACGTGTTGTAATTGATTATTTTAATATTTAATTAGTAAAATTATAATTGATAGAATTTGCTAGAAACATGGGTTTTTTCCGCCTAAATGTGATTGAATGTTGCTACTGTTAAAACTTTTTTGATAAATATTTCATCGATAGATTGTACAATTGGAATCGAAGAAATTCTATTAAAATAAGTCACGTGCTTCGTGTAACATATTGATTGATTGTTGTGTATGTTTTATTTGTTTCATGAATTCTTTAATTAGCAAATAGTAAATTTATAATCGTTGAATTTTAGCACACGTGAGTCATTTGTTTTATGCAACAAATAATTTGATTAATTGTTTTGTTTTAACTGCTTTGGTAATAATTTAATTGGTACATAGCAAAACTACAATTGATCAAATTGACTAAAGATAAATTATTTTTTATCTGTAACATACTAATTGTTTGTTGGGCATGTTTTAACTATTTGACAAATAATTTATTTCACAGATAACAAAAATACAATTTCTAAAATTTATCAAAGATATTTTTTTTAGATTTTTTCTTCTTGTTATTATATTAAAAAAATAGAGCACTAAGATTAAATTAATGTGAGAGTTATAAAAAAAATATGTTTACTTTTATATATATATATATATATATATATATATATATATATATTGTAAGACATTAATATATAAAAAAATCACAATATATAATTAGTCTCTCCTATTTTTAAGGAAAAAATCCCAAAAATAATATATATAAAAATTTAGGACCATTAACAATTTTGTTATATATTAAAAAATTTGGTGCCGGTTGTGGCGAAACACAGGACAATTTTTTATTTTATTATTATAGATAATTTGACATAATTTTTTTACTTGTCTTGTCTATGTGTGGTTTAGTATATTATTTTTGTTATATGAGATCTGAAATATTGTTATCATTAGTATAGTTATCATTATAAATATTAAAATAGAAATTATTTTTTTATTATTTTTTAAGATTTCTTCCTCAAATCATTATATTAAAAATACTTTAGAACATTTATAGTAAATTATTATTTAAAAATAATAATAAATAGGTCATATATATATATAATAAATACATTGTAGAAACTGAATCCAAATTAGAAATATCTATTTTCATAATTTGTTCTTCTTTCTTAGTTTTATCCAATTCTTGTTTCTCTTGACTTTGTTGAAACATTATAACTTATTGCTATAACATAATTTTTCCTGTCTTGTTTCCTTTTATCCTCAATTTCAATTAGAGTATCCTTGAATTGTTATAAGAGATTTGTTATACTTATCTCCTCAACTTTCTATTTTCTTTGTCTACGTTTAAGTAGTTCCTTTGCAATATTCTAACCAATTGGTTTATCTTGATAAATTAATATTTTACTATCTTCTCCTAAACTAATAGAATCAAGGGTGAATGGAGCTGATGAAGTCTAACTTGCATTACCATGACTTTTTTTTTTATTTCTTGTTTGACCTTTAATTTTAACTTGCACTCTCAAATTTTCATTTAGGTTTTCTTATAAGATAACTCAACAATGTTCTAGTTGAAATCATTTGCTATCACATGAAACATACATTTGTCGAGCATCAATAATTTAGTTAAATAATTAGAGAAGCTCAACAATGTTAAAATAATATGTCATATAATCTAATATGGGAATGAATATTAAAAAAAAAATATCCTTGAAGAACAGAGACGATGAAGAATAACATAGTTTGCCACTCTTTGGTTTGGTTGAGATATTGTCTATACATGTCTAATTTATTATTTTAATGTATGTTAAAACAATTGTAATTGATACACTAAGCACTCCAGTGGATGTTTTAGGATTATGTTATTTATGTGGTACAAGTTTTGATGAATTGAATAAAAATAACATAATATTCTTCTTTTAAAATCTCTCCTAGTTTTTTTTTCCCTTGCTTTTAATTCTAGTTTTTTTTTTTCCCTTGCTTTTAATTCTAGCTTTTATTTAATTTTACTTCATTGCTCTGAATCTAATACAATATCCCGCATCAAATTCACTCCCGTACACTCAACGGAAGGGGATAGTTAGCTGTTTTTTTTTTTTTTTTTGTACAGTCTGTCTAATGAGTTTCTCTCTTTTAAAGGCAATGAGAGCTATTCTTGGACCAGGCTATCTTACTTCTTCTTTCGATTTCAGTACATCGCTAGATGAGATATCTATCTTTTGTCCACTTCACTCTCACAAGCCCCCAAGACCATTCTGTAGGAATACTTCCACAATCAGTAATGCACAAAAGATGGCTTGTTCAGGATTTATATGAACCTGAGGCCGTTCTATCATCGAGAATTCCTTTGATAGTCAGCCAGCAGCTAGAGGCATCCCAGTTTCCAAGTAAATAATACAGCCGAACAAGCCACAGTTATTTTACTGAAAACGTTGCACTTCCATCTTAGCTCAAGTTCCCCATAGGGTGCATTTCCACAAAAGCAAATATCAAATCTAACTAACGAATTGGTCATTTTCCACCTCTAATAATCTGCCTTCGCAACAAATTCTGGCACTTGGGGCTTGTGTAGAATAGAAGGATTTATATTGAGTTGCAGATCAAACCAAACTGGATAACCATAAAATATTATATGCCAACATTCTGATTACCTATTCAAGCAAAGCAATTAGGTTCACTCGATAGAGGTTGACAGAATAGCTTTTCCTAGAATTGACTAAGAAAGAGGGCAAACAATCTGTAACAGTTCATATCGTGACCATGGTTACACATTCTGGTTTGGATCTACAAACTACCTTTCTACACACACTAATGAGAGGAAGCAGAGCTTTGGTAGATGTCAGCACAAAACTAAAAGAAAATATTAACCACGGAGAGTCTTAAAGTAAGATTATCCACAACTCCACAAGGGCCAAGAGCAATAGCAGAAGTGGCAAAAATTATAATGTTGATGGTGACAAAGTTATATGCTGCCAACTGCAGGAAGAAACACTTCACAATCAGGTTCGATAGTCTTAACCCTAGATTACTAATTGCAGGACTTGAAGGTACATTTCCCACAGCATACATGCCTTGAAGTTTCCTCCTGCAGCCACCTAAAGAAGTTCTAATCAGTGACCACATCAGCAAACAAAAATCATCAAAGAAAACGTAGCCTGGGAAACAGTTCAATCCAACAAAATTTAGTGACCCAATTACCTTTTTTCCTCGCTTTCTAAAACCTGTCCTTGGGATGCCAAAATAACCTTCCATTTCCATAAAAAAAAACACGGTATACTCCCTTTCTCCCAGTAAATTACCAGATTAACATGCAATATCCAACAAACCTTATTTCTCTCATCTAATTCCCTATTGATGCTACCACTAGGTTGTCCTTTCCCAACGTTTTCATGCAAGTGGCAAAATATTTGCTGCACCGCCTTGATCCAAAACAATATTCTTCCTTTGCCATCCATAGAACCACCTTGTTTTAGCTAAAAGCCTAAGACCCACATGTTCATGTACACATACACAATGTCAACTAAATTTTTAGAAAGCTTTTGTGCTGAGAAACAATAAACACGTGAGATTGATGGCATGAGACACTTACTTCTGTTGCTCAACATTGAAAAACAGTCAATCCATTACTCAATTGCACTTCTGCCAATTACAGAAGACAGTGTCAAATGCTAAATGTATTGGATAACCAAATTTATGTTTTATTATGATCTTTAATCACTTATTTGCACAAAGTTCCAAGCAATTATTCCTCAATTTGAAACGGCAACCAATATTCATCTTTCCACAAGAAAGGAAATCTTTAATCTTCAATTATAAAACAGCCTCAATAACAATCATAAATCATAATGGTAGTATCCCCAAACATTTCAGCAACATAACAGAGAGGAAGGGGCATAGAAACCAAAATTGAGGATATGTAAACTATCATGGACAGAGAACCGCACTGCGAATACAAAAGTCTCAGGTGAGAACAGCATTTAAATATAACAATTTCTCAAATCTTCCTATCGAGGTCCTAAAAGTGAGGGTTGAACCATGAACCAGCCTTGAAGCTATTAGTCCAAGGTCCTTTAGATTATTGAAGGAGCTAGTTTAGTTTCCTGTTTTAGCAAATCAAAGGGGCGAGACACAAAAATACTAGAGGGTACGCTACACAAACTACAAGCAGTACACAAAAAGAGATTAAAATGTTTGATTTTTAAAGAACAGTAAAAAAAAACAACTAAATTAAGCATTTTTTTACCACATTTAAGCTTCCATGCATAAGAATTAAATATCTACCTCGCGAATTCAATCAAACCCTTAGAATCTGCAGCTTGGTGGAGAAAGCAATGGCAACCCAATCAGGCTGAGAAGACGACCACTGCAACTGCTCGATTTCAGCACCAGCAGTATAGGCAAGAATTGGGTCCAATCCACCCTCAACAGGCTGGCCCATGGAAGAGAGGTCCCAAATTAACGCCTGTGAATCATCCCCAGCAGTACAAATATGGCATGAACTATGCGGGGCCCAAGCAACGGCATTAACACTACCATGATGCCTCTGCAATTCCACCACTGGAAGAGTTGGGAAGCGAATATCCAACACCACAACCTTAGCACTGTCCATGATTATCGTGGCCATGTACCTCGGGTCCTGCTTGTTCCACCCCAGCCTCACCAACGGCGTGTCGGGCTCCGAACTCTCGTAGATTATCGTTGAATGCTCCTTATCCCGTAAATCGAAAACCCTAACCGATCCGTCAGCTGAAACAGAGGCGAAAACCCCAACACCACCCCATGCGATGTCGTATACCTCCTTGTCGTGGGCGATTAATTGTGTATCTACAGTCTCCCTCTCGATATCCCAGATGGTGCAAGTCGTGTCAATGCTGGATGTCCCAATTCGCTTCGGCTCTGCTTCGTTCCAGTCAAAGGAAGTCAAAGGCCCGCAAAATTCGCTGTTCTTGTTGCCGTTTAGCAGGCTTTTGAGTTCCACCAGCGCCTGCTCATCGTTTATGCGCCACACACGCAGGAAGTCGCTGGAGGTCGCGAGGAGGTCAGGCTTTTGGCACTCCTTGTCCGGGATGAAGATGGTTTTGGTAGGTGGATACGAGTGCTCGAAGGACAGGTTCGGGTCGGACCGGATCTCTCCATTTGATTCGTCCAGCTGGACAATCTCGACCCGGTTTGGGTACTGTTCTAGGAGGCTGGCGATGGCGAGACGGTATTTCTTGTCATGGCGGACGCTCCAGTTCATGGCATAGATGTGCCATGGTGCTTCGTATGTGTAGATCTCTGATCGTTTCTGTTGTTCGTCTGACCCGTCTTGATTTGGGTCGCTTCTAGCTCCCATTGTCTGTTTTATGGGTAAAAGAAGAAGAAGAAGAAGAAGAAGAAGAAGAAGATAGCAGTGATGAATAGAGCAGGTAGGAGTAGGAGAGGGGGAATCGGTTTCTTTTTAGCTGCCCCGTAGAGAAATGTCAAAATCATTTTTTCAAAAGAAGGAAATAATTAACAATTGTTTTTCCTAAAATAAAAAGACAATAAGGGCAAGTCTAATAACAAGAATCATTTTGGAGAGCTAAATCTTTAAAATAGCTTTTTAAATGGTATATATATGAGTTTTTTTGTTGATGTATATTCCAATAGTAAAAGCTATTTTGAAGAGCTATTTTTTTATATTCTTTTAAATATAATACAATTATTTTATATATAATTTAATTATACAATTAATAGGAGTAAAATTATATAATTATATAATTGCTTTTAAAAAACTCTCCAATAATATAATTATTAATTTTTTTTGATTATATTTAAATTAAAAAATTTGAATTTAAAATAAAAAATTCCACAGCAATTTAAATTTATATGAATTTAAAATTACTCGTAAAATAAACCTCAAACCTCAAACATTATAATATTTAATTTAAAATAAAAAAACTCCTCACCTTTCCACTCCTCTCCCTCGCTTCAAATCCCCTCCCCCCCAAACTCACCATTTCCCTGTCCACCCCAACAACAACAGCCCGCCAATCAAAACTTGTCAAATCAACAACCGAGAACCCTTTCCCCTGGCGGTTACAAAGGCTGTGTCTAAGTCGGTTGGGATTGTTGTTCTCAATGGCAGCATCGATGGTGGTGGCAGCGGGAAGAGCCTTTACGAGGTGGCCTGTTTGGTGAAGTCAGTGGTTTTTTTAATGTTTTTTAAGTTTTAGCTTCTCTCTCAAAATATGTAGGAATAGCTTCTTAGATAAAGAAAAACTATTTTGGCTATTAAAATATCTCCCCCGTTGGAGAGCTGGAAGAGAACGAAAATAGCTAAATCTCTAAAAATATAGGTCCCCCCCCCCCCCCCCCCCCCATTGCTCCCCCGTTGGACTTGCTCTTAGAGCCTTGGATTTTAATATTATGTTAACAGTTTTATCCTTTGATTTTTGGATAATTCAATTATATTAGAAGGCTTTTTTTTGGGTTTTTCCCGTCATTATAATCAAGTTATCGATTATATTTTAATTGATGTTTTATTTTTTTAATTAGAACAAAATATTTTAATTTTAAAGTGTTTTGACATTTTATTTCAGAGTTATACACTCTCTCTCTCTCTCTCTCTCTCTCTCTCTCTCTCTCTATATATATATATATATATATATATATATTAATTCAAAAAACAATTAGTTCAAATACAAAAAAAAAATATTTAGAATTGTGCAATTTAAATTTCAAATATAAGTAAAAAATAAAAGTTGAACAGACATAACTCGACCGACTTAATGTGCTCAAAGATAACATGAAAAATTGATAAAAATATAGTTTAATTAAAAAAAAATCAAGTTGACATCTTAAAACAAAAATTGAAATAACGATATATTGAATCAATTTAGGTCAATCTAGGTTCACTTTTCAAATGTATGACTTCCGTTATAAGATCATGATAACCTTAAATAAAGCAAATCAAATTAAATTATAAAGTTCAATTCGTAATAAACCCGTTGTTGAATAATGAAATTGAGAAAAAAATAATCTAAAAAAACACAGAGTAAAATAATTTTTTGGAATAAAATTATAATCATGTATAATATTAGGAGAATGTCATCATCAATCTCACAAAGTCATTATATTATCTGATTGCTCTGAAATTTTAACATAATATGTATAAATATATTAAGAGACTTCTTGTACAATTTCATCTCAATCTAACGGCCGAATTCAAAAATATGATCGATATTATAAAATTATTCATTATATAAAAAAAAGACTATTTGACTGAAACAAAACGGTAGAACAAAACCAGAACATTCCAGCTGGAATTTGAATAAAATTTCTGGATTGAACCAAAATTTTAAATGAGATAAAAACTATATCATTTTATCTTGATTTTTTAACTGATACGAAATGTTTCAGCTGAAACGGAACAAGATCAACAACAACATGATGACTTTTTTTTTTCTTTTCACTATAATTGTTACTCTTTTTTTTTTTACACGGGGAAAATGAAAGGGGTGATGAGATCATGAGAGATGATTCACAGCTTCTTCGGTGGAAGATATTTTAAACAATCAAATTGATAATGTAGTTTTTTTAATAATATAAATATGTTTTTTTATTTATATGTACTTCAATAATAAAACACTATTTAAAAAAAACAAATTATATTTTAATATATTTGATATATTAATATTTAATAACTTGATATAACATTATTGATTTGAGAGGTTTAAAAATAATTTAAATAATTCTCAATCAATCTAATATTAAATAATATATTTAAAAATAATTTAATTAAAAAAAGATAAAAATAATAACTCGAGTTAACCCGAATGAACTTATCAAGCTCATGACATGAGTAATAAAACCAAAATAATATCATAAAAAAGTAAGCCTTAATAATATAGATTTATTTAAAAAAAAAACTAAACATAAGAACTAGTAAACAAAAAAATATTGCAATGAATAATGTTTTTTGCATTTTTACGAAATATATAGAAGAATTTTTTTGTGAAATGATAAAACAATAGTTTATTTACTCTTTTAGAGCATTTAAAACAAATATTAAATAAAGATAGGAGATGTTATTGAAAAATAGTTCATAACTTATGTGGAAAAGAGAAAGAGGCATTAATGATTCTCATTTCTTTTTGCATTCCTATGGCTCACATTTCCTTTTGCATTTTATAAGCAAGCCATAGATAGAATAAAGAGGTTTAAACTTTTATATGTTTTTATTGTTTCAATCTTTTGACCATATACTTGGATTTGTTCCTTACACAATAGGTTTGTTATCGTTGTTTCTAATGTGGTAACACTCTAGACTAAGAAATAAAGAGTTTGAAAGCATATGTTCCCATTTTTTTTATTCTTTGCACATCTTCCCAGACATCATTCAATATTTTTAGGAACAAGAAATTAGATAGCATAATTAGTATTGTTTTAATTAGTGTTTTGCCAATTGGTGCACTAGTAGTCATCAAATTTATAGCATAGAACTAGTAAGTCGATAAGGATGTTCCAAAAACAAAATCATTGGAAAAGAATAATGATTGAAGTCATCAATGCTTCCCATTATAGTTTAAGTTTTGAAGGTGACTCTTAAATAATTAGGATTAAATTTTGTTAGGGTTGACTAGGTTTGAGCTTATGTGTAAAACTAAGATTTATTTTGATATAAAACAATTTAATGAAGTTGATAAATAAGGTTGAGATTGGGTACTCTTTCCTTGATTGGAGATATGGTGAGACAAAACAAGGTTAAACTGCCTTTTATAGGCACTTCATTGACTTTCTTAGGTACATGATAATATTTTTGGACTTTGACAAAGTTATCTCATATTGTTTATTTATACTTGATTAAAAGAAACTTAAAACAAATGTTAATTTGTCTTTTCTACCGTTGTTTTTTTTATTTTATTATGTGGTTAGAAACCATTAATTAATTCATAATTTCTAAGAGGTTTCAAATATTTTTTCATTGAAGATGTAGGTTAAAGGAAAAAAAGACTTCTTTCATTGATTTCTCTTATGATTTTTATTATTCAATAGTTAACTTATGTTTTGAGATTATTGATGAGATGGAGTCTTGGTTTGGTGAAAGTTATGTGTCAAAATATGAAACAAAGGTTAATACATGTAGTTCATGTGGCTGAAAATGTTTTGATTTATACATCTTGCACCACTACCATTAGCATGGAAAGAAAATATGATAGTTTGGGACAACATAGAGGAGGACAATTGCAGGTCCTAATCTTTCAAATCCTTTTTGTCTTTGTCCATGACATAGGTAATTCATCATATTTCATTTGATTTACGTGTTTGTTCTTCCACGATTTATGTTCATTTGATTTCAATATTTTTTTACTTTTTCAAAAATCCAAACTTTAATTATTTCATTTATGTATTATGATATCTTATATAATTTATTTCCATGTTAGGTGAGGAGAATACACAACAAAACAAATGAAGAATCCAAAACAAAACAAATAAAGGTGGCAACAAAGTTTCCTAGATTTACAATGAGAATATTTCATGAACTTTAATAGTTTTTCCTAGTAATTAAATGATAACTAATCATTTGCAAATAGGAACAATAAAGACAACAACTTTTCCTTCCAATAAAAAGATAAATGCAATGCTACAATTAAAATTCTTTCTTATCTTGAAAACTACAAGGGAACAACTTCTCCCTTGGTTTTGAGGATTATTGGATGATATTATGGGCTATAAATAAGTCTTATAAGACCTGTATTGTTTTATTTTTTATTATTTCAGCTATAGCCTAAGGATTGTTTGGGTGTAATTAATTCTCGGTTTTTAGCTAAGATCAAAGGCTAGCTTGCGTGTGACAGTGATTCTTATATTCTTTGGTTCTTAAATGAGCTAAACTATATTATCAAAATTAATTGGTTTTGTGACATCATTTTATTTAATTCCAATAATATTGGTGCTTAGAACAAGTTTTTTTCTTGTCATATATTCTGATCATATCTCTTTTGACTTTCCATGATCAGATTTTAATCTTGATTATGAGTTGCATGACCACATAATCATGAGGTTTGCATTAGTTGATATCAAATTCAAGCTTCAAGATCAGGTCATGTCCTTTTTAAATTCTTATTTTCTTAGTTTCCTTTAAGTTTTAGGGTGTATCATCAATTATCTTATACTCTGTGTTTTTGGTAGCTTAGTACAACAAAAAAAGGTGTTATTTTGTTATTTACTGTCTCTAAACATATCAATACATAAAAAAGTAAAAACAAAAGAGAAAACATTGCAAGATATTATTTAAAGCCTAGTAATATGCAACGAAAACATAAATTATAGAGATACATAAGCAAATCACATCATATTCAATTGAGATTTTGTATGCTATATATTGGGGCTAAAATCACACAACAAATCAAGTATGACTTAATTTGATATTGTTTACTTGAGGTTTCAATTCAAGATTTAATTTAGCCATAAACTGATCATACATGAGTTTCTGATACCTATATAAAAGAGAACAACCTATAAACTAAGATATTTGTTTTTGGTATAAAGGGTATTGAATATTAAATTACAAGTCATTCAAAAAATGTAAGGCTTGGGTTTCAATTTTAGAGTTTAAATTTGTGTAATAGATCAAATTCACGTCAAGTTCAAAAAATGTGTTCTTTACTATTTTATACTATAATTAGGTTAATTAGGATTCAAATAACCATTTTCATTATTTTATTCTTTTGTTCTATTTTCAAGTCTTCAGTTCATCCATAATTTATATGAATTCACTTTGCTACTGTTAAAATCATAATTACAGTATTATTTTGCTTCTTTTTAGTGTATTTATTTATTCTTAAGATTTATAATTTTATTATATTTCAAAAACCACTAACTTTGATTTGTTTATTTTTAGTTTTGATAGAATCAAAATAAAACAAGTTGACATGTAAAAGACATACAAAGCATATTAGATACTTTCTAGATAATGTGGATTCAATGAAGCAATAGATTAGTGTGGGTGATAATCTAGAAAATATTGTCTGAAAGGTTGTATAAAATGTTAACATTAATGTTGTGGAGTTTATTGATGATAATGTAGATATAGGTAATAATGAATATATTTTTGCATTTATGAGCGCAATTCATGTAGACTTTTACTTTCTATTTCTTGTCTCACCCAATCTAATCATCTTAGATTTTAACCCACACTTCAAATTCATTTTATCATTTCCATTCATTCACCTCATAAACAACCATAAAATATACATTAATTGCACAAATTCTTAATTAATAAAATATACAAAAATGAGAATTACTTTCAATAATTAATTAAATATTTCAACTATTAGGTAATCATGAATTCTTAACATATATCTTGTCATTAACATATAATTAATAAAAAAAACATACACTAGAACATGAATACAAATTCCACACATAATATTAAAGTCTTCATACATTTTACACACATTACAAAATATTAAATTATACAATTAAATCCCTAAAATTACATAATTAAGTTTATAACTCCGTCTAAAAAATACACCAAATATGATAAGGATAACTAGGACACCCTCGATATGCCTAAGCATGACCTGTAAATAAGATCAATAATATAAATCTACCTATAACATTCATAAAAAAATAAATTAATTCCATTTTAAATATTCCTTGTTCATAAATCACTATTTGGTATTCTCTCATGAATACAATTTTCACCTCGGTAAACCCTTATAGTTTTGTTAGTCCATCCAACATTTTAGCACAGTAACTAATACTTTGATTATCTCATTTAGATACCATTAATTTTAGTCAATCCTATATGGTTGTCAATTCAATCTAGCATTCTATTACGTAAGCTAATATTTCAATTATTCTTCTGGGATATCATTTACTCTGGTCAACCTGATATGGTTGTTAATTAATTCTGACATTTCCATATGGAAGCCAATATTCTGATTCTCCCTTTCAACAGTTACAAATTACCCATTTTTTGGCGGCGGAATTAACCATCCTTTCTTCTCCAATCTGAAATTGCCTAACCTTTTGTCCCCTTTTCTTGCCCTTACTCTACTGGTTCGTCTCCCTTTCCTCCTCTATTTTTTTTTCTTAATTTCGTTTTTTTTTATGATTTTGTTTGTTTTTGGTTCAACGGCAGCAAAAATCACATCCAAGTTATCGACGAACTTTATTAGAATAATGGAACAAAGAGAATCTGCTACTAAACACAAGAGTGCTTGTCTTGATGATGCAAATCTCTTGATTATATGGTCAAGCAACCCATGCTCAAAGATATCAATTCTTGGAAGGCAAGTAAATTAGGTTTGATAGAAGTGTAACACAAAGATAATTTGTACCTAGAAGCAACGCTATTGGATTCGAACCTTCACCCAACAAATAGAAATTTGTGAACAAGAAGTATGGATTGACATCACGAAACCAATTGAACCACAATAAGTCATTTTTAGTCTTTTAGAGAACCAAAAAAGAGAGAATTCTCACCTCACAAGCACACAAAGTTGTTGTTGTAAATCTCAATATCATTAAGCAAGATCCATATCCTTAAGGTCTGAAACTTAGGTTCTAGAATGGCATGCTGAAGCGATGTTTCTCAACTAAGTAAACTCTTTAACTAAGCTACTCAATAAAGGATGGCAGTCATTGCACATATCTCGACTGAACTCCAGGGGAAGAAAAATACAAAGGGTATGCTGCTTAGTAAGATTGACAAATTAGCAAATAATCTAACAACAACAAATACTTGCTTCGAACGTGTTTTACCGGTTACTTCGAGGGAGGGGGCTCTGTGTGAGGTTTGCTTTTTTCACTTTCTAGGAGATGGATGATTTGAGATCGCTGATGGCTGAATGCCTAGAAGATAAAGACATGCTTGATATGGCTAACGAAGTGTGTGAAAAAAAGTTAATGAAGTAGTGATTGGTTTGGTTACGCAAAAAAACATTAAAGCAGTTGTGTGGGACCTGCAAATTTTATGCATACACCACCGGTTCAAAAAAAGCAGCGAGCCCGAGCCAAAGATGGGTTGGTTTCGGTATAAACCACGTGGTGTCCTAGACACTGGTCCAGACTAATCAATGTTCGCACCGGGTGGGCCCCGAAGGGGTGAAAGTGCTCCCCAAATGGCCAGCTCCATACAAGAGGAGGGATTGAACCTCTGACCTCTCTTAAGGGATGAGAACACCTTCACCACTCACGCCAGGCCCCCTTGGATAGATGGGTTGGTTTCTAATTAAGGCTTTGCAGAACTGATTTTGCTCCGCCGTATAGTTTAATATTATTGTTGCTACAATAACTTTCTCCTTCTGGTTCATCTAAATTGGTTTAACTGCAAGCTTTATTATTTTGTAAATGGAGAGAGATCGGGGAGAATAAAAATGTTCTCACCCCTCTGTAGATGGAAAGCTAAAATGAGATCTAAATGGAGTCAATGAATTTTTAATTATATAAAAAAATATTTTTTAAAATAATAATCTCTCATGTAAATTGCAAGAATGAATAATCCACTACCTCGCACAGATTAAAAAAATCCACGTTTCAACAATATAGTGGTAGGATCTACTCAACTTACAAATCATATGAAATTATACATGGGTCCTGGAGGACAAAAATATGTATAGAAGTGCTTGTAAATAACTTGACTCAATTTTCTCAACATGTTTTTGTCTAGTGGTTTCATATATTTTTTATTTATATAATATTAAATTTGAAATATCATAGATAAAAAAGCCGTGAAAACCAATTTTACTTGAATTATTAATTACATTATGTTATTATGATTATTAAATCTATAATATTTAAAAAATAATATATATGATATTAAATTTGAAATATCATAGATAAAATGAAAATCAAATATATATATATATATATATATATATATATATATATGTATGTATGTGTGTATGTATGTGTGTATGTGTGTATGTATGTGTGTATGTGTGTATGTATGTATGTGTGTGTGTATGTATGTATGTGTGTATGGATGTATGTATGTATGTGTGTGTGTGTAAATATTTTTTAAAGTAATTTCACAAGTTGACAGTAATATGAAAAGCATGGTAACCAAACACACGAAACTGTTTTTCATCAACCTCAAACTCAACTACAGTTTTAATCAAACACTTCAATTTCAGTTATGAACCGCAACTAAAAGTGCTCTTCATAAAACTGCTCTTTTAAACCTCAACTACAAAAGCAATCGCAATCCCAAACACACCCTAAGTTGCAAATAGTAGCAGTGCCTTAAATTATGATTTGTTTATTTCTGCTTCTTTTCCATGCTATGCAGTCGAGCCACAAGCATACGAATGCCACCTCCTCAAAGGGTTGCTTATGCAATTTTTCTCTTTATGGTTCTTGGTAGAATAAATTAAAGGTCCTTAAGGTGCCATGTGCAAAGCTGTATGAAATGGAGCTGTCACAACCCGATTCCTAGATTCATGACTAGCACAAAGGCATGATCCCCCTCCGAGGTTTCATATCTATGTGAACCCGAACTTACATACAAGCTTATGCTTTATATAAGTTTATTAGAGTTCAACGCAACATTAATAACAAAATTAACTTCATAATATAATTTTAATTGTCTTAATATAAGAGTTAAATAAATATTGTTATAATTGTGAAGCACTAACTAGACATAAGGAAAAAAAATCGATTAAAACCAAAATAGCAGGTTCTTAGAGTACAACAAAAATGACCTCATAACAGGCTACAAGCCTGGAAATGATAAATAATAAGAGGGCGAGTTCAACAATTCAGTGAGTATATAACATTTAATATATATTTACTAGATAATATAGTAATAATAAATATATTTATGAATAAAGCTTTAAGTTCTTACAAGAAGGTTTCTCAAATGGGTAGTAACAAAAATATTATAAGGTAAAACTCGCCAGAAAATCAAGATGCAATGAGCATGAGGTTCCGTATTGTGGGATGATTAGTCTACACATGTTGGTGACTCTTTCAACTAATTAGGGTTTCTTATACGATGTGCACAAAAACTAACACTATCATGTTAACATGAGTATTCTGACTAGCATACCATAGGTTTATATCATAATCAAACAAACATATCATATTTCAAAGCTCAACTCATGACATCAATTAAATGAAGAGCTATCAATTCAAAAATATATATATTGGCTCATATCAAGATTTTAGATTCAACAATTGATTATACTTTATTGAAACAAAAATGATAATCAACATATATTATCAAGAAGCATAATCCAATTAATATTACAAATTCAAATATTTATAATATTTTATATGCATATTAAAAAAATTATTCACTCACATGTCTCCAAAGTGAACAGAATTCAAAAGAAGATATTGAAGGAAATTCTATTGAAGTCCTGCGGGTAGAATATAAGAATTATCTGAATATATAAAAGAAGACATACTCAAAAACAACTCAAAAGAAATAAAATATATTTAATAAACTTGTCTAAAAGTTCAACTTATAATCCTATGTGTCTTTTAATCAAACTATATATATTTCTCAAAACCTAAAAAATTAATAGTTTCTCCTAAAATCTAATTCAAAATAAACACTCCATAAAATTAATAATAATTCACTAAATAAGACTTAATTATTCACCAAACCAATCTTAAAAACTAATATTTCCTCTAGGAACCATTTTACAATTTTCTCAGATTTTTAGGGGTCAAATTGTAATTTTGTCACATTAAAGAACTAAATTAAAAATGTCATAAATTCATAACTATATTGAAATTTTGCCCATAACTCACCCTCAAATCTGTTTAGAATCTTGAATACCACTCTAGGGAACAAATTATTGTTTTCCAAAGTTTGGAGACTAAATTGTAATTTTCACGAATTGAGGGACAAAACTGAGATTTCATCATCTTTAGCCTCCGGCCTCTTGTCTAGATTTCCAGCAAAGGTTTTTCATACTTTCCTAATATTGTTTTACACCTAACACATCAATTAACCTCAAATTTATTTATTACTCAATCAATTAAATTATTACGCAACTCATTTATTCATTAACTTGTCAATCAATTCATCAATCAAACCCAAAACAAAATCTTCAAACTCTAATCATCAATACAATCAAAATCTTAACTAATAACAACATTTGCACATATTAAAACATAAACATTATTTTAACAACTTATTTCTTTTTCCCTCTCTTCTCTTCTTCTCCTTTCTTTCTCTCCTCCCGATTCTCTCTTAAATTTCAAACCTCTCATTTTCTTCTTTTTTTCCATTTTAATTTACAAAGTTTATACAATTACTACAATACCCTTAATTTATTTATACCTAATTCTAAACCACTAAGGGCATTAATGTCATTTCCTTTTTATAATTTCAAAACACTACAAGAAAGGTATGGGATTCAGATGAGTTGATCAAGACTTTGCTGGAAATTATCTTTTGTGCCCCTCATGACACACCCATGTTCTTGATCATGCAAACCCATGACCATGGAGATAGGTCATGGGGTTTGATCATGGAGATCAATTGATTGATCATGGGGATCAATTAATTGATCATGGCTAATTATCTCTTTGATGGAAGGAGAAAATTGAAAAATAAATTAGTGAGTGGGGTCCCTGATCTACCTATAAATAATAGCTTGTGTACTCCATATATGACTACTGGTAGGCATAGATCAGAAGGCTCCTCTCGTAAAATATTTTATTATTTTGTATTGTTGTTGCTGCTTTGGGAAAAGCTTTGCTACTGCTGCTATCGGGATTATTTTTTGGTACTTGAGCAACAATGGTTGGAGATATTTATAATCTAAATTTCCGCTGCTATAAGTATTTAGCATTCGATTATTTAAAGTATGTCTAACAGACTTGGTTCAGAGCGAGCAGGCAATTTGTCTGTCCTTTTACCCGAAATCATTGGGAGCTCATACATATTCTGGAACAGATTGGCAACGGAAACAGATCTGAACGCATCCAAACATACAATTTTTCTTAGAAGGGTATCACTTGTCATCGTTTTGGCATCACTCACCATGCAATTAATGATGTGATGCAGGGCGAGAGTCTGGATGTCTTCATTGATGCTCATCTTCTACAGCAGGAAATGGATGTAATTGCATCTTTAGTTCTGTCAAATAACCAATTCAACCCAATCATTTAATATGTTAGATGTGTTGCATGATATGATTTATATTATTGTTTAATACATTCTCATGAAAGTTTTTAAAGTTTTAAATTTGCATAAATTTTATATTATCATAATGTCTTTCAGAGTGGACATCGCCCATTGCACAGCTACGTCATGTATCATGAATTTTTTATTTACTTGTAAGAAGAACAGGCCATCACAGTTTCTCTGAACTACGGGTAATAGACCCTGCTGGCACTCTGGTGATCTTTGTCCTACCTTGAAACCCTTCTGTGTAGGAAGGTGGGTAAACTATGTGAAATATTGTCCCCAGGAGAAATATAATTCTCAACAGCGAGTATAGAACGTATCCGCTCATCAAATATTGTCCAGGCAAAGCTTCTTGTGAGCTGGATGTTGTCTTTCTACAACTAAACAACCATGGCATTATTAGGTGATGCAAGACGCGTTGAGAAAGCCAGGCCCATGGGATGAAATTGCCAAACAATTGTGGGGTTAAGGGGGACACATTTTCCCGAGCCTTTTTTGGTCGATGTCAACACTCGCTGCAAAGTTAGCCAATCCTGACTTAGAAAAGTAAGAAAATCAATGGAGGGTGATATTTCAGTAGTCTTATCCATATAATTCTCGTGATTCAGAAACACACCTATGTGCCTCCTACAGAAAAGAAGATGGAATATACAAAGCTATAAGCAAAGACCACAGAAATGGTGCAATCCCTTGGGTCCAAAACTGTCAGGACTGAAGGAGACCAGTGAATATTCCCGTCATAAAAGGCTACCTCGTTCTAAGAAACTGAATCAAAGACAGAGAGAGCCCATGAAACCGCCGGTTCCGTTCAAAGAATGTGTGCGTGTGTGTGTGTATATTTGATAAATAAAGAAATCATTTCCTTTTTACTCGTTGATTCTATTCTTCTACAGCCAACTACCATTTATCTCTTCCCAAATGAAAAAAAAAAAGTCCATGAAAATGACCCGGTTATTAATTGTGAATGCTTGGAAATGTAGAGAGAAAAATGAGCTAATATGCAATCCAAGCCGCAAAAGTCTTTTTCCTTACTTGCAAGGTAGAAATGTGGAACATGTGCTGAGTGGCTTAAGATGAAATCTGGCGGCCCATTTCCAGTAATGGCTAAGTGAATTTGATATCAAATTGATTAGCAGAGTGAGAGGTATTACATGGGATACCTGTATTTACGGATCTAACAACAATTGGAATCTGATGCTAAGAATTGGAATAAAATAAAATAAAAGTAATTAATCAGATTCTATTTCTGAGAATGGTTGATGATGTATCACGTTTTGTCCCTTCTGATTATTGGTTTCCTGATTTGGACCGGAAGGATTGATATTATTTTCTTGTAATCTATGTTGAGTTTATCACTCTTTGTTTTATATATTGCTTACGCCTAGACCTTGACTTGGCAGGGCCAATTGTCTCTGACACAAATACAGATCCCTTACTAAAAGAAAATAAGAGGAGAAGATGTCGCGGTTCATGACAAGCAATATCTGAGACAACCCTAAAACTGAGGGGGAGTTAGAATCTGAAACAGAATCAAAACAAAGTGCCAGACAAGATTCTGTCAAGCTTCTTTCGATGAATACTATAAAGTGAATGACCAACTGGGTCTTCCTTATTTTCTGGAAAAATTAAGCAGGTGTCAGAAGTGATCAGAACTAAAAGGGTGGTTGTATTATTTTGGTTCGGCCACTTGTGCTCGAGTGACATGGATGATTTACCTAGAATTTTGTATGGGTGGAGCTGGGAAGAAAACAAGCTGTTTGAGATGGCCTTGGCTGTGGTTGATGAAGAAGACCCAGATAGATGGAAGGTGGTTGCAGCCATGGTTGGAGGGAAGAAGAGTGAAGAGGATGTGCAAAAACATTATGTGATCCTCCTAGAGGATTTGCAGGGTATAGAGTCTGGTAAATTGGATCACACACTTGTTGGAGAAGCTCACCCTTGTGTTCAAGCTGACTGCTCTCAATCTGTATGCTGGAATGATGAAGATCACAAGTACGTATTAAGCTTTAATTGATGGATTGGATTTGCTTTAGCTCACTTCTTTTGCTTTTTTAAAATCTTCTTTTCCTATTCTGGTTTTTTCATCCTTCTTTTTGTCTGTGTTGAAGTGTTGTCATTAACATATTCTGGTTCCCTTCTGATGTTCCATGCCTGTTGTAGATAATCAGAAAGCTTCATTTAATTCTTCTAAAAAATTTTACCTTCATATCCATTCTAGGGTCTCAAGTCACTAAAACACATTCAATTCACAGGACAAGAGTAATCCTCTGGCTGGCATTTCATAAAAAAATTCATTTTTTTTTCAGAATTTCAGATACACTCATTTTAAGCGTTTGGCCAACCATGTGAATCCAATATTGCCGGTCTGGTCAATCAAGGGCAGATTACATGGAAAATCTTTTGGTCTTTCCACTTTTTTCTAGCAATTTTTTTCTGGTCTGCCTGTTATCCTTGATGTGGTTTTCTTTGACAAAAGTTTTCTCAGGCCATTGAGATAACAGTGTCCCAATAGGGCCAGACATTTCCTCCAGAAAAAAAAGCATCAGTTTCTACCTTTCTGCTGTCTAATTAGGCAGTGATTTCTGGCTGATGCATTTTTATTTCCAGTCTAAAGAAAACGATAAATACAGCAATTTTTGGTTGCGAGTAGCAACCCACCATTCCTCAGTCAACATACGACAAGCCTTGAGGGAAATAGGTGTAAAATCACTTGTAGTAATATTAAAAAAAGAAGGTGGAGAGCACAAAGTAAACTAACGTCTTTCTCGCAATAGATTTACCATTTTAGATAGAATAGGCTGCATGTAATGCACCAGTGATCATGATTTATTTGTTTCAGATAGGTTAAAAATCATCCGTACCAGTAGCTTTTGTTATTCCTGAACTTTGCTGTGCTGTATCTTCGTATCCAGGTTGCTGATACGACTGGACATAAATTGATTGGTAGGGTTGACAGGCAATTCATCACAGCAGAACTACTCCTGTTGAGGTAATGCTCAGGAAGAATGCAAGTCAGCAACATAATTGAAGCTGGTAGGTGTATCAATTCTTAAGCTTTGTTTGTAGTTTGTAAGGTACAATACATATCTTTCCCTTGTAAATCAGAAGTTGCCAATGAAACGTGGATCACAAGCGTTAATATTCCAATCTCTGCCTTTCATTTTCTTTCCTTTTCCTTTTTCCTTTTTTGAATTCCAAGTCCTATTCCGTCAGTCAACCATTCCACTTGTTCTTTTGCTGCCTATTACCGATGGTTTAAGTGCTTGGTATTTCACAACTAGCCAGAAACATCTTGGATTTGTCTCATTTTGTCCACCGGAGGCTCATTTACTAGCACAGTGTGATCAGAATTTCAGACTTAAGAAATGGTGTTAGGGCACTAGTCCAATTCTTGTTTATCACTAGTCTAGTTCATGAAGAAAGCGAGGAACTTGTGAAATAAATATTCAGAAAAGTACAATGAGCTCAGCACATTAAGCAGCCATGTGCAAGAGGAACGAACTATTGTAACATTTTGGTCTGTCGTCGGCAATTGGGAAACCAATTAGGTCCGAAAAAGCGAACGGCATTTGTAGCAGAACAATTTTATGTTG